>CAWUFW010001013.1:0-720000 GCA_963921515.1 Calotriton arnoldi
CTCATTTCACAAGTACGAATGAGAGAGGATGAGAGTATGTGAAGTACACGGCAGTCGTGACATGACCATGTAGTCCACTGGTATTGGATGTCAACGCAAATGAGTAGCACTACTGTGGAAGACACACATGTGTCGTGTGAAGTCGTATGGACGCAGTGCTCAGGTGGGTGGGTGCGACGGGTAGATGCGCACATGCCAAGTTGGAGCACGCCGTGTTGGGAGGGGTCATGAACAGTACACCACCGCTTCCCTGGGCATTGTGAGAGGACACCTGTCGGGGGGGAGTGAACACGTGTGTGCACAGCAGCCGGGCACACGTACAAGGCGGTACCAGGCGCACCTCAGCCCACCCTCTGTGGACAAGCTGGATCCTGTTGTGCGCCCGCCATGCCCCTTGACAAGGCACACACAGCCCCAGTCGACCAGGTGTAACCCCAACATAGTCAATCCGCACAGGCGATACAGGGCACGGGATGGCAGTGGAGCATGGTGTGTGAGAGGTCTCCTCGCGCTCCTCCTGGTCATATCACGCAGGCAATAGAACCTCAACGTCTAGCATGGCACAAGTCAAATGGAAGTGTAGGGGGACGCACCACAGCACGAGCAGCACTGACGTCACGGGAGGTGGCTCGCACCATCCCATCCATTGCCCATCATACCAACCACACCACATGCCATTGCGACTAAGTGCAAGCGCGTGCGCCACCACCCCGAGCCCTCCCCAGAGAGGCCAAAGAGTGAATGTGTGGGCCATCAGCCACAGACGGACGCGGCCTGGCCGCAAGGGCAGCCACAGCCACTGGGTGTCGCAGGTGGCGGATCCGGAAGGCGAAGACTGTGATGCATAGTCCATGCAGGCCGGGTCTCCATTTGGGGCACCACGCAGGTGGACGGCGTCCCGCCACACATCATACCCTGAGACAGCCCACTCGTGCAACTGGACCCACACATACACTCCTTGCCCTCTCTGGTGCGAGCTTGGGGCTGCCTGTGCAAGCGCTAGCCTCGCAGGTTAGCATGCATATTGGGGGGCGAGGGGAGGACATGAGGGCTGGGGCGAAGATGACTGTATCACTGTCAGTTAGGTACAAGGGATGACCCAGATGTGGAAAGGAAGAGACGTGTCCCGTGTGTACTGCAACTAGTCGCCAATCCAACTACCCCCCCATGTCCGGAATGTAAGCCCGCACCTAGGCCCGCCCATCCGCCACATCGAACATACCACCAGCACGACAACCTTCCCATTCGAAACACTGACTGGGGGTGGCGACCAGTGAACAATCATGTGTAGCCTACCCACGCGTACATGTGGGCCCTCCATGATCCATGTCACCTGCGGCAAAGACATGACATGCGCAATGAGGAAGTGAGGAGAGCTGTCCGCCCCACGCGCAGAAGGTGCATCAGCTCCACAGACCCAGCAGCGAGTCCAGCAGGGGTCACATGTGCAGGGGCAGCTGTGCCTGGTGTGAAGGCACATGCATATAGACAGCACATCGACCAATGTGTAGTCTGCCCACATCCACAGTCCATCATCATGCGGACATAGGAATTGAACACAGGGCAACACATCTTAGTTGGTGCACCCACCGTGACCAACAATGCGCAATCATCGACGTACCCGCCCTGTGCATGGCCCCCACCCAACGGAGGCACATCCAGTGCCACCATCCCACACACACAAGCCTTCCACGGAACATGCTGTGTCCAATGGTCAGTACAGAGTCAGCGCCCATCTGGTGGATCCTGAACAGGAGACACATGCACACACATGCCAGCTCCCACTATGTACGTCTGCCACCTGGCACGTGCAATGTAACCTCTCACCTGTGACGTGTGACTGCAAGCACACAGCCGTCTTGGCATGGGGCTGTCAATGTGGACACCAGTCAATGTTTCGGGAGCTGTGATCCGTACAGTGCTGTACATAGGGTGCAGTGCTGACACCTACTACTGTCTCATATCCCCTCGTGCCACAGGTCCCACTTGTATTGGCCGCACAGCCCGTGCCCACATCGTCGTCGTCGTGTGCCATACTCATCCAGCCTCGGAAGCAGTTCCATGCTCAGCAGACACTCATGTTGCCGTGGCGTTGCCGCTTGACGAATATGCAGTCAGTCCCCATCAGCACGCCCCGCAAGTCATTGGGGCCTAGATCCCCATGTGCATGCACATGGCAGTGGTATGTCTCACTTGCCATTGCCATTGTTGGGAGACCTGTGTAAGTGTATTGTGGCCGTGCCGTCCCAGCTTGACAGCTGGGCTGTGGCTCATGTGCTTGCTCAGTCATGTCAGTGATGTGTATGCGAAATTGCTATGTGCCGTGTTGCTTTGACATGTGTCCTCTGCCATTTACCCCAGGCGGAGACCGAACATTGACCGCCCATACCAATTGCTGGCGGACATGGACGATACAGAGGTTATCAGGAAGTTTCGGCTGGACAGGCCAACCCTGCATCGACTGTGTGCCATGTTAGAGCCCCATCTCCGTCCCCGCAGGGTGTATCCGACTGCTGTCACCCCCACGGCTAAGGTGATGGCCGCCATGCATTTCTTCGCCACTGGGTCATTCCAGCACACAGTGGGCAGTGGAGGAGGGATGTCCCAGCCCATGTTCAGCAAGGTGCTGAGGGATGTACTGGCAGCCATGATGCTGTGCCGAAACAGGTACATCAGATTCCCCAGGGCTCGTGAATTGGCGGCAGTGAAGGGTGCATTCTATGCCCTTGGCAGAATCCCACACGTCGTGGGAGCCATTGACTGCACACATGTTGGCCTTGTTCCACCACAGGCCACTGAGCACCTGTGCCGCAACAGGAAGCACACGCACTCCCTGAATGTGCAAGTGGTGTGCCTTGCGGACATGGTGATCACCCACGTGTGTGCCAAGTTTCCAGGCTCGGCACATGACGCACACATAATGCGCAACAGCATCTTGCCACGACTGATGGCCAATCTGCAACAGGATCGTGGCTGTATTGTCGGTGAGTATGTGGAGTGGTGTAGCGTGCTGGTTGTGCGATGCTGTCCCCTGTCCAGTTGGAATAGCAACGGTTCTCTGTGTCCCTCACACCCAGGTGACTCTGCGTATCCGAATGGGGCATGGCTGCTCAGTCCATTGAGGAATCCTCGCACCCCAGCAGACGATCGATACAATGAGGCACATGGGAGGACCAGACGTGTGGTCGAGCGTACCTTTGGCCTCCTCAAGTCCAGGTTCAGGTGCCTGGACCGCACCGAGGAGTGCACTGGCGTACTCCCCACAGAAGGTGTGCCAGATAGTGGTGGCGTGCTGCATGCTGCACAATCTGGCCATTCGGAAGCAGATCCCCCTCATTGTGGATGACGGAGATCAACCAGGGCCCCAGCCCGCAGACCAGGACAGCTCGAGTGAGGTGGACAGCGGAGAGGAGGAAGCTGGGAATGTGCGCCAGCAGCTCATCGCCCGCTACTTCACTTGACGGTGAGTGTCCATGTACGACGGATGATGTGTCTGTATCTATGCAGGTGTGTGTGTGCTGTGTCAGGGTGGCCGTATGTTCACTGCGTGCAGTGTGTCAACGCTCCATGGCCAGGGTAGTATGCCACTGTTGGTGACTGTGGCATTGTGCCCTATTGCTCTGTGCGATGTGTGTACATTGCTTGTAGTTGTTGACATGTACTGTGTGATGGGTGTGTGACACACTCATTGAATGTGCTCCTGTTCTGTCTCCCACCCCTAGGTCCCTACAGATCCTCCGGATTCCATTGCCATGCCACGCATCAGGTGCCCTTCCGCCCAAGGTGGCCGATGTATTCCGTACAAATAAAACACAGGGCACAAACAGCAGTTAGTGAAAAAGGTGCATTTATTACAAACTGTGACATGTGATTGTGTGTAAGGTGATGACAAAAGTGGTGCGTGCAGTGACAATGAGCTGTCGGTCATGGCTGCGTGATGATCAGGGTGTACCCACTGGTTCTATGTCCATAGTCCAACACACACATGCCATCCAGATGGCTGTGTGGAGTGGGATCGTAGAGCAAGTCAATGCAGTGGCTGGTCAAGGAAGGCTGGCGGAAGGCTGGCTGGCTGCCTCACTTGCGACTGGAGCGTGCGAAGTCCTCCCGGGAGATCTGTTTCCTCTTCGGACGGCCCCTTCCACGTTTGGGAGGGGGGTGTGTGGTGGCGACCTGCTGGTGGTGGGTGAGGTGTGCTCACTGGCTGTGGACGCAGGAAGTGGACACTGCTGGCCGACCCTGCGCCCTAGCAGGTGGTGGCGGAGGTGGTGTTGCTGGCCTTGCCTGTGACCCCACCGCCACCACCAGCTGGCCCATGAGGTCCACGAGTTGGTCCATACGGGACACGAATTGGCCCATATGGGCGTCCATGGACCTCAGCACCCCCAGCACCTCCCGCGTGTCAGTAGCAGACCTGGCCCATTGTCCTTGGGCCTCTTCATGGGCCCCAAGGACTCTGGCCATTTGAGGCAGGGCATGGCTCCCAGGGGAGGCTGGCGTTTCCCTGACCCTGCTCCTCCTACCAGTCCTGCTGCCACCGGCCTGCCCACTAGCCACATTGCTCACCACGGTCCTCGCTGTGGCTCCCAGGGTGGATCCAGTCGGCCGGGCCACCACCTGCGCTGGGGCTGGTGCCAGCGAAGACGTGGTGGTGGTGGAGGCGGTGGTGGTCGGTGCGGCGATGGTGGCGGTTGCGGCAGTGGTAGTGGCCGCAATGACCGTGGGTGTGGCCGCAACGACAGTGGCAGCAGGGGACTGGGACTGTTCAGCATCCCTGGATGATGGGTTGGTGGGTAGGAGGGGTCCTGGGGAGCGGCTGGGCCCTGCCACGCCAGATGGGCCAGCTTGGTGGTCCGTGTCCGAAGAGGTGGACAGATCCTCCAGATCCGTGTGTCCTCGTTGGGGGCTTGTAGGCTGGCTGTGCTGGCTGCTGTCTCCATCCCCAGCGTCCAGCAGTTCGTCACCTGTGGAGAGAATGAGATTTGTTATTGTGTTGCACCTGGCGAAGTATGTATTAGTCGTCTGACATTGGCAGTTCGTGCAATCTCGTACATGGGTTTCCCGGAGGCGAGTGTGTGGCTGTGGCATCTGTAGTTGTGTGTGCTAGGCAATGGGACTGTGTGCTGTGCACATGTGGCATGGGACGGATTGGCCATGCCGATGGGTGTGTTGCTTTGCCCCTACTCATTGTGACTCTGGTGTATGCGGGCTCCTGGCCCATCCTGGGTCTGGTTTGTACTTTGCTTTTGGGGTTCAAATGGAACGCTTAGGAACGCATATGGCAACATGGGGGCCATGCCCCAGATTCGCATTTGGGATGGAATATGCTTTTGGGGTTCAAATGGAACGCTTAGGAACGCATATGGCAACATGGGGGCCATGCCCCAGATTCGCATTTGGGAGGGGATATGCTTTTGGGGTTCAAATGGAACGCTTAGGAACGCATATGGCAACATGGGGGCCATGCCCCAGATTCGCATTTGGGAGGGGATATGCTTTTGGGGTACATGCTGTGAGCCATGGGTGCCGAACGTGACATGTGTTGTGGCAGCATGACAGTGCATGGTCTGAGGTGTGTGCATGCCTGACATGCCCTGCATATTTGCTGTCTGTTGTGGTTACTGGACATGGCATTGGACGCATCGTTATGAGTGAGTGATAGTTGTGTGCCAGCCAACGTATTGCAGTTGTCCCATCTCCTTGGTGTGCGTGCTGCCCTGTGCCATGTGCATCACTGCAGTGCTCGGGGGAGTGTGGCCCATGTTGTGTGTTGTTGCTCACAGTGTGTTGTGCGCTTAATTGACTTCTGGCACATGGTTGGTCATGGGCATGTGTCTTAGCGTGACTGCTGTATGTGTGGCAGCTGTGCGGATGACATGCCTTTCATGTGACTGGGGCTGACGGATGGGATGGATGGTATGTTGTATGTGCATGGTGTGTCTGTGAGTTTGATGGGTTCAGTGGTGTTCGTGTGCATTTCTGTTGTTCCGCTCTGTTGCGTCTAGTGTTGTTTGTCTTACATAGGCGTAGTTGTGGGGTGTGGGGTTGACAGGCAGTGGGGGCTACATGGACAGGACTTCAATGGTGTTTCGGTTGTGTGTGATGAGTTGCACAGTGGCTGCCGTGTGGGACTATATTCAGTGTGGCTTGTGCATGCAGAGCGTGGCTCCTTGGGTGTTGCTATGTCTGTGATGGGTCATGTGGGGTGTGAGTCTGCTGTTCATGTCCGTGTGCACATTGTTCACTTGTTCGTGACGGTGGGCGGTGCTGCGTGTCCGTGTGCTACGTGACATGTCCCATGTGTTGGTGGTGTTATGGTCCTCATGCCTCCAGTAATCCAGCCCTGTCCAGTTTCCCACCTGCAAGTTGTTCGTGCGTGCACTGTACTGGATGCCACATGGCTCTAAGCGGGGGTGCTCCATGTTGCAGGTCTGTGGGGGTGGGGGGGTGTAGTGGGTCGTGGGGTGGCTGTACACCCACTGACACCGATTGCTGTGGACCGTGATGTCTGCCTTTCGGCTGTCGTTGTGCACTGCGGTGGCTGACATGTGGCTGTGGGGTGTGGGGGATGCTCCTCCTTGCTGTGCTGTGGGACTGGGGCCTGGTGTGTGTTGTACTTGGGCTGTCCACCGTCCCACCCACTGCACTTTGTGTTCCTGCCACTTACCTGTTACTTGTCGGTTAGTGCAGCTGTGGCGGACACATGGGTGTGGTGGGTGCTCGTTGTGGCGCTTCTGGCATATTTGGGGACCTGTTGGTGGTTACGTGGCTGGCTTAGTGTACACATGTCCCCACACATCTTACAGTTGTTCGGTTTGGCCTGTGTGTGGTAGTGTCTGTTGCATGTGCGTGTGATGTGTTGTGTATTGTGTGCTGGACATGGGGGTGTTTGTCCCTGGGAGCTGTGGCATGGTAGTTGCGCATGTGAGTACATAGCGGTGTGCTGGTATACATTAGTTTGTACTTACCAGCCTCCACTCCCCCTGCTAATCCGGCGAGGATCTCCGGATGGATTACGACTCGCACCTTCTCCTCCCACGCTTTGAAGGTCTTAAAGAGCGCGGGATTCCCTCCGCCAGTGACGGCAGCCAGCTCTCTGTTTTTGCCCTCCTTCTTCTTGACCAGGCTCTTTACGTCATTCCAACGTTTGTTTATCTCGGTTCTGTTCCTGGGCAGGGTCCCGACTGCATTGACCTGGTCTACGATCCGGGTCCACATTCTGTTTCTGGTGGCTAGTGGTGTGTGCTGGACCATGTTCCCATAGATTTGTGGGTACACCTTGATGATCTCGTCGACCATGACCGTCAGCTCCATGGGCGTGAACTTGGGCATCCTTTGTGGTGCCATGGTGTTTGTGGTGCTGGTGCGGTGTGTGTTGTGTAATGTGCAGGGGGTTTGTGGTGCCGGTGTTTGGTGGTGGTGGTGGTGGTTGTGATGTGTGCGTTTCTGTGGTGTGCTGCTGTCCTTGCTGTGTCACTGTGTCCTCTCCTCTCCTCTCTGGTTTGCAATGTAGCAAGGGGTTGTGGTCTGTGGGAGTGCTGCTTTTGTACTCACCTATGTGGGTGTGTCCTCATGGTCTGTTGTTTTCAGGTGTGTTGTGTCTGGGGTTCTGGCCTTTGTATTTTTTGTTTGTCCGGGGGGTGTTTTCGGGATGTGTACTGTGCTTGTGTATTTGTGTGTGCCTTGCTGTGTGGACTTGTTGGCCATGTTGTGTGCTATTGGTTTTGTGTGCGGATGGTTTCTGTGCAGGTACGTGGGCGCCATGGCTTCTGCCGTGTCGATTCTCATCGGCGTTGTTTGCGCTGGCGGGCGGTATATTTGTTGTTTTTCCGCGCTCATGGCGGTGCGATCGTAATTTCACGTGCGGTGTGTCGGCCGTGTGGGCGGGCGGTTTTGTGTTGTCGTGCGTATTTCCGTCCGTGGCGGGCGGTTTGACTCCGACTCGGACGATGGCGGGCGGTATTTTGTGTGATTTTTCCGCCGATGGCGGTTTTCGGTTTGTGTACTCATAATGGCGTGGTCGGTGTTCAGGCGGTGTGTGCGGGCGGATTTTTGCAGCTTCCATGCCTGGCGGATTTTTTTACGCCGGGTATCGTAATGGGCCCCTTAACCTTCGAACCCAAATCAGCACCGTGGCCAGGAATGCGCAATATCAACTATGCCTTCTTTGGAGAATCTGCTGCTACATACCTGAACAAGACCTGAAATCTCTTGCTCAATCACTTGTTTTCTCCAGAATCGAGTATTGCAACTCTTTTCTGACGAGTCTCCCCAAGACCCATCTCACCCCTCTGAAATCAGTTTTACATTCTTCCATCAGAATCTACATAATGATATAAGAAACACAAGAAACACGATAGTAAATTTTGGGCACATCAGGCTTGGAATAGGGGGTTCAGTTGTCACACTTGGCCTCCTTCGATGTGGCAATTACACAGTTAATCCACATTTTATTTCATTTTATTTACAACACCTTAATAATGATAACAACCACAAGATAGTGGCCTCATCGCTATTAATTACTTTTAGTCTCTCTACTAACATCATCACTCACGGTGCCAACCATTGCGTGCCAACCAACGACCTGTAAATGGTCTTTCTACTATTTCTCTCTCCCCCCCGGGTCTGTATGTAAAGAGGAGCTCTGCACGGGCCCGTGTCACCTGGGGCACCGTGCACAGAGCCAGAACAAGCCAATAGCTTGCATCAACCGATAGCGGCCCACGAGGAGAATACGCGCCAGAACGCGCTGCTAGTAATATTTAACTAAATTGTCCTTTAACCTTTTCAGTAACAGGTTGCAACTTGCTCTTCGGCACCCGAGAAAGCCCAGTGCTTCAGTAACAAGGTAACATGAACATCACGGGGATACGGGCATTTACCAACTTATTTTTAATTCTTTATTTCTACTTTAAACAGTATTTTAGCGCATAAACTGTGCCGCTCTACTTTATTGACATGTCCTTAAAGCTACATGCGAATCTCGAGTACATATTGTGCTCATAAGATCGGGGTCCTAATCGCCACTCAGGGGCAAATTTAACGGTCTAGAACCTCGGTTACCGGTTTGTTTGGAACCACACAGACGGTTTACCTTTTAGCATACTCCCTCTTCAATGTAACCTTAATCGATAATTTTGGGCATACTTACAAAACACTGTTACCTGTCTGCTATGAACAAGACAGACGGTTTACCTTTTAGTATACTCCCTTTTCAATGTAACTGCCTTCTCACCTCCCCTGCTAGTTTTTCCTATTGCGCAGAATGTACGCATGATGAGACTCAATTATGTCTTGATTAAATGTAACTGTTCCAGCTATTTCCTTGCATTACATGGGAAATAGGGGTCATTGTGTCAAATAGACAAATAGAACGATAGAGATTAGACACAATTGCACAGCTCTTTTCTCTCCTTACAGGTACAGATACTATAGATCTGACCACACTCAACCAAAGTGGTAAGTTGACCACTATTAAAGGAGCCATAAACGCTCCCTATCACATTCCGGTCCTGACGAAAGCCTGTAGAACTTTCACGAGGCTGAAACATGTTGACCAATACAAGTGCCGTGGATTAGTAACTGGATCCACGCACGCACCACGTTGTTTTTTAATTTCCCACATCACAATTCTTTGTAATAAATGGTTTTGATATAGTGATGTAGGGAATTTTATCACACCTCACTAGAGCACACACATGCCCTCCCTTTTTTATCTTTGGACCCTACTGACAAACCAGTTGGTCTCCTCCAGGTGGAGGTCAGCACAAAAACAAAACCCAATGATGATGCTGTAACAGTACACTCAGGCGGAGAACCAAGATATACCGCCTAAACGCCTGTGTACGTATATGAGGGTTTTATGGCGGTTTCACACATAACCAAGACCCTGGTTATGCAGGACAAGTGGTCCATTCTCCCCCTCTCTGATTTTTGGAGCGAAAGGAAACAACCATATTTAACCAATCCTCGTCACTCTTCGCATGCTCCCCATAGAAGCCACGGCGCTATATAAGACTGCCTGCATCATCCACAAGCCGTGCATACAGCTACTCCTTGATATCTAGCAAACAAACTGAAGTTTTCAGTATGTACCAGACCATCATGGAATGCAGAAGTTTTTGTGTTGGAGCCTCCGACCTTCACAAAGGAACGATTCATGGCACAATCCTTCTCGGGTAGTGCGACTAGACTATGGAGCACCCTACCTCTGAAACTACACACCACCATTTCATTGCAGAGCTTCAAAACTGAGCTGAAAGCCCTTCTCCTACAAAGACACTTTGGCCAGCTGTCCCCTTAGCCAACCCCAGGATAATGTACCCTTCCTAGAATGAGTCCTACTGCACTACTCTACCACTATCCCACCCCCTATAATCTGTATATAATGCATGCCTTTGCAACCACCAAAACAAGCAAATATCCCTATGTTTCAACCCTCCACATTGTGCCTTTTGTAATAAACATAACTAGCAACTGTTTGTAGCTTAACAATGAAAGCTGTTTTTATTGTAAATCACTCTAACACCTTTGGGTAATGTCTGTACTGTGTAAAAATGTATAAATAAAGATAATCTATCCATGGCTGCTTAAGCAGAAAATAAAAGACAAGTTCTCTATGTTGTAAAATATTGTTTACCTGGGATGGTGTGCCTGTGTTGGGCTAACTAGAAATTCACTACTGACAGCATCATTTGTGCTGCAGCTGTGACACTCATCTCTTCCTAAGGCTGACTCGCAACCACTTGATGGCAACTGGTTGGAAGACACTTAAAGGGCAACCAAACATGACATTGCTTCTTCTGAAAACGTGGCCAATACAGGAGGGCGATCGAAGTGCAATAAAGGAGTATATTTTTCTTAACAATCATTTACTCTTCAGAGAGGCTGTCCTCTGCCTACCTATGAGAAAAACATTTAAACTTCCTCTTCTGGGTCTGCCTATGCAAGAGCACCACTATCACAAGTCTTATGTTTCTCCTCTGGGAGGCAGTTGCTCTGTCCTTCCTGTCTCTAGATGCAATTACTTGGTTACCTTCATGTCCTTGTTCAGACCATTTATTCGTATCATGTCTGATCTCACTTCCTTGGTCTCTGTGGACCAAAGGTCGAGTTTCATTATCTTGCCAACAGGTGCCGGTATCCTTTGTGTGATGCTTTCACTTTTTTTTCCTTGTGCCCTTGTGATTATGTTTATAGGGTTCTTTTGCACCTTGGCTGGTTACACCTTGCCCACGCCCTACCCCTGTTGATGGTACCCTCCTCATGGTGCTTGGAGTTGTTGTGGGCTGCTGTGGTCTTTTCCTTCTGCTCCTGCAGCCCCTCTGCTCTTTTGATGGTAGGTGTATTTCGATGGGGTTGTGTGACACTGGCTGTGTTAACCCTGCATGAAGCTGGTGGTCCTGAAATTCATTGTGTTGTTGTAGTCTTCTGTGATGGTCTTGCTCTTCCCACTCAGTGGTCCTTGCTTGATCTTTCCCGTAAGATGTCTCTTTGCTGATCTAGTCTGCTATTTCTTTATTGGGTACTTCACCTAAGAGCCTCTTTGGACTCCTCTGGGGTTTTGGTTGTCTGAAATATTTGCCTCACTATTATGTAACATATAAACATGTGCAGTGAAACCTTTAGCACTTTACTGCACTTTTCACCTGCACTCATCACTTAGGCATATCACAATTTTATACAAATCTGATGAATCCATTGTTATCAATGGTTACCAGAAAGAATGTCTGACAGAATATCGACGGACAGAAAATCGACCTACAAAAATATCAACACAAAAATATCGATGTCAAAAATATCGAAGTCCTATCTACATAATGGTAACTACAAAAATATCGAGAAAAAATAATCGTCAAAAATATCAATGTTAAAAATATCGTTTTTTAAAATGTTTTAAAAATAATGTAAAATTAAGTAAATAATACATATAATTAAAAGAAACATAGTTAAAAATATTAAAACATGTTTAAAAATAATAACTAATACATATAATGTTAAAATAAATTAAACATATACACATAAATTAATATATATACTTACTCCACATAGTGCAACAGTAGGGAAAGCGTTGGATAGCGTAGTGGTAAAATTTACTATTCCCACTCCAGAGAGTGCAACAGTAGGGAAAGCGATGGATAGCGTAGGGGTAAAATTTACTATTCCCACTCCAGAGAGTGCAACAGTAGGGAAAGCGTTGGATAGCGTAGGGGTAAAATTACTATTCCCACTCCAGTGAGTGCAACAGTAGGGAAAGCGTTGGATAGCGTAGGGGTGAAAATTACTATTCCCACTCCAGAGAGTGCAACAGTAGGGAAAACTTTGGATAGCGTAGGGGTAAAATTACTATTCCCACTCCAGCGAGTGCAACAGTAGGGAAAGCGTTGGATAGCGTAGGGGTAAAAATGACTATTCCCACTCCAGAGAGTGCAACAGTAGGGAAAGCGTTGGATAGCGTAGGGGTAAAAATTACTATTCCCACTCCAGTGAGTGCAACAGTAGGGAAAGCGTTGGATAGCGTAGGGGTAAAAATTACTATTCCCACTCCAGTGTATGCAACAGAAGGGAAAGCGTTGGATAGCGTAGGGGTAAAAATTACTATTCCAACTCCAGTGAGTACAACAGTAGGGAAAGCTTTGGATAGCGTAGGGGTAAAAATTACTATTCCCACTCCAGAGAGTGCAACAGTAGGGAAAGCGTTGGATAGAGTAGGGGTAAAAATTACTATTCCCACTCCAGTGAGTGCAGCACTAGGGAAAGCGTTGGATAGCGTAGGGATAAAAATTACCATTCCCACTCCAGAGAGTGCAACAGTAGGGAAAGCGTTGGATAGCGTAGGGGTAAAAATTACTATTCCCACTCCAGTGCGTGCAGCAGTAGGGAAAGCGTTGGATAGCGTAGGGGTAAGAATTACTATTCCCACTCCAAAGAGTGCAACAGTAGGGAAACCGTTGGATAGCGTAGGGGTAAAAATTACTATTCCCACTCCAGAGAGTGCAACAGTAGGGAAAGCGTTGGATAGCGTAGGTGTTAAAAATAACATACTTATAAATCAAATAATTATTGTAATTAAATAATGATTTATTAATAAATTAACAATAAATAAAATAAAAACTACAAATAAATCAAAATTAATAATTACTTTAATAATATTAAATACTTCCCACCCTATTCCCCAATAAACACACAACACACTCCACATAAAATTTCACCCAATTAATGTAATTTCGAATTAATCAATTAATAAAAATTAATTAGCAATTAATAATTAATTAACAATAAATCAATTATCAATACCAATAAATAATATTTAATAAAAATTAATAACCAATTAATAATTAATTAACAAAAATTAATTATCAATACCCATTTTTTAAATAATTACTTAATTACAATTAAATTACTTCCCACCCTATTCCCCTATAAACCCACAACCCACTCCAATAATAAATTAATACAATTAATATAATTATCCATTAATAAAAATTAATTACCAATTAATAATTAATTAACAATAAATTAATTATTAATACCAATAATTAAAAATTATTATTTAATTTACTATAATTAAATTACTTCCCAACCTATTCCCCTATAAACCCACAACCTGCTACGGTACTAAAACGCATAATTTACTTTTTTTAAATTACTAATTTCTAAAAAATGTATAGATATATTTAAAAAAACAGTACAATACTTAACAAAAATATAGAACACATACATATATAATACATACTAAAATACATAACACTAATATAAATATCGATAATATTAACATCGATAATTTTGCTATCGATATTACTAACTTCGATATTTGCAACATCGATATTTCTTACCTTCAGCTCGATATTCTGGTAGTCGATATTCTTGATGTCGATATTCTGTCCCTACGATATTTAAAACTCGATATTAATGTACTTCGATATTAAAAAGGCGATATTTTGACTTTTCACCACCAGTAAAACACTGGTTTTACATGTAAACCATGTACAGTTCTACATTTATGACTTATTACCATTCCGGGTACTTATGGGAAGCCACGACTGTCCAAATAATTCTGAAAAGATATACCCAAACAGTTGCTGTTTTTTGCGAATCACATCCCAAGTTTTTCTATCCTTTCTGGAGGACATTATACTCCAAAGAGTAGCGAAGGTTTAGCTGCGCATATTAAATAGTTGTGCCCCTTTCAGTTGGTTTTATGCTAGGTAAATGACCATGTGGATTCTTACAAATGAGATCGCAAAGGCTTCGTTTCCATAGTTTTTAAAAGGAAAAAAACAGTCTTTAAGAGGGCTCAACTGGCCATCCTGGGCCATTACCTACAGCAAAAGGTGAGTGTAAGGGGGTTGCATTGCCTGCATCAGCGGGGAAAATGGTGACATAGCAGGGGCAGACGGAACAGGGAGCATGAATCGCAAACGTGAGTTGGGAGGGGGTGGGGACAACCAGCATCGGGCATTACTAGCAGCACAGAGGAGAGAGCACAGCCAACGATGGCACCAAATAAAAGAGTTCGCAATCCAATTATTGCTCTGCTGATTACATTGTTAAAAATAACCAAACTGTGACCAAAACAAATACAGATCAAAGACCGCGGCACCCAGGTACTCCTTAATCAAGCAATGAGGGACCAAGGGGGCAAGCAGGTAGGGGGAAAGCAGCGATGAGTGAGGGGGTGGGGGGGCCGGGGTTCTCTCACTCTGTAGTCAGAGAAAGAAAATTAAACAGGCACCCTCGAGGAAACAGCGTCGGACATTTGATCTTGGTCTTTGAATGAACTTCAAATGTGACAAGATAAGAACAAGCTAGAAGCAAGTGAAAGCATTAGCGTTTGAGTGAAGTGCTCTTAGACAAAGAAAGAAGAAGTTCTTAAAGCAGTTGCTAAAATGGGACAAGTGTAAAGCTACAAGTAATGGGGCGGTGCTCCATGGGAGGAACATCCCACGAAAAGGAGGGACAAATAAGAAAGAATAACCACTTGGAAGCAAGGCTTTTGAATGGACACTCGAAGAAAACAATGTAAAGCAATGGGCGGGCTCTAAGCCCATAAAGCATATACAACATGTCTCTTCGAGACAGCACATGCGGGGCAGATTTACGAGCCTCCTGCGCCACCAGTACGTCACTTTTCGTGACGTACTGGTGGCGCAGAGGCTTGCTCCGCTGTTACAAGGAGAGGAAAAGCCACCCTGCGTGACTTTTCCTCTCCTCGTAAATACGGCCCCTTCACACGCAGCACTTTGCGGTGAAGGGGCGTTCCATGGGTGTTGCTGTGGGTGTTCCCACGCAACACTCATGGAACAAGACACATCTCAGAATTGCGGAAATCGTAACTCTGGAGATGCGTCTAGCTACGCCACCCTAGAGGTGGCGTAGCGAGAGGCACCGAGGAGAAATGTTTTCATTTCTCCTCGTTTTGTTCCTCTTCAATGCGTGCTGCATTCTGCAGCACGCATTGAAAGAAAATGGATTGTAGTGATTGTTTTTGTGCAGGAAGGTTCTCCTTCCTGCACAAAACAATCTCCCTACGCGCATGAGCATCCTTGCACCATGGTGCAAGGTGCCAGCGCATGGCTTTGCAGTTTGTGCGCTCAGCGCAGGGGAAGCACAAGGATGCGACATATTCTTGTAAATATGTCGCATCCCTGTGCTTCAAAACTAACACAGCGCGGCGCAGCAAAATGACTTGCTGTACCCCGCTGCGTTAGTTCAACGTAAATCTGCCCCGCGGTGTCTAGAGCCGAGACTTAAAAAACTTGATTTGATGGGCACGAATTTTCTGTACGTACTTGTGCGCTCTGAAATTCGCTCACAAAGCTAATAGGGGTGATTATAAACCGCCTTGAGTTTAGAAAGGCCATAAAAGCCTATTTGCTGTAATGTAAGGCCAACTGGTACAAACTCAATAGGAACTACTAGTCAGTTACTGCAAGCTGTGACTCTACCTCATACATTCCCCCTGTTACTCTCTGGCTGCACAGCTGCTTGTCTGTCCCTCTAGAATTCTTATGTGTCACGACCAGCCTTGTTGGGGGTAATAAGTGCTGTGAAAATGATAGAAGCGGTGTTGCTACTTAAGCACAAAGACAGCTCTTTTGTCCTGCAAGGGAGAGAGTGCTATATAACAATACAGTTCAGAGTGTCCTTCTGTTTTTGAAATGGTTCTTCCTTAACTAGGCAGTATATTTGACTGTGAGGGACGCAAAGCTTTTGCTAACTTTGTTTTACTAATAGGGCCTCATTTACAAGTAGTGGGATAAAGTTTGACCCTAGAGCAAACAGGACATTGCGCACAAATCAAATTCTATGATAAGCAGCAATGACCGCTCCTACAAAACTTTTGCTCTAATAGATTTTGCAAGGAATAACCTGTCAAAAGTTACCAAAGCAAAACAGCCAGAAAAAAACTCTTGAAGAAATTGAGTGCCCTACACATCGATTTCCTGTTATGCCTCACCCTTACCTGAAAAACTCAAGAGTAGGAAGTATTTATTGCACCTGGTAAATACCTCACCTTGGAATAAAAGTATTTACCAGGTACAGTAATTCCACAATACTGAGAATAAAACTGTAAGTAATGAATCTCCCCAGGAATGTTTTAACAGAATAACTTTGCTTAAGGCCATTGGTTAACATGCTTATATTTACTTATTAAAATCAAGCCAGTGCAAGTAAGTAAAGGAGGGGAAAATGATGCTGGTGAACAGTATCAAAGAGGGAGGTGTTACATTTAGATTAGGTGTCAGCGAAATTCCAATTTTAACCTGGAAAATTGAGATTTTACACCTGATGAAGTATGAAAAGTTTGCCAATTGAGCAAAACTTCACTTGTGCACAAATATCCTGCAAAATACAGTTTGGATGAAAATGTTACCACAAAATATTTTTGAGAGCAAATACTCCCACTAAAAGTCGAATTTTGTATGGGTTCCCCCATCCGGCTTTTGCACATTATTTTCCAACTTTTGTAAAACTTTGCAGCAATTGTAATCTTCTCTCAACTTCTCAAAGCTTGACACGTTTTGAAAAAAAGCTTCAAGACATTTACAGATTAAAACCTTTACAACTTTGCACGTAACTAATTATAAGGTGTCAAGACTTTGGCAAGGTTTGGGGAATATGAAACTTTGGAGAGTAAATACATCATGCCAGTCTACGATTTCCAAGTACAAAAAAACTGTGTTACTTTCTAATCGTCCTGTGTGACCTTTCGCACGGATTATCTTCTTGGGCATGAGTGTGTTTTGCTTTATATAAGGCATGTGCCGTTGGCTGAGTTGCAATTATATTGCCCTTGAAAATTGGTATTGTATGTTAGAAAGTGTGATAATGGATCATTTGCATACATTTTGCAATAATCTTTAATGTTTGTTAATCATGAAATTCTGGAGATAAGTTATCTCACATTGACCTCTGACATTCCCTGTATGCTTAACTCCAAAAAGGGTGCTAGGCAGAGGACAAAGAAGACTTCTCAAGAGAATTTAAGAAGTGATTATATAGGAATATATTTGTAGTTGACCAGATGAATGCCTTTAACCTTCAAGAGACTGTCCTTTGGCCTTTAAAGGCACCAGATTTATGGGGCCACATTTTTCAGTACACACAACTACTTTTACTCGTCAACTAATCTCTTGCCTTGAGGCACACTCCCTGAGTTTCCAGAGAAGACAGAAAACATACCAATTCCACTAAGAATACAGTCTGAACACCTTTTAATTGGCTTTTACCCATTGACTCCTTCCTAACCTCTACTTTAATTTCTGACTCCCTCTTCTTTCTCTGAAAGAATTCATTCTGAAGCTTTGATTAAGAAGCATGAGTGCTGTAAGAAATTGGAATATTATTTGGGGTTAGTGAATACTTGCCTCAAGAAATAATCGCAGCCCTTGTCAGGGTGAAAATTCAAAGTCACTGAATTAACCTAAGTTCAGTCCCCCGGTAGCTATTGCACAGAGCATACAGGCTTAACTTAGGGCAATATTTAAATTATTTATTAGGGGTGGGTGGTGAACTCTGCTCCGCAAGAGGAGTTTGCAGAGTTTTGGCACTCTGCACTCCAAGTGGACCATGGAGTTCCGCCAAAAGAACTCCGCCAACCAGTGGCGGAGCGAAGCTCACCAGCGCGCTCACCCACCCCTAGTTAACTTTTAAAGTAAAACATCTACAAACTGCACATCACAAACTCAATAATCATTGAGAGTGAAATAAGGGTGCACAGGGAAGAACTGAATGCAGTTAATAATGGAAAACATATGGGGATATGCAAGGCTTCAATAAGACACAATTCAGTAGGTTCTCCTTATACTGAAGTCTCAGGCCCACCCCAAACTCACCTGAGAGTCCCTGAATTCAAAACCCACATTCTCACTGCTCCAGCGTGCCACCACCTTCATCAGACAACAAGTGATGTCACAGAATAACACTCCCACAGCACACAATGGGAAGTGTAGTTTGGAGTAGAAGGCGACGGAAATGTGAGGTGGCAGTAGAGCAAGCGGGCGAGGTTGCTGAGATGACAGAATGGAGGGAGGAATTGAGGGTGTGGTTCGAGAGACAACTGGGTGAGCCATACTCCGTAAGGGGAGGATGTAGCTGGCAAGCTTCATATGGCAGTATGTGTTACATCGTGTAGGGGGCCAGCAGACCCGTCCACGTCAAAGGCGGTGAGTGGAGCCACCGGTGGCCAACAGCCTATTCCACGTGGGGTTGGCCAAGCACCCATGACGCTTTTGTGATGTATGGTATATTCATTGGCTCTGCTTTCTTTTGTGTTAGGTGGTGGGTAGATTTCTCAGACTATTATTAATCCGGCGGTCTTGCAGAATGTCTTGCGTCTCAAGCAGTAATTTGTTTACGATGAACACTCTTGCTGGAAGAGCAGGATGTGTGGAGCCCCCGGGGTGGGTCACATGCGGATACCTGGTGCGCCTCTGATGTGGGATGCAAGTGTCTTTGAAAGGGGCTTCATCCTGCTCTTAAACCTGCTGCAGCCGAAGCCTGCTGCTCATTCAGTTGTATGTTGTTGCAGTGCAGCACATTCTCCTCCATGTGTCAAACACGTAATCGCTTCCAGTACGTTTTACTGTCACTCCATTAGAAAAGTCAGGGAAATTCCATGTTTTATGCTTGCGTAAGCAATGGGCCCCGTCTAGCCGCTATAGCTATGATATGTAGGGAACAAAGGGAGAGGATTGAAAGGTGCGCCTTTGTAGGACTGAACGGCATTCCGCCGCACGCGGAACTCTGCAGAATTTCACTGAGTTTCTAGATACCTCTGCGGACTTCATGGAGTAGAACTCCGTGAGCTCCCAATTCTCCACAAAAATACATTTCTAAAGCCGCCCCTCCCCCCCTCCTGACTCAGAGGCGGCACCTAGAGACTCACAGACTGGGGCCAGACAGCAGTGTCCAACCCAGGACCAGTTGCCACTGATCAGCCTGGGCAGTTGCAGGAAAGGCCTCTTGTATCTTATTGTATCCCTGCAGCTTGAACAGGAGGTCAGCGCTATTACCCTTAGGGTCCACTTCTTTATCCTGGGTACACAAGGGAACAGGTCTCATCCCTCAAGGCTCTTTTTAGGTTGCAGATAGCAAGTTCAGTCCTGTCCTGATCTTCTTCAGGTCCAGGAGAATTCTTCTGATCTTCCACAGGTCCAAAAAGTGTTCTGAAATGTGTGCCTGGAGTTGCCACGTTTATCCTTGGCATGAGCTAGTTGGTGGGAACAACTCGTGGGTACACCCTAACAAATGGGATAATAGTTCCTGAGGTGAAGTCTACCCACTTTTGCCATTTTCAATATGGCAAAAGTCTTCGGCTACACTAAACTTGGGCTCTGAGGGATGGGTGTGTGTGTGTGTGTGTGGTAATCCTAGTGTCCTCCCACATCTAAACACTAAAATCCAGTTTGGGCTAGTCACTGTACCCTCAATAAACCTTTAGACAGAAGTCTTTTAGAACAAAAGTAGGATTTTCATGTAACCAGACAGTGGATACACAAGAATAGTTTCAGCATCCTGTTTCCCTTCTTTCAAGTGAACCCAAGAACAAAAGTAGGGTTTTCGGCAACCAGACAGTGGAAACACAAGAATTGTTTTGGTATCCTGTTTCCCTTCCTTTCAAGTGTGCCCCCACTGTTGAATATGAATCCAGCAGACCTGTCAAGCAGGATCTGACATTCAAGCAGGATTTGACACTAATATCAAAATAAAATGCTCACAGTCCCACTGTGCTTATTCTGTCAGGTTCAGAGGAATCACTTCTACCCATTCAAGTCAGCCTAGTGTTTGCCCCTGGGAGGCACTCACTTCATACCTTTTTCACACCTATTCAAATGCTACTTACTGGCTGGCAGAAGTGGGAGAGCAAATGCAAATTTAGCCTCCAGGAACTTCAGGCATGGAAAAGTAAACATTCTGAAAGTAACTTTGGCTTAATATTTATGACTTTACCATTGAATTTGATTTTGATAACTATTAAACATAGTTGTTTAATTATTTTTATAGCTAGTCCCATTCTCGAGATACAGTGTTAGGATTTCTTCATAGGACAGCAAAGCCTGTCACAGTGAAACATAGCTTTTGGGTACTAGATACTGTAAGGACATATTAATATTCAATTTTTACATGTCCTACTTTTAAGTATGATGCACCCTGCCTTGTATGACAAGGCCTACACAGTGGTGACTTATCAGTAATTAAAAGGGGGGTTCTGATTTGTCAGACGTTTATTTTTTTAGGTTAAATAGCATTTTTTACGTCAGGTTACACTGGTAGGCCTGAAGCTATGTTTTCACTGCCAATGTAGTGGATGGCACAATAGGTGCTGAAGTCCACTGGTGGCATTTAACTTTGAGGTTCTGGGTATGCTTTGTACCATATACTAGGGGTGTATAGGCAAGTTAAAAATACCAGTTAGGATTATGCCAATTTGACCATGTTAAAAGAGGGGAGCACAGCCACTTTACTACTAGTTAGCGGGGGTGAAATGCACTGAGTTTCAAAGCCAGCAAAAGTATAGGGTCCAGCAAAAGGCAAAACATCAGTGGAGACCACGCAGAAAAGGAGGATTTCCTACAAGCGCTATACAGAAACAATAAACATATTAATCATGAACGAGATTAGTGTGGATGCAAGGATTTTAGACGCTTTATTTAAATGGGCAGCAATGACCCTTTTCTACTGAATTCTCTACACTCAGTGCAAAGACAGTTCATTACATCAGCCAGACCTAAGTACTATACCAACTTCATAATAGAGCAAACAGTAGAAACTGAATGCTTTTGAAGACTGTCATGCATTACATCAACCCACTTCCTGACTCACCAATCCACCATGTCAAAGACAACTATAATGCCATCAACGTCTCCTTTAGTGAAACAATACTGAACATCAACAACACCAAGACCGCTTCTCCTCTTACACGCACCCCTCTGTGCCATATCCTAAAATGGTCATCCTTCAAAGTCCTGTCTCATGCAGACCTCGCTGAAATAATCGACTCCCTTAAAATCACCTCCTTTGAAGATATCTTACCCAATCCTTTATTAAAGCCCCCTTAGTACAAGCCTTCTCATCACTTCTCAAAATCGCCAACATCTCCTTCACTCATGTCATTTTCCAAGAAGCTCGCAGTATATAGACCAGATCGCCTTCTCTTAAAGAAACCTGTACTAGACCCTGATGACCTCAGCAGCTACCAGCCCATGATTCACCTACTTTTGATTGGCAAGATCATTGAAAAAGCAATCTATTTTACCCTACAAATCATGAATGACAACCTTCTAACAACAGGTAAAGATGGCCCCTGCCATCTGGGACTGCTGAACCTATTGACTACCTTTCCAGCAGTTTTTTCATATGTGCTCCTCCAGTTCTAAGAAATCTTGCATTATCTGGGGAGTCCCCATGGAATTCATCTTGCCCGCTAATCTTCAATATCTACAAGGAAACTCTTGGAACTCTATTCACTGAAAAGAGCATATAAATCCATCAGTATGGATGAATTCATACCATATTATACATCTCTACATCAATTTCTGCTCCTCTATAGCCATTTATTGCCTCAAGCACTGCCTGCACTTCATTCAGACCTGGATATCGAGCACCTACCTGAAACTTTTCCCCATCACAACCAAATTCCTCCTATTCACCAGCAATAATCTACAGCTAGTCGAAAACTGGCTTTATGAATTCAAAACTCAACTTGTTACCAAACCAAGCCACTAAGATGGACCCTTGCCAACAGTCTCACCCTAAAGGAACGCATTGTGAAGAAAACCAAGATGGCCTGGTACAAGCTCTTTCAACTAAAGAACATTAAGCTGTTATCATCAGAAAACAACTTCAGAATTTCCGTTCAAGCCCTCCTACTCTTATATCTGGATAATGGAGCCGCCATGCATCTCAAAATTCACTCTGGCCCTTCTTAGTAATATCCTACATGCAGCAGCATGCCTCATTAAGGGTCTGAATATATATGAGTACATTGCTCCCACCAGTTTTGAACTACAGTGGCTCCCCTTGCCAGACTGCACCATCTTCTAATTAGACAAATCTACGACAAAGCCATCATCCCTAGCACCTCCACTTATCTGTCTGACAAGCTCACCATCTCAGGTAGCTCTCCGAACATCTGTAGCCAGGACACCATCCTACAGGAGATGAAGTACTTTAAAGAACAAGCGTTGGCAAAGCCAATAGGTCTCATATATGCGAGAGCTAATGGCTTTGGCAATGTGTTTAGTCATGTTGTACACCAGTGTGGCTGCTGTTCAGTATGGCTAAAAGTGAGTGGGATGGGGTAGATTGGGGTGGGTTAGATTGGAGTGTGGTAGATTGGAGTACATTGGGTGGGTAGATTGGGGCAGATTGTGGTGGTGTAGGTTGGGGTGGGGAGATTGTGGTGGGGAGATTGGGGTAGATTGGGATGGGTTCGATTGGGGCAGATTGAGGTGGGGTAGATTGAGGCAGGGAAGGCTGGGGTAGATTGGGGCAGGGAACTTTGGGGTGGGGTAGATTGGTGTGGGTAGATTGGGGTAGGTTGGGTGGGGTAGATTGGTGTAGAATGGAGTGGGGTATATAGGAGTGGTGTAGAATGGAGTGGGCTAGGCTGAGGTAGATTGGAGTGGGGTATATTGGAGTAGTCGTAGTGGGGTAGATAGGAGTAGATTGGAGTGGGATAGATTAGGTTAAATTGGAGTGGGTAGATTCGAATAGACTAGATTGAGTGGGGTAGAGTGTGGTAGATTGGGGTAGAATGGAGTGTGGTGGAATGAGGTGAATTGGAGGGGGGTAGGTAAAGCAAGTCTGTCTGCGCCCGTCTGCGTCAGGAGCATGGCCAGCACCAGCCATGCTGCCGAGCGAGTCCTCTGAGCACACTACTCACATACTCTAGGGCGGCGTTACTTAACCTGCACACACCTCCATTTAGCTACATTTTGGATCCGGTTAATGTCCCTGTAAGTCTATGCAGTTGCCCTGTGTGCTCATGTTCCTTGCTGACCACAAATCTTACAGAACTTTCACCTACCTGCCCCTTAACTCATGACACAATTTCTGGCACAACACCTTTACAGGAGAGGATCTGACCTTAGCAATTCCCCCTGGATTTCTAATACAACATATGAAGCGGTCCAATAGAACGGGAGGAGGTATTGCAGTTATTTATTTGTCTAATTTTGCATGCTCCGCCAATAAGGTGGAGGATATTGCACCTATATAAGGGCTTTCTTCTCAGTCACACTTAGTGTGGCATTTTCGCTTGCTTGTGTCTTAATTTATAGTCCCCCTGATGACCCAACTGAATCGGTCGTTCGTCTCTCTGATCTGTTGGGTCAACTATCGCTGGAACGCACTAATTTCATAATTCTTGGTGACTTTAACTTGCATGTGAATAAAACGAACTGTCCTATTGCGGCTCAATTTGTGATCACTTTAGAGGGTATTAATTTGGAATAACTTGTAAGGGGACATACACATAAGGCGAGGCATACCCTTGATCTAATTTTTGCAGATCCTCTTAACCTTTCAGTTAAACCTGTCTTACAATTAACATGATCTGATCATTTTCTGATCTCTTTTGCTATCACCCCAGGGTATGTAATCAAACTAATGAGATCCTTAACACCTCAATACCTTGGCATAAAAATTCTGAATGCATTCTAACGGAAGTTCTCTCAGATACACCTTAAGAGTTTACAGAGACTATGGATCAAAATATCGATAATTTTAATGTCCGGCTTACAGATGCATTTGACGCTATTGCCCCTGTAAGAACTAAGCCTGAGCATAGTTCGCGGAGTCCGCGAAGTGCAAAATAAACTCTGCTGCGCTATGCGGAGCTCCGCAAGCAGCGGAGTGCGTTAGATAAATGCCGTTCGCGGTGATTTTCAGTGCCAGGTGCTTGTCCACACTGTGCAGTTATCGCGAATGGCACCATGCACAGCGCAAGCGGGCACTGCTTCCTTTCTGCCGCTCGAGTAGATTTTTACTCGAGCCGCAGCTTTCTCAACGCGAACGGACGGTTTCTCAACACGAGCCGTTGCGAGCATACGCGACCACTTGCAATGAGAAATCTGACCGCCCGCGTTGAGAAATCTCGCCGGGAGGTTGATTTTCCACGCTTGCGCTCGCCAACTTGATGTTGACGATCGCGAACGAGGAAAATCTCGCCAGGAGGTGGATTTTCCTCGCATGCGATCGCCAACTTGCCGTTGACGAATGCGAGCGAGGGGAAAAACTCTGCTCTGCAACGCGAAGCGGAGTTTTTCGGAACTCCGCGAGCTCTGCGTAACGCGGAGTGCGGAAAACTCCACGAACTCCGCGAGCGGAGCGGAGTTCATCGCCCAGACTTAGTAAGAACCTCGGCTAGTGAAAGTTTGTCCCCGTCTGCTCCCTGGTTCTCTGCAGACCTAAAAAAAGAGTATGCTCTGTGTAAAAGGCTAGAACGGATTTGGAGGAAATCCTATGATGCTGAAGCCAAACGCACATATAAGGGAGTGCTGAAATCCTATCACTGAGCTATTATCAATGCCCATAAGGAGTATATTTTCTCATCGGTTGCAAGCTGTCAATAAATCTTGGGAGCTATTCAGAATGGTGAATGGCCTCCTTTCTCCTAGCACACTTCAGAATATGCCTAGCACATCCGCCAATCTTTGTGAAGAGCTATCAGAATTCTTTCATAGCACGATTAGTACCATCTATGACCAATTCCCCTAGAACCCGGGAGCCATGCCTAGCATGCTGGGTAATTGCCACTCCAGGCCAATCTTTGCAAATTTTAGACCTATATTTTAGGGGACTCTATTAGAACTGGCTGAATGCAGGTCTGAATCTCCCCTGGACCACTGCCCACCTGACATTCTTAAAAGAGATCTTCTATGGTGAACCCCATCTTGAATCATTTGATGAATTCTTCTGTTGACTCTGCCCTAGTTCCTAAATGCTGGAAGAAGGCTGTACTGCTGCCATTATGCAAAAAACCTAATGATGACCACAAGATTTTGAGCAATTACAGACTAAGCTCTCTTTTGCCAGATGTGGCAAAAATGCTGGAGAAGCTTGTCAATAGGCAACTGTCAAATTTTTTTGAGTCTAATTGTCTCTCACACCACTCCCAAACCAACTTTAGGACTGGCTATAGCTCTGAATCAGCCTTGCTGGAAGTCACTGAATTTATTAAAGGGAACCTTGATCAAAACTCAGCAGCCATGGTGGTGCTCCTAGACCTATCTTCTGCCTTTGATACGGTCTCGCATGAGACTCTTCTAGTCAGGCTCAGGAATATAGGGATTCAAGGCCAGGCCCTCCTATGGTTCAAATCTTTCCTGGAGGACACAACACAAGCTGTCCTGCTATCTCCTTATTCCTCTGCAGCAAAATCACTTGAATGTGGTGTACCGCAGGGCTCTGCCCTAAGCCCCACCCTTTTTTACATTTATCTGGATCCGCTAGAGAGCATAGCTGAAATTTGGGGTCTTAGGGTGATTTATTATGCTGGCAACATCCAATTACTCCAATCATTTCAGGAGAAAGACACATCGATGTTTAACTTTTGAAAGCAGGTCTAAGGTCTGTTGGCGGCTGGATGACCAACAATTTCTTCAGGCTTAACTCTGATAAAACCGAGGTCCTCTTTTTCGGCAATAGGTGCTATCCTGAAGGAAGCAACTGGTGGCCTGCGGTACTGGGTACAACCCCCTTCCCCAGCACTAACTGCTAGGAATCTTGGAGTCTTTTTTGACTCAGACCTTTCCTTTGCTCCCCAAGTAAAAAGAGTCTCAGCCAGCTGATTCACCACCCTTAAGTATTTAAGAGGAATCATTCACCTTGTCCCGAATGACATGCGAAAGACCATCACACCTTAGTGACATCCAAAACATGCCTAACAAAAATGAATGTGCCCGTCTGTAATGTAACTGGTGCTCATGTAAAGCGCTCTGATACCTTCGGGTCTAGTTTGTGCTATATAAAACTCCACACAAAAAAAAACTGGACTATGCGAATAGTCTTTACTTTGGTTTGCCTGCCTACTTGCTGCGTTGTCTGCAAATTGTGCAAAATGCAGCAGCCAGACTGATTCTGAATATTCCCGTCTCCCAATCTATAACACCTCAACTCCATCACCTTCACTGGCTGCCTGTGGTGACGCGATCCCAATTTAAGTTGCTCACCTGAGCCTTTAGAGCCTTGCAGCTTAGAGGACCTACTTAACTAAGCAGAAGAATTATAGCCTACTCCCAATCCTGTGCCCTGCGATCCTGCAGCCAAACGGAGAGGATGTGACTGCCAGAGCTGCCGACTTTGGAGTTGGGGAATCAGGTTTGAGTCTCAGCATCGGCTTAACAGCCTGTGATTCTGGGCAAATCGCTTAATTTCCCTGTGCCTACCAAAAATGAATGTTTCCTTGTGTAATATAACTGATACTCATGTAAAGCGCTCCCATACCTTTGGGTCGAGTTTGCCCGGTATAAAACTGCAAAAAAAAAACCCTGCTATTTCTAATTCCTCGAGTGCACAAAGCAAGGAGAGGAGGAAGATCATAGATCATTTACCGTCTTACTGCTGGTCTCTGGAAGGCCCTTCCTACTAGCCTTAGGCTAGCTCCTTCTGAAGCAAGCTTTAGACAGAAACTGAAAAGGTTTCTTTTCAGCTCTGCAGTCTAACTCTGCTCTTGTTTGACTTAGGCCACTAGAGATGGGACGCCTCTTTGGAGGTAGTTGTGCGCTTTAGAAATTGTTATCATTATAGGTTGGGTAAATTGGAGTGGGGTAGATAGGGGTAGGTTGAGTGGTGTAGATTGAGCTGGGGTAAATTGGAGTGGGGTAGATTGTGTTAAATTGGAATGAGGTACAATGGAGTGGGGCAGAGTGGGGTGGAGTGGCGTAGATTGGAGTGGGGTAGTTTGTGGGAGATTGGAATGGGGTAGACTGGAGTGGGGTAGATTAAAGTAGGTTGTGTGTGGTACATTGGGGTGGGGTAGATTGGGGTGAGGTAGACGGGTAGATTGGGTGGGGTTGTTTAGTAGATTGGTCTGAGGTAGATTGGAGTGTGGTAGATTGGAGGTGGTAGATTGGGGTGGGGTAGATTGGGTGGGGTAGATTGGGGTGTAGTCGATTGGGGTAGATGGAGGTAGGGTAGATTGTTGTAGATTAAGGTGGGCAGATTGAGGTAGATTGGGATGGGGTGGGTGGGATAGATTGGAGTGGGGTACATTGGGGTAGACTGGAGTGGGGTAGAATGTGGTAGATTGGAGTGGGGTAGATTGGGGCAGACTGGAGATTGGAGTGGGGTACATTGGGGTAGACTGGAGTGGGGTAGAATGTGGTAGATTGGAGTGGGGTAGATTGGGGCAGACTGGAGTGGGGTAGTTTGAGGTAGAATGGAGTGGGGTTGATTAGGGTAGATTGGCGTGGGATAGATTGGGGTACATTGGAATGGGATAGATTGGAGTGGGGTAGAGAAGTGTAGATTGGAGTGGGGTATGGAGGGGTATATTGGGGCAGATTGAAGGGGTAGATTGTGGTGGATTGGAGTGGGGTAGAGCGAGGTAAATTGAAGTGGGGTAGATGGGGTGAGGTAGATTGGGGTAGATTGGGTGGGTTAGATTGGAATGGGGTACATTGGAATTTGGTAGATTGGGGTAGATTGGAGTGGGGGTTGATTGGAGTGAGATAGATTGGAGTATGGTAGTTTGAGGTAAATTGGAGTGAGGTAGGTTGAGGTAGATTGGAGTGGGGTAGATTGGAGTAAATTGCAGTGGTATACATTGTTGTAGATTGGAGTGGTGTAGATTGGGATAGATTGAGGGGGATATGTACAAGGAAGTGGCGGAGCGCGGCGGTAAGCCTCCTTGGCTTACCGCCGCGCTCCGCCACTTCGAAATGCAAGGCTGCCCCATATTTACAAGAAGTGGTGCAGCCTTGCGTTTCCCCTGCGATGGCGCTAAATTTAGCAACTTAGTGCCAACGCAGGCACCCTTGCACCATAGTGCAAGGGTGTCTGCGTGCAGGGGAGGATTGTTTATGTGTAGGAAGGTGTCCCTCCCTGCACATAAACAATCCTAAAATGCCATTCTGTCACTTTCATGTGTGCTGCTTCATGCAGCACACATGAAAGTGACAAAATGGCTTTTTTTAAGGTTTGTTTATGTACAGGAAGGACACCTTCCTGTACATAAACAACTCATGGCATTTTGCTTTTTCCATGTGTGTTGCACAAGGCAGCACACATGGAAAAAGCAAAAACAAAAAGAAATAATGCATTTCTCCTCGTTTCGCGAACTTAAGACCAGGATTTACCTGGTCTTAATTTTGGCGCTGCCTCCTATGTATGCCACCCTTGTACATAGGGGGCAGCGTCAAAATGAATGGGTGTTGCTATGGAACGCCCACCGCAGCACCCACTGCCCACCCCTTTCATGCTAACCATAGCGTGAAAGGGGGCCTTATGTACAAGGCAGCGTTAAGCCACGTTAAGTGATTTAACGCTGCATTGTACATAAGGCGCAGCCCCTATCGTCACCACAACGTCGGTAAAAGTGACGTTGTGGTGGCGATAGGGGCTTGTACATATGCCCCTGAGTGTGGTAAATTGGGGTAGATTGGAGTGGGTTAGTTTGGGTGGGGTAGATTAGGGTAGGTTGGGTGGGGTAGATTAGGGGTTTGGAGTGGGGTACATTGGAATGGGGTAGATTGGGTTAGATTCGAGTGGGGTAGGTTGAGGTAGATGAGAGTGGGGTAGATTAGGTAGAGTGGAGTAAACTAGAGTGGCGTAGATTGTGTAGATTGAAGTGGGGTAGATTGGAGTGAGGTATATTGCAGTCGATTGTAGTGGGGTAGATGGGGGTAAATTGGAGTGGAGTATATTGAAGTGGGATAGATTGGTGTAGACTGGAGTGAGGTAGATTGGGTGGAGTAGATTGGGGTAGGTCGGGTGGGACAGATTGGGGTACATATGGGCAGATTGGATTGAGGTGGAGTAGGGGAGATTGGATTGGGGTGGAGTGCGATGCGATGAAGAAGGGGAGCAGTAGCACGTGGAGGAAAGAGGAGAAGCAGTGCCATGAAGATGGAGGAGCAGTAGTGCGATGAAGAGGGATAGGTAGCTGTGCCGTGAGGAAGTGGGAGCATTATTATGATGAAGTACACGTTACTCTCTATTATCAATAGCTGTGTAGGCAATTTGTTTGGAAAAGTGAAGAAAATACTTTCTCAGCCCAGGACACATTTATCCCATTTCAGATAAATGAAGAAAAACCCAACTATCCAGTTTCACATGTTTCGGAGCTGTTTTAAATGTAGGTATTTTGTAGGCCTCGGTGGAGTTTGTGGAGTTCCGCTGATGGAGCAAGGTTTCATAAATGAAACTTGCTTGGATTCAATCTTCCTCATAGTATTAATATTAAAACTTGTATTGTCTGTATTAATCCTTGCATACACTACACGAATAGTAAGGATGCTTGCCTATGTGTTTTACTAACGAATAACGCTTGTTCCTAATCTAAAATGGCACGCTAAGCGCGGGAACTTCTCTGCGCATGTCGCAACCTGATCACATGGTGTGACGTCTTTCTTTGCTTGGTGGGAAATTTCTGCTACTGCGCAGTGTGTCTTAAAATGGCTGCTCAATGTTTTCACATGCTTCAGCTTGCTCTTGTGTCATTACTAATTTGTCGTTTCTTAACGCTATTAATGCGGGCTAGGATTTATAATTAAATGGGATTAGAAGTAAGGAAAGTGGGTATACAGTGAAACGTTTTATTTGTGATTTTAATATTTTCTTCTTGCACTTTTAGTAATTCGTAATCTTGGGCCTGGGTTGGTGACTTGAAACTCGAGAAGCAGAAGGTTCTGCACATGTGTCCTGAATGACTGCCAAAATGAAGTCAACTTGGACGTCTCACAAGGCCGTGACCTGATGGCCAAAGATGTTATAACTACTGTATTTCCTGTCGCGCATAGATACATTGTCTATGAAAATTGGTGTACATTTGTCGTGAGACGGGTGGGAAATAAAGCGAATGTATTAATTTGAAGGGTGGGAACGTAAAGACAATAGGCTTTACAATTTAGGCCAAATCTGTCATAGTGCGAGAATCCACCTCCTGTCCCTGCCCAATCAGAAGTAGTGGTCCCATATTTTAGCAACATTAAGGGGAGGTACATGGGCGTAGAAGAGTATAATAGAATATAGCATTAGTTAAATAGTCAGAGCTAGATTCCAGAGAAGAGAGAACAAACAGAAGAGCTCCAGGCTGCTATGCTGACCGATTGTTGATCGAATCCCTGTCCTGAAGAGGTCCTGAAGAGGGGGAGGGCAGAGTCCATTAGACGGGGAAATCGAGGAGAAGTCGAGTGCCAGAGAGAGGAACGGCGCAGGCGTCGTTGTAGAGAGGTCACCAGTCCTGTCCTGATCCTGAAGGAGGTCCTTGCTCTTCATCCTTCCAGGGTCCTATTCTTTCCAACTCCTTGGCTAAGGGGCTTGGTTCTCGAACTTAGGTAACTATAATGCAACCTTTAGTTGGCTGCTGTTTCTATCCTCTCTTTCTTAAACACCGTCATTTATTAGCAATAATTATTCTAAGCTTTCACATGGGTGTTCTGATCAAATACCGTGTCTTTTCCTGTATTTTACTCTGCTAAAACTATTAGATAAACATTTTAAAATTTCCTGACTCTGTGGTTATTTCAGGATTATGTATTATAGTGAATGTCACTCATTTTAAACTTCCCAATTAGCAAGGGGATCCATTGATAAGTTATTACTCTTCAATCAGAAGGTAATTGGTAGCAGGGATTTTTGATATAAGAGTATATCTGACACCCAGCGTAAGTATTATCGTAGTGTGAATGTATGGGCCCAAGTGAGTATATGGTGTATGAATGCTGTTTGCTAAAATCGCGCTGGATCACCACTATGCGGAACTCCACAAAGTGACAAAAAACTCTGCCACGTTCCACGGAGTTCCGCAAGCAGCGGAGTGAGGTAAGGTGCACTGCTCGTGCTGATTTTTTGCACTGGGTATTTGTCCTGCGCTGTAAAATCAGCGCAAATGGCACAACGCACAGTGCAAGAGGGCACAGCTTCTTTATGCCGCTCGAGTAGATGTTCCACTCGAGCTGCAGCTTCCTCAACTCGAGCGTCAGGTTCAGTGGTGGCTGGTGACATTTGAAAGTGGTGGGCGTAAAATTATTGGCATACTGCACCGCAGCGAGCGAGCGTAGCGAGCGAGCCCGAACAACCTAAGGGGAGTTCGGGGGGGTTCTCCCCCCGAGAAAATTTTGAAAAAAGAGTGGACAAATGGTGCATTTTCAAGCAAATTTGAGAAAGCAGGAAGGTTAATAAAGCAATTGTGAAAGTGCAGTTATTACATTAATAAAGAGATGTCATATAACATAGGTAGCTGCTTATTCAAGCTTTCTTTCACCCCATACTCCAGCAGGGTCTTGATACAAGACAGATAAGAGAAAAAGCAGTGTGGTCCTCGACCAGAAGACACTCATATTTCGTTGGTAAGAAGTCAAAGGATTGGTCAAATTGAAAACCTGAAATGCAATATGCAATCAAACAATTTGCAAGTACATCTCATCTATGTTCAACAAGCCATGTTTTACCCATGATTGGAATTGTGAATCACCAAATAAACTGAGCCACTGCAATCAAAAGCAGAGGGCCTCCTCAAAATGTATGCCCTTAAGAGAGTTCTCTCATCTCATGTCCTCTCTATATTTTCTCTGGAAGTTGAAAACTCATCACATTCTACTGCACAAACCTGAACCCTTCTGCATATTCCAACCCCAGAACTCATTCTTGGCCATTTAGTTTGGAGCCATTCATACCAGGAATACAGAAAATACCTTTAAATAGAGTAGAAGGTATTCCAAAACAAGGAGTGCTGAAATGTTGCTTAAGATAAGATGTACACACTAAGTACTATGGCCAAGAGCACGTAATGTTCAGTCAACAATAGGCTTAGGAAAAACCAACCATTCTGAGAGCACCTACAGTCAAGCCTCTGTGTTCATGAGATAAACATTATTAATAAGGAAATAATAAAACATGATAAGTATTGCATTTCTACAAACTTTCCGGTAATGTCAAGGACATTGGAGGAAACTATTTTAATTGCTGGAACAATGCCTTGCCCAACAGAAGGTAACATTTTCTGAGGCAATTTTCTCTTCAAAGGCCAGAAGTCCAAACTCCTGCGCAACTTAATTTGTGGTCCAATTAAACGTAGCTGCACCGAATAGTGAATCTTTAATCCAGTATCAGACAGTGACCCCACCAGACACCCAAGTGCTGTCAGTGTTGTCCACTGAACGAAAAACGCCAGAAAAGTCTCTTATAGTATTATTCTTGTCAGCAAGCAGAACTCTGCTACAGGAACTTTAACCTGCTGAGCAAGATGCAGAACAGCCCATTTACATGAGCACTGCATTAATCGCTCATCAGCGGCACGTGGTGAAGAGTGAGACAGTAAACTCCGAAGGGAGTGGCTTGGAGGGTCTGGAATCAGGGTTGCTGAGGGCATCGGATATTTTCAATTTATTTTTTAAGCTCAAAATTAAAGCATGGAAAATCTCTTATCCACTCTGTATTCACTGCTGAGTCCGCCAGGCCACCTTGGCGACTGCCTGCTCATGCCAGCCACGAGAGGGCCACGCATTCAGCTAATGCCTCATTACCATGGCGTAAGTGACTGCACACAAACGTGTCCGTTCCGGCAGGCTGATGCAATTAAAGCTTTGCGGCAGCTGAATAGAAGTGTCCTCAGCAGGCAGCCAGGCTGAAAGGCCCCGCCCCTCTTCTGGCATTCTTCAGAGGGGCTCCAGCCCAGCTTGAGATCCCCGCCTGGCACAGCACAAGCAGGGAACAGAGCCCTCTCTAAAGAACCAGGGGAAAGAATGAAGGCAAGAGAGGGAGTGATCACTGATCTTCACTGAATGTCCGAAGCTCTCAGACCTCCGGAATATTAAGACGGGCTCAGTAAAGTAAATAAACGGGTATTTAAAGGGGGTATAATGTCGTTTTTCATGAGCGGGCCAATGTCTTTCAGTAGAATTTAGCAATTGAAGGCAACACAGTATTGGTTGGGCTACCTTTCAAGGAAGAAAAGTGGCCTACGTGGAAATTATTACATTTTCTTAGAGGCTGGTGTACCTGAATGGCCGATAGGGCTGGGGCAGAGGCAGTCGATTGTTAGGCTACAGGGTGGGAGGGAACATACTCTACCATTAGCTCTATCCATGACAAGGAGGACCTGAAATGATTTACCACAAAAGAACTCTGCTGTACCTCTGTATGGCTCGACGTCTCCTCTCCTCGATAATGACTTGCACATATCTGTAGGCCAGCCATCTCTGCATGCACACAGCACCTGCATCCCTTGTCAGCGTTGTGCACAAGCTGGAGATAGGGAAAGTCAACGCCGGTGGCACTCCATATTTTATTATGCTGTGCGCTATCTGTTTACTTTATTGATTGTTTTATTTGTTTATTTTACTTTTATTAGCTGTTTATTTATTTTCATTGTTTTTCAGCTTGAACGCATTTTTTGTTTCATAGGCGAGGCGTCAGATGGCGAGTTACTTTAGTTAGGTAGCGGTTAGATTCAGTTATAAAACTACATATTCCCAAAAGGTCACGATGGTGGGCTCGTGGCATGGACCTTAGCCATTATCCCAGAAGGACAGGAAGTGCAGTGCCCTTGCTACACGTGGGCATAAAGGCAGCAGCAGGGCCAGGGAGAGAGAGTAAACAAGGCTCTAAGAAGACTGTTTACTTTCTGTAGCTATGGCTCCGACCTTCACCTGCCCTTAGTACCATCAGCAACACATGGGGAGATGCTAAAGTTGGGAAATGTCGTCAACCCTGTGACGTCATCAGATAGATGCTGTCACTCCCTCTGCCACCGTCATTTTGGTGAACTGATGTTCATTGCTTATGGCACTGGAACTCTCAACACTAATTTGAAGAGTTCTGCGTTTTTTAAGTAGAGAAGTTTCTTACACAAAAGACACCGAAAAGAAATAAAGCATAGCATTTTAAGCAACATCTGCTCTAGTGACAGTTTCAGAAGCAAAGGCGCAAAGGCGCCTGCAATAATACTAATTCGGACTCTTTTATAGCCCACTCGCAAGCGTAGGGTCGACGCGCTAATAGATAAGATAGTTAAAGCATTAATTTTATCACGCATCAAAAGTTGAAGTGCTGCCCCAGCTCTGCATCCAAACATCTCTGCAGCAGGATCTCAACCCAGTGATCTACCTCACTGGTACCACCAGTCTTCAGTTCACCATTCATTGATCTCTACAGCAAGCACTCAGTCCACTGAGCAGCGTTCGTATGCTATAAACAGAACACTTGAAAGAGGAGGCTTCACCAACTGAGGTTACGCAGGAACGTATATTTTAAGCCAGATAATTGCATTTAAACAAAAAAAAGAAAATAGCATATTTTCACTCACGCGTTATCATCATTTTGCTCCGTCCTCAGCCGCTTGGAGAAACTGTCAGAAGAACCATTTATTTCGAACAAGATCCTTGTCGTCACATCCACGCGTTTATATCCATGTCCGCCTTATCCAAGATTTGCAGAGTCCTTTCCTCATAACTCTGTGTCCCTTATGTTTCTTTTTTCATCCGCTTTAACAAGGTCCCTTACCGCTCCGCTCACTGATGTGCTACACCCACCCCACTCTGCACTCCCTCCCCTCCATCCAGCCCTGCAGGGAGTGGATGGCTTTAGCTCCACAGTAGATACTTCTTTGGGGCATTCATTTATAGCAGTGATTCCCAATCTGTGCGCCGCGGCACCCCAGTGCGCCGTAAAATCTATCCAGGGGCGCCGCGCACCAAACGCACAGTTAGGGAACCAAATTCATTTGTTAATCCCGACGTATCAATAGTTCAGGCCCGGGCTAAAAGAGCAGGCCGAGACGGAGGAGAAAGAAGTCAGGGTGGAGAGAGGGGCTGACAGGAGGGGCTTTACAAGGGGAGCAGGGAGGAGGCGCAGACACCACCAGTGGAAGCCTTTACTGAAGTGTTGATGACATGTTGGGAACACAGTGATGGCTGCTATGGTAGAGCTGGAGACTGAATAGTGTGTCTGGCGAATAGACCCTGCCTTTAAAGAAGCCTTCGGTGTACAGCTGCGCATTCTTGACCTGTGTGTATGTGAGGTAAGAATTCTGTGAAGCTTCAAGATTAAATAACATAAGCACAAAGTATTAAGGACAATAAAAACTGGAATAACACACTGACTAAAGTACTTTGTGTGCACAGATTCGAAGAGGACACACAGGTACGTCCCTCCCCTCCACAGAACTTCTTGGGTACAGAAAGATCTTGGTTGCAGGCACCTTAACCTCATGTTATTTTAAATTGCAGCCCATTTGCAACATTTAAACATGCAAGATCATATTTACTACCACATGTTCTTGTTGCCAATTGCGTTGCAGCAGTTACATATAGATCATGCAAATGCCCACTATTTAACAAAAAAGCTGTATTCGTACCAGTACTTTAAACAAGAGTTTTCCCTTTAAAACGAATACGTTCAAAATAGTTTAAAAACTGTACTGCTTACTGTTACATTTGGTAATTGCATGCTCATTCATTTGTGGTCCAAACTTGTGCCTGTAGTGTGCTCAACCTACTTGGAGCTGGGGCTCTGCGTTATCACCTGAGCAGTTTCTGCAGGGGATCACTTTCTGTGTGTGTCTGGTTCACGGCTTTTTCTTCTCTCTGCTGTAGGGGCCACAGTGCCCCTGTATTGGTCCTACAAATCCTCTTGTAGTAACACCACAGGGTAGTGAGTTACCTGACCCAGATAACAAAGAAACCTATGGAGAATATGTCCTGGCAGCATCCTGGTAAAGTGAGTAATGCACTGCACAGTGCCTTTCCAGTATTGGCTGTTATGGTACCTGAAGCTTTACCATAACACACAGTGAAGTATGCTGCACATAGTAAATTGTAACACATGCTATTTCAGTTTTGGCATTTTGTGTTTTTTTAGTGTTGTTTATACCAGGTGTCCCTGTATCTGCAAGTTGAGGGTGAATGGAAGGAGGCATATGGAGAGAGAGAGAGAGAGAGAGAGAGAGAGAGAGAGAGAGAGAGAGAGAGAGAGAGAGAGAGAGAGAGAGAGAGAGAGAGAGAGAGAGAGAGAGAGAGAGAGAGAGAGAGAGAGAGAGAGAGAGAGAGAGAGAGATTGAGATTGATTCAAGGGCCATTCGCCACATTAGCCTAGTTTTGTGATTGCCACCACTCCATTCCATGCTCCCAGAATTTCACACACTTCATCATGCAACCTGTACAATCACACTATGCAGCCGGAATGCCATATATCCCCATCTATGCAAACAATGCAGTTTGTAGCATAAAGCAACATATGTTAGTGACAGAGCACCACGTGCAAAGTCTGGTGTTAAAGCAATAGTTCTTCAAAACTCATTTATGAGTGAAATGACTACATGGAAGTACTGACCTAAAGGTCTTACCATTACCTGTCACACACATCAAAGCCTACCATTGACACACTTTCCCAGCGTCCATGATTATAATACCTTCATCGGCTTCATCCCAAATATTTTAAGGGAGAAAAATGGAAGTACTCCCGAGGCTGGCCTTACACTCCCCCCCCCCTCCGACCCCCCAAAAAAAGTAACATAATGGGGAGCCGTGGCCAACGGACAACAGGTCAAGGGAGCCGGGGGTCAAAAAGTTTAGGAACCACTGATTTATAGCATTCGGTTGATCTGAAATTCCGTTCGCATCAGCAGCGCGTTCGTCGAGCGGTGATGTTTTGGTGACAAGTCCGCTCAGATTTGATAAACACCGCCCTCTCATTCACCTCCGAAAAGTGTTATTTCAGATCGTGGAGTCAGAGGAAGGGCGCGTGTAACACTCAAACAAATGTCATTTCTGTCAGCGACAAAATAAATGCACGTCATTCAGAAGTGTCAGAACGTGAGGTGAAGCAGCCCCGTTCCTCGCGCCTCCTTCATCTACGCACCAGAAATACTTGGATTTTAACAATTCTAAATAAATTACCCCAATCCGGTGTTTTGAGCGCAGATTGTTCCTTAAAACAACCCCCAGTCTAAACGTTAAAGTTGCGAAATATGATAATTTAAAACCTCGTGATAGCTGGAATGATACGACATTTGGAAATAGCTTTTAATTTGTCTCTACTCAGTGACAGTATTTTAATATTTTACATGCGTATTTATTTTTTTATTTTCTTCTTTTTAATCACCTATCATGGTTCGAGTTAGAAAGCGCTAATGTTGACCTTATTACGGTGTCACTGGAGAAAAAATGACAATCAATGGAGAGATCCCCGCCTAGCCACAGGCTAAGCACATCAGTTCGAGCTTCCCATAAGCAGGCAGAGCAGTGCATCCACGGTGCATAAAAACATGCCCTAGTACAGCTTCTCGCTAGCTCGCCCGTTCTTTGTTCAACGATGTATACAACCCGGGAGGCAGTTTATTTAGATGGCAGTCCGCCTCTGTGTGACTCACTTTTCCCACATAACTCTGATCTAACAATACACAAGCAACAGGTCCTGGCTGTGAGGGAACCCGTGATGGCTCAGGGAGGCAGTTCCCGGGCATGCACACTGTGGATGGTTGGTTCTTTGGCTGCACGGAACAGCAAAACCGAGAGTGTGGAAGGCGAGCTCGCCAAGGGGGGGGGTGTAATATGTACCGTTCATCTTCAGGAGGAAGACCTCTCCACCGAGGAGGGGGTTGTATTATGTACAGGGAGATGCTGTTCTGTACAGGACCCCTTCACAAAGGGTCTTTTCTTCTAGTTTGGTCCCATCTGCCTATTGGTCGTGCCCTCCCCTTATGGAAACTTCTGTCCTAGTTGTTTCATTTAAGTCTTAATTATATGAGGTAACAAAAACAATTGTATCACCCTTTGTTCGATTCAATAAATAAATGTGGATGTTCCTTTATTTTACAAAAAAATATGTATTATCCACCGTCATATAAACAACCTACACAGCTACAACAATAAAGCAATTTCTTATTCCGGACTCCGTTCCTTTTAAGCTAAAAAAAAAAACGATTAAGCATCACTTTACAACCAAGAAGCCATAATTGAACTTACTACGGGGCATATTAACAACGGCCAGCGATAATTATCGCTGGGCGTGCTTAGCGATAATTATATTATCGCAGGCTATCTCTGGCATTTATCGCTCCTGGTAGCGCGTTATTAACAACGCGTTACTCCAGGGCGATAAAAATTCCAGAGATAGCGAGGTTATCGCTTTGTAGGGAACATCGCTGGTTTTCCAGCGATGTTCCCTGCAAAAGGGCGATACTCTGCTGATACGACCCTGTGGTCGTATCAGCAGAATCCACCTCCTATGCCTAACATAGGTAAGTCAAGATATAGCAGACGTTAGATTTTGGCGAAAACTGCCGTTTTCGCCAAAATCTAACGTCTGCTATAATCCTGTGGGCTGCCTTGTAAATATCGCGATGTGAACATCGGCAATATTTGCAACGTAGCCCATCCGGGGTACGCCAGTAACGCCACTTTGCATCTCAATAGAGATGCAAGGATGGGCGTTGGGGGAAAGGGCGATAGTGCAAGGATTCACGCGATAGCATGACCTTGCTGATTAGGCGATAGAATTATCGCCGCTTTCCGTCCGAAAACGGACGCTAAAGCGGCGATAATTGCTTATCGCCTCGTTGTTAATATGCCCCTACAATTATTCATTTTGACAATGTTAAAAAATTAGGGAATGTCCCTTTTATTAAAAGATGCAAGGCATCACTTCGGTCATGTACCATGTTGAAGGGTAACTGGCCTATGGATTGGGAGCCGGAGGTTAAAGTAAGGGCTGCAAAATAAAGCACAGTTGAGTTTCTCGAAAGGTCGTGTTAAGCACTTCAAGATCCTAAACCTGCCAGCAGGTGTCTGCCAGCTTCTCTCGTCGGTGGTTCTTTACCTGCCCAAGGCACGTTGCCGAAGAGGCACATTATTACAGAACTCTATTTTTTTTGTTTAATGCAAATATGGAAATTTACGTTTTCTATGGACCAGTCGCGGCTCGCGCGCTGGGAGGGGGGCGGGTGCCGGGGCCCGGGGATTTTTGAACTAAAAATAGAAAATCCTACCTCAGGTCCGCCGTCCGCCGTCCGCGCCGCCTCGGGACTCCGACTCCGTTTGCGCCTGTAGCCCTCTCAGCCAATCCTGGCGCTGCTGGCAGCGCCAGGATTGGCTTAGGGCACGGTTACCTCTCGCCCGCCTGCCCATTAGGAGACTGAGGTTTGAGCCTTTGTTCAACCCTCGCTCTCCTAATGGGCATGCGCAAGCCAGTGCAAACACAAGTGCGCATGACTGGGCACGGCGCGAACATTCGGTGCCCTTCCCCACTCATGCGCACTTGTGCTGCAGTGCTGCCTGCTGCCCCTGGTCCCTCTGACAATCATGTCAGTCAACATGACGCAGAACCGCCCACCCCCTTCAGAATCTGAAGGGGTGGGCGGTCCGACGTCATGCTGACTGACATGATTAGTCAGTTCTCCTCGGCGTCTTTGAACTTAAGTAAACTGATTCAGTTTACTTAGGTTCAAAGACTCCGAGTGGAGCTGCGGCGGGGGCTACGCCCCAACGCCCCAATGGACGCACCGCCCCTGGTCAGGTTTCTCAATGCGAGCTAATGTGACCTGCCACAACTGCCTGTGTTGAGAAATCTCACCAGGAGGTGTTCTAGCGTTGGATTTTCCTCTCTTGCGCTTGCCCGCTTAACATTGACAAGCCGTGAGAGAGGAAAAACTCTGCGCCGCTACGCTGAATTTTTCGGAACTCTGCACTCTTTGCGGAGTGGGAAAAACTCCACAAGCAGAGCGGAGCAGCGGCCAGGGCAGCTGACTCCGGAGCACAAGGCTCACGGTTCGATCCCCGGCTCCGGTGGCAGCTCAGCTCAGCACCATGTGACTCTGGGCAATAGCTCACTTAATTTCCATGACGGCACCCAGCGCCTTGAGACCCGTAAGGGTGAGTAGTTCGCGCTTTACAAATACGGATTTACACTTTTACCCAGACCTAGTCTTTTGTTAATAAAATGTATTCATTTTGTGTAATTTTTTGTCGTTGCATAAAATTTGTGTTGCTCCAGGTGAACAACTGCAATATTGACAAATTCTGTTTCTCTGCATATCAGCTACATTTCAAATGAGTCCGTAACTGCAGTGTTGAGAAAGCTGCTCCGGGGTTCATTTGCATGCCCATAATGCCATGGGCTCTAATTGTCGATTTAAGCTGGTTCCTCCCTTTTCATTTCCTTTCAGCCACACCAGCGATATGTTTGAAAGTTGCCATTAGACAGCTCAGAGTGCATGGGCAGTGGGCCCTAGTTTTCAAAATCACACTCACTTTAAAATCTTTTCAGATTACGATTTTATATGCTGTTCTGTACGATTTTGCCGTAACTCATCAAAATGTTGCAGCTTCTCCCACTTCCAAGTTTGAAGGGGAAGGAATAACAGCTATTGAGAAGGAGTGTGTGGGGGGAAGCAACATGGAATACCGAGTAAGTGGCATTTGCTTGCTAGTTATTGTAAAAATAATAGGAAGGGTACATAAGTAAATATAACTAAAGGGTGCTGGACGGGGGAGGTAAAGAAAAAATAAGTGAATGGGGAAAGGAACAAGTGAATATACAGGCACTCCTATGGATAGGGTGACCAGATTTTGAGAAGCCAAAACTGGGACAGATCAGACATAAAAGTAGGACTAAAGCCTTTAGTCTCACTTTTATATCTGGCCCGTCACGTTTTTTGCGGAGCCTTGTAAATGTGTGTGTGTATATATGTGTATATATATATATATATATACACACACATACATACATGTGTAAAAATATATATATACACATACATACATGTATATATATATACATGTATATATGTATATATACACACACGCGCGCACACACATTTGCAAGGCTATGTTTACATAACATTATGTATGGCAAGACCTCCACCCTGCGCCCCCCCTGCCCTCCTCCCTACTCTGTCTCTCTGCTGCTGGGAGCAGGCAGTGGATCGCCTCCTGTGCTGCCGGGCAGAAACCAATAAATTACTTCAATCATTTAAGACTTTAGAGGTGCATGTGAAAGAAGAGCATATCTTTCACTTCTGATTCTCATGTTCACCTGACCTTTGTCCCCAAAATCCGGGACATTTATTTAAAATTAACTAAAGCTTTGGGACACCAGGACAGTCCCCTAAAAACCGGGACTGTCCGGAGAAATCTGAGACGTCTGGTCACCCTACCTATGGAGTGCGTAAACACAATTAAAAAAGTAGTTCCAAAAAATGGGAGCAGTGGATGGACACAAGTACTTGGTTCATGCGCTGCTTCACGGGAAGTTGGGGGCGGGCTCTTGGAACTTTTGCCTCTAGTCTGGGACACAGAGCGCCACCATTTTGGGAGGTGTGCGCTCTGGTCTCGGATGTATAAAAGAGGAGATGCTGCGCTGCCGCAGTTGGTCTCACAGTGAAAGCTGCTCGCATCTCAGCGAGTCAGGCTGCCTTTGTAAAGTTTTTAAGCAATTCTTAAAGTGGTCCGCATATTTTAAAACTGTAATTACCTGATTGAACTTGAATTTGAATGTAATTGCACACGCACTCTGCACTTTGAAACACTGCTTCACGGGAAGTTGGGGGCGGGCTCATGGAGCTTTTGCCTCTAGTCTGGGACTCAGAGCGCCACCATTTTGGGAGGTGTGCGCTCTAGTCTCGGATGTATAAAAGAGGAGACGCTGTGCAGCCGCGCAGCGGGCGCGCCACAGGCAAGCCCGTCTGCACCTGTCAGCGTCCCAGAGGCGGCCGGTGCCGGCCATGCTGCCCGTCAACCCGCAGGGACAATGCACACCATCAGGTATGGGCGTGAGGCACTGCTCAAATTAGGCAACCTCCACAAGTGCCGGAATATCACGGCAAGCAGAGACATGGGAGTCATCCCTCACTGCTCCCACTGCAGCTGGTCTCCGGTTGGGGGCCAGGAGGACTTTCCATCAGAGCCAGTCCTGAGCAACAAGGCAATTAGCTCAGGACAACAGGTGAAACATTTTAAAGCCTTACTGCTTAATACTAGCTCCATGCGAAAACATGAAGCACAAATATATGACATTCTAGTAGACGAGAACCCTGACCTCATGTTCCTCACTGAAAAATGGTTGTCAGACTACTCTAACCCCACCATTGCATCCGCCATCCCCACAGGCTATAAAATCATGAGAAAAGACCGCCTGGATGGGATAGGTGGGGGCGTCGCCATCATTTATAAACAGGAGCTAGAGTGCTCAACCATGCTACTAGACCAGGTGGAAGGGGCTGAATGCCTGGGGTTCTGCTGCACCCCTTCTCCGCATCAATGCATTGCGGGGATGCTGATTTACCGACCACCGGGCGCACCTGGTAACTTTACCAGCACTTTACAGGAATGCATCACTCCGCTTGCCCTTAGATACAATCACTTCCTCATTCTGGGAGACCTGAACCTTCACTTAGATAAGCCTGAGGACCCCCATGTGATGGCTCTGTCCGAAATCACGGCAGCCTGTAATCTTAGTCCCTTCATCATGGCTCTCACACATCATCAAGGACACGTTCTAGATCAAATCTTCTGCAATATGGAATTGGAGGTGGACCCTCCAATCCCGCTAACCTGGTCAGACAATTTCCTAGTTAATTTTAGGATACCAGATACCGGGAAGTTAGTCCCACCAAGGGAAGGAACGGCTGCACTTAACTATAGAGCCCTCAATACAATATCCTTGCCATCCCTTCAGAGGGCGCTCGATTCCTCAGCCCCCTCTTTCCGGGGCAATCCCATAGAGGATGCTTCTAGTTTAGAATCATGGCTGAGGCCGAACATTGAGGCAGTTGCCCCTCTGACCTCGCGCACCTCAAGGAGGACCGGTCGCTCGGCGCCATGGTTCAATGAAGCATTGAGAGTTAGAAAAAGCGACTGCAAAGGCCTCAAAAGAAAGTGGCGTAATCATTATTACTCTGAAGATTTGATTTCCTATAAGGCAGCACTTAAATCATACTATAAAATGGTGAAAATGGCCAAGATAAATTATCTACAGAACAAAATCGCAACCACCAGTAACAAGAGTAAGGAAATCTTTAACAGTGAAGTCATTCACGGCTCCGAAGGCTGCTAGCAAGGAAGCTCCGCTATCAGCAGAGTGGACGAGCCAGGTGGCCCGCTACTTTCACGATACAATAACGACAATCAAGCAGTCCTTCTCCACTGAGGCAGGGGAGGACATCCCCTCTCCTCGCAGTCAGGATGGTACCACTCTACAACTCTTGACCCCCCTGGCACCCTTACAATGGCCTCCACTGTTACATATTCCCGCCATCCAACCTGAGGACACTCATTTGGGGGCGTCAAATCCGGTTCACCAACATATGCATACCCAGCTAAATTGATACCTGCAGTAGCAGCGACCATAAACCACTCAGTCAATAAGGTATTGAACTCCTCTCTTGAAACGGGCATTGCACCACCACTTTGGAAACAGGCAAAGATCCTGCCACTCCTAAAAAAAACAAGTGCGGACCCTAACGTTCCTACGAACTACAGACCCATCTCTCTCCTCCCGGCCTTCTCCTAGGTGTTGGAGAAACATGTCAGTAAAGTGCTCATGGAGTATGCAGAGACGAATAACCTCCTGCACCCCACACAATCTGGTTTCAGGGCAAACTACAGCACTGAGACTGCCCTGCTGGAGGTGACGGAACATCTCAGAGAGAAGTTGGACCGGGGGGCGGAGCGATTCTCATTTTGCTTGACCTGTCGGCGGCATTCGGTATGGTGCCTCACGTAATGCTTCTCGACAGACTGAGGAGCATGGGCATCGGAGGGAGTGCACTGGCCTGGTTAACATCCTTTTTGGAGGACAGAGAACAGATCATATGGACTCCCCTGTTCTCGGCACATATGCCCAGCATACAGGTTAGAGTCCCACAGGGCTCCTCCCTCAGTCCAACCCTTTTTAATTTATACATGGCGCCATTAGCAGCCCTGGCAGAGGCACACGATGCCAAAATAAGCTCGTATGCTGACGGCACGCAGCTAATTTTCACATGCGATAAAGGCACAGACTTCAATAGGGAGGCAATCAGATCCTGCCTCACATAAGTTTTTAAATGGCTGAAGAAGAATCAGCTTAAATGCAATCCGGATAAATCCGAGATTGTTCTCTTCGGCCTGCCCTATGAGAACAACTGGAGCATTTGGTGGCTCGAAGAATTCTCCCCCCCCCCCGCGCTGCTCAATCCACAGTCAAGAACCTGGGTATCCACATCGACAATACGCTCTCGATGCGGTCACAGGTTCAGGCACTGGTGGGAACCTGTTTTGGTTTATTGCGGATGCTGAAAAAATTCCCTCCGCTTCTCCTCCCGGATTCCAGGAAGATAGTGGTGCAGGTGCTGGTCACGTCCAGACTTGACTATGCTAATGCCCTCTACCTGGGACTACCGGACTTCCTTCTTCAGAGCCTCCAGGTAGTGCAAAACTCTGCAGCCAGGGCGATCCTCAGACTGAAACCTAGGTCGCACATGACCCCCCCATCTGAAGGCCTTACACTGGCTTCCAGTGAGAGAGCAGATTAAATTCAAGGCCATTGTAATTTTTTTCAAAGCCTTCCACGGCTTGGGCGCCGGATACCTTAGAAAGCGAGCTAGTCACTACACACCCTCTAGAGCCCTTAGGTCATCCTCAGCCAATATGGCCTGCATCCCCAAAGCACGCTTGGTGCGGACAGGTGGTAGGTCTTTCGGTCTGCTTGGAGCACAAGCATGGAACAAACTGCCGGCGGCCCTGAGAGCATCTACCGACGTTCCTTATTTCAAGAAACAGCTGAAAACATTGCTTTTTAGGAGCTGAGTCTCCACTGGGCAGCCTTCTGAGAATCTTCAGCGCCGGGACGCTCCAGCTGGAGCAGCTGCGCGCTTTATAAATTCTGGTCATTCATTCATTCATTCATTCATGCTCTAAGGGTAGGGCCAAGCACAAAAGGAGGCATGACGCATGTATGCCACGGCAACTGCAACAAAGGATATGAGAGTGACATTGCAGCTAACACATGGTAAGCCTGTGGGCGGGGTGTAGCCCACTAACTTTAAGTAACATGTCTCGAAGAGAAAGCGCATGCGCTGTCTAGCCGAGACCTCTAAAAAACAAGGGAACAAGCCTTCGCCACCTAGTAAGCCGTCCCACTCTACTCTCAGAAACTATAACTGCCACCCCCTCAAAAAAAATACTCTAATTGCATTCAACTACTGATTCCACATCCATGCTTATTCATACATAAAGTTATAATTTGCCTACATCCCACTCCCTTCTATTTAGGGCCAATCTGGTGCTTGTTTGATAAAGACATCAATGTGTTAACCCCATGTTAGTGGGGCCTGAGTAAGTGAAAGAAAGGATTCCAAGTGTGCCCATTTCATAGGCACCATAGAACATGCGTTGCATATTTAGAAGATTGCATCTGCCTCGGTGTTTTTTGGTGTGGAGGGAGGGTGTTTCTCTCATTAGACACTCACTTGTAGGTGTTCACCAGGTAAAAGTGGTGGGTGGGCATTACATACTCTCCCTTTCCTGCATCTGTTTGTTCTTAGCGGTGTTGACTCACTTTTCAGTGTACCCTTCAAGGGACTGGGCGTGGAAGGCAGGCAGGATGATTTAATCTTGGGCGCCTTCTAGGGTGGTACAGGCAGCTTTTCAGGAGCCGCGCAGCACGCTAGCGCCTCGGGAGCTGTGACACACCACGATCTAAAGAGCCGTGACGTGCTCGCGTCCGAGACGTGATGTGACAAGGCCTCGGGAGCCGAGGAACGCTCGCCTGTGGCGCATCAGGCATGCCTCGTCGTACTCTTTGCATTCAAATTACCAAGTGCTATCACGCACTTCTTAATGTAGGCGCCATTTTAGGGAACAGGTGCTTTTCAGCGGGAATGTGATGCGGTTTCGTGTGCCACAGTAGCTAGCTGTCAGATGGGCCATGGCCGCTCCTTGTGTGATCAATACCGAGCACACTTGGAATTGGAGGCCCATGATTGTTATGATTGGGAACAAAAGAAGTTCGATAAAACTAAGACCTGTTGTCCAAAAAGCCGGGAATGTCTCTAGGCGTCGCACAAGACGCAAAGGCGCGTGGCACAGGGACGTCTCTGCAGTGCTGTAGATTTCTTGCACCTGACAGCAGGTCTTTATATTGCCGCACTCCTAGTGGGAGATTACTGGCAATTCCCTGTCGGAATGCAGTGCATCTAATGGGTCTTTTTTATTGCACTTTTCATCACGTTTTGCAAACCTTTAATGCACTGTGATGTAGTTTCCCATTAGTGCTGCTTTAAAAAATACTAAAGGGCCACTGGAGCTACGCGATTCTGTGGCCACGGCGATTTTCGCATAATATTGGAATTTCTGCATTTGCCACATAATTCATCATCTGCCGCAAATTCTGCAGATTTGAACAAAAAAAATGTTTCTACCTCAAACGGATAAAAAGTTACAAAACAAATGGCGACTCGGGTTTCTGCGCACTAGAAGGCTTTTCGCAAAGGTTGACTGGTCATCTTGCAGTTGCTTATTGCTGTATTTGGGGTGTTAAGTTGGTACTAATTAAGGTGAACTCTTTTCACCGGCACTGTAACCAGGTGAAAAATGACAAAATAATGAAGAAATACTATCACAAAATATGGCGCATTATGCCACATAATTTGCCTTTTTTACTCATAATTTGGTCTTCTTCTGCCGCATAATTTCAGTGGCCCTGACTAAAGGGCAGATTCACCAACTTTCAGGTGAGAGCTGATGCTGTGAGCTACCCTGCTGACACTCGTCTTTCAATACATTCACAGCCTTGGCCTCTCATATAAAACCCGATTTGGAGACTTTCGGGCTCGAGATGCCAAATGGGCCTCGAGGAGCTGAGCCAGAGCCAGGCATCTGACTCGAGCTTGCAATGGCTCGCCTACCTCTACGCTAACATTATATAAGCGTTGTATACCCCTGGCTACCAACTATACCATGGGGCAGCATCTCAATTGGGAGCCTGGTGGTAACCCTAATGCTTTATTTGCCGAGTCCAGTCACATGGTTTGACGTTTCAACTATACTGCCCCAGTGCAAACTGTCAGAAGATCCACCCGGTCGTTGTTAATCGGCTCCCTGTGCTGCCTCGCGCTCTGTCATAGAAAGGTCAAGGCATGACATCTCTTCCCGTATAAATGGCCAATGGCAACCCTTCTCCCCATTGCGTCCTATTACGTCATCCGTCTCCAGTGCTCGAATATCGCCTGCCGTGCTGTTTCCCATATACTTGTAGATTAATGTCTTGATGACAGCGCCTTTCTCTGCATTTTTCGAGTGTTTTCTTTGAGGAGTGCTGTTGCCAAGAAGTTCAAAAGCCGGGCTGCTTCTCATCGCAGATGCAGCCAGCAGCAGCACCCCGTCCCTCTCGCTGGATTCCGGATGCCCCCCATGCATGAGAGTAAGGAAGGTTGGCGAGCTGCCGGCTACATGCGGCCGCTGTGCCTGGGACCTGCTCAGCCACATCTGGGAATGTTGTGAACTCCTGCTCACATGTGGCGGGCAGATTGTGTGTCCCGGGGCCTTGTGGGAGTTGCTCGCACTGCTCTGGTCTCTACAGACGCAGGTAACACGGGGCATTCCCTTCTCACCTCGCTCCCCACCCCTGTCAGAATCCTATAACTTCCTTGCAAATCTGGTGTCAGAATTCAAATGGAGCCAAAGGGCGCTCCAGTGGCTGCCTGGCAACCCTCCTGAGACTTTCCTGGGGGTCCTTAAATTGAGAACTACAGCTGCTGCGTGCATTTAAAGACCCGCTGTTGTTCTAGGAGTGAAAATCCGACAGTAAGACCGGCTGTGACGGAACGACGAGGGTGGGGAGGTCCAGGTCGCCTCGCAAGACCGACTTTGGGGGCGCATTGGCTGTGTAGGAAGAAAAGAGGGCTTCGCACGGGGGTCACTCTAGACATTGTCCCATGACCACCTGGAACAACTGCACGAAGGCTACTGCACATTCTTTATGCCCAGTGAGATGGGAAATGCCAGAGCTTGTCTAACCCTACAAATGAATGAACCCCACAAATTTGGGGCAGCTTTTTGGTATATAAAAAAGCAAGAAAAACCCAAGGAAGTGATGGAGAAATGTGGTCCAGATTTTTTGTTGGTGTTTTGCAAAAACAAGCTCTACACAGGTGCCAAAACATGCGACGCTTTTTTATAGGTTTTGACTTTTCCGTCTTCCTCTTAGTTTTCTTCAACTTCGGTACACATCCACTTACATATCCACCAATGGTGTCAATCGCATGTCCCCTTGATATAGGGTGGCAATCTCAGTCCATTTCGTGTGCGACCTGTTTCCAGTCCTTGGTTTTCAGCCTAATGCATTCTGGGGATTGCAGTATGGTTTGCTTCCCGTAATCTAATTAAACTTGCACACTAGATAGCAATTCTTTGTAGGCAGGTGAAAAGATAAGGCTTGTAATGATAGTGTTGCTGATATGGAGTGATGAGACCACCATAGCATTGGCCATCAAAGCTCCCCGTATTTTACACCTCACGGCCAGAGGGGCAATACCTCTAGGGCAGCACCAGGGCTCCACAGATTTGTGGTGATGGCCTGCCTTGGTGAGCCGATTGGCGAGGGACAGCTAGGTTTGCGAGAAAGAAGTGCTAGTACATACACATATAGTTTGAGTCTCTAAACTTTGACTTATAACACGTTTGTTGTGCAGTCTTCTGTTCACCTCATCAGTGTCTCTCCATTTCCACTTCAGCTCTTATTTTTTGCTATATTCAACAATATTGTAGAGCACAACATCTCTAGCTGATGCAGACGAATCAACATTCAACAGTATTTTCGTGACGGAAGGACTTCTGTATACGGAAAGGGTGTACCTGGCCACCACTTCGTATTTTCGTTTCCCCTCACAGTTCTCTTTAGGTCTGGCCTAGAGACAGCATTAGCTGTTTTGCAGCTTGATATAAATAAAAATGTCATACATGAAAAACTATATAGAAAGACTTTTGGTCAGCCTTCTTCATTGGTCAATTCACCTGTCATTCACATTTTGCACAATTTACAGCATTGGATTAAAGGGTAAGCCCACTTAAGCCATTGATTCTCTTGTACTTTGTACCTTGAGTGAACTCATTTTTATCTGATTACATGTGAACATCCACCTAAAAGAAGTGCACTTCAGTGCCAGGACTGGTTCGCCAAAATGTTACTTTGCCAATGTTTTTTCTTTTTTTCTTTCCATTTTTTTTAGTAAGCTTTATGTTTTTAAACTATGTATTCAGGTTACAGTAATTCAAAGTCAAATAGTACATTTTTGTGCCAATAAGAGCCATATTTTCCTGTGTTGTGCAATAAAACTAGAAAGGGTTATATTAAAAGTACAATTACCTGCTATGAAGCACCCATAGAGTTCTATTCAAGTTGCATGTGAAGGTTATATATTTTTTTAACTTTAAATTTTTTATTGTAAGCATATTGCAATGGGATGTTTCTTTTTTTCTCTTTCTTTTTGTTGCTTATGCTTGCATTAAAATAAAATAAAAAACGTATCAGCTTGTTAAGGCTGTTTCTATTGCCTTTACAAGTGCTTACTTTGGGGTTTTATAGTGCATTTGTCTGCATGATTTATTGTTTACAATATACATAGACGGAGCCTTGGGTCACTCCCTTCAGCCATTGACTTGTTTGGGTTATTCCCTTCCGCTGTTGTTCTGAGATAAGTCAGTCATCTCTTGGACCAGCCCAGTGGACTGGAGCTTCATCTCGAGCTATTGGTTGTTTGGAGTATCATGCTGCTTCCTTTAAAGTAATCCCATTGCAGCAGAGACTATTTACATGTGTAAGGTACACTCAGTCATTACACTTTTTGTCAAATTCATTCCGTAGGCCATATATGCATGGTAAACAAAAAGCAATTGTTTTAATATTATTCAACTATTCGTTTTCATTAGTGGAATAACACTTTGGTGTAACTAGCATCCACGTTCAGTTGCTTGGCTGCTGACGAGATTCCGCAAACCATGCAGTTCTGCTGGTGCTGTCCATGGGCCTCTGCTGAAACACAAATTTAGTATGCTCTGTGGCTTTGGCAAAATCAATAGATATAGAATTGAAACTGAAGACATATCTATTATCTTTGTCAATACCTATTTTCTTTTTTTCCCACACACATGAACTCCTCTCCCACCCACCTCATGTACTGATGTTGCCAGTTGCCCAGTCATGACTGTGACCTTGCCACAGACGTGTGCAGCAGACTCTCCTTTTAGTGCACCAAAAGCAAACAAGTCTGTCTCAGTAAGTGTCTGAACAGTTGGCCCTGCTTCTACCTATTCTTAGCATCCCTCTCCAAGCTTGCTATGAATCTCTTACTCCAGAGACAAGCTGCTTGTACTTAATGTTTCAAGAGTGATAGCAGCTTTGTCAGACCACTAGCTCATCTTGGAACATTTCTTATGCAGTAGCATGGGGACTAGCTCATGTAGGACGTCCTGTCAATTCTTTTCTTTAAAATGTCTTGCTCAACCTTACTCCTGAACTCTATGATATGAGTGAAGAACATAATTTAGATTTATTGGCATTACTGGAAAATTGACTGGGACTATCCTCCACCTATGATGTCTCCCTTGCCCTTCCTTCTGGTTATAAAATACTTTTCATACGGACGGTTTCTCAGACTGTCACTGCATTTTCACCTGGCAGAACTCAGTGCTTGCACTGTCTCTGCTTCTTCTTAGAAATAAGTTATATGTATTCTCGTTTATCATCATTCTGCGTCCTCCTCAATTTTGGGGGAATATCTAGCTATATTTTTTCATGCCTTTTATAGTAAAAGTTTCATCTTTTCTTCTCTTTGATGACTTCAGCATAAGCGTAGAACAAACTCCTTGCTGAAGGTACAATCTCTCTTGGAAACCATCTTGTTTCTGGACTTTCTCCATCACCCTACAAGGTCCACCCGTTTAATGGGGCACTTTCTCGACCTCACCTTCTCCAGTCCTCTAAGTGCGAGAAATGCGCATGCGTGGGCGCGCACGCATGCGCTGTTTTCACAAGGATTACCGATAGGGCGAAGAAGAGGAGGAGGGCAGCCCGGGGACGCCGCATGCCAGGTAAGTGGTTTTAAATTTATTTTTTAATAATGTTGAATTACTTTTTATAATGGGGGGATGGAGGCGGGGGCTGGCCAACTCCGCTCCGCTGCGGAGTGTGCGGAGATTTGCCTTCTCTGCGTTCTCCGCGGAACGCGTTGAAGGCAAATCTCCGCGCACTCTGCGGGTGGAGCGGAGGTCTCCGCCCGGGTTTAGTTAGGAAGCCTCTCGGGGAGGAGAGGTTGCTGGGCATAGGAATGCCAGAGCAGGGGGAGGAGTCGTAAACCATGGACTTCAAGCGAAGGGGAGGACCCCTGTTCACCTCCAGCCAGATGCTAGGATTAAGGAAGGAATGAGCAGATGCAAGGGGGAGAGACTATGGAGATTAGCCATCCTAGGGGTGTGTTTAGCCAGCTCTTCTCTCCCTGCTGAAAATTCTGACATATTGCATTTTGGAAGAATAGTGGTTTCTGGGTTAGCATTTTGCCACTGTTAGAAGGTGGGTCTGGCCATCTGAGCCGCCCGGATTTTTCGCTTTTTGAACACCTAATTGTTGAGCTTTTACTGTGGGAGAGCCTCATAAGTTGGGACTCACCCACAGTGAACTCATGATGAAAGAGACTGCATGTGGATATTACCGGTGTCCCCCTGGTGAGAGTAGGCCGCTGCGCTGCAGCCGGAGTAAGGGGCACCGGGCTGGTTACATGCAGACATGTGTGTACATTTGTGTGCACACGGGTAGGGGCTGCGCGGGGGAGATTTCTGGCGTGCGCATCCCAGGAGCAGGTACAGATGGAATGGTGTGGCCGGAATTATGCAGAGTTGGGTGGTAACTTGGAATAGGCTTTATACTATGGGAAGAAACATGTAAGGGAAAGTCAGTGTGCTTTAACTGTTTTCACTGAAGGAACACTCCATTATTCTCCTATGAAGATTGGGATCACATGGGGTAGATTCACTTCCCTAGGGCCTACAAATTCCAGACACTCACCAAAGTATACTGAAGCTTATGTGAGAAGAAGCATTCTGCGGAGTCCAAAGCCATATCTGTACTGCTTATGGGTCATCCAGAAATGTCATATTCCTCTGACTCAGCTCATAACCAGAGCCTGCCTGGGTGTGACCATGCCAGGCTGGATTAATGACCTTCCTCCCCAAGCTGTAGCATTCCAAGGGCGAGACCAGGAGGGCGAAGGAAAGTGCTCCCAGCGGCTGGGGCGCGCCACCAGGAGCGAGAAGAGGCCAAAATGGTGCAGATCGGTCCCCTGGGGGCTGAGATATGCCCCCCAGAAGGTAGGCGACCTTTGACCTCTGGCCTGACCGATGATGAAGTGCGTGGGGCTCCGCCGCCGGTCTTAAATGGGCCCCTGGGGTGGGTCAGGTCCTGGGGGTTGCCCCCACAAGAAGCAAAGTCGGGGAGCGCCGCCACCCTCCCCGTGAAGAGGCCCAAAAAGGGGTGCCAGGCGCCCACCCTGGCCCCCGGCGACAATGGAGGAAAGGGGTGCCAGGAGCCCACCCTGGCCCCCGGCGACAATGGAGGGCGGGCAGCGCCGTGCGCTCCCTGCGAAGATGCCTCTGGGGCCCGGGATCCCAACTCCGGGCCCGACGCCAAAAAGAGAAGCCGGGGAGCGCCGTCGCGCTCCCTGCGAAGATGTCTCTGGGGCCCGAATCCCACCTCTGGGCCCCGAATCCCCGAAGCCAAGTCGGGGAGCGACGTCGCGCTCCCCGCGAACATTGCATTGGGGCCTGGGACCCCAACTCCAGGCCCCGGCGTGAAGGGAGAAGAGGGGGGAGTGCCGCCGCACTCCCCCGTGGCAGGAGAAAGGCGGGTGGAGTGACGTCGCACTCCCCGAGGTCCCGCTGGACCAATGGCAGCCTCTGTGTCTGCCCGCAGGAGTGGGCAGACCTGAATTTCAGAGCCGGCTCCTGCGGCAGCACGCGAGGGTGCTGGCCCGGCGGGAAGCCAGCGGGATCCGCCGGGGGTGGGCTCCCCGAGCGGCTCTCCGACGAGCATGCAAGGCGGGCTGCCCGGGTGGGACCGGGCCCCCGAGGAGGATGCGGAAGGAGCGGCCTGGGGGTGGGCTCCCCGAGCCACGAATTGCTCACCTGGCAGGACGGGGTCCGGGTGGGACCGAGCCCCCACCAAGAGCAGAAGCGGCGTGAGGCCGCCCACGAGGGCAGCGCGGTTCTCCCCGAGCAGCGGGGGAGCCGCTGCTCTATTATTCACAGGGCTGGAGAATGCGCCCCATAATGCCTTGCAGGCCCGTATCGGCCTGCGAGGAGAAGCAGCTTGTGCTCTGAGTGTGGTGACCCCAGGAGGACAGGGTCACCGCCAAGTGAGTGAAAAGGTGTAGGGGGGCTGCAGGAGCAACGCAGTCTCCCCCAGCACGAAGAGGTGAAGTCCCCCCTAAGTCTCTGGGGACTCCATGGAAATAGCCCCTCAAGGGCTCAGCCAGCAGTCAACAGCATTCTGGGGCTGGAACTTTTGTTCTTCAGATAAGGGCTGTGTTTGGGGACTGCACCAGGGTGTGAAGGGCTGGGCTGGGGATGTCTGGAGATGGGCATCCCCTGGAGATGAAGAGGTGCAATTGTACATGAAGTGCCTTTACCAATGTTATTTCTATTGAGGGACTGAAAATCACATGTGTAATGTGAAGTCATAAGCAATGTGGGGTTATGTTGCTGGACATTCCTGCCAGGGTGTCTGGCTGTATATGCTTAATCCTGTGATTATAACTGTGATGCCTTTTAGGGGCTTTTATTGCAATGCATTATAAGGGTTATCAGCTATGATAAGTACTGTCATTTTAAGTGATGCTTAAACATGTATTATTGCTGCTGCGTTAGGTGAGGAGCAACCCAGACTGTTAGCCCCTAAGATGTAGAGTTGTATACTGTAGGGTCAGAATGAGATGCACAGTCAGGGTTATGTGTCACCAGGGCAGGTGTGCCCATTTTAAATGCTTGTTGAGATAATGGGGGGGGTGCCACTGGGATGGTGCCAGTGGGCAAGGCCCTCACTCCAGTTTATGTTCAATCCACTGCATTAGGGGGCAAGATGATGTGCATACATAGGAGTGGTGGTACTAGACCCCCCGCCCCCCACTGCGGGAGGGGTGGGAATGTTATGCAATGTCACAAAGTAATTCCAACAGCTTATGTATATTTGTAAATTGTTGCATAGTATTGAGTAGTGTGTGTGTTTAATAAATATACTCTTCCTTTTATAAAGCAAAGTACAGACTGGACAATCAATTATTGAGGGTTATTTCTGCGTACTGGTAAATGGCGATTACTAGCCCACACCATCTCCCTTGAGTAAGCCTTAGACTGCTCTCCAACGCTACCCTCTGAGAGTCAAGCGCTACAATGGGGTGTTTGGTTCCCAGTGAAGGACAAATGTAGTCATGTTATTTGTGCAGGCCTCACAGATACTGCCTCGTTTTCCAACATTGGTGTCTAGCGGCGGGAAACATAGTATCCCAATCTGGTACGCATTTATAGCATTTGATAAGTCCAGATTTGCCACACAGTACCTATGCAGTAATGAGCAAATGGACGAGCACAAGGCTCTGAGAAGGGTTGAAAGGTTTGGTTATGTGAACTGAAAGTATGGGAAAGGAAAGCCCCGCGCACATATATGTCATGTGAAGATATTATGGTTTAAATGTAAACTGTATTGATATGACTGAGTTATGTTGATTATCATGTGATGGCGGGATGGTGCTTTCCAGGAAAATGATTGCATACAAGTGTTCTAAGCCATATTGTACACCTTTGAACCCTAACACTACACACACTACACCTGCATGAGGAGGGTGTCTTCTCAAGAGATAGGGACAGCAATTGATACCTACAGCACAGATGGGGGTGGATCACACTTTGGGGAGGACAGGAGAGGTAGGGGGTCCTGGGAAATTCCAGCACTTTTTAAGGGTAGGGAGGGTTTCCACAGAAGTGGCCCCAGATATCCTTCCCCCGCTGAAAGTTTTCTTGCCATTGGCGCAGGCCAAAACCACTAGAAGGGTGAGGCAGGAGGTTTCTTAACCCCGGGTAGTAACACCCCAGGGTTCCCATGGTGGGGGACCCCAAGAAACCTTTCTCACGGTGAGAGGAGGGTGCGGTCGAGTTGGTTGTCCGGCAGGCCCCCCAGGTTAACTGGTGGGGAAGGTGAGCAACCCAGGGGTGGCCCATGGTAGTGGGTGGCCCCAAAGGAGGGTAGTTCTCGAGCTAGGGGGCATAGTGGTAGCCCCTAGGTACACTAGGTGGGCTAAGTAACTGACCCAGTGGAGATCTGAGAGGGGGTGATGTGCTCCCTAGATTCCAGGTGAAGCGTTAATGGTGGACCCTGAGGTGTCAGAGTCGGGTAGGTGGTCACCCAAGGAAGCAACAGGACGTCATTCTGGAGCTGGTGTTGTGAACCTGAAGTGGTGACTGGGGCGATGCCTAGCCTGTGACCAGTCAGGTAGGTCCTGTGGGGATTGGGCCCCAGGACCAGGAGCATGGGGGTGTTCCCCTAGCTCGATGCAGGAGGTTCACTTCTGCCTGGTAGTAACACCCTGAAGACAGATGAGGCCCATCTTAAGTGAAGGGACCCTGTGCTTCAGAGGAGGGTGGTGCAGGCCAAGCCGGGATCTTGAGGGTCCCTGGCTGATGGAGGTAGTACCGCCCTGAAGACAGGTGGGGCCCATCTTAAGTGAAGGGACCCTGTGCTTCAGAGGAGGGTGGTGCAGGCCTAGCCGGGATCTTGAGGGTCCCTGGCTGAGTGTGGTAGTACCACCCTGAAGGCAGGTGGGGCCTATCTTAAGCGAAGGGACCCTGCATTTTAGAAGTGGGTGGTGCAGGCCATCCAGGGATCATGAGGGTCCCTGGACGTTCTCCCAAGGCGCTGCAGGGAGACCAAGGAGGGCTCTGAGAGGTGGGCCTGGCTATAGCTGACTTCGGGGCCCACGGGCTCTCTAAGGGTACTCCGGGAGGAGAGCGCGCCTCTCGGAGGGAAGGGTGCATAGGCCCTGTTCTCGCAGCGGAGAACAAGGAAAGGGTCTAGGTTCCCGGGGTAGATTCCATGTGGAGCTACTAACGGGGGGAATGAGCTGTAGGATGTCTGACGAGGCACCCTCAGTGTTCCTCCCTGGCACTGCCAGTGTGGTAGTGAGGCCGGTCTGAGGCTGGACAATCAATTATTGAGTGTTATTTCTGCGTACTGGTAAATGGCGATTACTAGCCCACACCACCTCCCTTGAGTAAGCCTTAGACTGCTCTGTAACGCCACCCTCTGAGAGTCAAGCGCTACAATGGGGTGTTTGGTTCCCAGTGAAGGACAAATGTAGTCATGTTATTTGTGCAGGCCTCACAGATACTGCCTCGTTTTTCAACAGCCACTCTCTGCAGGAAGTGGTCAGACCTTTGGGTGGAACCCTGCAGCTCATTGGACAGGAGTGCCCTCCTGCTTGACCCCAGAGAACACTGAATAAGTATCTGAGAAGGGCAGAGCCCCTCAGATTTGCTGCTTGAAACTTAAGAAAGCAAGACGGGCTATGCTTGCAGTTTGATGTGCATTCCCAAAGGCCTGCACTCTGAAGGCTGCACCATCTGCAACTACAGCCTGTGGATTACTTTGCTGTAAAAGGACTAAAGAGTGGACTCCCTGCAAGCTACAGGTTAACAGAGCTCACCTGGAACATCACAACAAGGATCCCCAGCCTGGAGTACTACCAGTGGATGGATCTGTAAGGGTTTTGTTCAAGTGGATTGTGGGAATTGAAATCTCACACTTTCAAGGACCCACTTGGAGATTCCAGAACCTTGGATTGTGTGTTGGATACTTTGGGACCCGCAAGAAGAACTTCAGGAAGGAGTTCTAACTAGACCCAGCCTGCTGGAGGGGGCTGCACAAGAGTGGTGAGAGATCTTCCAGAACAATTGCTAAAGGTGAATGTGTCCCTGTCAGAGGCAACGAAATTACCAAAAGGGGCACTGTTGTTTTCTAAGCAGTAGAAAGTGACTAATCTTTAAAAATTCATATATCTGGTTCCCTACAGTGGATTGTTTTAGTTTTGGTGTCATTTAAAAGATAAAAATATTTCCTATTTTTATGAATTGGTGTTGGATTTTTATTTTGTGTCTTAATTATTTACTGAATTGGTGTTTTTAAATGTTTTACATACCTGTCTTTGAAGTTAAGCCTGCCTGCTCGCAGCCACGTTACCAAGGGTTGAGCATAGGAATAATTTTCTAAGACCTATTCTGAGCCCTATACCGTGTTAGTGGCCTTATTGCCAGTGGCAGACCTACATTTGCTCCTACCAATAATCCACTTTCCAACAGACACTGACTCAGAATATAAAGATTATGGGGCAGATTTACAAGCCCCTTGCGACACTTTTACGCCGCCGTTGCATCACTTTTGTGACGCAGCGGCGGCGTAAACAATGCGCCACTATGCGACGTATTTACAACGTGACGCATCTAGTGAGATGCGTCACGTTGTAAAGCCCTGTGCCACATGAAACCTGCGTCAGGTTTCATGTGGGCGTTCCGTCGCAGGGTGGGCGTTCCGTCTCAGGGAAGCCTCGTAAAAGTGACGCAGTGAAATCTACAAGATTTCACTGCGTCACCTTTACGACGCTGCTGCGTCAAACCCTTACGCCTGCTTGAAGCAGGCGTAAGGAGTGACGCACCACGTTAGGTATGGGCGGCCCCTGTGCCTTGCTGGAGCCGCGTCGCGCTTGCGACACGACTCCAGCAATGCGCCGCCCTTACGCCACAGGATGCGACACGCATCGGCCTGTCCTTGCACCACGGTGTGCCGCATTGTAAATGCGACGCATCCGTGGTGGCGCAAGGAGGGAATTGCGTGTCGCATCTATTCTGGCGCATCCCTGCTGATTTGCAGAGATGCGCCAGAACTTGTAAATCTGCCCCTATGTACTTACTGAAGACCCAGGCCCAGAACCAGCCCATAGAGGCTCCTCCAGATGGAATCCATAGATGGCACGGTGTAATTGATGAAGCCTTGCAAAAGCTGAACTTGCCTGTTCACATGACAGAGAAAAACCCCTCTCTATTCAGCCTGAAGGATAAATTCAGATGAGTGGTTAAATCCATATTAATTCTGGATCCTCTCTGAGAAGAAGGCTTGGTTTGCCAAGCACTGGGGACAAATCAGTGGATCACCTAAAAAAGAACTGCAGAGATCCTGATTTATCTCCAGTGTGTTTCCAATATCAAGTAAAGTCCAAACCAGTCATCTGCGCCTATGCCCAGAGGCGGTCCTGAAATCCAACACCACCTGGTGTGGTACTACCAGATCATTGAAGACAGATTTTTAGACACAATGAGCAAATTAGTACTTTCGCTTCTACTGCTGTTAAGATCACTAATACTAATGTGATTCCCTTAAAGTAAAGTAAGAAATGAAAGGCAACAAAATGTCGCCGTTCTTGAACAAGCTGCCAAAGGACTGCAGGAAGCAAACCAAAGGCATCCTCTCAGAAGATGTATTGGTGCCTTAGGTGCTCATTGATGCTTCTCTTGATGTGTTCAATATCAATTTCTTTCAAATGGTCAGTGTTGTGGAGATCTGGTTGTTTTGGGAGCACCTCATTCCACTCAGAAGTAAGGTCCAGAACCTTGATATGCCATGGGGGCGTGGCCTGACGCCGATGGAGTGAGCAGCATTGCTCTGAGCTCTGCTCGGCTCTACCCCATCTAGAGTCATCCTACCGGAGTACCCGACCCTGAGTCCCCCCAGCCCCTCCATTAATGCCCCCTCTCTTGGGAGCACCGAAGGAGACCGAAAAAATACCAGCTGCACAGACCGCTGGAGCCGATTCCCCCCTCGAACTGTACTAGTGAAAGCCAAGCCGTGGATCAAGATGGCGGCGGCCTCCCAGTGACGGCGAAGCGGTGTTGCTGGACGATGGACGGGTGCGCCCGCTGAGTAGGGGAACCTAGTGCACATGGTGGGCGGTCTGCTGGGACTGACTGTCGGCCAGTGGGCCAGGTGCTGTGGCGGCCAGTTCGGCACCTGCGGGGACCCCCGGGAGCGACGACGACAGCAGGTAGGCGACAGCAGGTAGGCGATCAATGCAGTGAAGAGCTGCATCCTGCTTCAACACTGCTACCCTCCCTGCATGGGGTGCTGCCCGAGCTGCGCTACCTGAAGCACACAGGGCTTGCGTTGAGCGGCTCCTTAGACTTCCGCTGCTGGCTGTTCTGTGCACAGCGCACAGTATCCTGCCGGCCCACCTGAGAAGAAAGAACCCGGCGGAGGCCCAACTACAGCGGCCACGATCACAGTGCACCGCAGGTAGCGCTTGACTGGACCTTATCGGCCCACCTATCGGTGGGCCCCCCCAGCCACCAGACCTCAAAAAATACATAAGACCCTGCTACATGTCTTTGAGGTGAGCGGTAGCGGTGGTTGGGGCCCTACTACCTCAACTTTTCCTACTGGCCACTCCGGTCCGGGCACAGTGATCATTATCCTACCCGCTCACCTATGGAGGAAGAACCCGGGCCCAACTGTACCTGCCGCGTTCACAGTGCACCATGGGGAGCTCTTGGTTAGAGCTTATCTGCCCGCTTATCGGCAGACACCCCAGCCCTCTGAAAACACATGGGACCCTACTGCCTGATCGTGAAATGAGCAGTGGTGGTGGTTGGGGCCCTACTACTTTGGCTTCTGCTGCTGGCCATCCGGGTCCGGACACAGTGCACAGCAACCTGCCAGCCGAACTGTAGAGGAAGAGCCCGGGTGGAGGCCCGACTGCACCTGCTGCGTTCACAGTGCACCGTGAGCTTATAGATCCGCATTCCAGCAGCACCCCCAGCCCTCCGAGGACCCTTCTACCTGATTTTGAATTGAGCAGTAGCAGTGGTTTTGGCCCTACTGCCTCGACTTCCAACTGGATTACTTTCAGGGTGATAACTCTTAGGGTCCTGCCGTGTTAAGAATTAGCCCCTGCCTACGGTGCTGGAGGTAGTGATCTACCTGTACGGGCTGCCACCTGAGGCCTGGGACTGTCTCTGATTCGACCCGGGCTGGCACCCGGCTATGTTTGTATGTGACAAGCCTCTCTCCCCGGCGCATCACAGCTACCATTGGGTAGCTGCCGGCCTACCCTGCGATACTACTGGATTTGCCTGAAACCTAACTTCTGCCCAGAGGAATCCTGCGTGTTCGTAGAGGCGACCAGCAGTAGTTCTACCCTTGCAGAGTTTCTTAGCTGATTGTGCAGGGCTTACCTATTGCAACTTGTAGAAAGCTCACCTGTTCTACTGATAATGGGCTTCATCTCATGAGCAACGGACCTTGACAACTGCTCATAGAGACCTCTGAGAGCTGCTCTCCTGCCGCTTGCTCCTTTTCAACCATGGGCAAGACCGCCAGAAAACATGACATGGGCGCTGGGGATCAGGCTGGAGCTGCGATGTTGGGTGATGTAGAGGACGCTGTGAGGCCGCCGCCACCGGAGGGCCTACAGAGTGAGCCCACTCTGTTGGATATCTTGCAGGCCATTACTGCGTCTAGAGAGGCATTAGAATCGAAATTTGATGGCTTGCGATCCGACTTTGGCTTACTAAAAGATGACCATAACATGTTGGCTGACAGTCACGAAAGTGGAAAGAGATATGAGTAACTTCCCTACGGATATGGTGAAGATGCAAGAGTGGATGACACAAATGGAGAACAAAGTACACACCCTGGAACTCAGAGCTGAGGACAGTGAAAACGGACCACGGAGGAATAATGTCCGCATCATAGGTCTGCCCAAGCACCCGGAGGGAGCAGACATGGTGATCTATCTGGAGCACTGGCTGCGTGAGGCGGTGGCGCCAGAGGGCAATTCCTTATTTTTTGCCCTGGAGAGAGCACACAGGGTCCCTGCCCGACTGCCATTGCCGGGTTCGCCACCCAGGCCGGTGGTTGCCAGACTTCTCTACTATCGAGACCTGGACCATATCTTTGCACATGCCAGATAAAGAGGTGACATTAGGGTGGATAACAGTGAGGTGATGATCTTTCCTAATTTTACCAGTGCGGTCCACATTCCTAGAGGCCAAGCGGCGCCTACGCCAAATGGAATTGAGCTACGCTATGTTATTCCCGGCCCGGTGGAGTGTAGTAACCTGGAGGGTGTACAATTCTTCCACTCCCTGCAGGAGGTGTAGGACTGGCTTGAAACACATCCATGAGCCGATGCTGACAGAGTGTCACCGTCTCAACCTCATAGGCAAAGAAAATCAAGACGGTGAGGTTGGAATCCCCGTGGTACGGCTCCGTCAGGAGAGGAGGTCCAGCAGGAGCAATGAGGGGCGGTGGAAGTGGTGGCAGCATTGAGTGGGAGAGGGTTGAGTCTGTCATCTTCGCAGGCTGGAGACGCTGTCCAGGAATCTGATCTAACCCATGACGCCAGCTCAGATGAGAACTCTGATGACGTTCTACCAACTGTTACTCCTGGCACAGCCGATGAAATAATCTGAAACTACTGGCGCACTGTGAGTCTTATGATGACGAATGTGAGCTGCTTGCTGAGGTCTCGGTGACATACTGATGGGGTCATGGGGGGCTCTCGGAGGAATGGCGGAACTCTAATCTATTCCCTACGATCTATTACTTGCTGGGTGGGAACGGCTGGGCGGGCGTTCCTTTTTAGCCTTCCCTCCGACTTTCCTTGCAGTTTTGGTGGGTTCACCCATAAATGCATGTGAGTTGGATAATTGTTTGGATGGGGGGTACTTACCTGCTTGTCCTCGGGTGTGGGAGTTGGGGTGTTTGTTGTTTGACTGTTGAGGGGAAGAACATGGTGTTTGTGCTGCATCAATGTCTCCTGTTTTGCTTCTGGGGGGTGGATCTGTACCCGGGACCTGGGAGATAGATGGTGCCCCATGGTTTCGGCCTCATACATGCGATGGCTACCTCCATAATCTATAAGATCGTATCTTGGAACATTAGGGGGATGCATACCCCGACAAAAAGACATAAAGTATTCTCCTATCTTAATAGACGAGAAGTACTGATTGCACTCCTTCAGGAGACCCATCTTCTGGCCAAAGAAGGAGCAACATTATGGCGCAAATGGAGAGGGCAGGCCTATTTCACCACTTACTCGGCCTATGCTAGGTGGCCATGATATGGGTGCACCCGGGAGTGCCCTTTCAATGTATAGAACAGATCCGGCCGTTATGTTTTGGTTACTGGCCATCTAGATGGGCGTGATGTTGCTATAGGAAGTATATATGGCCCGAATGTGGACCAGGCAGGGTTCTTTGCTGGGCCCCATTTGATGGGCTCGATAATCCTGGGGGAGACTATAACTGTGTAGCGGATCCCTCCTAGATCGATCCCATCCCCCATAACGGGATTCTCTGACCCACAGAATGGCCCGTGCATTCACTGCTTGACAAAAAGAGTGGGGAGTGGTGGACTCCTGGTGCTTACAACACACGGGAGAACGTGATTACTCTTTCGTTTCTGGCCTGCATGACACACGTTTGTACTCACCAGACGTGCACAGGATGGTTTGAACTGCCAAATACCTATCCCGTACTATCTCTGATCACAATCTCTCCTATTGGGACTGGACTGGATCAGGACCACACCCTGTATCCCGGCATGGAGATTGAAACCAGAATCCTTGGAAGACCCGGTATTCCAAGATACAATCCGGGTAGCTATATGTTATTATTTTGATGAAAACGCAGGTTTTGGGTCATCCCCTCTGACAGAGTGGGATGCTTTTAAAGTAGTGATCCGTGGCACCTGCATTTCTGAATCTGTAGGCATCCGTAGGACACTCCTATTGGAAGTCTCGTCCTCAGAGGATGTGCTGAGAGCTCTCGAACGACGTAGGCCTGGACACCCAGAATTACAACCCGAAATACATGCGGCTAGAGAAAAGGTTGCGGGGCAAGTGGAGCGGTTGCTCATTGGCTGATGTTGCAAACTTCCTGGCACCTCTATGGCTTCCCACTGTATTCCCTGCAGAAGCTGAGGAATTTTAAGGGATATTACTCTCTTGGAGATCCGAGCAGCCATAAAATTCATGGTTCGAAATAAGACACTGGGTACAGATGGGCTGCTGGTTGGGTTCTACTCCACTTATTTGGATGTACTTGCCCCCAAGTTAGTCGACCTTTACAGATTTGTCAAGACTGTGGGTTTGCTTTCTTCATCTACTAGGGAGGCTTTGATCGTGCCACTATTAAAGCCTGGAAAGTCAGCATGTGACAAGAAAGCCTATAGGCCATTGTCTGTGTTAAACCTAGATTATAAAATACTGAGTAGGATCCTGGCTACGCGGCTGCTGCCCCACATATCTACTGAGATCCATGTTGATCAGGCAGGATTTATCCCGGGACGAAATACAGTACTCAATATCCGTAGACTCCTCTCACTATTGGAGGCAGACTCCTATGATAAAGAGCAATCAGTGATTTTTGCGGTGGACATCGAAAAATCGTTCGATAGTCTAGAATAGAGCTTCCTTTATAGTGCGATGACTAGTTTTGATCTAGGGCAGGGCTTTGTTAACTGGACTAGATTACTGTATTCTGCTCCCTCGGCCAGAGTGAAGAAGGGGCGTATCATGTCAGAGAGTTATATAGTGGAGCGTGGTACTAGACAGGGCTGCCCCCTGTCACCACTCCTTTTTGCCCTGGTGGTGGAGACGTTGGTCTGTCATGCCAGGGCTTGGAACACTTATGAGGGTATTAAGATCGGGACTCAGATACATCATATTGCATTTTATACAGATGTTCTAATAATCTTTCTCCGGAATGCGGAGGGGGCCCTTATAGGTGCCCCAGATTTGTTGGAGCGATTTGGCTCTCTCCCTGGGCTCTGCGTTAATTGGCAAAAATCTTACATTTTCCCCATGTCTGCAACTAGAGGTCCGCCAGGAGACATGGGTATGCTCCATTGGTAATCCAGATGCTTGCCCTATCTAGGAGTACAACTTTATCATGATCCAATGAACTTACTAGACGAGAATATAGGGCAGGTCATTTGGGAGCTTCGCTCTACTATTGAATTTCGGAAAACGCTTTCCCTATCGGTAGCGGGCCAAGTGGCATTACTGAAGATGATAGCCCTCCCCCGCTTGCTGTATCTATTTGTGGTATTGCCGATATGGGTCCCTCGGGCTCTATTTAGGCATATTGATACGCTTATCACAGGCTTCCTATGGGGCACGGGCCAGAGGCGGGTAGCGTTGTCCACGATGCAGCGATCTTGAGAGGAGGGTGGTTCCCGAATTCGAAGCGTACTACTTAGCGGCGCAAATGCAATGGTTCACACAGTGGATTGCTGGTAGAATCACCCCTGGTAGGTGGCTGGGACCATCCGTACCTGATCATCCCAGTCCGATCAAGGTGCTTCTCCAGCTTCCCTGCCCTGAGCGGACCTACCCCACTGAGTTTAGAGTGATGCGTCGCTGTTGGACTTGAAGTCTAAGACGGGCGCAAATATGATGGCCTTACTCCCCAGATATCCCTTTGACATTCCTTGAGGTGCTACCGCATGGGGAGACTGGGATGTGTTACAAGATTGGGTGGAGGCAGATGCATCGACCCTTGGGTCCCTCTTTGAAGATGGCATACTCCTCCCATTCAAAGAGTTTCAGTCTCGTTATGACCTACCGCGGGGCCATTTTCTCCTCTACGGTGCTGTGACGGTGGCCATTCGCAAACATTGGAGAGGGGGAGCTTTGGAAAGCCCACATTCCAAAAGTTGCCAATATTTAGTTACTTCATCGGGGACCTTTCTTTATGGAAAGATTCGGGGGGATGCGCTCCTACCTGTAGAGGCCCTTAGAGAACTATGGGAGGGAGATCTAGGGATTCCCATTCCGGAGGGTAACTGGGGAACAATTCTACAATGCAGACCTAGGGCTTCCAGTAATGCCAGGTTCAAACATATTAATTTCTATGTACTTCATAGGGCATATCTTACGCCTGGAAGGAAGACACTTTGCTGTGGAGGGTGCGAAGTGCCCGAGGTATGGAGAGGTGGGGGCCTAGTTTCATCATATGTTTTGGGAATGCCCAGAGTTAGGGCATTATTGGGAGGGAATTACTAGAATTCTGGTGGAAGTGACTGAGAGAGAAATCCCGTGCATGCCTGGCCACTGCCTTTTGCATTGGTATCCACACACAGTTAAAAGTAAGGTGACGAGTGGGTTGCAAGTCCTGGCCTTCATTTTAGGAAGATTACACGCAACTGGAAAGCTCCGAGGGACCCTAGAGTGGAGGTTTGGAAACAAAAACAAGAACAATGTGCGAATTATGAGTATGCAGTGCTGCTGAGGGAGGCTCAGCGGGGCCGTGGATCCCTGGATATGGCCCGAGCTTGGGAGTCACTGGTGAGTGCCCTGCAAGATCCTGATCTCCCTTCACCTGGGAGGTTGTTGGGGACCCCTTAATTGTTCATTGAGAAGCATGTATCCTACTTAGTGGGGCCTTCAGTTGTATTACAGAACTTGAGAGCCTACAAGATGACACAGGATACACCTGTCTTAGTATAACATAATACCCGAGATAGAACTGGGAGGTGACAATACTGGAGTCTAAATATATTATCCAGTTACACACTAAGACTCCGCAGGGACTCAATAATGAAGAAGAGATGTGGATTCACCTAGGAGAATAAGAGGTGTACCAATGTTTTTCCACTTGAATTAGGCCTACTATACATGAGATTTAGCCATTGAGAATAGAGGAAGGAGATAGCTTATGAACAAGTTACCCATTAGGGCATATATTATAGGAGGGTTAGCTTGCCCATTCAGGGCGTTATCACATTCGTTCTCTGAGAGAGTCATGTTGAGGACGTGTATAAAGGTATGAATCACTAATAGATGTAGACACTATGATTATCTTAAATTGATTGTATTGTGATTCATACACATGATCCGTTAGCAAGGACTAATCATGACATTGTGTTCTGTTTACTGTTAACACTGCATTTCATTTTTCTATTATGGCTATTATGGCTCTCACAAATGTCGATAAGGTATGATTTGCCATTCCCCCCCTAATTTCTCCCTCCTTGATATATTGGCTTAAAATCACTCCAAGATGGCCGCCGTGATTTGTATTTACGCGGTTGGACTTCCATTGCCCTATTTTATGTTAATGAATTCTATTGCACGACAACGCTGTTCGAAGGATTTAAATTGAATCATATGAGTAATGAAAACTGACATTGAAGAAGGCGACGTGCCGAAACGCGTCTGTCAGTGCCGGCTGCCTGCCAATAAATGTATATTTGAAAAAAGCCCCGGGAGTGCACTCATATTTTTGCCACGCTACAGCGAGACGCCGTTTGTATGAATTTGTAGCGGCTCACCACCGCTCGAGTGGCACCCAAGGCGTGAGGTGCGGCGGAGGTGGGAATTCGGTGGATGAGTATGTTTGCCCCGTTGTTGGATTGACGCTGCAGGAAGGAGACGCGGCTGTGGAAGTATCTAATCCAACCACATGAGGAACGGGAAGTGCAGTGTCGAAGGTTGGACCGGGACTACACGGGCTGGAGGACCTGAGCGGACTTGAGCTCGCGGTCGCTGAGTAACTTCTGTTCCAACTGTGGGGATAAATGATTGATGGAAGCAACAGTCTCGAGGGTCTAATTGACATTTGATGTAGGGACGAGTAGCCGGCTGGTTGTTACGATGTTTAGCGACAGCGAACTTGCTGAAGCAGCAGCAAATATTTTCCAAAAAAGAGGCACAAGTGGAACAGCTGACCCACAGGGTCCAAGCGGAAGCAAAACACCATCTAGCAATTTGAAAGTTCTGTACCAATCGCTGGAAAAAGCGTACGAGAAAGAAATTAGGAAATGGTGGGAGGCCACCTCACTTCAAAATTACTTAGAAGTGGATCGCATTCCGAGAGGTTTGCGAATTTACACCATACCGTCATATGAGAACCCTGATCCGGAACTTTTAAAAGAGTGGGCTGAATATACGACTGATTCCGCCAAAGGAATGTTCAAAATCCTAATAAAATACGCCTGGACTGACAGAGCCAAGCTACAAGAAGAAATTAAAAAATTGGAAGAAATGATAGCTAAAGAAAAGGATGCGAAACAGAGTGAAGAATTGAAAGCAGCAATGAAGAAACGCCTAGGGGATTATGAAAACTCCATTAGATGCCGGAAACAAACTAAGTTTGCCAGAGATGAGAGAGACTACAGCACAGGACGTATTTTAACGTTTGCGAAGAGATATGATGCACCACGTAGTAAATTAAGCCAACAAAAAAAGAGCGGACAAACACCAAGAGATACCTCAGAATCTGAGATTGAGACCTCAGAAGGTGAGCAGTCAACAACTTCAACAGGAGATGGTCAGGAGAAAACAAAGGAACCAACTTTTTTTCAGGAATACCAGTTGATAAGAGAAAGCCGACAGCGACCACTTCCAAGAACCCACCCCCCAGATCGAAACGAAAAACAAGAAGGGGCAAAAAAGGACGGGGGCGAATCCTTTACTCCTCGAGTGACAAGGAGCAAGGGGAGACGAGGGAAATGGTAGTAACGAGAGAAGAGAAAACCATCATCAATTTGTCAGACAGGATCTTGAACAACAGTTTGATACAGGTGCTGACGCTTGGCCTGACCTTCTGTCCTACTGCCGAATTTAACTGCACTCAAACTCGAATAGACCTGTTTAAATTCGTAAGGAAATTAAAACTAAGAAAAGTTCATCTTCTACACCCAAAGAATAAGCCACCTCGTCTTCCAACAATCGAAGCGCAGACCGACATTCTTACCGGGAATGACCTTGAAGCACTGCTTACTTTACAAGCGTTGGATGAATCGCAATCTACTGACACTGGCGATAATATTGCGGACTGCCTAACTAAAGCAGGAGTGATACAACAAAGTGGCATGAGCAGCATGCGAACAAAATCACGTTTCATGCCACAAATGCCACATGACGCCATAGATGTGTTCCATGAGGCAACCATTCAAGATCTTAAGGACCTAGATAATGCGAAGACACATCAAAGGAACTACAATATCCCTTCTAAACAATGGAAGGCAATACAAGATCTAAAAAAGGATCAGTCCCTCGTCATAAAACCCTCTGACAAGGGTGGGAACATTATCCTACTAAAGAAAGAGCAATACCATGCGGAAGCACTCAGACAACTGCAGGACATGAACTGTTACTGTCCCATAAAGAGAATTGAATATGAGAAATGTATTGAGAGATTCCATAACCATTTAAGAACTTGGAGGGATAATGGCATGTTAGACCAAGATGGATACTTGTTCTTGTTTTGCGAATATCCAGTACTTGCCGCTTTTTATCACCTCCCAAAAGTCCACAAAGATATGATGAATCCCCCTGGACGACTCATAGTGGCCTCACAAAGTAGTCTATTGGAAAATGCATCCATGTACATTGATTCCTTCTTATCTCCTTTTGTAAAAGAGCTTAGCTCTTATGTGAAGGATACTCAGGATTTCCTTAGACTAATAGATGGGATTGAGTGGGAAGAAGAGATGTTACTTATCACCCTTGACATCACAAGCTTGTATACATGTATTAATCATGAAAAAGGACTAGAAGCAGTGAACTGGTTTTTAGACAAAAGATAGCTTAAATTCAGAGATCATAATCTCATGCTTTTGGAAATGATAAAATTTTGTCTGACCAAAAATATCTTTACCTTTGCTGGGCAACTATACCAACAGAAACGGGGGATCCTATTTGCATAGCCCCCAGCTATGCAAATCTTTTCGTGGGCTGGTGGGAGAAGCGCGTGGCCTGGGCGGACCGCCATGAGGAATGGATGACGAAGGGCCAGATATATAGATGACTTCTTCATCATTTGGAAAGGGACCAGGGCAGAAGCTGAAGTTTATATTGAAATCCTGAATACGAATGATCTGAATTAAGTTTTCACAGGTGACATCAGTGACACAAGAGTAGTATACTTAGACTTGGAAGTTTATGTGGAGATGAACAAACTTCTGACTAAACTATACAGAAAGCCTACTGCAGGCAATACTGTATTGCATGCAGGAAGTTAGCATCCACGTAGTTTGATAAGAAATATTCCCTATGGCGAACTCATACGCATAAAAAGAAATAGTATGACTGACAAGGAGTACCAGACAGCGAAAAAGGTTGCTTTAGCTAGACTTACCAGAAGAGGATACACCAAAAGTATCCTAAGAACAGCAGAGACAAGAGCAGATCAGCTGGTAAGATCAAATATTCTAGCTGTTAAAACGGATTCTGACCATATGACTAGTATTGATGAGGCTCCAACTAGAATGATTATTAGTTTCAATTCTAAGTCCCACAAAATTGTACAGATTTTCAAGAAAAATTGGAAAATTTTAATGACTGATAATATTTTTAAAAACGTCATTACACAGGCTCCCCAAATCACATAGAGACGGAGCACCTCCTCGAAGGATCAACTAGTGCACAGTCATTACAAGGCCCACCCAAGAAGAAAGGATCCTGTCACAGGGTTCTTCCCATGTCTCAGGTGTAAAGTGCGTAAAAAAAGTAAAAATATTCTGGAGTTCAAGACAGTAGGAGGCGGAGAGAGAAAATTCTGTAGATAAATAAATTATTAAATTGCAACTCAGAATACACAGTCTACTGTCTTGAATGTCCTTGCCCCAAAAGGTACATTGGCAGTAAGATACATCCTGCGAAGAAAAGAATACTCAAGCATATGCGGGCGATCACAAATAAGGATCACAACTACCCAGTTGCTCAACACTTTGAATCAGTACATCAAAGTAATCGAGATTTACTTAAGTTCTTTTGCCTCGATCAGATCCAGAAAGACGAAAGAGAAGGAGACAGAACGAAAAAGTTGAGAATACTGGAGTCTAAATATATTATCCAGTTACACACTAAGACTCCGCAGGGACTCAATAATGAAGTAGAGATGTGGGTTCACCTAGGAGAATAAGAGGTGTACCGATGTTTTTCCACTTGAATTAGGCCTACTGTACATGAGATTTAGCCATTGAGAATAGAGGAAGGAGATAGCTTATGAACAAGTTACCCATTAGGGCATATATTATAGGAGGGTTAGCTTGCCCATTCAGGGCGTTATCACATTCGGTCTCTGAGAGAGTCATGTTGACTGACTGACTGAGATATTTATAAAGCGCTCTAATGCCGAGGCGTCTTGGCGCTGAGGAAATAGCCAACCACCAGAATTAACAGGCCTAGGGCTTAGTGAAGAGCCATGTTTTGATCATCTTTCTAAAGAGATCCCTGCTTGACTGCAGTCTCATGTGGATTGGGAGGGAATTCCACAGCTTGGCCGCTTGGTAGGAGAACCCCCTGCCGCCCCATCTGGCTCTGCTTATAGTAGAGAGCAGGACCAATCCGGTGTTTGCTGACCTGAGACAGCGTATTGGTAGATATCTTGGGAATAGAGATTGTATAGCTGACGCCCCTCCTCCATAAAGGGCTTTATGGACTATACATAGAGCCTTGAAATCTATTCTTCGACGAACTGGTAGCCAATGGAGACTTTTAAGGCTTGCGGATGTTGGGTGGTATTTAGGTAATTCTAGCAATACTCGTGCAGCTGCATTTTGTAGGGACTGTAGTTTAGAGAGTTGTCTAACGCCAGCCCCTAGGTATAGCGAATTACAATAGTCTATTCGGGACAACACCAATGCACCAACTACCGTTTTTCTTAACGAAGATGGAATGAATAGAAGGATCTTCCGTAAAATTTTCAGCGTGAAGAAACAGGCCGATGTCACTTGATTAATCTGGGAGGCAAGAGTTAAGTCCTTATCTACCAGGAACCCTAGATTTCTAGCCTTCAGAGCAGTGACCGGAAGAGTTCCTGCTTCAGGCGGCCACCAGAGTTCACTCCAGACAGAGGGTTTTTGCCCGAACTCTATGACCTCAGTTTTTTCTGTATTTAGCTTCAAAAAGTTTAGGTTCATCCAGGCCATCAGAGCCCTTAGGCAGTTCCGGAACCTTTCCGCTGTCAGGTGCAGGTTTTGCGCAACTGACACCACTAATTGGGTGTCGTCCGCGTAGGATACAAGAGAAAGACCATGGCTTTTTATAACTCTAGCCAAAGGGGCAACATATACATTGAACAGGGTAGGGGAAAGGGCCGAACCTTGAGGACGTGTATAAAGGTATGAATCACTAATAGATGTAGACACTATGATTATCTTAAATTGATTGTATTGTGATTCATACACATGATCCGTTAGCAAGGAGTAATCATGACATTGTGTTCTGTTGACTGTTAATACTGCATTTCATTTTTCTATTATGGCTCTCACAAATGTCGATAAGGTATGATTTGCCATTCCCCCTCTAATTTCTCCCTCCTTTATATATTGGCTTAAAAGCACTCTAAGATGGCCGCCGTGATTTGTATTTACGCAGTTGGACTTCCATTGCCCTCTTTTATGTTAATGAATTCTATTGCACGACAACGCTGTTCGAAGGATTTAAATTGAATCATGTGAGTGATGAAAACTGACATTGAAGAAAGCGACGTGCCGAAACGCGTCTGTCAGTGCCGGCTGCCTGCCAATAAATGTATATTTGAAAAAAGACCCGGGAGTGCACTCATATTTTTGCCACGCTACAGCGAGACGCCGTTTGTATGAATATATATATAAAAAATATGTAATAAACAACCCACATGCCTATGCTGCAAAGCTTAGATTCTATTGGATAGTGATTAAGATGCTTTTTAAACTGTTCTAACTAAGGCTGCTGAATGCTGGTAGGTTTGAGTTACCTGCTGCCTCAAAATAAGAATATCTAATTTGTTTCCAGTGCAGCTATGCCTTTCTAACATATTTTCTGGTACTTTTTTCTTCTGAAATGGAAGAAAATAAAAATTAAAAATATAAAACGATTTCAGCTTAATTTTTTGTTTAAGCTTGTTTTTGATTGTAATTTGAGACAAAAGTTGCCTTCAGATAGGAGATTTTTGTCTTTGAGAAACGTGTTTAGGAATCCCCTACCGTGGAAATATACACGAGGGAGAACTAGGATTACAAGTAAGTAACTTTAGCTACTGTGCCCTTGCACACAAAGGCACTAGACAAGAAGGCAAATGTTGTTAATCCGCAATAAAACTGATATAAAATAAAAATTCCTTAGCTTGTCCCTGTGTGACTTTCTCAAGCAGATGTGATGCCTTAGGTACGTGTTTAGAATCTCTTTAATAATGCTTTGTCCCTCACCTTTTTCTGTGGCTTCTCCCCACAATATGTACATGATATGTTTTTTTCACACAGGTAAGGGAGAGAAAGAAAGAGCCGGCCTGTTAAGTATTGTGCTGCCCACCAATGGATCTGATTAGTTATTTTATTTTTCTGTTATATGCTCATTTACAGGACACACCTTTTTCATATTTGATCCTGAATAAACTGGCAAGAAAGGGACAGGAGCCAATAAGAGCGACTTGTGAAAACAGAGGCAATTTGAGAGACGGGAAATTTAACAAACAACCTCTTACACGGTGAGCAGCTGTGTTGGTAAGTTTGTAATACTCATTGGTTTAGTGCTAAAACTAAGTAGAAGATGGAAACAGATTTTTAGCCCAAATCTGATGAATTTAAGCTTGTGGCCTCTTCAGTAACACGTATAGAATGGGGAGGAGATGGGTGGCGTGGCCAGCCAGCCAAACATGGCGGACGCGAGTTGCTAGAGCTCCGTCCCTACAACCCCTAATTATCCTGTTAACTCCTAGTATCCCCCGCCATCCGGGCGCACTCAGCCGACATAAAAGCACCCGAACGGTGGCTGCCCATGGTTGTGATCGGAGGAAGGCGGAGGAGACGTGAAAAACCGCGACTGCGATCCCGTAGGGCCTGGAGCCGCGGGGTGCGCCGCCGAGCACCTCCAGGAGCGCTCCTGACAGACACATGGCGCTCAGCTTCCCCGGCCGGCGAAGACGTTGCAGTGGTGGTAACTGGCAAAGACCGCGGACAGCTGCTGCCTGAGCGAACCCCCAACGAAGTCTACGGGCTGAGGAGACCACGGGCCCTGCAGAAGCTCAGCGGTGAGGCGTGCACGAGCGGCGAAATACCGCGGCCTGTGGTTGCGGCCCACGGGGCGCAGGCCTGCGTGCACAGGACCGCTGGAGCGCTTGAAGAGGGTCAGCAAGCTGCTGGCCCCCCCATCCTAGAAACTCAAGTGCCCCCTTGCTGTGGGGAGAGAGTGGGCGCCTACTGTTGGCGGGCGCCTGCTGCGTCAGTGTACAGTCTTACAAGCGGAGAAAGAAAATCACTGGGGCGGCTCGGCGGCCCCCGTGGAGAGTACCGGGCACGCCGTAGCTGTGTCGCGGAGCCGCTAGAAGTAATTGCTGCATGTACACATAGGTGAGCGGCCTGCCCCGTCCTGCTTCCCTCCCCACTCACCAAATCAGCTGCCGCAAGTGAGTCGCCGGGGGAGACTGCCACTACACCCTAAGCTGCGCTGAGGCCGTGGTGGTGAAGCGTCAGGCGTATAAGTCCCGCAGAGGCCCGGCGGGGACGCGCGCAAAACCGAGGAAACACTGAGGCCTACAAGCGCGGCCCACGTGGTGCGGGCCTGTGCTCTCCAAACCACCAAGCTGTGAATGAGATGCTTTCGCACCACCGTGCCCCCCTCTGGCTCAGTCTCTGATATGTCCCCTATGGTGTAAGGGACAGTGAACGCCTGCTACTGCTGTGGGCATGGTCCGCCTGAGCGTCACTGAGGCAGGAAAACACCTCAGGTGGCTTAGCAACTCCTGGGAAATGCATCAAACACGCTGGAACTGTACTGTGGAGCCATAGAGTGAGGCTGTTACACGGGAGTTGAGGCGCGCGGCCTACCCCCGACTCCCTCCTTCCCCCCGCCTGGACTGGTGCTGTGAGGGTGTGCCACACCCGCTACTACATCCTGAGCTGCGTTGAGACAACCGTGCGCGTTAGTGCAGAGGCGGACAGACACCACCTGAGCTGGGCTGCGTGGCTGACCTGGGCCTCATTTGCGTCGACAAAGTGGAATCCAGCGCTGCACCTGCCAAGACGTCGACTTGCCCGGAGGTCGGATCCAGCCCAAGCCCACTACTCAAGAAGGTGAGAGGCGCACTAGCCCTGCAAAGTTCAAGCACGAACGTGTAGAGGAGATACATACACACACTGCGCTGGCCCCCTCCGCGTCAAGGTGAAGATGGTGCAGTAGGAACGTGCGCAGCAAAATCGCCCTCTCCCTGCGCTGAAACACCAACCGAAGGATATTGCCCAGAGACGCCTCGGTGTACGCCCGCGGACCAGCAAGCCCGGCGGTGGGGCACGGGGAAGTCAGACACTATGGGAGGCTTCCCTTCCCATTAACAGAAAGCAGGCTTGATCATGCCCCAATCACGTCCACACAAGACAGAGACAGTGACCAGAAGATCAAACGCGAGTGCGGGGGTCACATACGCATAATCCAGTGACTGTCTGCCTCAAGCAACAAGTAGGCAGCTCCTCCACACTACTGGGCCTGCCGCGCAAGTAAGGTCGCTACCCTGCCCTGTCAGGGCCTACACAGACTGGTGACGAATGCCGACAGCGCAGCAACTAGTTATGGGCCACCTACACACAAGCACCCAGCAACTCGATACGCACACTGGCAGTTCGGAATTGACAGCGGCGACGTAGACACAGACATGCCACGAGCAACGTTTGCTGCCAAACTGGACTCTGTCCTGGCAGCATTGGAGAAGATAGGATCGACGTTGGAACAGACCCGCTCCTCGCTGGATTTCAAAATCAACACGGTCACCTCGGACTTCACCCTTCTGAAAGCTAACCATCACAAGCTCGGGGACAAGATGCGCCTCCAGGAACAAACACTCGCGGAGCTCAAGCCAGTTACACATAGTCACACCGCAGCCCTCCAAGACTTAATAGACCGTGTGCATGACCTAGAAGACAAGGTAGAAGACTCAGAAGGACGCTCGCGCCGCAACAATATCCGCGTCGTGGGACTTCCGGAGGGAGAAGAGGGACGAAAGCCGGAGGACTATGCTGAGCACTGGATCAGAGACTTACTCCCTGCTGGCACCCTGTCTCCTCACTTTGTGGTCGAGAGAGCGCACCGCGTCCTGGTACAAAAACCACCGCTGGGAACCCGTCCACGCCCATTCCTGTTTAAAGTTCTCAACTATAGGGACAGAGACTCGATCCTTCGTGAAACCCGCAAACTGGCAGACATAAAGGTCGGAAGCAGCCAAGTCATGATTTTTCCAGATTATACGGCGCAGGTCCAACGCCGCAGAAGTGCATATACGGCCATGAAACGACAGCTCCGCGACCTTGGTTTAATTTGCTCCTTGCTATTTCCTGCTAGGCTCCAAGTGGTTGCAAAAGGATCGGCGCACTTCTTCGATTCACCCGCCGAGGTTTGGGACTGGCTGGAGGAATCGGGAACATTGACAGGACCCAGGCCGCCTGTGGAAGTGGAGCCCAGAAGACTCAACAGGAAAAGAAACCGTCGGGGCAGACACAATCGACATCGATCAGGAACCACCGCGACTTCCGCAACCCCAGGCCTAGCACAGAGGAGGGCGGAAAGACAAGAGGCACTGCAGGTGGCCGCGACGCTGGGAACCGCAATGCAAATCTCAGACTGCCACTTGAGCCCATCTAGATCCTCGGACACTGGGGACTCAATGCCATACAGACTCGAGGACCCTGAGGAGTTCCCTCTGCCAGAAGTTATGCCACAAACAGCCGATGACATCATATGACTCTTCCCAAGGCCTCCTGTGAACAGTTGAACACAAACTACACAAGTACCTGCCGCACTGACAAACTGTTGGGTTATATAATGTTTCATATGCCACTGTTCTCTGCAAAGCGTGGCGCTGCCTTACACACTGCCGCGCACAGTACATACCTAACACCATGTTGGGAAGCATGCGCGGCCCACAACCCCCCTTCCTCGCGCTGCAGATAGGCCGTGGGGATACACAACCACAGCACAGCATTAAGGGGCAAACCATTTCCTGCCGCAAACACACTGTGCGAACCCACGCCACACGTCAGTCTGACAAACGTTTTTAGCCCTCGGTAGGGCAACACAGTTTGGACGAACTCCCACTCGGACTTCGCCCTCATGGTTACACATAGTTTAGTTCACGTATGTACCCTGTTCTTAGTAACACTGAGCTGGAGTACATCCCTGCAGGCCAGAAACCGCAGCACTTTGCCCCCCCAACGCCGGCCTGGTAAATGTAAACAGGAAACATGGTACAGGTCAACGTAGTCACATGGCACGTGCGCGGTATACACACCATCACGTAGATACCCGATCTATGCCTATCTGCGGCGCAGGGCCACCGACTTAGACCTGCTCCAAGAAACACACATGTCCCAAATAGAGCTAGGGCGCCTCCGACACAGATGGAGGGGCCAAATACATGGTACCAGCTACTCAGCACACGCGCTTGGTGCCCTCATCTGGGTGAGAGCAGGGGTTCCGTTTACAAGTGAAGAAGCGCTGACCGACCCCGAAGGCAGATATGCACTCGTGAGCGGCAGACTCAATGGCCAACCGATCCTCATTGGGTCCATATATGCCCCAAATGTCAATCAGCCCACATATTTAGAAGGTCTCACAAAAATACTAGCGAGGTGGAGCGGAGTCCCCTGGCTCCTGGGGGGAGACTTTAATTCTGTACTTGATGTAGACTTGGATAGATCGTTTCCGCCCTTGTCCAAGACTGCAGCAACGTCCAATGTGCAGGCTCTCACAGACTGGCTGGCACACTGGGCGCTATTAGACATATGGCGCAGCATAAATCTGGAGGCTCGGATATACTCACACTACTCAGCGGTACACCACTTGCATGTACGCCTAGATAGAATAGTGGGATCCCCTGCGTGCTCCATCGTATAGAATATCTAGGCCGGACACACTCTGATCACAATCCCCAACTGCTGAAACTTACCTGGGACCCTGAGCGCCCCCCTGCCCCCATGTGGAGACTCCAAACAGCCGCACTCGAAGACCCACCATTTCGCTCCTCCCTGGGCACGGCAATCCTCGAATACTTTGAACTTAACGAAGACACAACAGGGGATGCACTAATAGAATGGGAAGCTTTCAAAGCTACGATAAGGGGACACTGCATCGGCGCGACATGGAACATACGCAAAACTCTCACCTCCAGCCTGAGCAAAATAGAACTAGAGTTACTGTGACATGAGACGGAAGAGGGGGGCGGGGGTAGGGACAGACACCGTCTAGAGACGCTGCGCACGCAACATGCGGAGTTGATGGAACGCCTCTGCTGTCATAACTACACCGCGCACACGGCCCGCCCCATGCCGCTGCTGATCGCGCAGGTCAACTTCTAGCCTGGCTGATCTGCCAAGAACACGCCCGCACACCGATAGTTGTGGTGCGCGATGACACGGGGCTGCTAGTACACACACAGCGAGACATCCACGCAGCCCTGACGCTACACTATCAAAGGCTGAACCAATCCCAAAGTCACAATGAACCGCACGCCCTCTTGGCTTTTCTAGTGCGGGTACAACTGCCTGAGGCGACGCGGACGCACAATGAGATACTGGACGCGCAGATCTCGGCAGAGGAGGTTAGAGAAGCCATTATGTCCCTGGCCACGGGAAAGACTCCGGGACCAGACGGACTCCCGGCAGAATACTGCAAGGCGTACCAAGTGTCATTGGTGCCCCGGCTATGCGACCTTTACGCAGCCGCTGTGGACGTGGGACGGCTCCCTCCCATGCTAAGTGAAGCACATCTGATTTCACTGCCCAAACCTGATAGAGACCCAACAGACATGGGTTCATATCGACCCCTTGCCCTGCTCAACACTGATTACATAGTCTTAGCGAAACTCCTAGCGGACAGGTTAGCACAGGCAGTCCCGGACCTGGTGCATGCGGACCAAAACGGCTTTGTGCCATCCCGAAACACCTCGCTCAACCTGCGTCGCTTTTTTCGAGTCGCAACCTACTCCATATGCGAATGGCCGAGGGCAGGCTGCCTAGTACTTGATCTCGAGAAAGCATTCGATTCTCTCGAATGGGATTACATGTTTGCAACCCTCGAAAAATACAAATTAGGCCCCGATTTTTTACAGTTGACCTGCCTACTCTATACCAACCCTGTGGTCAGAGTGAAACTGGGACCATACGTCTCGGCTGCCATCCCGGCTGCCATACCCTCTCCTTTTTGCGCTCGCTATGGAGCCACTGGCGGAGTTGCTAAGAACACAACTACACGATGGCATATTGCTGGGCGATGTCACACACGTGGTGTCACTGTACGCCGACGATCTGTTATTCTACCTAAAAGACATCACTCAAGTACCAGACCGACTAGCCCAAATCCTCCAGGAGTTCGCAGCTGTATCAGGGTTAAAAGTAAATGTCGCTAAATCTAAACTATATGCCTTTCAGGAGGATTGCCGTGACCCAGACCTGATACTCAACGGCGTGAGAGTGCAGTGGAGCGCTGACACATTTCGATACCTGGGCATACGCTGGACCTCTGCGATGGTAACCTAAGCAGAGCGCTGACGGCTGTGAGATCCCAGATGCAATTCAGGAGTACACTCCCTCTCGCTGTGGTTGGTAGAGTGGCGCTGATCAAAATGGTGGCTCTGCCGAGATTTCTGTACTACTTTGCCAATCTGCCCATCTATGTCCCCGCCTCCTTTTTTACTGCACTGGAAAAGATGGCCAGAGACTTTATCTGGGGCCCCAATCGGCACAGGGTGGCGATTAAAAAACTATATCTACCCATTGATCAGGGAGGCCTGGCAGCACCTTGCTTCGAGCATTACTACCTGGCTTCCCAACTTCAATGGATCGCCAGATGGATAGCAGACCATCAGCGCGACAACATAGCGACCACACGCCCCTCGTACACGCTCTCCCAGATCCTTGCGCTCTTCCACCCTGGCACGCGGGTGCGGCCTCCTGAACCTCGGTTCCTAAACGTAGCGTACAGGTGCTACCGCAGAAGCCTTTACTTAACCCGGGGTACAACGCCCTATGCCCCCGCGCTCCCTCTGGAGGGTGCCCCTGCAGGCCGAGCAACACTCACAGCTGCTGAACTGCAGCACTGGTACGTTGCGGGTGTACAACCCTAGGGGATCTCTATCGTGAAGGCTCGCTTATTCCCTACACTGCACTGGTGGCTGACGAAGGACTCCCTGCAGGGCAATACCTCCTTCACCGGTCATTCATGGCTACACTCTCAGTGAAATGGGGAGACCTTTCAACTGAACCACAAACACATCTTACTGTGTAATATATACATGTCATGGGACGCGGTAGGCACCTGATGCGGTGGTTTGCGGCCTCGTTGCGATAGCATGCAGCGGTAAATCTAGGCCCCCTCCGACACAAATGGGAACACGATCTGGGCCGACAATTCACAGATAAAGAGTGGGAGCGGGCGCTGGCCAGCCCAGTTCAAATCCCCAGGAACGCTAGATTTAGACAAATCCAATACTACATCACGCAAAGAGCGTACCTCTCACCAGCCAACATCAACAGATACTTTCACTGTGCCGACTCAGCCTGCCCCAGGTGTGCTACTGTTGATGCAGACTTGGTGCACATGCTGTGGGGCTGCACCAGTCTGAGCGCGTACTGGGAGGGGGTAGCGAGCACGCTCCGCACCTGCACTGAGAGGGAGATACCTTTTGACTGGCCAACTTATTTGCTACACATATTCCGTAGGACACGAAGCACTAAAGTCACCTCCAGGTTCCTGGACCTGGGCATGGTGGCTGCGAAGAGGTTAATCACAAAAAGATGGAAAGCACCTGACCCCTCGCACATACAGGCATGGAGGCGTTCCACTCTTGCATGGGCCAGAGCCGAAGGTATAGCGATTCGACGTGAGGAAACCATGAGCCTCAGGAAAATACCTATATCCACAAGTTGGGAAGCGATTCTGATGGCGCTACAGCAGTATGCGGATCAGCCAGACCAGCCCTTGCAAACACCTGACCCGGGGGAGTAGCTCCGCGCATGTGTCCACCATCCTTAAGCCATCAATAGGCACTAGACTCGTTGTCCTCACACTGTGAAACGGCAATCTGGAGCGCGCGAACCAGTCACTAACCACCACGGCAGTATACAGGGGCACTTTAAACGACACGCGCGTACACAAATACTAGCAGCCACGCGGGGTTGTTCCAGCTCTTTTCCAAGTTTTGTACCCCGTCTCCCCATGTTTTATTTCCCTCCTTCCTTTATCGAATGTACAATATGTCAGATGAACCTAAGCTAAGCAAGATTTAGAATGATGCTCACTATGTAACAAATCTATACGACAAATGGTGTAATGAGATGTATGCGATGTGGCCAGACAATTGTAAGATGCACGAGTTGGCACATCACCATATCCGCTGAAGGAGCATATGTGCAGCACATTATGAATGTAAGAAACAGGACAAAGATTGTTGCTACATGCTGTAGCAGAATGTTTCAATTACCGGAGGTCAAACTGTAAAACTTAAAAATTAATAAAAATATTTACAAAAAAAAATAGAATGGGGAGAAGATGTGGCCTTGCAGCCAAAGATGCTGAATTTGGAACTGGAGAATTAGGGTTGAATCCCTGCCCTGGCTCAACAGTCTGTGATTCTGGGAAATCACTTAATCTCTCCATGCCTAAAAAAAGTGTAACGTGTGGTTCCTATGTAAAATGTCTGATTCTCATGTAAATGCCCTAGGGCCTAGCTCCGCTATATACAACTGCAATATATAAGTGAAAAATGATACAATGAGAAACAAGTAACTTTATGTCCCTCAGGATTTGGGACTCCACCAGCTGCGTTCTGCTTGACACCAAGTAGTGGGAAGGCTTTTTAGGGTTGTCTTCATGCTCTCGAGGCCAGATTCTAGACGTAGAGCCTTATTTCGAGTTTAGCAGGGCAGGCGCTTCACCATAAACTAGCAGAGCTTTCGCCCACGAACCTTGGGAGTCTCTGCTTCATTTAGAAGTGTGGGAATGGTAGGTACCTGCTGGCGGAGTGACAGCTGGCTCTGCCGGGCTGTGCCCTGTGACCTATGCACTACAGGCTGCCCGGTCACAATGTTGGATTCCTACCCTGTTTAGGTGATTTTTCCTGCCTGGATTGCCGTGCGAGGGATGGTGGGCCTAGCAGGAAAAGTGAGAGACGTCTCTCGTGCACCCGGAGAACACTCGCTGCAGTTCAGGGGCATTTTGTTGTGGCGGTTCTCTCACAAAAATGCATCTGCTGCATTCTTTCGTCACAGATATATTCCCTTTGGCAGGTGGGAACTGTCAATGGAGTGGGCAGTCTACTGCAGGGAAATGGAAGCAAGGGCCTCTGCCAGTAGCGGCTGGTGTCAGGGAAATGTGGTGTGCCAGCGTGGGAGGGGGGCCTGTAACAAAACAAACAATTTAAAAAAAACGTACCTGCCGGTCTTCTGCTCGCCGCTCTTCTGCTCCTCTGGGCACAGGCTGAAACTCCCAGACTCCCCTTGGGCCAATCCAGACGCTGCTCTCATACCCATGAGAGCAGTATTGGGATTGGGCGGAGTGGGCTTGTTTTGCCCTCCCTCGGGAGCTGGGAGCCTGTGCCTGCTGGTCTCTCCACCCAGCAACACAGCTGGGTTGGAGAGATGTCAGTGCTCATGATGGTTTGGCCACCCTAAGACGGCCAGCCAAACCGTCATGCGCACTCTACAGCAGTGCCCACTCCTCCTCCTCCTCCTGCTGCAGTGCTGTGGCCCCGCCCACCAAGACTCAGCTACGGGACGGAAAATAAAATGATCATCATTTTATTTTTCGTTTGCCTCTGCGGGCAGGGGGGCGACGCTCCTCCACCATAGCGGAGGAGCCCCCGCTGGCCTCTGCTGACCTGAATTGCTAGAAACCCACCCGCCTGAGTCTAAATCGCTCTTTTAATGTGTTTTTCATTTGGAAGATATATAATCAGGATTCCTTTGCTTGGGCATGAAAAGTACCTGATCACACACAAGTAGATAAACTCCAAGTATGTTGCCCGAAACCTGGGCAGCAGAATCCAGCCTAGCTGAGAGAACATAGAAGAGAAACAGAGAAAGAGAAATGGGGATTTGAAAGTACTGCTGCAGCTGTTCTCACCAGATGAAACTGTGAGTGTGCCTTCAGGGTAATTCATGGCCAGAAGTGAATTTTGATCTTTGAGAACAGTAGTTTCAGGAATGTATGACGTTACTACGCATACATTCACAACGCGGTATTTTACATCGCGTTCCTTACAACGCAAGTCGTTACAACGACTTGCGCTGGAGGGCGCTGGACTTAGGAATAGTATGATTTACTATTCCAACTCCAGCCTACGTTACAGTAGGGAAGGTGTTGGAATAGTAAATCATACTATTCCTTAGCTTAGAGGGCCATCCAGCGCAAGTCATTGTAACGACTTGCGTTGTAATGCCCGCGATGTAAACATACCGCGGTGTAACGACCGCGTTGTGAAGGTCGTTCTCCGTAGTTTCAGCCATGCTTGGTTTCCCACCAGTAACGGTAGTTTAGGAATAAGGTAAATTTTTCCTAAGACCATGTGTGCTGAAATGCAGTATACGTCAAGACACCAGGCAGCTTACTGGAAGACACCATATCAGTAGCAACTTGATTTACAATTAGCAACACAAAATGTAAAACTGACTACAAAACAAACAGAGTTTGGAATCCGTGATTATCAAAGATACAAGTTCACTGACATGAACCATGAAATGAATGATCAAGGGATTTCTGGTGTTACTGAGATTAGAATGAACTGATACCCCCTCTGTACAGAAACGTTTGCATTGCTATTACGAGAATAGAGCCTCGGGCATTGAGTTAAAAGAAACTTCAAATTTACCATCTGCTTTCAAAGAGTGTAATGTTCTCAGTGCAATGACCAATTGCAAATACTGAGCATTCTGGAAATTGTGCGAAAGTGTACAACAAAAACTGCAAATCTAAAATTAGAAAACAGACCCCCAGAGGGGAGGCGAGGCATGGCTGCGCCCGAGGAAGATGGCTGCCTGACACATCCGATCCGCTAAGACAAGTGCTCCATCAAAGGATTTTGGCATCGGATACCCATCTTGAGAACTAAATTTGAGTGCCCTGCAGCCTCACAATAGCCTACACTTGAGGTGACCGTTCCATTCACTGCACCTATGCTGCACAATCTGATAGAGACTTCTAGCTGCAGGTTCCTTACCGTTGAAGTTCCCAGGCGTCAGGCCGGATCTGGAAACTTTTGCTGAGCAATACCCCTTGCACGTGCTGTCGGGTGGCTCCATTCAGCTCCATTAGCTCTGCGTGACGTCGTCGGCATCGGTAGCACCGGTTATGACGGTGCGGTACCTATATAGGCGCCAACCAGTCGCGCGAACGTCAGTTCTTTTCTTTCTGCGCCAGTTAAGTGCCAATTTGGGAAGCGCTACCGCTCTGTCGCTTTTTGACAGTCCTTTTCTTGACTTTTTGTTGACTTCGGAATTTTTTCCAAACTTCGTGTGTGAGGATGTCTTTGAGGAAGACAGGGTTCAAGCCGTGCGGTGCCTGCCACCGCATTATGTCAGTTTCCGACCCCCACCTTGTCTGTCTCTGGTGTCTCGAGCACGACCATGATTCGAAGTCGTGCTCGGATTGTCGGGCTATGGCTCCAAAGGCCTTGCGGGAGCAGGCGATGAAGCTCCTTGCGGCCCGGCATTCGACACTATTCAGCGAGACTCCGCGGAAGTCCCGTTCCTGATCGAAGAAGAGGATGTCGCAGAACATCTCCCAGAGCCCCAAGTCCTCTACGTCCCACTCGAGGTCTTCGGGACACTCAAGGAAAAGGCACAAGAAGAAGAAGAAGTCCAAGCAGACTTCCTCTTCGTCTCGACTGTCATCTGTAGACAAAAGAGATAAGGAGCACCGACGCTCTAGGCACGGTTCTGCGGAGCCGGAGCCAGGGTCGACTTCGCACCTCCCTCCTTTTCCGGGAGCCGGAGCGACCCCCCTCAAATAAAATAATTTTATGAGGCCATGCACTAACTATTTGAGTGGGCCGACCCCTCTGGTGAGCCCTCTGGGTCGGGAGGGGCCCCATCGGATTCGACGCCGTCGGCTCAAGCCACGGCGCTGGTGTGCCTCAGGGATGCGATCATTGGTCTGGGTCGACGCCGGTCGTGCCACTACGACCTCCTCCGGCGTCGGACCCGAAGTTGGTACCTTCGGCGCTGCTAGTGCCCACCAGCCGTACCAGCCCCATCCTTATCCCCAACGACACGGACTCGGAATGATGTATCTTGATGCCGATTTCAGCACCAATTGAACCCAGGGGTTCTATATTGTTGCCTGAACACTTTGAGGATGTGTTAGGCTCGGGAGAGGAAAAAGAGGGGTCTATGGGTAACTTGGGAAGCTAGTGGACTGGACACTTCTCCAGATACTGGCATGCTCTCTCCACCAACTGTGGCTACGGAGGAGGGAGCATCTTATGCCCTGGTGGGTAAAAGGGCGGCCGAGATCCTTGGACTAGAGCTGCCTTCTGAGCAGGTCAGGACTAATCTCCTGACCGAAGTGCTTCAACCTGGGGACATAAGAAGCCCTTTTGCCCTTTAATGAAGCACTAACTGATGTCCTTCTAGGCACGTGGTCCAAGCCTAGCACGCTGCCATCGCCCAGCTCCGGGCGACCCAAAGTTCCTCAGCAAACACCCCACCCCAGAAAGTTTGGTGGTGCAGGTCTCCACATTCTAGGGCACGTACCCTTCCTCCCCTCCAGACAGGGAATCCAAGAGGCTGGATTCATTAGGTGAGAAGATGTTTTCTTGCTCCAGCCTGTCATTGCAGTCAGTGAATACCGCATGCTTATTGGGCCGTTTCTCTCACTCCCTTTGGGAGACGGTTGTGTAAGGGCTGCGACAAGTCCCGGAGGAGTTCTGGGCTGTGTTCTCTCAGGCAGTTAAGGACGGGAGAGATGCAGCAAAATTCGCCATAAGGTGTGGCCTTGATACGACGGATTCGCTGGGCAGATCGATTTCCATGACGGTGGCCTTAATGCGCCACACCTGGCTTAGGACAACTGACTTCTCGGGTGATGTCCAGGCAAATTTGATGGTCATGCCATTTGATAAAACCCTTCTTTTTGGGAAAAAGGCAGATTTGGCCCTAGTGAGGTTCAAGGACTCTCGAGCTACGGCCAGATCCTTGGGCCTCTCTTCTACTCCTCATGTCCGGTCTACCTGTAGCCCCTTTCATGGCAACGGAAGGGCTTTCCAGCGGCGTCAGCCCTATCCCAGCCACCGTCCTGCACAGACTTCCAAAGCTGTGGGAGGAATGGACGCCATTCATTCCGACCTAGGAACGGAAGCCAGAAGTCGTCGGCCACCCTGCCCTCAGCAGCCACAGCCTCCAAACACTCCCAGTTTGACTCTGCAAGACCACACCACTCCAGTTGGCGGGAGAATCCATCTTCATCTTCCCCACTGGAGGTCCATAACATCGGACGAGTGGGTCTTGCAGATCATTCAGGAGGGCTATTCTCTGCCTTTCCTTTCTTTTTCTCCTCCCATTCTGCCAAATCAGGAACGGCTGACGGAGGATCATTTAAAACTGCTCCAGGACAAAGTTACAGCTGTCTTGGCCAAGGGAGCTATAGAGAGGGTCCCACATTCAGAAGTAGGCAGTGGCTGTTATTTCCGTTACTTTCTGATTCCGAAGAAGAACAAAGGGTTGCGGCCCATTTTAGACCTTTGGAACGTCAATCTCTTCCTTAAGAAGGAGAAGTTCAAGATGCTCACTCTAACTCAGCTCTTATCTGCCCTAGACCAAGAAGACTGGATGGTAACGCTGGACCTGCAGGATGCGTATTTTCACATCCCCATCCTGCCGGGCCAAAGGCATTACCTGCGGTTCAAGGTAGGCCGCAAGCACTTTTACAGTGCTCCCCTTCGGCCTTACCAGTGTCCCTCAGGTGTTCACCAAGGTGATGGCGGTGGTCGCAGCTCATCTGCGCAGGTTAGGGGTGTCAGTCTTCCCCTACCTTGACGACTGGCTGTTGAAGGCGTCTTCGCCCCAGGCTGTCGTCTCTCACCTTCAGACTACGGCGGACCTCCTGCATTTGCTGGGGTTCTCTATAAATGTGCCGAAGTCACACCTGACTCCTTCTCAGATGCTCCCTTTCATCGGAACTGTTCTGGACTCAGTGCAGTTTTGGGCCTATCCTCCAGAGCAGCGAGTCCAGGATATTCAGTTAATGATTCCAATGTTTCAGCCTCTATCCAGGATGTCGGTGAGACTGACTTTTGAGGCTATTGGGCCTCATGGCCTCCTGTATCCTGTTGGTACAGCATGCTAGGTGGCGTATGCGCTCTCTGCAGTGGGACCTGAAGTTCCAGTGGGCACAGCATTGAGGAAATCTCACTGATGTGGTCCAGATCTCGGAAGGAACTGCGAAGGATCAGCAGTGGTGATTGATAAAGCGCGATTGGGTCAACGGCAGACCCCTCTCCTTTCTCCAGCAAGAGCTCACAGTTGTGATGGATGCATCACTTCTAGGATGGGGCGGCCATCTGGGAGAGGTGGAGATCAGGGGACACTGGTCTCCGGCGGAGTCGGGGCTCCACATCAATTTGTTGGAGCTTTGAGTGATTCGGTTGGCATTGAAGGCATTTCTTCGATCTGTCAAGGGGAAGTTAGTGCAGGTGTTCATGGACAACACCACTGCCATGTGGTACCTCAACAAGCAGGACGGGGTGGGGTCATGGACCCTTTGTCAAGAGGCCCTGCGCCTCTGGATGTGGCTGGAACAGCAGGGCATAACCCTGCTTGTTCAACACCTGGCAGGTTCTCTGAACTCCAGGGTGGATGAACTCAGCCATCGATGCCTAGTGGATCACGAATAGTGTCTCCAGTTGGAGGTGGCGCAAGGTCTCTTTCAGCAGTGGGGATACCCTTGGTTAGATATGTTTGCCTCTGCAGAGAATGCGCAGTGTCAGCAATACTGCATGCTGGAGTTTCCAAGGCGGCTATCGCTCAGCGATGCCTTTCGCTGTGCGTGAAGATCAGGCCTGATGTACGCCTTTCTGCCCATACCACTCTTGCCCAGGGTTCTGAAGAAGATCAGGAATGACCGGGTTCAAGTCATTCTTGTGGCTCCGGACTGGGCGTGGTGAGTCTGGTATCCAGAGCTTCTGAAAATGAGCATCGATCCTCCGATCAGGCTGCCCATTCAGGAGGATCTTCTGTAGCAGCTGCAGTGGAGGGTCCTCCACCCGAGCCTGTCAACTCTGCGCCTCCAAGCGTGGAGATTGAGCGGCAACAGTTGATGGCTTTTGGCCTTCCTCCTGAAGTATGTAACGTTATTTTGGTGGCCATGCGGCCCTCCACTAAGACGGTATACGCCTGCCGTTGGCAGACATTTGTATTATACTGTACAGAAAGGTCTATTGACCGTCTTTCTGCTTCTCTTGCCACTGTTTTTCTGTTTAATCTAAACCCTTGCCTAGCAGGGCTCTGCGTTGGGTACTCTCAATGGCTATCTTTCTGCTCTATCTGCTTTTTTGTGGCTGCCAGACTAACCCTCTCTCTTTAGGTTTACAATTGTACGTAGGTTTCTAAAAGGGCTGGCTCACTTGTTTCTGCCCACACCCTTTGTTATGCCACAGTGGGTCCTTAATTTGGTCCTCACCTATCTTATGTGTGCTCTCTTCGAGCCTTCACACAACTGTCCCCTCCTGCTGCTCACCATCAAGACACCCTTTTTAGTGGTAATTACATCTGCCCAGAGGTTGAGTGAGTTGCAGGCGTTGTCTTGCACGTCTCCCTACATGATGTCTTTTCCAGACAAAGTGGTGCTTCCCGCCATGTTTCCTTTTTGCCAAAGGTTGTGACCCCATTCCATCTGGGTCAATCCATCACGCTGCCCACCTTCTTTTCTCCCTCGCATCCCTCTAAGGAAGAGGAGCGTCTCCACCGTCTGGACCCAAAAAGAGCGTTGTCGTTCTACCTTAACCGCACAAAAGAGTTCCGGGTGGACGACCAACTCTTTGTGGGGGTATATGGGAGCTAAGATGGGAAGGGCAGGGCAGAAAAGGACCATATCTCACTGGGTCGTTCTCTGCATTAAGATATGCTATTCCCTGGCTAAGAAGCAGCCCCCTGAGGGATTAAGGGCCCATTCCACCAGGGGAAAGGCTGCGACTATGGCCTTGGCTTGGAGTGTCCCAGTCCTGGACATCTGTCAGGCAGCAACATGGGCATCTTTGCACATGTTTGCCAAGCACTACTGCCTGAACGGTCAGGTCCGCAGGGACGGCATTTTGCCCGTTCGGTCCTGCAGGACTTCCTAGTGTAAGGTATTGGTCCGCAACCCACTGCCGGGATGGTATGGCTTTGGTATCTAATTCAAAGATAAGGAATCTGCATCTAGAAGTCTCTATCAGATGAACAAGTTACTTACCTTTGGTAACTCATTATCTGGTAGAGAGTCTATCTAGCGTCAGATTCCTTACAGCCCCACCCATGCCTCCCCGCTTTGCGGACTGATTTTGTTACGACTAGGGCTACTCCCCATTTCAGGGCCCTAGTTTTGCACACGACTACGTCAGTTACTTCGTGGCTCTGCGCTTCTGGTGTGGAAAAACGAAAAGTACTAACATCCGCGCGCCTAGGTGGCACCTATATAGGTACTGCGAAGTCATAACCGACGCTATCGACGCCAACGCCGACATGCGGAGCTGAATGAAGCCACCGACGGAGCGCGCAAGGGGTATTGCTCAGCAAAAGTTTCCGGATCCAGCATGACGCCTGGGAAATTCAAAGGTAAAGAATCTGCAGCTAGATAGTCTCTACCAGATAATGTGTTACCGAAGGTAAGTAACTTGTTTGTTTTGACCAGTGATCGCAGGCAAGGTAAAAAAAGGAAAATCTCTGCCGCTACGAGTGCTATGCTTTCTGCCTGCTATCTGCTGGAAAGGCTTCTTAATTAAAGGTCCGCAACATCTGTCCCTCTACCTACACCTTGGTCTTGCACCCTGAAATCTTAAGAAGCAAGGAGAAACGCACACTGAATTGTTTCCTTTCAGAAGGTCAGGCATAGCTTATGCAGACAAGATGGCAGCTGACTATAGAACCCTTTTCCTTTTTACCTAAATCTGATTTGGGGATCCCTTTTTCACTCAACCCAGCTGCTTACTGACTCCCCCAAACAATTTACTGTTTGCTGACTCAGCCCACAGTGTCCTAGGTGATATCGGCCATTACGACTACTGACACAAACTCTTAAATGTGCTGAATGCAGGTGAACCTTATTCGTAACCGTGACCTAGTGAAATATACGACCCAAAAAATACCACTGAGTATCTGCTTAAGCACGTTTACCTACATCATATGCCAATAGAGCATCGCAGAGTTCCTCCTCAGGAGATAGCAGACAGCAAGGAGAAGGACTTGAAAGAGATCAAAGAGATGAATACTAGGCAAAAAGCCCTAAATTCACAGCACCTCTACCAGAATCACCACTAAAACTTAAGCCAGACCAATCTGCCAACTTAGATCTTATAATACAAAGGTTATCATCATTACCTGATCTGGCCTAAAGTACCAAAACTAATGCAGATCTTATGCAGGCAGACATCTAAGAGCTAAGAAAAGATTTTAAAGACTTGGCAGGTAGAATCTCCGAAGCCGAATCACGCATCAGCGGTTTGGAGGATGAGAGGACAAAATGACAGAAACTCACTGATGTGCTATGGTCCAAAATTGCCTCTCTTTCCTTCGATATCATGGATTTGGAAAATTAGAATTGCAGAGGAAGCTTGAGGATATTCGGCCTACCTCATACAATGACTATATTGACGTAAAGTCCCTAAGGTCCGAATCTATTCCGGTGAGGCCCCCAACACCATCTCGGACAATAATCCTCCTGAATTCCTTCAACTCACTGTAGTATCTGTTATAAACAATAATAGCATGAATGTCGTCCGCCCTTATCATTGGTAGAACTGAGAGAGTGTCAAGTTATTCCGATAATGACCCAGGTATAACTCCTCATGAGACACCCAGTCTGGAACAAGAGTTCCCTTATCAATATGTCAGGGCCATCACGAAACATCCTTAGATTATTAATCAAAGAGGTGTAGTTCGAATTGGCGTCCCTTCGTCTCCCATCTTCCTAAAAGATAAATGTCTATAACCCTTTCTCTGATGCTTGTAATGTATGTACCACATTCCTGAAAGTAGGTCAGAGGTTTTCATCCCTGATAACGTTTAGTTATTAAGGACCACCACTCGACCCCTTTGGTAGAGATGTCCTTTGTACCAGATTACCCTGTAAGATACTGTCTGAAGACAATCTTCGTTATTGCTGGCACTCAGAGAAGATGATGCACCTGGCCTGATACTGATAAGAGTTGCGTATCCAAGGGAGGCTGCTACCGCAGCGCATTTGCCTTTTGCAGGGAGCGCTTCCTCCACAGCTCTTTGGATAACATCAGCCTGGGTTGTCAAGGTATGCAGTGTGTCGCTTCTCCCTGAGTACCCCTAGACTGCAAATTACTCTAGTACATGCTCTCTGATGGTAGCGCATAGAAGTAGGTTTTAGGGTGTTTTAACCATGTTAGAAATGTTCATTTTATTCTCGTTGTTTACAACGTGCCTTCTTCCTGTGTTTATATCTGTTGTGATTATTTTAGATGTATTAAGAAACAGGTTCACCCTGTTGTAATAAATTCTTTTAGTTAACAGTGTCTGTTCTGAGCAGAGCAAAATAAGTTTATTATTATCACGGTGCTGCTGATCCGTTTTAGGGGATTGTTAGTAACCTAAAAACAATGGGGCCGATTCACAGAACTAATCTGAGACAAAATCCTAAACTTACTACTTTTGGTATTCACAGAAGGCATTTAGTAGTAGTAAAGTTAAGATTTTGTCTTAAGTTTGACTTAAGTTTGACTTAAGACAGACTTAAGACAAAATCCTAACTTTACTACTACTAAATGCCTTCTGTGAATACCAAAAGTAGTAAATTTAGGATTTTGTCTCAGATTACTTCTGTGAATCGGGCCCTATGACTTCATTTCAACTATGTATTGAGTAGGCTTTCTGCGGGACTGCAAAAATCTGTCATTCACATTCAGCCCTGGAGCATTGAACTAAGTTCACTTGGGTCACCCGTGGGTGGGAAAGCAAACCTTGTAGAACTACGCCAGAGCGATAGTTTACACAACAGTTGGTGCCCAACATGGGGCTTGTATTTCACAGTTGCGCCTTGAGTAGTTCATTCACTATTCAAACAAAATCACAAAATGTCCCTATTCATAAAATTATAATATGGGAAAATCCTCTGTGTCTTAGATTTTACCAAGAAATGGATCATGTGCTATATAGTATTCATACAAACAACAATTTATAATAAAAATGTGACAAAACCTTATTTGTCCGCTGTGAAGTTATGAACACAAAACAGTTTTGCACTATTGCTATATTAAAAAAATATATATATTATATTTTTTATTATAAAAACGAGATTGAGAAATGTGGCAAAATAACACTTCAAATTCTCAATAAGTTAAAAACATTTTCTTACAGAGAAATTACAGTGCAAATACATTAACAATTTATTACAAAGAAACTTTTTACGAAGAAATGTCGACACGGCGTTTCGGTGAACAATTATTCCTTCACCTTCTTCAGGACAAATTTTTTCCGGCTATGCCGTTAACAACAGTTATTTAGGTTAATTTCTGCTGCAAAATGCGTAACTGAATCTTTCAATGAACAACTGCGGGGCTTTGATTTAAGTTTCGGTGAAGAAGCCCTAGAGTAGTTACCTGTCAGCCAACATATAGTGTTTTCTATAATGGAAATAGTAGGAACGTTTAAGCAAATACCCAGAACAAGCAATAGGGGTAGAAGAGAAGTATATAACTCTCTATAATACAACTAACATTGGAGAAAGTATGAATTTATTAGGAATACCCAGAATAAGCAATAGGGGTGGGAGAGGAGTGCATAACTCTCTACATTACAGCTGACAGTAATCGTGGATTACTTGTGTTACAGAGAATCCATCATACAACACTGTGCTAATTTAAACAGCACTGTGCGACCTTCACCATACCGTTTGGATGAAAGGTAAAAACAATTATGTATATGGTAACGTGGGCTGCAAAATAATTGATCTATAACCAGCTTCACCACAGCTCCGGTCTCTCTTTTTTATATCACAATACAGGCAATGCGTAAAATGCCGAATGGTGATAGTTGAAGAAGATTTGATATAAGACCTCTAGATTTTAACCGGTAAGCTTCTTTCTGGTGTTAGACGAATTAAAAGCATTTTAGTATAGAGATAAACAGTTGAGTAACTATTTAAACTTATCTTTCTTACACAGAGATCAATGTTCTCATCTGTAACGGCGTTTTAATTGGATCGCCGGTGGTTCTACCATACTTGCTTGAGCTTGGCCCTAAATTAAAGGTATGCTACGGCCAAGATTGGTGTATATATACAAAAGGCCAGGGGGCAGATTTACAAGGCACTTGCGACGCATTTGCGCCGCGGCTGAGTCACTTCTGTGACGCAGCGGTGGCGTATAGCAAGCGCCATGCTGCGACGGATTTACAACGTGACGCATCTGGGGAGATGCATCACGCCGTAAACCCCTACGCCACATTATACCTGCGTCAGGTATAATGTGGGCGTATCGTCGCAGTGTGGGCGGTCCGTCGCAGGAAAGCCTCGGAAAAGTGCCAGAGTGAAATCTACAAGATTTCACTCGGTCACTTTTCTGACGCCGCTGCGTCAAAACCTTGCGCCTGCTTGAAGCAGGCGTAAGGCATGACGCAACATGCTAGAGATAGGCCGGGTTGGAACAGTGCTGGAGTTGCGTCGCACCCGCAACACGACTCTAGCACTGCGCCAACCTTACGCCGGCAGATACGACACGCATCTGCCTATCCGTGCGCCACGGCGCGCCGCATTGTAAATGCGGCGCATCCGTGGTGGCGCACGGGTAGTTTTGCGTGTCGCAAGTTTTCTGGCGCATCCCTGCTGATTTGCAGAGATGGACCAGACCTTGTAAATCTGCCCCCGGGTATCCATGTTTTCTCAAATTATTTTATTTTTCTCTTTAGATAAATAATTCTCTTCCTTGTTGGCTGAGTTTTTCCTTCTGACCAAGGGTTATCGAGCGATAGATAGCTTCGAGACTGTTCATACTTTGGGGTCTTGTTACAACTGAAATAGGTGGGTTTAGTGAACAGTATACCCTTTCTGGCTCTATGGATCATGTGTTATTTTCCAATTAAATTTTTTTGAATAATATTAATTGTTTTTTTATTATTTAACGTACCGCTGTGTCGAAACTAATATGAATGTATGGTTTTTAATAAATGTTTTCTGCTGTTTAGATTTATTTGAAAAACTTTGTCCTGAAAAACTTTGTCCTGAAGAAGGTGAAGGAATAATTGTTCACCGAAACGCTGCGTCGACATTTCTTCGTAAAAAGTTTCTTTGTAATAAATTGTTAATGTATTTGCACTGCAATTTCTCTGTGAGAAAATGTTTTTAACTTATTGAGAATTTGAAGTGTTATTTTGCCACATTTCTCAATCTCGTTTTTATAATAAAAAAATATAATATATATATTTTTTTTAATATAGCGATAGTGCAAAACTGTTTTGTGTTCATAACTTCACAGCGGACAAATAAGGTTTTGTCACATTTTTATTATAAATTGTTGTTTGTATGAATACTATATAGCACATGATCCATTTCTTGGAAAAATCTAAGACACTGAGGATTTTCCCATATTATAATTTTATGAATAGGGACATTTTGTGATTTTGTTTACATTGCTACCCTGTCCCTTTTTCGTAGAATCAGGGTTTCTCCTTTTATTTTTGGTCATTCACTATTCATACACACACACAGACGTGAACCATTATTACGTCCTACAGAGACGTCCCTAGTAATCATGTTTACCTCCTACTGGGATAAGGAAGTACCTATTTTCATAGGTTTTTCAAGCTGGACTTTTAAAAGGTTGTTCCCCATTCTGTGGGTGTTCCAGTTCTTTGATTCAATTTTTTTAATCAATTCATCATGGCAGCACCTATAGTGATAATAGCCAATTACAGAGAAGCAGCCACTCAGCATCTCAAATCTCGAGGTATCTCCGATGGGGGAGGGGCAGTTACTTTTGTAGTTGCTGCATACGCAGCCAGTGCCTTTGAGATATTTTACTCATGGGTAGAGTTCAAGCCTATCAATGCTGCTTCAGGGTACTTTCAAGAATATACAGTTGACATAGCAGGAACACCAGAACTGGTTCCTGGTCAATTACTACACACACACACAGGAATTTCTGCCTGGGACCCCTGAGCAATGAAGGGGCTACATGGCCAGCCTTGGCTGGCTACACGCTTGTTCCCTTTCCTGATACCTTAGCACCTTCTAAGGTGGTCGGGGTGCTGAACTCCACTATCACCTTATACAGGAGACTGATACAGTTTGTACAGCGCACTTCAAGTTCTTGCCATGCTCTCGCAGCAGGGCCAGTGACTCCAACACAAGTGCAAACTATTAGACTTCAAACTATTAATGGTATTGTGGGTAAGGTGCCTGCGAAGTGAGATGGGAGCAGGACCAATCAGTTGGAAGCAGTGTATCCCCAGGATAAACATAGAATACTGATTATGTGCCTTCCTTTTGGGATGGTGCCACCCGTAGAGGAGTGTAACTCCTGCGAAAGCATATTTGCAATGCTTCGATACTAGTACACATGGCACACCTTTATTAGCAGTACTCCCTGATTTACTGAAACAAGTAAAGAAAGACCATGGTGCAGCACCATCTCTGGACTTGGGTATGAAACTAATGGGAAACTTTTCCATGGTTTCCTCTATCATCCTAAGTAACATTAAGAGAGAAGCTTCAGTTCTGGTCATACATCAGAAGCTGGAAGCCCACGAGCCTTTAAACCACATTTAAAACCTAAAAGTGACACTGAGGGTTCCGTTAAAGAAATATCTGCAACGGAAGGAAAGAAGAAACAGAGGGAGAAAGAGAAAAGAAGGGCCTGAGCACTAGCTGTTCGGGAATCAGGCAGCAGTGGTTACAACCTGAGGGAGCACGAAAATCTTTTAAAAACTTAAAAGTATCAGCATTCTGATAGCCGCTCTTCACGTTCTTTTCAGGACACTGACGGTAAACGAACCGAAAGAGGGAGCCGATCCGAGAAAGGAGGAGTATAGCAGGAAAGGTGAAGCCAGATGTGAGACTCACGTCAGCATAGCAAGGGAGGCAAAAGGATCAGACTCCAAAACTGCAATAAAAAAAGAAGGAAGTAGCAGGACTATCTAAAAACATGCCGATACAACTATGAGTCCTCCTGTGGACCTTGACATGGGAAGAGGGCTGATAGACAGCGCTGAAGAAGTCACAATAGTGCAACCGACGCTTCTGAAATTTCTGAATGCAAATCCAACTGATGAAAATATATGAAGTGAGACTCCAGACAAACATGTGAATCCTCGTATCAGGGTTTATGATTTAAACGTACAGACTGAGGGGAACATACTAAGCCCCATTAAAGCAATCTTCTGATCACATTTATGATGATTATGATATCATCCTAGCTGAGGAAGACTGGCCTCCGGTTTTGTTAGGGGAGCACACCGGAGGGAGGAAGTCATCAAAGTAGCCTTCTTTCCCATAGTACCTAAAGATACAAGGGAAATTTACACCAGTGAATGGGCTGTAAAACTAGCATGAGCCTTATACAGAAACAAATCGGGGTGGGATAAAGAATCCTTTCCACATGTTATTCCTCTACGCAGTGAGGCACAAGCACATGCCCAGTACCTTATGAAACCAGAAGTCAAGAGTGGCATTAAAACAATACTGGACCAGTTACAGTATCAAGGCATAGTAACACCTTGCCTTTCCTCCATGAACACGCCCCTTTTTTCTGTCTCCAAAATTGACGGCTCCTTTAGGATACTCCTGGACTATAGAAATTTTAATTTGCATACGTGAACCTATGCGGTGCAAGATCCGCATAGCACAGGTTTAATGACTAACTTGGTGCATAAGAAATATGAAATGACCCTAGATATTTGCAAATGGTTCTTTAGTCAAAATATAGCACCTGAAAGTGAATTTCTAACCACCTTTAATTTCAACGGGGTACAATTTTCATTTGGGATTTTTCCTATGGGCTATAAGAACAGCCCTGGCTTATTCTCAGCGCACATTATGGAGGTCTTACAACCAGATCCTGAGGTATTACCATATATTGATGATATCTATCTCACAGATGATGATTTGGACTTAGACCTGACCCAAGTGAACAAGGTAGTAACTTTATTAACCTTCCAAGAAATAGAAGATCATCTACCTGACAGTGACCTTCCTAGGATATGAATTATCCGTCGAAGGCAGGATTGTAGCTCCTGAAGTGTGCTACCTTGCAGCCTCCCGACATGTTGGAGAAATTGCAATACCTGCTGGGATTTCTCAACTACAGGCATAATTACTTGTCTCATTATGCTGAGTGACTGAAGCCCCTATATGACCTGATTTCCTCCACATTTTCAAAACAACAATGTATACCTTGCGTGCTAACCAAACAGACATGCTCGAAATTAAATATTTACAAACTAGGGACAATAAGACCAACCTGGTTATCACAGTCATACCCAGACACTATGTTTATACCTATGTTAACTTCAATGAGGGACGGAATGTTCCGATAGCATACACGTCTCACTTGTATTCACTGGCAGTAGTATGTTTTGCTTCTATAGAAAGAATACTTGTAGCTGTACAGACAGATATTTTGAAGGTGCGTTCTTTGGGCGGGGTGAAAAAACATAATTGTTTGTTTCTCCAGTGCCGGCACTAGAGGCAGCCACCAAAGCCAGCATTTCTAATGCTCAAGCCCTACACCCGCAGTGGATGCAGTGGGCCTCTTCCTTAAGTGCAGTGGATGTAAAGTTTCACTATAATCGTACTCTTCATACACAAGATTTTCTCCAATATGAACAACATGTTTCTCCAACTCTATCTGTTTTACCCACTGTGTCTTGCCAGAGTGTTTTCTACACGGATGGCTCTGCTCAACCTGCGGTAGGAACGAAATGCAAGTTGGTGAGTTCCATCCGCAATGTACCCAGACTAAAGTAATAGGTGCTAGCACTGCACAACACACAGAACTTCAAGCCCTCTTACTTGCATTATAAAAGGGTGACTCTTCAGTTCCCACACTAATAGTGTCTGACTCATCCTTTTGTGTGCAAGGTTACAATGTTGATTTTCAACATTGTTGCTTGAATGGATTAAAAAGGAAAGCCTATTAAAAATAAACAGCTCTGGGGAAAAGTAGATGTCTACAATATAAACTGCCATAGGTCTATGTGAGGCATACTTTGGGCCATCAGCATGATGGTCTTCATGCCAAAGGAAACTGTTCTTATCTGCAAAGGCTGCAGTTCAGACTGTTTGAGTTGCAGTTTTAACCAGATCTTGGATGAAGATTGACTCAGATATCTTAACAGCAATAACTATAACTAAGCAAGGTAGAAAGCCTCCTGCAGCATTCCCCCTAAATTCTCCTACACCCTTGATTCAGACAGTGTTTCTCTAGTTACTCTTCCTACAGTAGGAGACAGGATAATTTCCTAACAATCTATCTCACATAGATTTAATCAGGGAAGCCCATGATGGCCTGGCATATGCTCATGCAGGGGTCAGTGCACCTGTAGCAATGCTACTGGAGGCCAAGTTTATACAAACAGACTAGGGATTATGTTAGGCAGTGTGGCATTTGTCAACAGATTAAGCTGTCAAACGGCCCTTGCCAGCCCCTCTTACACTCTCTAACATCCCCTTACAGGTGATTTATCTGGACCATATTGGTCCAATTTTCTCCGTCAACCGATATCGATACATATTTGCTGCAATTGATTCATGTTCTTTATTTCTATGGGTGTGGCCACAGACAAATGCATGTGCTTCAACAGACAAAAAGGATTTGCAGTGTCTAGTGGCGATTGGGGCAGTTCATTCATATCATTTAGATAACGGTCCTGTGTTTGCCTCTAAGGCTTACAGGGATTCAGTGTCTGCTCTGGGAGTTTGTCTGCAATCCAGCAACCCGTTTAGAGCCAGGTCTCACGGCGTTGTTGAACGTGCCAACGGCATGATTTAACAAGTCTAGACTGCTAGGGTGCTGAGTTCAGTTCTTAGCTGGTGCCATAACAAGTATGGGGTCCAGAGAGCATTGAATAACATACTTAGTATTGGGAAAACGCACTCAGTACAAGGTTCTCGTTGGAGTTCCTATGTATGTGCCTCGTTTAGGTAATCCTAGGAAGGTGACGGATGGAGACAAATTTGACTTGGAGAAATGTTTGAATGTTTTACAGAGTATCCAAGAAGTCAGAGACAAGCTGTCCAAAATCAATCTCTCTGATGCCGTCACCTGTGAAAAGAAAGTTATAACTGATGCTGATAGGTGGGTTCCTCAAAGTGGGGACCTAGTGTGGGAAAAAATTCACAACTGACAAGCCTTTGAACCATCCTATAGAGCACCCATGACTGTTCTTGGGGAAAAATGCAAGAGAACTGTTGTTCTGCCTCCTTTGCCTGACTCAAGAAGAAGTAAACAGGTGTCAAGTCGACCATGTGAAAAAGCAATATGTGGACAGTCCTCCACTGCCGACCAGTCTAGACACCAAGAAAGATTCAGAGTAGCACCTCTCAACCTCTCCCTACTCTGACTACAGCGCCTCTCGAACAAAGCAGCAATATTAACTTGAGTTCCCAGCCAGGGTTTGCTGAGCACATCAATACACACAGAACATTGAGTTCCTCCACCGAACCTGATACTGCCATCACCACGGTGTCTACTATTCAGCACGACTCCATGATCTACTATGAACCCCCACCTGAAGCAACGTCACTTGAAATGGTGCCCTTTTCAAGAGCTCGAGAGCACACTGACTCTGAGAACGATTCTGGATATGCTTCAAAAGATTTTGCAACTCAATCTCCAGTCACTTACTGCCTTAGTTTGCTTTGCGCTTACCAGTGGCGTCGTGACAAATACATGATTCCACCGTGGTCCTATGTTTGGATCATTCTGGGTACTTTTCTTTTCATCCTATGGCTAACAATGATGATCACCGTTCTACAGCTACTAAATGGACATTTTGTCCCTGGAAGAACAATTGCATCCCCTGTGGTTTGAGAACTACAGCTCCATTCTTCCTCCCACAGAGCTCGCAGAGACCTCTACACAGCCAACATTACAGCTTATCCTGTGCCCGAAGTCCAGCATCAAATTATGGGGCCCACGTAGACATTGCAATTACCATATGTAATTAAGGTTTTATTAAATTACGTGATTCCTGGTTTACTTTCAGATGACTGGAATACCAAGACTGTTAAATCAATGATGTTTGATTTACAGGCATATTCTACTTTGAATGATGATGATTCTTATTTGAATTCAGCTAATTACCCAGAAATTTAAAGTTATCACCTTTATGCACACTACTGCATACACAGGACCAGCTATCCTAGAGAGATTCACAACTACACACACTGGGAACATTTTGAGGCACCTCCTCCTGATGGTCACCCTAGTTTCTTAAAGAAGTTCTCCTAATTTAAAAGTATGGACAGATCGCACCTCTCTGCCTTTTATTTTTTTACAAGTGCCACAGCCATTAAAAAAAAGTGATCACTTTCATACTAATTAGCTCTGGATATCCAGGAATATGAGTATTGGAAAAACATATTGATGAGAAACGTATTTGGGGAACCAAATTTTGGCAGATCAAAGGCAGAGAAGCCATGTTTCATGCATGTATAATTCCGAAAGAAATAATATTTCTTAACAAAGCTGTTCAAGAGACTACCTTTCTGGTATTTGGAACAATGAAGGACATGAAGAAGGCCTCCATACCCAGAGTTAACCTAGTATTATTCACTGACTGGCACCTTCAAATAAAAGTGACTGAGACTCTCATAAATGGAGTGGTTCAAAATGTAACCTATAATTCCACGACATACCCAAAGCTTTGTCGTACCTGTATGCGGCTCTGCTGGATCTAGGTTTAAGCCAGATGCTTAAAGGCAGAATTCGATGGGAGACAGACTTGGACGCGATCCTTACAGATAAACAATGGACAGTGGCGTTAGGCCATGTCAAACAGGTGTCATGCAATGTGTGTCTCAAATTTACACAATTTAATTATGTCCATCAAACTTATCTCACTCCGCACCGCCTTCATGCGATGTTCCAGAGAACTCCACCTATCTGCCCCAGATATGGTCATGCTGATGCTTTATTTCTACATATGGTTAGGGGCTGCCCACCCCTAGCACAACCCTGGACCAATTTCTTGAGCACACCTCTGCAGTGATACTTAAACACCTTTTCCTTGATCCACTATTCTGCTTGTTGGGCATCACTAAACGTTCGAAACGCTTTAGGCACCACTTAAGGTGAGCTGACCTGGCATTGACGCTCTTTAAACGGCTGATAGTCATGTTTTGGAAGGCAACTCAACTGCCTGAGATTTCAGTGTGGCTTCAGGTAACACATAAATGGGCAGTAGCGGAAGCAGACGCTTTATCATCCGCTTCTTTCTAGCACAGTGGGGTGCGCCGCGCCACTCTTTGGGACACATAGGTGCAAAATCTTTTTGACTTATTGCACCCTCCTCCTTGATAAGCTGACCTTTCCCCCTGTTATGGCTGCTGCTTTTGTGTGCCTCTGTTGGGGATGTCCTCCCCTTTCCCTCTCTTCCCCTTAACCCTCCCCACCCCCTTTCTTGAGCCATTTCATTTTAGATGTTGCAGGTGCCAAGTGGCAGTTTCCTCATACACATATCGTAGGGTGATGTCACACATTCCTCATTAGGGTTCTCCGGGGAGCTGTGCATCAATATATTGTTCTTAATTGTATCCTCCCTTGTATTTGTATATCATAAAGGAGAGCCTCACCACCTACCAGTCAGTGTTACATTTGTTACTGTTGTTATTATAGCTGATCTCTTCTGATATTGGCACTCCGTAATTGGATGAGACATGTTAGCCTGCAGATGACACCACGACTACCATAGGTCTCTCGGAGACTCTGATCCCTAGCATGGTTGAGTATGTCGTATGGCTATACAAACTACTGCTGCTCACATATATGTTTGTACCTTGAAAATGCCAATAAAGAGATGTAAACAAAAATAAAATTCCACTACATATTTTGGTGAGGATTTGGCCCTATGGCCTTTTGATTTAGATACCTGCATGTGTTATTTCCTTTACGGCACTCCTGGACCTAACGCTAATCATTCTGATCCCTGATATAACACACAAGCACCCGTGGTAGTTACCACATATAGGGGCATATTCTCAAGGAGCTATCGCCGAGTTATCGGCACTTTAACGCATCCAAAATCGCGCTAAATTCATCGCCCCATTCACAAGCTAGTGCTAACAGCCCATAACACCAGTTTCCCTGCGAAAGCAGTCGCAAAAAACATCGCCACAGATGACCCCGGCAACTAACGCTAATGATATGCAGAGTAGGCGTACCCGTGCAAAAAGCCGCGACAACACCACTCCACAACATTCTCAACGACCAGCCAGATCGGTGATGGAGCAGAGAAAATAAATTTTTTTTAACCCCTAACAAAGTTTATAAATAATTAATAAAATGTTCGTTTAAATGTATTAATCAACATTGTACGTGAGGGAAGGGTAACACGCAAGTATATGGGCTGAATAATCTATTAACGAATGTCTGTGTGTCTAATTATAACATAAAAATAATTGCGTACTAAATTTATAATAAATGCATGATTTGTGCTTCATAGAATATAAACGTGTCGTTGCAAAAACAATAGTGATGGTAAGTAAGGAACAGCTTAAATGTTGCTTTCTGCTAGGTAATAACTAATTGGGGTACATAGATGACGGGTGGGAAACGAAAAGGCTATGTTTCTCTATTTTAATTATGTTTTGTTTATTTCAAAATAGTGCTTCTAAGTATAAACGAGTGGCGATATAAAATGGCTGCCGGTTAATGAAGTGCGCATGTGCGGGGAAACGCGTGACAAGGGAGAAAAAGTTGGAGAAAAGCTAACCACGTGATGATGCTGAGAGGCTAGGATGCGAGAATGGTCAAGGCTGATGGGACCTAATTGAACTGATAGTGTGCCGTGGTGATCAGCAAGGAACCGTGGGAAACCATTTTAAGAGAAAGGACAATGCCTGCAGAGTTCTCGAATGTATCGAAAGAAGTTACAAATGTACTGATCGAAGCGGATGGAAACATGTCTTGAACTGTGAGAAAGGAAATGATCATATACATTCCAAAGGACAAGTTGGATCTGGGAGAACTTGATTACGAATGAATAGATGAAATGAATGGACCAATGAAAGAAAAGCGTGTTATTAATGTTGCAACAATTAGTTAGCAAAGTTAGAATTAGGGTATAAGAGGGCCTACTCTTAGTGGGAGGGGTACACAGTCGGAGTTGGAGAGTCGCAGTCAGAGTCAGTGTTGGTGTTGGTGGCTTCCAGTGCTTGGTGGTCCAGATCGATCCATTTACTGAGCGGGAGATGCTGAAAGACTGGTAGATGAGACGGGTTGCAGGTAGCTGATGCTGACGAGCTGAAGTTTCTGTTGCTGTCTTATTTTTCCAGTTGAGTATGAGAATCAAGATATTTTTAATTTGTAAACTTAGGTTAGAAATCCTTAGGCTAAATTAGGGAAGATAGGCAGGTAATTAGGGATTTTGCTTCATGATAAAATTTCCTTTCTGCAATAAAATTGATTTTGCTTAATAAATATTTGAATTAATAATGAATGAATAATTGAATAAAAAAGTCTAAAATTCTTTCTCATGCTTTTAAAAATTATATAAAATTTAAGATTCTTAATCAAACGACTCAGTGGTTATTTTTACTAAATGATTGTGACACTAGTAATTAGTTATTGTGATTTAGCTGGTCTTAATCACTACAAATTAATTTCTTACTAGATGATCCATCGACAAAACAATGAGCAGGAATATCTTAAGAAATAACTAAGAAAGCGATAGGTAATAAGGTATCCCGGCTCTTTCCAGCGGTACGTAAATGGTGTTTTCCATTTAGTTCTCATGTTTCTCCTAGGAGTACAAAATTTCGTAAAGGTGTAAAGGAAATCCAGGTGTGTGTGTGCGTGTGTGATAGGCGATGTTTATGGGCCCCATCGTCATGTGGATGTGAGAAAATATGTCGCCCCTGGATGACCGATAAGTGACCTAGGAGGAGAATAGTTTTTATTGTACGCGCTGCAACAGATTTCTTGGTAGCAGAGTTATGGTTTCTATAGATTAGTTTAGTGATTATTGATTATTGATTATTTTTGATGACTAACACTATATGTTGAGTCGAGTTATGTTATATGTGAGTTTTCACGCTTCTGGGATGTAGGAAGTGGAACACGTGTGGCAAGAGAAGTCACATGGAATTTGGTACATGGTCTGAATTCATTTTGGTAATAACACAGGTTGTGTTATGTTAGGGATTTTCTATACGAAAGGTGTGTAACTGAAATAGCAAATCACGTTTTCTTGTGAAACTTTGGCCTTAATTCTCAGGAGCCTAGTCTCCACATGTGTCTTATCCCCAGAGAAACAAGTTAATTGTTTGCTTGAAAGAAGGGTAAGGTAGAGGGAAGTGCTACTTTATCGGCGAGAGTTAATAATTCTGTGGTAGGGTAGAGGTAAGCGCTGCCTACTGGAAATACAGAATTCTTGTGTAAAAGGACAAAGCTGTCACTTTTGTTTAGCGAATCAGACTATGGAATTGTTTTAATTGTTGTAACTAACGAAGAAAACAGTGAAAAGAAAATTGCCGATAATTTTTGTAAAGGAGGGGTAAAAGAGCAGGAGTGACATCGACAGTGCCGCGCTAGGATTGGATAGTGCGCTAGTCACGTGAACACAGAGTCAGGAGTGACGTAGAAAGTGCCGCGCTAGGATTGGTTGGTCCGCGGACGAAGGGAATTGTTCTGATTGGTGCGTTAGTGTGAGTCGCACTGTGATTGGTTAAAGTTCCGTACACGGAACAGTGTTGGTTTGAAGAGAAAAACCAATCGAAAACATGCCGTATTACGAGTATGAAAGGGAGAGAACGTCATGGACGACAAAAATAAAGAATTTCTTTAAGAAAGACAAAAAGGTTGTGACTAGAGAGGGACAAGTAATTCCTCCGCCGAAATCAGCAGCTTCACATATGATGCTGAAATATGGATATCATACATGCATATGGTTGGAAAATTGGGCAAAGTATACGAAGAATGATGGTGCATTAGCTTTCCCTGAGAATGGTTCATTTAGTGTAGCGGTTTTGCGAAATTTGAGAGAAAAGATGACAAATCTAGAACCTAGACCTAGACCGACACAGTTTGAGGCATTGACGGAATGGGAGGATGAGATGTATGAGAGAGAGAGATTCAGAGGTTTAAGAGATCATGAGTTTATGCCTGGAAGAATGTGGGGAATAAATCATGAGGATAGAATAAAACGATGGAGATGTGCTAACATGACAGGAGGTTTGTTTCCGGCTTTTACAGTAGAGGAAGAGACTAAGAGAAAACGTACTGAGAAAAAGAAACATATGGAGAGGGAGAAATATATGCATGAGAGCGAAACGGATGATGAATTGCTGGAAGATATTTTAAATAGAAATCCACCTCCGTATCAGCAGAGTTCTACAGTGGTGACACCAAATGCGCCGCTAATAGAGACTGTGCGAAATAAAAGTCCGGAAAAAAGAATTGAAATAAATAGGTCACAAGATCAAATAAGAACTTCACAAAATGAAGGAATAGAAAGTGACAATGCAAGCGAATTGGCAAGGACAACAAAAGAACTAACTGAGAAAATTAGGGAATTAACGAAAAACATGGAAGCTGTGACTGTACCTGTAACAATAGGTCCAGTAATACCAGTTTTTGAGAATCAGAAAATTGATGAACGATCTTTAGTGATTCCCATGAGTTCACAATTTCAGAGAGAGAAAGAAAGGATGGAACCAAGTACAAGTAATTTGGCTAGTACTTACAGACCAAGTCCACCTACAAATTTGACTGTGAATGAGTGCAATGGTAGGAAAATGCATATGGTAACAGAATCTGCAACAGAGACTCCTGAAAAGAGTGGTAATTGGATAGAACTTAATAATACACCCATAGGTCCGACACCTGATGAGTTAAATGAGTGAATGAAGGCATTTAAAATAAAAGAACCAGAAGAAAAACCATTAGATGTAATTAGGTTAAAAATTGACATGGAAGAATTAATTCTAGGAACGATTGGTACAGAAAAGATAAAAAATTACCAGGATGATGAAATAATGTTTCTGTGCAAAAGTATTACATGGAGAGCAAAGAATTTACATGACAAACTAGAAGAGGTAGCCAGTGAAATTGGAATAGATTTTGCAAAAGTGAAAACATTGCAGAAACCCTACAGAGTAGACTTTTGTGAAAAAGATATTGAAAACTTGAACACGGCAGGAAGGCTGACACAGATAAAAGAGTTAATTGTGTTATTGAGAAAATGGGGTGATGTGGACAGATGGAAAGTTAGATGGACAAAAAAGAATGAGAAAACTACAGACAAAGCTTCTTTGGCTTTTATGATAACTGAAAAAGAACCTGTTGCCAGAGAATACCCTATGAGAGAAACTCCAGGTGGTAGTTATGTGCATGTTCCCTGGACTAGGCAGGATATACTGTCATTTACAAATGAATTTCCGAAGCTGAGAGAGAAACCAGTTGAATGGTACCGACAAGTAGAGAGGTTTGTAAAGGTTTCAAAAGTGTTGTGGATAGATTTAGATGGATTATTTGACATAGTGGTACCAACTGATTTATGGTCAGAGTGTAAAATTACAGTTGACTGGCCAACTACAGAATATCCAAGAGATCCTAAGACAGGAGCTCCAGGTCCTGAGGTGATGAGGAAGTACGATAAGCTGATTACCTTTTTGAAAAATAAGATTCCTCCTAAAGAAACAGATTGGGTGAAAATTGATAGAACTACACAGGAAAGCAAAGAGTCTGTACATGCATACTATGAAAGGTTGTTGTTGGTTTTCAAACAGTATAGTGGATATGAGGAGTTAAGTGAAAAAGATATGAGTCATTTCGTATACAGATTTGTGTTTGGGTTGAAACCAGAGATTAGTGAAATGATTAAACAGCATTTGATTAATTGGCAGAATGGCACAGTAGACGAGGTACTGAGGTATGCTAAGTATTGCAGTGATGATATTGAGAGTAGACAGCGTAAATTGAAAGAGAAGGCAATGTGGGCACAGGTGAAAGTGGCAGAAAAACAAGAAGCTCAATTGGATAATAATAGTGGGAATGAAACAGGACAGAATAAAACGCAACCTGACATAGGTAAAGGGAAAGGTCAAGTGAGTCTAGAGGAGGCAAAGAAGAAATGGCCCTGTCATAATTGCGGTAAATTAGGGCATTGGAGAAACGAGTGTAAGTTCCCACCTAAACCTAATCCGGAAAATCAATCATTAACTTCACAGGTGCAGAATGAGGTAGTTGTTCAACAAGGTCAGGTGCCACAACCACCACTTCCCAACACTGTTAACCAGCAAAGATACAGTACAGAAACAGGATTCTACGGAGGAGAGCAGGTAACACAGTTGCCGCGAGCAGCTAACATTTCTCAGTATTGGTTGCGACAGAGTGAGGATGAGACATGGGATGAAAGCTCATGACGGTGCCTAGGAGAGGGAAAAGAGTGCGTACTTGGCGCAACTCTAGAGGTAGATCAGTCTGGTCCCTTTGTGGATGGAGAAGTGAATGGTGCAAATGTAACATTCCTTGTCGATACTGGAGCTACCCGTTCTACTGTTAGATCAGTGGAAATTCCAAACCTTCCTCTCTCAGGTGAATACATCCAAGTAGTAGGAGTAGCAAATCAGCAGATTAAAACACCACTTACTGAATTAGTGGAAGTAAAAATTGGTTCTTTTAGCAAAATGCATAGATTTGTAGTGTGCGATTGTAGTCCTGTAAATCTTTTAGGTCGTGACCTTTTGTGCAAAATGAATTGCACAATTTATTGTACACCAGATGGAATTGGATTTCAGACCCCAGATGAAGATGTATTGTATAAAGTAACTTTGATGAATCAGGAACCTGAAATGAATGGTTTGTTTCCTGCATTTGATGCAGAAAAACTTCCAGAAGAACTAAAAATTGCAGTAAAAGAAAATGTGTGGGATTTTACAGGAGAAGATATTGGATTAATGAAAGAAGTTGATCCCGTAAAAGTAACAGTAAAAGAAGGAACAACTTACCCAAATACGCCACAGTATAAATTAACTCCAGAAATAATTGAAGGAATAACTCCTGTAATAAATAAAATGATCGAACAGGGAATTCTAAAAGAAATAATGAGCAGTCCATGTAATTCACCTATTATGGGACTGAAAAAGCCAAACGGAACATATAGAATAGTACAGGATTTGAGAAAGATCAACAAAATAGTTGTGCCTTGTTGTCCAATAGTGCCAAACCCTGCAGTAATTCTATATCAAATTCCACACGAAGCTGAGTGGTACACAGTGATAGATTTGTGTCACGCATTTTTCTCTATTCCTTTGCATCCAGATAGCCAGCCATTATTTGCGTTCCGGTTCGGAGAGCGTATTTTGGCATGGTGCCGAATTCCTCAGGGGTATACAGAAAGCCCCTCAATCTTTAATCAGATTTTAAAGAAATCTCTGGAAGATTTGAAAATGCCAGAAAAGTCAGTGATGGTGCAGTATATCGATGACCTGTTGGTGGCATCGAAAACAAAAGAAGCATGTGTAAGTGATACTATTGCTTTACTGAACCATCTAGAGAAAAGAGGACATAAAGTGTCCCCTTCAAAATTGCAATTTTGCCAAAAAGAAGTTCAATATTTAGGGCATAAAATTGAGAAAGGAGTGCGAAAGATAGCGACAGAAAGAGTAAGAATGATTCAAGGAATGAGAGCACCAATGACGCAAAGAGAGGTAAGAATGTTTCTGGGAATGGTTGGATATTGCCGACAATGGATAAGTGGTTTCTCCTTGATTGCTAAACCATTACAAAAACTGACCAAGAAAGATGTAAGAGACCCTTTTGAGTTAAATAACGAAGAAATGAAATCTTTCAAAGAGTTGAAAAAGAAATTGTGTGAGGCCCCTGCTTTAGGCATGCCTGATTATGAAAAGGATTTTGAATTGTACTGCAGTGAAAGAGATGGATGTGCGTTTTCAGTACTGGTACAAAAACATGGAACAATGAAGAGACCAATTGCTTATTTTTCAGCTGTTTTAGATCCTATAGCAAAAGCGTTGCCTGGATGTCTGAAAGCTGTTGCTGCTACTTGTGTAAGTCTGGAACAAAGTGAAGGTATAGTGATGGGGTATCCACTGAGAGTATATGTTCCCCATTCAGTAGAAATTCTTTTGACAAGAACAAAAACACAGTACATGACACATAGTCGGCTGACTAAGTACGAAAAAGTAATCTTGAGTGCAGAAAATGTGACCATAGATAGATGTATGAATGTGAATCCTTCAACATCATTGCCAGACGAAGAGAGTATAATTGAACAAGACGAAGTAGATCATGATTGTCTGAATGTGCTGGAATATTGCACAAAACCAAGAGCTGACATAAAAGATGAACCTTTAAAGGAATCAGATTATGTCATGTTTGTGGATGGCTCATGCTTGAGAACGAAAGAAGGAGTGTTAAGTGCAGCTTACGCAGTGTGCACAGTGGCAACTGTGATGGAAGCGTCTTGTCTGAAAGGAATAAGGTCTGCACAAGTTGCGGAACTGATTGCTTTGATTCAAGCATGTAAGTTGGGAAGAAATGTGCGAGTTACGATTGTGACCGATAGCCAGTATGGTTTCGGTATTGTGCATGACTTCGGTCAGATTTGGTCACAAAGAGGTTTCTTGACGTCTGCAGGAACACCTATCAGAAATGGAGATTTTGTTAAGAAACTGCTTGAGGCGATACAGCTGCCTAAACAGATAGCTGTAGTGAAGTGCAAGGCACATAAGAAAAACGAAGATTACATAGCTGTTGGCAATAACTACGCGGACGAGATTGCCAGATATTGTGCAGAGAACATGGTATCCCTAAATAAAAATAGAGAAAGGGAGCATATCTCTTCTCCTTTGCTTTTTACTAACACTGTCGAGACATGGGATGAGGTGAGACAGTTACAGGAAGCTGCAAATGATGAGGAAAAAGATTACTGGATAAAAGCAGGATGTAGAAGACAGGAAAACAATGGTGTGTGGGTATACAGAGATGAAAGACCAGTTATGCCGGATAGCATGATTGCAGACATGGCACGGATGTACCATGGACAAGCTCATATTGGGAGAGATGCAATGATCAGACTTTTCAGACAAACCTGGTATAACCCAAAATTCAGAGCAATAGCTGAAAGTCTTTGTCAAAGATGTCTTATTTGTCAGCAGTTTAATCCAGGAAGAAAGACAATAGTGAGTCTAGGAACAATAGGACGAGAAGGAGGTCCGTTCACTAGAATGCAATTAGACTTCATCGAAATGCCCCCTTGTAACAGACTAAAATATGTTCTAGTGGTCGTCTGTTTGTTTTCTCGTTGGGTGGAGGCATACCCCACTAGAAGGAATGATGGAACAACAGTAGCAAAACTTATGCTGCGAGAGTTCATTCCAAGGTATGGTTTTCCAGTCACGGTTGAGACAGATAGAGGAACACATTTTCAAAATGAGTTGATCCAATTGATTTGTGAAGCATTGAGTATTAAACAAAAACTACATTGTGCATACAGACCAGAGGCTTCTGGGGTAGTAGAGCAAATTAATGGAACAATTAAGAACAGATTAGGAAAAATGTGTCAAGCTACAGGACTCAAATGGCCAGATGCACTGCCCCTTGTTCTGATGACCATCAGAAGCATCCCTGAAAAGAAAACTGGACTTAGTCCTCATGAGATGATCATGGGACGAGCAATGAGACAAGCACAAGTACCTGTCAACAAGTTATTGACTATAACTGATGATCTAGTACTGGATTATTGCAAAGGACTGGCTGATGTGGTGCGTTCTGTGTTTCATCAGGTTGGACCGGATGCGACCACTCTTGAAAGAAAACCAGCCCACAACTTGAATCCAGGAGACTGGGTCCGCATAAAAATCCACAGGAGAAGAAACTGTCTAGTTCCTCGCTGGGACGAGCCACGACAGGTAATCCTAGTGACAACAACTGCAGTCAAGTGTGCAGGAGTGAAGAACTGGGTCCATGCCAGCCACACAATCAGAGTTCAAGAACCTACTGATCGACATGTGAGTCGACGTCTGGAAGTGTGGGATAAGAGTTTAACAACTGGGACAACAGGAATAAGAGAAAGGGTGCCAGAACTTGAAGATCGAACTGAAAGTCGACATCTGGAAACCCCAACTGCAAGCACCTTTGAGGAAGAAGAAGAAGGAAGAATTTCAGAAATTCCAGAACCTGAAGATCGACCTGTAAGTCGACATCTGGAAATATCTGACACAAGTTCAGGATCTGATGATTCAGTTGCAAACTGTGAAGAATTTCGAAGGAGAACTTGGGGATATAAACCAATTAGAGAAGAGAATGAACAAGAAAATGATCTAGATGAGCAACCAAGTACAAGTTATGGTGGAAATCCTTCAAAAGTAATATTAATAGACAAAGTAGGGAAAGAGGTAAATAAACAGTTAGAAAATTGAGAAGAACCCCGAGGAGCAATAGGGACAGATAGTGAAACAAAAGAACAGGGAAATTTAGAAGTAGAGAGTGAGGAAAATACCAATTCGGAAGAACACCGAGGAGGGACAGTAATAAGGGAACACAAGAAGGAGAAAACAGATCCACCAGTAAGAGAAGACGAGATCATAAGCTTCAAAATAAAAGACAATAGTGGAAAGGTTGAAACAGAATCTGAAGAAAGTGGAGAAGAAGAGAAAACAAAAACTGAATCAAGAAAAAGAAACTGGAAATCAGAAAGAGAAGAAAAAGAAGGTGAAGCCAAAAGGCCAAGAAAAGGAGATAATTGGCCCAGCAACTATATAAGAAAATTGAGATATAGAATAATAAGAACAGGAGAAAAAAGTGCTGAACAAGTGAATGAAATAACAAGTCAAAAGGAACAAGAAAAGCCAAGTGGAAAACGACTGCAAAAGTCTAAAAGAACGAAGAAAGTGAATGCAAAGTACAAGTCACCTGAGTGGCTGTATATCGCACTGACGGATTACAAAGAAGAAGGAAACACTCACGAGAACCCGAGACTAAGAAATCGAATGGGTAAAGGTGAGATGCAACAAACCTGAAGTGAAGACTTATAGTGCTTCTGCCGGACGTGACAATTTTACTGGATATGACAAATCACCGGATGTGACAACGAAAGAATTCTGGAGAGAATTAAAAGAAAGTACCAAGCAAAGACTTTTTGAAAGCAGAGTGGCATCTAAGTCATTTCTGAGGTGTAGTGACACAAATTTCTGAAACTTAACAAAAAGATAAAAGCAAAATGGAAAATACTAGGGATAGAAGAGATAAATGTGAATTTGTAAAAAGATGGTGTAAAATGTGCTGTTTTTGTACAGGTTTATTAATGACCGTATGGATAGTTTTAGCAATCACAATTCCTATTAGTTTAGCTGTAATAGAAGCGAAGAATGATACTAAACCAGAAAAAGAAACTAATATTAAAGAACCAGTTATTTTAAGAAGTAGTGCGGAATTACATAAGGATAAGTCAGTAACAGACTTTTCTAAAAATGTTTTTACAAAATTGTTGTACGAATATGTAGAGACAATGGATGTGAGAGATTGTTATGTTTGTATGCAGTTGCCTGCATCAGTGTCAGAAGGTGTGACTTATCATCACCTACCTCTAACTTATGGAATAACCTGTAGTGGAATAGCAAGTTTATTTTATAAAACAGGTAGATTAGAGTCTTATTATACTGATATAGATAAGATTTTTGCAAACGTTCCTGTAGTACCAGAACTTAACAAAGTAAAACAAGCAAAAGTTTTAGGAGAATTCTTTTTAGAACATAGAAAATTAACCTTAGAAGAAATAACTAAAAACAACCTTACCTGTGAATTAAAGAAAGAAGAAAAGGTATTTTTAGAAATGGTTGAAGAAAGAAGAATGAAATTTCAAAAAGAAGCAATAAAAGAGGAAGGAACACATCTATGGACGTTTGAGGAAGAAAATAATGAAGGGAAAAAGATAAATGCAGCAATGACATTAGATTGGCCGCAAACAGGAAAGTTGTGTATTAGAAGAAATAAGACAGTCTATGACAATTACTTTGTAGGTTCCAGTATCTGCCATGACAATTATCAAATTTTGGGAGGTTGGGGATTCTAAGGTGGAAAAGATCCAATATTTCCAGGTATCTATTATATTTGTGGGAATAGAGCTTATTACAGGTTACCGGACCATTGGTATGGAACTTGCTATGTAGGCCTGGTCTTTCCAAAAATCTTTCATATGGACAGAGAAGAAAAAGGAACATACAAGATGATTAATAGCTTTACACGTAGAAAGAGGGAAAGTTTTTCAGAAATTGTAGGTGATATTTTTGGAGCATTAATACCAGCAGTGGGAATATCTTTGAATGCATTTAAAATTCGGAAGTTATCCACAGTAGTAGATCGTTTGTCTACAGATACTGCGGGAGGGTTCTTGATGGTAAATACCGAAATGGTTGCCAAGGAGCTATGGTGATGCAAAATCGGCTAGCCCTTGATATTCTTTTGGCAAAAGAGGGTGGAGTCTGTGGAATGCTGAAAGTCCAACATTGTTGCACTTACATTCCTGATAAAAGTGAAAATATACAAAAGTGTATTACAAAAATTACAAATTTGCACAAAGAACTAGTTCCACTGGAGGTTGAAAGTGTCTTGGGAAAACTTGGTAGAGGGTTTTCTTCCGTAGCAAATTGGTTAACCAGAATGAGTAGACTAATGATAGGGAAAGTTATAATAATAGCAACGGTAGCAATATTGTTAGCCATGGTGTTGAAAATTGTAATAACGTGTATAAAAAGAAAAGTAAGACAAAATAAGATAAAAAGAAATAACAGAATAATGAAAGAGAGAGAGAGAGAGAAATGGGTGAAATTGAATTAGAGAAAATGAAAGAAAGCATGTATAAAGAGACAAGAAGACAAGATGTAAGGGAAACAGATGTGTAACTAACAAAAAGCAAAAGGATGAAAGACATATGCTGCCTGAAAAAGAAGTATAACTTGGGTTTTATGTGGTGATTTAAAAATCACCAAAGGGGGGAGTTGATGGAGCAGAGAAAATAAAAATTTTTAACCCCTAACAAATTTTATAAATAATTAATAAAATGTTCGTTTAAATGTATTAATCAACACTGTACGTGAGGGAAGGGTAACACGCAAGTATATGGGCTGAATAATCTATTAACGAATGTCTGTGTGTCTAATTATAACATAAAAATAATTGCGTACTAAATTTATAATAAATGCATGATTTGTGCTTCATAGAATATAAACGTGTCGTTGCAAAAACAATAGTGATGGTAAGTAAGGAACAGCTTAAATGTTGCTTTCTGCTAGGTAATAACTAATTGGGGTACGTAGATGACGGGTGGGAAACGAAAAGGCTATGTTTCTCTATTTTAATTATGTTTTATTTATTTCAAAATAGTGCTTCTAAGTATAAACGAGTGGCGATATAAAATGGCTGCCGGTTAATGAAGTGCGCATGTGCGGGGAAACGCGTGACAAGGGAGAAAAAGTTGGAGAAAAGCTAACCACGTGATGATGCTGAGAGGCTAGGATGCGAGAATGGTCAAGGCTGATGTGACCTAATTGAACTGATAGTGTGCCGTGGTGATCAGCAAGGAACCGTGGGAAACCGTTTTAAGAGAAAGGACAATGCCTGCAGAGTTCTCGAATGTATCGAAAGAAGTTACAAATGTACTGATCGAAGCGGATGGAAACATGTCTTGAACTGTGAGAAAGGAAATGATCATATACATTCCAAAGGACAAGTTGGATCCGGGAGAACTTGATTACGAATGAATAGATGAAATGAATGGACCAATGAAAGAAAAGCGTGTTATTAATGTTGCAACAATTAGTTAGCAAAGTTAGAATTAGGGTATAAGAGGGCCTACTCTTAGTGGGAGGGGTACACAGTCGGAGTTGGAGAGTCGCAGTCAGAGTCGGTGTTGGTGTTGGTGGCTTCCAGTGCTTGGTGGTCCAGATCGATCCATTTACTGAGCGGGAGATGCTGAAAGACTGTTAGATGAGACGGGTTGCAGGTAGCTGATGCTGACGAGCTGAAGTTTCTGTTGCTGTCTTATTTTTCCAGTTGAGTATGAGAATCAAGATATTTTTAATTTGTAAACTTAGGTTAGAAATCCTTAGGCTAAATTAGGGAAGATAGGCAGGTAATTAGGGATTTTGCTTCATGATAAAATTTCTTTTCTGCAATAAAATTGATTTTGCTTAATAAATATTTGAATTAATAATGAATGAATAATTGAATAAAAAAGTCTAAAATTCTTTCTCATGCTTTTAAAAATTATATAAAATTTAAGATTCTTAATCAAACGACTCAGTGGTTATTTTTACTAAATGATTGTGACACTAGTAATTAGTTATTGTGATTTAGCTGGTCTTAATCACTACAAATTAATTTCTTACTAGATGATCCATCGACAAAACAATGAGCAGGAATATCTTAAGAAATAACTAAGAAAGCGATAGGTAATAAGGTATCCCGGCTCTTTCCAGCGGTACGTAAATGGTGTTTTCCATTTAGTTCTCATGTTTCTCCTAGGAGTACAAAATTTCGTAAAGGTGTAAAGGAAATCCAGGTGTGTGTGCGTGTGTGATAGGCGATGTTTATGGGCCCCATCGTCATGTGGATGTGAGAAAATATAAGTCGCCCCTGGATGACCGATAAGTGACCTAGGAGGAGAATAGTTTTTATTGTACGCGCTGCAACATCGGCGATAAGACCACAAAACATGCGATAAGGCGCGTTAGCAGCAGGAAATTAACACCTGCTCTTAACTGGTGTAAAGTCGGACGACAACCGGCACCAGACAAGGGAGCACAGCCCAAATAGGTCAACAACACCCACCGCCACCACCCCCAGGACCCCCCCCACACCCTCCCCGGGGCCCTACCCCGGGCACCCCCCATGGACAAAGATATTGCACATCAACTCCACAAAATCATGAACCAAACAAATCGCCTGAAGTCGCACAATCACAACACCCAACATACATGTGTGGCCAGAAAAAGGGAAATCATACACCCATATCAAAATATCCAAACAATACGTTTATTACAGAACAAACCAAAATAAATAAATCTGAAGAGGCATGGCGGGTCATCCCTGGACATTCCGTAAGTCACAGCCTGCAAAACAGAAATCTGGATCATAAGGTGTGCCATGCGCCCATCAAAGTACACAGAGAGAGAGCGAAAGAGAGGAAGAGAGAGGGAGAGAGAAAGAGAGAGGGAGAGAGGGAGGGAGAGAGAAAGGGAGAGAGGGAGAGAGAAAGAGAAAGGGAGAGAGAGGGAGAGAAAGTGAGAGGGAGAGAGAGGGGAGAGGGAGAGAGGGAGAGAGTGCCGACACTGCGGACCTAGGCCTCACTGCTCACCTGCTGCCACCGGTGTGTCTCCAACCACGTGGCGGTATTCACAGCAGTCCCCCAGGTCCCTCATCTGAAACAGTTTCCAGAGACATGAATGGCAGAGTCCATACAGTTGCACACGCCATCATCGCTTGCCCGCCCCTGCGCACACAGGCTGCTGCACCCCAGCCCCTCCCGCCGCTCAGCGGTGATTGCCCACCCCTGCGCAACCAGGCCTCACTGCTCACCTTCCGCCGCCTGCGTGTCTCCAAGAGGGCCCATCACGTTCCGGAGGGATCTCCAAGCCCGGTGCCCGCGACCATGGCACCCTCCACATCATGCAGCCCCGCACCGCGGGCCATCAGGTCACACACCTGACTCTGGGTCTTGATTACGCAATGGCAGAGACCACATCAGTGCACACAGCATCATCACAGGCTGCACACCCGCTCAGCGCTTGAGGTGCCACTAACTCTGTGAAGCGCGACGCAACGCCACGTGGCGGGAGGGCCGCACTGCCCGCTGGCCCAGGCCTACACTGTGGCCCAGCAGGGCTCACACTAATCCTTGCCAGTCCGGACCGCCAGGACGGCGCATCATCGCAGGCTGCACACCCGCTCAGCACTTTAGGTGCCCCTATCTCACTGCACCGCAAGACACCGTCCCGTGGCGGGGTGCCTGTGCCTGCCGCAGTGTATCCGGTGCCACCAAGTCTGTGCCCCGCTAGCCATGGACCCTGAATGATTGAGTCCTCTTGTGCGGACGCCATCATGTCACCCCCCATACTGGGCAATGTGAGGTGGCAGGGCCCTAGGCCCTCATGCACACATGAGAACCTCACGGAGACACCCAGTCAGAGAGAGTGGAAATGGCATCCAGCACGTGCGCCAGGCAATTTTTATTGCCAGGGTCACATGTCCTGTGACGCCAGTGCTGGATGGGTGTGGTGTGGGTGTACACCAGCCGTGAGGGAGTGGCTGTGGCATGCTGACAACTAGACCTGTGAGCTGCAGATCCCCACAATGAAGACCTAGGACATGTAGCGCTGTCCCCCCCCCTGTGTGCGTAATCGGAGTGGGCTGTCCTGGCGTATGCCAGTCCAACGTAAGGGTGTGAACAATGACTCCGGGGCTCTGGGCGCTGTTCTGTCCTGGGCTGGACAAGGAAGCGACTAATTGATGTGTCTCCGTTGTAGTGTCGGCGCCACCCGGACCGGAATCGGCAATCTGTCACCCTGTGACAATAGTCCCACAACATGGGCAACATGGACATAAGGGGGAATCACTGACCCTACATTCATCCATACTTCCATACTTGAAAGATCATAGACATGGCACATATGTGTGGATATGAATGTTTATTACACATTCAAGGGAGTGTTGCAGCTGGAGCAGTACAGGGCCATGCCAACCCCACTTCACATTGTCGGCCTGTGGAGGGCCAGCCAGAGTCCTTCAGGGAATGACAGGTACATCAGGAGAGGAGGACTTCAGTCCGCAGTCTTATAGCGGTGTCATTGGTGACCAAACAGAATATGGCAGTCCATGTCGAGGTCAGAGGTGAGTGTCGCAGAGTGCATCGGGGGACAGTGGAAGGTGATGATGCAGAGGGCAGAACCAAGCAGAAACAGGCCACATGGCGGAGATGAATGCTACTGCGTCCTCCTGACCACGAGGGTGGGTTCATCCGCATCTTTGTCCTCTGCTGTTGCATGTGCCTCACATGTGGGTGGTGGTGTGATGTGGGTGGTGGTGTACTGTCCCCAGCACTGTGTGGCACAGACACATCAGGGGCCGGAGATGTGGATGGGGTGGGAGCAGCAGCATGCATCAGCGCCAGGCCTTGTGGCAGCAATGCCATGAGGAAGGTCTTCAGGGCATTGAGGGACCCAGCTACCTCTCGCTGGTGTGCAGCTGTGGCAGCTGCACTTTCCGCCTGCGTCCGCTCCATGTTCTCCATGATCCTCCGCATGTGTCCCAACTCCCGGGCGAGATCGCTGGAGGAACTCTGGCTAGACAGTCATTCTTGTTGCAGAGTCAGGACTCTGGCGATGTCAGCCATGGTCCGTTGGAGAGCATGGAGCGGACTGTGGGCGTCCGTTAGGGACTGTGAGTGGTCCCTGATGGGACTCAGACACCCACGTATGGCGTCTAGTTTGGCTGCCATGCGGTCGAACCCCACCTGCACCTGCTCAGCCAGCTTCTCCTGGCACCCCAACACACGGCGTTGGAAGGCCATGTGTTCGTCGTGGGGGTTCTGGGAGGCAGCCGTGGTGGTGGGTGCTGCCTGCTGTGCGTACTTTGCAGGGGGGGCTCCTCGTGGCAGCTGGGTTGCCCTGATCCTGGAAGTGGGCTGCGGAGGCTCTCCACGAGCTGTTCGAGGGCGTCTGAGTCGAAGGTGTGGTGGTCCTCTTCGTCATCAGAGAAGAGAGGTTCGGACTGCTCTGCAGGAGGTGTTGGATTTCCCCCTGCAATGTGAAGAGGAGATGCAGTTTGACATCGTGTACACATGTATGTTGACGCATTGTACATGTCTGCATTCAGACTGCATGACAGTGTACATTGTGACTGTTTGGGGGCAGCTGCCTATTTGATGCGGGACACTGGACATTCCGACTACATCACGGATGTGAGTTTGTACTTGTACATTGTCTATTCACATATCCCTGCAGTACCATATGTGGTTGGCCAGTTTCTACGCACATGCGGCACCTGTTGTGTCCTCTGTTCTGCTGTGGACGTGTTGCGGTTTGTACCACCTCATTGTCAATGTTGATGTGCTCTGCATGTTATGTGTGTGTGCCGCATTTTGGGGGAGTCGCCCCTGCAGCTCTGATTTAGCTGCCCTCCTCCCTTCCATGCGGTGTGCCTCTGGGTTCTGTGCTTCTGCAGTGCTGAGATGTTGCATACCTGTGTGCATTGGTCTCTTGGTGGGAGTTGTGGGTCTGGGGCATGGTTTGTCCGCAGATGTGCTAAACTTAATTGTGCATGTGTGCCATTGTGCCCATCTCCCCCCGTCCCCCAAGTCCCTGGTGGTTACTCACCCTGTTGCTGTTGGGTCCGGTCATGTTGATCAGTGTCCGGTCCCCCGACTCCTGCCACCGTCTCCCCACTGATGACTGTGAACACCATTTCCTCCATCTCGTCCAGCTCCTCCTGTGGCGCAGGGCTCCCACCTCCAGTCTGCATTGCTGCCTTCCGGTTGTTTGCGAGTTTCAACTTGGTTTTGTGCTTCACATCATTCCAGCGCCTCTTGACCTCATCCATTGTCCTCTTCAGCACTCCGACTGCATTCACCTTGTCCACGATGGTCTGCCATATTCCATTTTTAGTTGCCAGTGACACAGTGGAGGTGACGAACAGTGATTGATGGTGTTCTATCACCACCGTTATCAGGATCCTGTTTTCCTGCGGACTGAACTTCGTCTTCCTCTTCTTCCTGTCCTTGCCCTTCCCTGACCCCGAGGTCCCAGGCTGGTCCTCCGTGGGGCTTGTGGGGTTCTGGTTGTCCTCTGTACTTGCTCCGGCTGCCTCCATTGTGTTTCGCTGTTGTTTGGCTTTTGTCAGTATGTTTTTTTCTACTTTTATGGTGCATTTTCCCGCATGACGCATGGGTATTGCAGGCCTGTGTCTGGTTTTCGTAGATTTTTGAATCGCGATTGGCGTCATCGCTACTATTTTCGCGTTGGGGTTTCGCGTTTTTGCGGCGTCGTGTTGTTTCAAACGCATTCATTTGACGCGTTGTCCTGTGACTATCGCATGGTACCGCCGTGTTGTGAATACCACGTTGACACGGAGTTGTTTTCCCACGATGGACTGCGATGTGTAGGGTTGCGTTAAGCTACACTTGCTGTAGTTATCACACGTTCTTGTGAATATGCCCCATAGTGTGTGCAAACTATGACATAGAAGGCTGGAGCATTCCAGTCTGTCAGCTGTGAAAGATCATTTTATCTGATCAGACTCCCAAAATCAGAAATAAGTGATTCCTTGCAACAGGAATATATGTAATTTATAATGAGAAAGACTCAGAGAAAGACTCAGAGAAAGAGGCTGAAAAACACATTAGGCAGGTAGTCCACAAGCAGTTTTTAAAGTTATTGACAATGGAATGCATGTGCTTTCCAAAAGAGTGTACTCATTAAATCATATATTGTCCTCAGCCTTAGACCTCATAAGAGGAGACCTGAGTTTTTACAACACCGACAAGCTCAATTAGGACCCATTATACATTTAAATTGGGAATTACAATCACTCAGATCAGGTATGGCACCTTGGTGATTTCTAAACAAGACAGCCATCACATGAATTTTACAAACTCGACATCACTCCAAAGAACAAAGGCGAAAAAGGAGTCCATATACACATTGTTAAACACAGAGCAGACAGACGAGGCCCCTTTCACTGTTAATGACAACCCACTTATCACCTGGTTGACACATAGTACCATTTCTATACCCGTTACAGCATTTCATTTTCACAACTGCCAGAAAAACAAATCCGTGGGCTAGTATGAAGCAACGCATAAGACACAATTGTTCCATTCATGGAAGTTTCCCTTTTCCCACATTTGTTTAAATGAAAATAAGGATGACCCTGTCTTTATCAGTACAGCTAATTACAAAAATACTTTGAGACACTCCCTTCTGTTTGATTCTATAACCTTGCACAGCATGTGTAGAGCTTCTGTGCCAGGGCTGAACTGTATCTTATCTGTAAACCCCACTGTGTCCACCCCTACACCTCATGAACTACTGAACAACTGTTCATGTTTATTTTTAACTAATGTTAATTGCTGTGGCTTGGAACCAGGCCAGCCCTACCTGATGATGGTTTCAAAAACAATTCAGTGTTGTGGAAGAACCTCGTATCTCCCTCCTAAAAATGTAATTGGAAATGTTCCTTGTATTAGTATGGAGGACATGGGTTTTGATTACCTAAATAAACTATTGTCAGTACAAAAAGAAGTCCCTTTGACTTAAGCGACTGAGGTATACAATCTGCGGACAGCCAGAACTGCTACAGAAATACTGAGGCTGTTATACTCACTGTACCCCACACACTTTGCTGATATCATGCAAATGATATTCAATTTGTCTGTGACCACTGGTGCTGTGCATCTTTTTCAGAATAGCGAATCTAGTCTGGTGACTGGGTTCCAGGCAGTATTTGGACTGACTCCATCATTTTTCCACTCTCTGTTCGCCAGTATTTTTGGAGGGGTCCTGACCATTCTACTGCTAATTGGCTGTCGTATCTTCGTCTTCCTTCTATTTCAACAGGGAAACCGATATCATGACAAATGTGTATCCAGCTGAATAAAGATGCAGAGAAATTCTTGCTCATTGTATCGGACATGCTTGGCTATCTGAACTAAGTGAGAACTGTAGGAAGGTGGAATCTGACTATATGGTTGCCCCCACTTTTTTTATGGTGTTTTGCTGGTTTATGACTTAGTTGGACTGGGATCCTGCTATTCAGGGCCCCAGTCTATCTGCTTTCTCTGTAAAAGGTTTCCATGTGCCTTAGGCACATCTCTGATTGGAATCTGGAGTGCCCTTATAAGTCCCTAGTATATGGTATACTATGTACCAAGGGCATAGGTACCTCAGAGGCCTGCCAGGGGCTGCAGCATGTATTATGCCACCCCTGGAAGGCCATCCAAACTGACACCACAGGTCTGCTACTGCAGCCTGGGTAAGGTGGTGCATGCACCCCTTACTGTGATATAGGTTACCTATATCACGAAATACATACACACATATAAACCTATAAGTCACTCCTAAGGCAGGCCTTATCAATCCTAAAGGCAGAGTGCGTGGTTCCTATGTGAGAGGGTGCCCCTGCATGAGCAGGGCCCCTCTGCCGCGTTCGGAGACCATCTCTGATGCTGTTTGTAGTGCAGCCTGACCATATACTCTTAAGCGCATTATATCCTCGCGGTAAAATGCTAACTTTGGAATGGCTGCACCTAAACATGTCGTGTTTGGTGTCAAACATCTTGGAATACTACCCCCCGCCAATCCTGGCGGCGGGGGTAGCATTCCACCCTTCTAGAGGGAAAGACATGTTAACTCTGACTAGTCCGGTAACTTCTTTCCAGAGCCCTGGCATCCCAAAATGGATGCTGCTGCCACAGACACGAGTCTGGCCTCCTGCTGCTGGACGAAACTCCGGCAGGGGAGGCCTGGACAATAGGTTTCCTGTCCCAGGGAGGTGTGACCACCTCCCCAGACAGGATAATGTGTATTGGGGCTGGGCGGGAGCACTTTCGGGTGCTTTGAAGTCCTGCACTGGGGGCACATTTGGTGTCCCTGTGCATACCCCAGTTCAAACCGGATCAGGGGCTTGCAGCCCCTGCTTTGGCGCGAACTGGACAAAGGGAAAGGGGTGTAGCCACCCCTCTGCCCTGACCCACCCATAGGTGGGGCCACAGAGTAGTCCAACCCCTATCTTTAGAATAAAGGTAGGAACCCAGTCCTTAGGACTTTAGATTATACCTGGACGAAACTCTGAAACTGAATCCTGGACCTTCGACGCTCTACGACAAGATTAGAGGACTGAAGAATCTCCCTTGGGGTCAAGGAGTGACTCCCCTGCTTGGCAGGCACCAAAGAAGCATCTGTCCGGTTCGCATTTCTGAAGCTCCCGTCGGACGCCGAAGTCATCGCATTACCAGAGGTAGATTCTCAGACTTCCCCGAGGCTACCCTGAGTCCCCAGCAAAGCTGAGGCCCGTGGCTATCGTGGGTGACTTGAGACCGTGACCCCTGGACACCGAGCACATTTGCAAGTGCATCATCTTCTGGGTCTCCCAAGAAGTCGTGCTTTGGGCTCCGAGTAGCCCTAGCCTCCAGCACCACCTGTACCGAAGATCACTGGCCCCCACTCCACGAGTGTCCTGTAAGCCAGATCCACGTGCGGCGTCACGAGGCTCCTTCGCGGTCGCTAGCCCGTTGGCTAGTAGCCCTTAACGAAGGCCAATCCTTTTCTTACTTGGCATCCTGGTTGCTCCAGGCCTGCCCTCACTTACCCTCGCTGGGTGAGTTCCACAGACCTTGCTGGCCTGCACCATCGACGATCTACATCTTCACCGAGACTTGCCGTTGCCAAGGCTTGTTGGGTCCAATCTGGTCGCCGACACCTCAGCACTCGACAGACATCGTGTACCAGCCCGAATCCTGCTCCTGGTCACCGACAACGCCTCCTGGACCTCGTGGCTGAAGAGTCAAGACGACCGTCAACGCACCTGAAGCACTCGACATCGGTGGGCATCTGTCCATCGCCTTCCTGGTCACTGGCTAGTGACCCAGACTCTGTCCCCTCTGCTTTCAGGTTCTTCAGAACTCCGATCCACTCTTGGATCCACCCGGACACTTTTCTCTTGGCCGCCAGCAGCACTTTGCAGCAGATCGCCATTCGAATCGACGACGAAACCCGACCCCGAAAGGCACCTATGCACCCGGCTTCCCTGGGTGAGGTAACACGAGTACTCCGGTGCTCCCGTGGGTAGAGACTCTTCAAAGTCCTAGATCTCAAAGGGTTTTGTCCTAGTCCTCTTTTAAGTGTCCCTTTTCTCTATTTTCCCGATCCCGACTTTCTCCATAGAAGTTAACGGCGTATCGCGGTTGTGTATTTACACTGCACGCGTCTCCCGTGGGTCCCCTGTGTCACTACCTTGGGTGGTTCCTTGTGGTCCAAGCACTTCTAGAGGCTCTAGGCCTAGTGTCTAGTTCAGTCGTGGTTCGCATACCACTTTATTGGTATATGGTTTGGTACGCCCCTAGGGCCCAAACGTGTATTTGTGCTATTACTGTGAATTAATAACTTATAACTTATGTACTTCGAACTCTAGCCTCATAAAGAGACTAGAGGGGTGTGTTTAGCAATAAATACATATATTTTGCATATATACCTGGTGTGGTGCTCTTTCATTTGGTCACTCAAGAGATTATAGACTGGTAAAACAAGCTGCTTTACATTCCTTCAAGACTTAGCCTGAAGGCTGCTCTCCATAGCTACCACTAGGATAGCTTTCAATAAGGTTGTCTTTAACCTATCTCCAATAAGGGGTTGTTTGGACTGGTGCAAGGTGCCCACTATAATTAGTGGACAGCATATGCCAGGCCAACATCTCACATTGGTGTGCAGCGTGTGGGATTCCAGCTTGCTATTGTTTTACCAGATAATCTCAATTGAATTGATCAACTGAAAACCACTAAAGGTACCTAAGGTACATATAATTTAAGCTTAGAATACAGTAAGTTCTACTGAACTTAGAGTTGTGTGTTAAGGGATAGCACAACCCTTTCTACAACTCAAGAGAGTTTAGTAGGCCACACTAGAGTAGGTAGTGCATACACCACACCACACTAGTAATGTCTTTAAGGGGAGGATCCAAAGAATCCTTGCAGGAAGCCATTGAGCTTCCACCCTCCAAGTATGATACACTCCCATTCTTGGAATTAAGAGCTTTATGTAACTTGAGAAAAATAAGGACAGGCCAAAGCCCCACCACCCAACACCTCAAGGAGTTGTTGGTGGCTTATGACCTTAGTAAGCCTGTAGGGACTGAAGGGGTAGGAGCTGAGGGTGGGGCAGAAGAAGAGGACGAGGCCAGGGGTACCAATACCCCCAGCCCCCCTCTGAAACTGGCCAGGAGGGTGACAATGACCCTGACCTGGAAAACCCAATCCCTCCTGTGGATGATGATGAGGATGATCAAGATGACACCCTCTTTGTCCCCCAGGAAGGATTAAGAGTGTGCCCAGGAAGTCTAGATCTCCTTCTCAGGAGTCTAACCACTCTGGCACCTCTATAGGGAGCTCTGTCTCCTCTCACAGGAGGGAATCCTCTCATGAGAGGAGAACCAGACTGGTCCAGTATGAGGAAACTCAGCTGGAAATCAGAAAAAAGCAATTGGCTTTAGATAGGGAATCCCTAGATCTCCTTAGAGAGAGAAGAAAGTTGGGACTAGAGTCCCATGGTGGCAGCCATGTCCCTAGAGACAGGGAAAGGTCCTATGACCATAGGAACCTGAGCAAGATTGTCCCTCCCTACCAGAGTGGGGATGATATCCACAAATGGATAACTGCATTAGAGAGGGCCTGTAAAGTACAGAAGGTCCCTCAGGAGCAGTGGGCAGCAATCTTGTGGCTCTCCTTTGCTGACAAAGGTAGAGATAAGCTCCTCACTGTTAGAGAGGAGGATGCTGATAATTACAAGGTCTTGAAGAGTGCTCTTATTGATGGGTTTGGCCTAACCACTGAACAGTACAGGTTGAAGTTCAGAGACACCCAAAAAGCACAGACTCAAGACTGGGTTGATTTTGTAGATTGTGCTACAAAGGCTCTGGAAGGTTGGATACATGGCAACAAAGTGCATGACTTTTTAGGATTGTACAATTTGATTATGAGGGAGCAGATCCTTAATAATTGTCAAAACCAGCTTTTGCACCAGTATCTGGTGGACTCGGATCTGACCTCTCCCCAAGAATTGGGAAAGAAGGCAGACAAATGGGTCAGAACCAGAGTAAAAACTAGAAATCAGGGTGGTGACCAGAAGAAAGATTCTACTAAGTCCCAAGAGAAAGGTGGGGATAAATCTAAGGATAAGTCCCCTACAGGGCCCCAAAATTCCTCTTCTGGGGGTGGGTCCCAAACTCCTTCCTCTCCTGAAAAGAAACCATATTGCCATGTCTGTAAAAAGCCTGGGCACTGGAAAACTGATCCCAGTTGCCCCAGGATTGGCAATAAAGAAAATGTTCCTCCCACAACTACTACCACCCCTCCTGGTACTACCAGTAGTAATCCTCCAGTTGGGAGTAGTGCACCCAAAAAGTTGGGTGCTTTTGCAAGAGGAACAGAGGTGAGCCCTAGTTTAGACAGGGACCCCTCAACAGACTCCTCTGACTCTGATGGTGGTATAGGATTTGCCACCTTTACCATGGGTCCCACAGCGTTGGGCAGGTACAGATTGGAGCCAATAATTAATGGTCAGAAAGCTGTGGCATTTAGGGACACAGAGGCTAGTGTCACCATGGTGGCAGGGAAACTAGTCCCCCTCACCCGTTTTTACCTGAGTTTAAGTACCAGGTGACCAACATTGATGGTGTCAGAACAGATCACCCCATGGCCATAGTCAATCTCAGCTGGGAGGGGGTCACAGGCCCAAAGAGAGTGGCAGTGTCCCCCACCTTACCTGTAGATTGCCTGATGGGCAATGATTTGGAAATTTCAGCCTGGGCTGAAGTTGAACACCAAACCCATCTTAGGATGTTGGGCGTCCCTGTAAAGGTTAGTGGGGCTGTGATGGCCACAGCACCAGCCCAAGAATTTGGAGAGTTGGAGCCTGAAAGAATGGCCCCCTCTCCCCCAAAAGAGAGCACAAGGGTTGAAGAAAAGTCTTCTTCCCCCCAGACAGTAGGTAAGGGTCAGCCTCCTCAGGGAGCTGACCCTACCCCTAGTGAAGGAACTGCCACAGAGGTAGTCAGGCCTGGCCTGGCCACCCCCTGATGGCAGAGGACCCTTCCAAGGTGGTACCCAGTCTGGAGCAGGTAACCTGCCCCTCTCTACCCTGCCTCAGTCAGCCCAGGGCTGCAGAGGTCAGGGAGGTCAGTGGACCCCCAGGGCCCCCTGTCCAGAGGAAGCCCCCATCAACAGATTAGGGGCACCCAGTCTAGTAGCCCTAGCCAGGTGAAAATTCCTCTACACACTGAGGGGTCCCCCATACCTTTATGTAGGGACCTCCCCCAGAAGGACTCTGGTAGGCAAGGGCAAACCTGGGACCAGAAGGTTCCAAACCTGCCATGTCCCTCCAGTAGTCCATCCAAAGGGACCCAACCCCCAGCTGTAGGCAGCCAAAGGTTGACCCTTAGAGCAAAGTGCAACTCAGTCATGGAAAGACAGGCATACATGGTGAACAGTGATCTGAGGAAGCTGAGGCCAACATTCCTAGGGCCTCACTTCTCTACTCAGACACCTCACCAGCCTTGTACTTTACCTAAGCACACCACAGGTAGTGAATCCCCATGGTGGAGACCCTCTCATACCCTTAGGGTGAGGGATTGCTTAGTGGACCATAAGACAGGGGGCAACCATGCTAGTGCAGGTGCTTCCTTATATGACCACTTAGTCAATGAAGGCTCAACTGGCCAAGGTTAGCCTTATCTCCTTTCGTTTGGGGGGGTTATGTAGGAAGGTGGAATCTGACTATATGGTTGCCCCCACTTTTTTATGGTGTTTTGCTGGTTTATGACTTAGTTGGACTGGGATCCTGCTATTCAGGGCCCCAGTCTATCTGCTTTCTCTGTAAAAGGTTTCCATGTGCCTTAGGCACATCTCTGATTGGAATCTGGAGTGCCCTTATAAGTCCCTAGTATATGGTATACTATGTACCAAGGGCATAGGTACCTCAGAGGCCTGCCAGGGGCTGCAGCATGTATTATGCCACCCCTGGAAGGCCATCCAAACTGACACCACAGGTCTGCTACTGCAGCCTGGGTAAGGTGGTGCATGCACCCCTTACTGTGATATAGGTTACCTATATCACGAAATACATACACACATATAAACCTATAAGTCACTCCTAAGGCAGGCCTTATCAATCCTAAAGGCAGAGTGCGTGGTTCCTATGTGAGAGGGTGCCCCTGCATGAGCAGGGCCCCTCTGCCGCGTTCGGAGACCATCTCTGATGCTGTTTGTAGTGCAGCCTGACCATATACTCTTAAGCGCATTATATCCTCGCGGTAAAATGCTAACTTTGGAATGGCTGCACCTAAACATGTCGTGTTTGGTGTCAAACATCTTGGAATACTACCCCCCGCCAATCCTGGCGGCGGGGGTAGCATTCCACCCTTCTAGAGGGAAAGACATGTTAACTCTGACTAGTCCGGTAACTTCTTTCCAGAGCCCTGGCATCCCAAAATGGATGCTGCTGCCACAGACACGAGTCTGGCCTCCTGCTGCTGGACGAAACTCCGGCAGGGGAGGCCTGGACAATAGGTTTCCTGTCCCAGGGAGGTGTGACCACCTCCCCAGACAGGATAATGTGTATTGGGGCTGGGCGGGAGCACTTTCGGGTGCTTTGAAGTCCTGCACTGGGGGCACATTTGGTGTCCCTGTGCATACCCCAGTTCAAACCGGATCAGGGGCTTGCAGCCCCTGCTTTGGCGCGAACTGGACAAAGGGAAAGGGGTGTAGCCACCCCTCTGCCCTGACCCACCCATAGGTGGGGCCACAGAGTAGTCCAACCCCTATCTTTAGAATAAAGGTAGGAACCCAGTCCTTAGGACTTTAGATTATACCTGGACGAAACTCTGAAACTGAATCCTGGACCTTCGACGCTCTACGACAAGATTAGAGGACTGAAGAATCTCCCTTGGGGTCAAGGAGTGACTCCCCTGCTTGGCAGGCACCAAAGAAGCATCTGTCCGGTTTGCATTTCTGAAGCTCCCGTCGGACGCCGAAGTCATCGCATCACCAGAGGTGGATTCTCAGACTTCCCCGAGGCTACCCTGAGTCCCCAGCAAAGCTGAGGCCCGTGGCTATCGTGGGTGACTTGAGACCGTGACCCCTGGACACCGAGCACATTTGCAAGTGCATCATCTTCTGGGTCTTCCAAGAAGTCGTGCTTTGGGCTCCGAGTAGCCCTAGCCTCCAGCACCACCTGCACCGAAGATCACTGGCCCCCACTCCACGAGTGTCCTGTAAGCCAGATCCACGTGCGGCGTCACGAGGCTCCTTCGCGGTCGCTAGCCCGTTGGCTAGTAGCCCTTAACGAAGGCCAATCCTTTTCTTACTTGGCATCCTGGTTGCTCCAGGCCTGCCCTCACTTACCCTCGCTGGGTGAGTTCCACAGACCTTGCTGGTCTGCACCATCGACGATCTACATCTTCACCGAGACTTGCCGTTGCCAAGGCTTGTTGGGTCCAATCCGGTCGCCGACACCTCAGCACTCGACAGACATTGTGTACCAGCCCGAATCCTGCTCCTGGTTGCCGACAACGCCTCCTGGACCTCGTGGCTGAAGAGTCAAGACGACCGTCAACGCACCTGAAGCACTCGACATCGGTGGGCATCTGTCCATCGCCTTCCTGGTCACTGGCTAGTGACCCAGACTCTGTCCCCTCTGCTTTCAGGTTCTTCAGAACTCCGATCCACTCTTGGATCCACCCGGACACTTTTCTCTTGGCCGCCAGCAGCACTTGGCAGCAGATCGCCATTCGAATCGACAACGAAACCCGACCCCGAAAGGCACCTATGCACCCGGCTTCCCTGGGTGAGGTAACACGAGTACTCCGGTGCTCCCGTGGGTAGAGACTCTTCAAAGTCCTAGATCTCAAAGGGTTTTGTCCTAGTCCTCTTTTAAGTGTCCCTTTTCTCTATTTTCCCGATCCCGACTTTCTCCATAGAAGTTAACGGCGTATCGCGGTTGTGTATTTACACTGCACGCGTCTCCCGTGGGTCCCCTGTGTCACTACCTTGGGTGGTTCCTTGTGGTCCAAGCACTTCTAGAGGCTCTAGGCCTAGTGTCTAGTTCAGTCGTGGTTCGCATACCACTTTATTGGTATATGGTTTGGTACGCCCCTAGGGCCCAAACGTGTATTTGTGCTATTACTGTGAATTAATAACTTATAACTTATGTACTTCGAACTCTAGCCTCATAAAGAGACTAGAGGGGTGTGTTTAGCAATAAATACATATATTTTACATATATACCTGGTGTGGTGCTCTTTCATTTGGTCACTCAAGAGATTATAGACTGGTAAAACAAGCTGCTTTACATTCCTTCAAGACTTAGCCTGAAGGCTGCTCTCCATAGCTACCACTAGGATAGCTTTCAATAAGGTTGTCTTTAACCTATCTCCAATAAGGGGTTGTTTGGACTGGTGCAAGGTGCCCACTATAATTAGTGGACAGCATATGCCAGGCCAACATCTCACAAGAACGTGATGCTAAACTTCCATAAAATGAACGCATTACAAGTGAGACCTGTGTTCTAGTGCATACATTATCTGACCAAGATCATCCTGGATTTATCACTGGGACAAATGCCTTAACTGCCTGTGACTTGTTTTGCTACAGAGATCATGATTTATCAATTCCATGAGCACCAGAAATGATGCCAAGCACTGCTTCCATCTCCCCAACAGGAAGCAATGTATGACAGAGCAAGTTTGCCTGTGGCACTCTTTGACGACTCTCTTGGCCAATGGTTCAATGAACTGTTGGCATATGAGCCCCCAGAAGCCGAGTCTCCATCATTGACAAGTGCCTCCGGTGGGCTAACAACTGCTGAACTATCAAATGTGTGAGCTTATGAATATAGGCACGCATTACCTAGCCTCTATAATGACCATAACTATCCTGTGGATGAACTAAGGGATATTGACATGCCCTCTAAGGAAGAGGAGAAGGAACTATGGGGGATATTACCAAGGATTTGCGATAATTATCGCAAAGCGCGCTTAGCGCTGTTTTTTTTATCGCCGGCTATCGCTGGATTTCATCGCGGAGATAACGCGTTATTATCAACGCTTATCTCCAAGGCGATAAAAAATCCATCGATAGCGGCGAAATCCTGCAATAGCGCGAGAAATCCAGTGATAAATTCACTGCGCTAATGAAAAGCTTGCTAATAGGCAGGTGAGGACTTAACCTTACAATCCACCTCCCATTGACAAGAATGGTTAAGTCTAGTTTTTAGAAGGTGTTAGATTCCAGTGCTAATCGCGGTTAGCGCAACTTTTTTTATCGCTTCGCGGTTCTGGGGCCGCGTTGATAATAGGGCGAAGTTGTGTCTGCGAGTGTTTCCATGACGTGTTAGTCAGGAACGCCTACTTTGCATGTCATTAGCGATATATATCGCTGACATGCAAAGCGGCACCAAAACGGTCGCTTTCGCCATAAAGCTGTCGCTAACAGCTGTTAGCGACAGCTTGCTAATAGGGCGATAGAAATATCGCCGCTTTAGCGGCAAAAAGTGCCGCTAAAGCGGCGATACCGCCCTTGCTAAAAAGCCCCTATGACTTTTTTGAAACACAGCTTACATCTCGATACCACAATGATCATGGACCGGGAAACCATCTCTAACCCTTTCATGTTTTTCTTTTTTATGCCGCAAATTTTTTAATCCGTCCTATTCCAATCTATCACTGGTATATTTGGTTGCCAACATGCATCTCTCTATAGATAATATTCACCAAATGCTTGGAATTGTGCAAGGCTCAAACCATTCATGCTCGCTTCACCTAAAAGCAGATGGTATTTTATTGAATTGCATTGTATTTTCTTTAAATAGAAATAGGTATTACCTTTAGAATAATATAGTTTGAAATGGAGAGCATGAAGTTTGGTACACATTAATCATCTTCCCACTGGTTTACTATGCCCCTGTGATGTCATATTCAAACTTACAAGCTGGGGATGGCGTAAAGTCCCAAAGGTCTGACTCCATTCCGGTTAGGCCCCCAACTCCATCTCGTACAATAATCCTCCCGAATTCCGTCAATTCTCTGTTGTATCTGTTATAAACAGTAATAACATGAATGTCGTCCATATTTATCATTTGTAGAACTGAGAGAGTGTCAAGTCATTCCGATAGTGATCCAGACATAACACCTGATGAGACACCCAGTCTGGAACAAGTGTTTCCTTATCAATATGGAAGGGCTACAAGAAACATCCCAAGATAATTCATCAATGAGGTGTAGTTCGAATTGACATCCCTTTTTCGCCCATCTTCCTAAGAGATATATCTAGAACCTTTCTCTGACGCCCGTAGACTATGAAACACATTCCTGATATTAGGTCAGGGGTTTTCGTTTCTGATAACCTTGAGTATTTAAGGACCCCTACTCATCCCCTTAGGTAGAGAGGTCCTTTGCCCCAGATTATCCAGCAAGATACTGTCCAAAGACTATCTTGGTTATTGCCGGCATTCAGAGAAGATGAAGCATCTTGCCTGACTCTGATAAGAGATGAGTACCCAATGGAGCCTGCTACCGCAGTGCATTTGCCTTTTGTAGGTAGCGCTTCTTCCACGGCTCTTCTGATTACGACAGCCTGGGCTGTCAACAAGGTATGCAGTGCGTCACGTCTCCCTGAGAAACTCGAAACTGCAAGCTACTCTACTGCATGCTCTCCTAGGGTAGCGCATAGAAGTAGGTTTTAAGGTGTTAGGTTTTTACATCACATTTTAACCATGTTAGAAATATTTATTTTATTAACGTTGCCTTCTTGCTGTTTTTATGATATCTGTTGTGATTATTTTAGAAAATACTACAAAACAGGTTCGCCCTATTGTAATAAATGCTTTTAGTTAAAAGTGTCTGTCCTTCTTAGTATTGTGTGTGTGTGATACTCTGCAGAGCGAAAGGACTGTTGGTAACCCAAAAGTAATGAATTAATTTCAACTATGTATTGAGTGGGGTTCTGATGGACCACAATAACCTGTCTTTCACATTCAGCGCTGGTGCATTGAACTAAGTGCACCTGTGTCACACATGGGTGGGAAAGCAAACCTTGTAAAACTACGCCATTCGTAGTTTACATAACAATATCTTTTACCCAGTACTTTGAGATTGAGAAAGCCCAGTGTACCTTGGGGCATATCACCAGTGAAATCACTTAGATCCATAAAATACCCACCGGCTATATTTCACCCTATGAGATACAAACACTCTGAAGAGATCCTCACCTACAAGAAAAAATATGAAGTCAAACAATGGGAAGGTAAAAAAATTGACATCGCCCTATACTATGCCATAGAAACCAGGATCTTTTGGAAAGGCTTTCTTGCCCTTCTAAAGCAACTCCATACCTAATTTCTTCATCGGTTATCGCTTTGAAGTCATCTTCAATGATTTTCCCAGGTTCTTTAATGACCCTGATGATGTTCAGAAATTCTTACTGGGTATAAAACACTCAGCAATGGATCATCACTTAGCTGATATTGTAGTGGATGCATCTATCTCGTTTTCACATACTCGCTACACAGACATCCTTGAGGCTTTTGATTGCTGGCCTTCTGAGATTCTCTTTATTGCTGACAAATGTGTTATGCATCGAACGACATCTCTCCTCTCCTTGTGCGAGACTCTCTGGCTGTTTATGTTTTGGTCCTGGACATGGTTCCCACAGATACTTTATTAGTCCTACTCAGGCACCCATATTATCATACATTAATATGTTACCCACAGGTTTTACACATCAGACTTTTATTCACTATTGGTGTCTTACATTAATACAGGTCTTGTTATTACACATCAATTCAGGTTGTTCACAAACAATATTATCGTTACTTGTTTTATAGACGTTGACCTTTTTTCGTTATTGCTCACGAGCTGTCATCTGACACCCTTTTTTTTCTATAATGATTTTGTTATGGAGGCCATCCCGCGGGGCTCCTTAACCCTGTGTTGATAGCATTGTGTGGGGTGGGTCAAGGACCTACGGGCTCCAGATGAGTGGGGTGGCTGGGGGGTTTGCATTTTGTTTATATTTCTCCTTCTCTGTATCAATATCCCTTATTCCTCACTTTCTAGTATCCTGCATAATCTCGCTTGGATGTAATCCATACTATTTTCCACCATATATCCCTCTAGGTGCTTAAGTAGAACTCATACAACCTATTTACATCATGCTGATGTGCTCCAAGGTAAAGAGTCTGTGTTGCTAACCAATCTGCTTAATACACCAAAAGATCATGACTGCTGATGTACACCTAACATTCAAAGTGCTCTCTTTGAATGCAAAAGGGGTAAACCATCCTGTCAAAAAGAAAGAGATTGTGGATTACTGTCCTAAGCTCCGGGGCTCACATCATTTTATTACAAGAGCCATAGATCTTCTCTAGAGAGGCAATGAAGAACAAGTTACTTACCTTCGGTAACGATATATCTGTAAGAAACATAGGTTAGTTATAGATTCCTTACCTTAGAATTACCCCCAGGCATCAGACTGGATCCGGAAAGTTTTTCGTCAGCAGTACCCCTGCGTGTCGGAAGGTGGCGTCGGTCGACTCCGCGTTCATCGTCGGCGTCGTGGTCGCCGGGATGATGTTGCAGTAGCTACATAGACGCCGCCCTTGTGCGCTGACGTCAGTTCTGTACACGACTTTCCACACCAGAAGCGCAGAGCCATGCAAGACACTGACCACTGGTGCACAGAACTAGGGCCCTGAAAGGAAGTCCTTAACCCTAGAAGTCAGTTTGCAGAACGGGGAGGATGGGTGGGGCGGTGATGAATCTATAACTAACGTATGTTTCTCACAGATATATCGTTACCGAAGGTAAGTAACTTGTTCATCTGAAAGAAACAGTTAGTTATATATTCCTTACCTTAGAATAGATACCCCAGCAATACCAACCCCGGAGGTGGGTCTGCGAACTAAGTTCACACCAGAAAGTCCTGGAGAACAGAACGGCCAAAGAAGCTGTCTCTCCGGACTTGGCTGTCGAGGCAGTAGTGTTTGGTGAACGTGTGCAGCGATGTCCATGTAGCTGCCTGACAGATGTCATTAAGGGGGACTCCCCGTCCCAAAGTAGTGGTAGCTGCCGTCGCCCTGGTGGAATGGGCGCGCAACCCCACTGGAGGCTCCTTCTTTGCCAGAGAATAGCAGGCTTTGATGCACAAAACGACCCACCTGGAGATGGTCTGTTTGTGCATGGCCCGACCTTTCTTAACGCCCACGTAACCAACAAAGAGCTGGTCATCCACCCGGAATTGTTTGGTGCGATCCAAATAGAAAGAAAGCGTACGTTTTGGATCCAGATGGTGGAGCCTCTCTTCCTCTTTCGAAGGATGCGGAGGCGGAAAGAAGGTGGGCAAAGTGATGGTTTGGCCAATGTGGAAAGAAGTAACCACCTTGGAAAGAAAGGAAGGTCTAGTTCTTAGGACGACCTTGTCCGGATGGACAGCCAGAAAGGGAGGCTTGGAAGAAAGTACTTGTAGCTCACCCACCCTGCACGCAGAGGTGATGGCAACCAGAAAGGCTGTTTTCAAAGTTAGAAGCCTGAGAGGACAGTTATGTAGCGGCTCAAAGGGAACGCACATATGATATGTAAGAACTAAGTTCAAGTCCCACTGGGGCATTACGAAGGGAATAGGAGGAAAAAGATGAGTAATGCCCTTAAGGAAGCGATTTATAACAGGGGACTTGAAAAGAGAAGGCTGATCAGGAAGCCTAAGGAAGGCTAAAATGGCCGAGAGATAGCCCTTTAGAGTGCCCAGAGCAGAGCCCTGCTGGGCCAAAGAAAGGAGGAACAAGAGAACCTCCGAAAGAGGGGCAGAAAGGGGATCCACAGCCTTTGCTGTGCACCATGCCACAAATTTGTTCCATCTGCAGGCGTATACCGTCTTAGTGGAGGGACGCCTGGCTGCCAAGATAACGTCACAGACTTCGGGAGGCAGGTCAAACGACGTCAACTGCCGCCGCTCAATCTCCACGCAAGGAGGTGGAGGCTGGACAGGTTCGGGTGGAGGACCGTCCCCTGCTGCTGTGACAGAAGATCCTCCCAAAGAGGCAGTCTGATCGGAGGGTCGATGGCCACGTGTAACAGCTCGGGATACCAGACTCTTCGTGCCCAATCCGGAGCCACAAGGATGACTTGGGCCCGGTCGTGCTTGATCTTCTTCAGCACTCTGGGCAGAAGTGGTATAGGCGGAAAGGCGTATAGAAGACCGCAACTCCACTCGCGACGAAAAGCATTGCCTAGCGAGTGCTGCCTTGGAAATTCCAACACGCAGAATTGCTGACATTGAGCGTTCTCTTTGGTGGCGAATAGATCTAACCAAGGCTCTCCCCACTGCTGAAAGAGACCTTGCACCACCTCCGAGTGAAGACGCCATTCGTGATCCATCATGCACCTGCGGCTGAGTTTGTCCGCCCTGGCGTTCAGTGAACATACCAGGTGTTGAACCACCAGGGATATGCCCTGATGTTCCAGCCATGTCCAGAGGCAGAGGGCCTCCTGACATAGGGTCCACGGCCCCACCCCACCTTGTTTGTTGCAGTACCACATGGTGGCGGTGTTGTCCGTGAACACCTGCACTACTCTTCCCCGGACAGAGGGAAGGAATGCTTCGAGTGCAAGATGAATCGCCCGAAGCTCCAGAAGGTTGATGTGGAGCCCGGACTCCGCCGGAGACCAAAGGCCTCTGATCTCCACCTCCCCAATGTGGCCGCCCCATCCCAGAAGTGATGCATCGGTCACCACTGTGAACTCTGGTTGGGGAAGGGAGAGGGATCTACCGTCGACCCATTCCTGGTTCGTTAGCCGCCACTGCAATTGACGTGCAGTGCCCTCTGAGATCTGGACGCAACCGGACAGGTTCCCCTGATGTTGTGCCCACTGGAAATTCAGGTCCCACTGCAGAGCCCGCATATGCCATCTGGCATGGTCCACCAGCAGGATGCAGGAGGCCATCAGGCCCAGGAGCCTGAGGGTCATCCTGACCGAAACCCGGGATAGAGGCTGAAAGATCTGAATCATAGCCCGAATATCCCAGACTCGCTGTTCGGGAGGAAAGACCCAAAACTGCGTCGTGTCCAGAACCACTCCGATGAAAAGGAGCTTCTGAGAGGGAGTCAGGTGCGACTTCGGCATGTTGATGGAGAACCCCACCGAATGCAGGAGGTCGGCCGTAGTCTGGAGGTGGGAGACGACTGCCTGGGGCGAGCCCGCCTTCAACAGCCGGTCGTCGAGATAGGGGAAGACTGAAACCCCTGATCTGCGCAGATGAGCTGCGACCACCGTCATCACTTTCGTGAACACCCGAGGGGTGCTGGTAAGGCCAAAGGGGAGCACGGTAAACTAAAAGTGCTCGTGGCCAACCGTGAACCGCAGGTAACGCTGGTGGGCCGGCAGGACGGGGATGTGAAAGTAAGCGTCCTGCAAGTCCAACGCTACCATCCAGTCTCCAGGATCGAGGGCAGACAAGACCTGAGCGAGCGTCAACATTTTGAACTTCCCCTTCCGGAGGAAGTGGCTGACGTTCCTGAGATCCAAGATAGGACGCAGGCCTTTGTCCTTCTTGGGCACCAGAAAGTAGTGGGAATAGCAACCACGACCTACTTCTGGGACAGGAACGCGCTCGATGGCTCCCTTGGCCAAGAGTGCCAAAACTTCCTGTTGGAGGAGGGCCAGATGATCCTCCGACATGCGATGGTACTGGTGTGGCATGGATGGAGGGGTAGTCTCGAAGGGGAGGGAGTAGCCTCTTCGGACTATTTGCAGAACCCACCTGTCCGACGTGATGGTGCGCCAGTAGGGGAGGTGATGGCGAATCCTGCTGCCCACTGGCGTTTGGTGGCCCTGTAAGGTCCGACTAGGAGGGTTTGGAGGCTGCTGCAGAGGGGGCTGTGGTGGACTGGCCCGCCCACTGGCCCCCAGAACCACGGCGCTGGTTCCCATGTCCCCGGCCGTGCAGAGGATGAACAGCTTGTGCTGGCCTGTGGCTCTGGGCGGGACGTGGCAGGGCACCCCTTCCGTAGCCACGAAAGGGGCGAAAGGCAGACTGCGCAGGGCGGGTGGTGGAGAGGCCCAAGGACCTGGCCGTAGCCTGAGAGTCCTTAAAACACTCTAGCGCGCAGTCTGCCTTGTCGCCGAAAAGGCGACGGCCATCAAAGGGCATGTCCATAAGCGTGGATTGGACATCCCCTGAAAAACCTGTCGAACTCAACCAGGCGTAGCGTCGAAGGGCTACCGATGTGGAAATCATCCTGCCTAGTGAGTCAGCGGTATCCAGCCCACAGCGAATGGTAAACTTCGCTGCGTCTCTCCCTTCAGCAACTGCTCGAGAGGGCACGGCCCGGGCCTCCTCCGGGCACTTAGGTAGTACTTGCGCAACCGTATCCCACACGGAGTGGGTGTAACGGCCCAACAGACATGCGGTGTTTACCGACTGCAGTCCCAAGCTGGAGGAAGAAAACATCTTCTTCCCAAGATGGTCCAGCTTTTTGGATTCCCTATCAGGTGGAGCGTTAGGGAATGCGCCCTTGGAGGTGGAGGCTTGGACCACCAAGCTCTCAGGGGTGGGGTGTTGGGAGAGGAAAGTGGGGTTGCCCGTGCCCAGACGGTGGCGTCGGGCAATCATCCTGTCCACAGGAGCCCCTGTGTTGGGCCTGGACCATGTGCCCAAAAGGATGTCCGTTAGGGCTTCATTAAACAGCAGCAGGGGCTCCGAAGAGCTCGCTACCGGTTGAAGCACCTCTGTCAGGAGGTTAGTTCTGACTGCCACCGTAGGTAGCTCGAGTTTGAGAGTCTTGGCCGCCCTACGCAACACCACTGCGTACGACGCTCCCTCCTCTGTAGCCACGGTAGGAGGAGACAACATGCCAAGGTCTGGTGAGGTATCTAGACCACTGGCTTCCCCCAGTTCCTCTCTCCAGTACGGTTCATAACCTAACTGGTCGGTCAAAGGGTCCCCAGACCCCTCCCAGTCCTCCTCACCCTCCTCTGGCTGCCAATCTGGTCACAAAGAGCCAGGGTAGAACAGGGGCACAAAAGTACCCGTCGACGCCAGGTCCAGCGTCGGTCGACGCCAGTCCGGCTCCGTGTCTACCTCGAAGTGGAGGCCGTGGTCGACATCTGCTGGGGACACAGCTGACGCCGGCTGCGGACATGGTGCCGGTGGAAGCGGCGCAGGTGGAGGTGTAACTAGGTCGACCGGCGCCGATCTGGATCCAGGCCTGGATCCAAGGGGACCCTGCGGTGCCGAGGCCGAAGCCGCCGGCGTCGAAGGCCCAGGGCCCCCAGCTGAGTCCGCGGGGGAGTCGGGGCTGCCCAAAGATGGCGTGCATAGCTTCGTAAAACTGACGAAGCTGGGCAGGGGTCGCTCCAGGTCCCGGGAAGGGAGGGAAACCCAGAGCCGACTCTTCGGGCTCCGCACGCAGAGCCGCGGCAGTGGCACCACCCACGTCCTGAGTCGCGTCGGCCGACGGACGGGGAGAAGTCGAAGAGCGACGATGCTTCTTTGACTTCTTCTTGTGCTTCGACTTACCTGACCCCGAGTGCGAAGACTTTGATGAAGAATGGTGATGGCTCCGCGACCGGTCTCTCGACCTCCTACGCGACCGGGACCTCGATCGGCACGGAGCCGACTGTCGGGCCTCGAGAAGCTTTCGGAACCGCTCCCGCAAAGACTTCGGGTTCATGGTCCGGCAGTCGGAGCACGACTTGGGGCCGTGGTCGTGCTTCAGGCAGAAGAGGCACACGCGGTGCGGATCCGTCACCGACATCAGTCGGCTACAGGAACCGCAAGCCTTGAAGCCGGGCATCCCTCGTGCACCAGGAGTCGATGGACTCAAAAAAACGAAGTCGACAAAAGTCGAGAAAAAGTCAGTCAAAAAATGACTGGGGGTACCGCTCTCTCCGGATCTGCGCTTGCTGGCGCAGAAAAAGAAAGAACTGACGTCAGCGCATGAGGGCAGCGTCTATGTAGCTACCGCGACGTCATCCCGGTGACCACGACGCCAACGACAAACGCGGAGTCGACCGACGCCACCTTCCGACGCGCAGGGGTACTGCTGACGAAAATTTTTCCGGATCCAGTCTGACGCCTGGGGGTAATTCTAAGGTAAGGAATCTATAACTAACTGTTTCTTTCAGATATGTAAGTATATTTGGATCAATGATTGTTTCAGGTCTGCCGCACAACAAAAGAAGAATGAGGTCATTACTTTAATTTCCCCAAAAAACAATATCACTGCCCTTGTGGCACCAATTCAAACTGAACTACAAAAAAATATTTGGCAATCCCCTAATTACTGATGTTACTACAGCTCTCTTGGGCATCTACGCAACCCCTGAGATCCCTAAATTATCCCCCACAGGCCTTCAACTGATTGACCTTGTTGGCTATAGGAACCAAACTGATACTCTCTGAATGGAAGAGTTCTCAAAATGTTTCCTTTCACACTTGGTGGGCCAGGATATACTTGGTTAGAAATGCTGACAATGCATGTTTCCAGAAAGCTCACTATCTCTCACCTTCCAGAATATTGACGAGACCTACACGTACATCTCCGGAAAAATGAGCCTCCATAACCTACCTAGATCGATTCTCCTACAACAGCTTACTTGGAGTCCACCTTTGTTCACCTGTCTCTTCGGACACAGACCCACCTGACTTAGAACTCAACCCTATACAATATCCAACCTCCGAGATACCCCTTTCTTCTATCTTTTCGCTTCTCTTCCTTTTCTCTATTTAACGATTTGTTTTCCGGATTTTTTTATTAAAAGTTCTTCTTTGTCAAATCTACGGTACATGAATATAAGCGATACTAAAGTACTTATTGGCTTGTGAACCTAACGCTGATCGCTTTACTGTGTACTTATATGATTTCATGTATTAGTCAATCTTAGGACTTCATTTTTTAACCATTGGTGCCATATACATGGTTGTTTATTGGTTATGTCAGTTATTGCTCTGACTAATGCCATATTCTCTTGTTGCTAAAACCAGTGCCAGTAAAAATTGTTGAAATTAAAAAGTAAACATGCCTCCAAAAATAGAACTAGTGGGCCGACTTTGCTTTATCAATGAAGTCACAGAGGTGAAAGTAGCGAGAGAAATCCGAAGGGTGTTTCAATATCTTTAAACATTGATTTCAATCAATCAATCAAAATACTTTATTCGGCTTTAGGATTAAAACCATAAAAGTTACACAACTCCATATAACAGTTAAGACATATAATTCATAACAATAATGTTAAAACAAATTGTCCCCTAAAATACAGAGATATATACATCTAATACATAAAATTATATGGGGGGAACCACTACACCAGAGGACCAAATTACATCAATATGGATAGTAATGGGGGTACCTACCAACGTTAGAAGTTTACTATCTCTCCATACAAATCCTAGATCTCAGAGAGGATTTCAGAAAGCCTACTATAAAAGTCACACAGTCTAATTTCAACAGTTGTAAATAAAAAAGAGCTGGGCGGACCTGAGTAAAATTCAACTTCTTTAAAGGGGTTTTAAAAAATATCTGCGAGGTACATCATAAAATTTACAAAAAACATAAAGTGTAGCAAATCCTGAGGAGACACTCCGTCGCAGCCACAGGATGCTAACACCTGGCCTCTGCGGCTCCCTTTTGGGACAGCTAATAACAAATGAAAATAATCCAATCGAAACCTGGTTAATAAAAACCGCTCATGGGGCGACAATGGCCACAGAAGATAAGGCTCAATAGATGGGATTGTTTTAAGCATCACATATTCTACGGACGCTTGATTTCCCAATTTCTAAATCGTCTCTACCATGCTTTTTAAGGTAATAAAGGTTTTTTTTACAAATTCCACATCCTTCATGGTAATAAAATCAGGCTTTAAAAAAGGTCCGGCCGCCCCAGCTCTTCAAAACAACCCCTAATATATTTTAACCATGGGATACGAGACATGTAATCAAGACTCATAATTTCTCTTAAAATCTGATGGTTGAGAACTAACTCCTTGTTTAACCAACAATTGAGCCAAAACAACAAGGGGCGCATGGCCAAGGTGTCGCATAAAAATGGCAACCCCAGTTCTTCATGTACCACCAGATTTGATGTTCCAGTGGGCACTCCTAGGAGACGTTTTAGAAAGGTGTTCTCCACCACCTGTAGAGCATCGGTTGCTACATAGCCCCAGATTTCACTCCCATAGCCAGCTATAGCAACACTTTTGGCCTGAAATATCTTCAACATTGCGGCAATTGGGCGCTTACCCATCTTCGCTGCAAAGTTGAAGATTGCCGCATTCGCCCTTATAACCTCCCTTTTTTCCTCTGGATCAGGGCACCCCAATTCAGACGGTCATCTATTAGAACACCCAGGTAAGAGAATACCGAAGTCGTTGGTACTTTCTCATTACCTACTTTAAAATGGAACGATTTCTTCGGGCGAATCCCAACCTGCATAATATAGGATTTGGAATTATTAATTGCCAAATCACGGGCTTCCATAAAACTCCGAAAGGTGTCTAACAATGTCTGAAGTCCCCTTGCCGTCCTAGCAATGAGGACCGCATCATCCGCATATAGCAGGACGGGCAGACCTCTTTGCCCCACATATGGAAAATCAACCCCTGTTTTTATCAAAAAATTTTCCAGGTCATTGATATATAAATTAAATAAAAGGGGGCCAAGATACACCCCTGCCGAACCCCCTCTCTATTTTAAAATCTCTGGATACACGAAGATCCTGTGCATATCTGATGTTAGCCTTAGTATCCCTGTGCAGATCCTCCAGGAAGTCAACCAAATTTTCCTCCACCCCCATGGCCCGCATTGATTGCCACAGTTTCCCCGATTGACACAATCAAAGGCAGAGGAAAGATCCATGAAGGCCATGTAAATTGTACCTTGGCGGGCAATTGTATACTTTCCCAGGATCAGATATAAATTAAGGCATTGGGCCAAGGTGGAGCGCCCTGGGCGGAACCCATACTGTATATCAGAGATGATCTCATTCTCTGCCGCCCAAGAGGATAATCTTCCCAGTAATACCCCACCCACAACCTTGACCACAGAGTCAAGAAGGGAGATCGGTCTATAACACAAAGTGCTATTACGATCGCCCTTCTTGAATACCGGCACAATGGTTGAGATGCTCCAGGAGTCCGGACAACCAATCCTGGCCGCCGCGTTAAGGACAGCCATCAATACTGGGGCCCAAAAGATGGATTAGATTTAAAAAGGTCTGGAGGTATACCATCCGGACCTGGGGCCTTATTACACGTTAGCCCTAAGATGGCCTTCTCCACCTCTTTCTGCTCAAACACTATTGGAGCAGTGATATTAACCCTACTTTGGGATTGATGAGGCTCCATGGGGCGTCTAAAAATAGATTTAAAATGAGACACCCATTCATCCTCAGATATATTAGTGCCTACTTCTCCATCCCTAGCCTTTTCAAATAAAGGTCGATTAATAATGCCCCAAAACCTTGCACTGTTCCCCAAAGTGCTTGCCTCCAGTAAGTCCCTCCACATTTCCTCCTTCAGTTCGCCCTTACGGTTAACCAATGCCCGTTTATATTCACGACGACGGGCACATATCAGAGACTGATTTCTCGGGGTAGCTTTTAGAGCATCTTTCAAAAGTTTAGCTGCCTTAGAACACTGTGGATTAAACCATCTAGGGTCAGATAACACCGTCCCATGAGAGGGGCACTTAAAAGTGCCCCTATCTTTAAAACAATAACATCAAAAGCCCCAAGAACCCCCCGGGTGGAAACCAAGTGACACACAAGAAGCTAATTCGGTAGCACACGCAACTTGTACCTTGCCAAAAAATGAGTCTGGGGATATCTGTGACCATTTTAGGCGGCGTTTACCATCCACCGGTCTCAGCATGCCTGGGAATGTCACCCTAGCTTGTGTTATCAACAGCCTACCTCCAAGGTGGACACAGATGGGATTATGATCGCTAAAAGCGCTATCCATGATGGTAAACCCACGTAAACTAGACTGGAGTCCGGTGGAAATCAAGATGTAATCTATAAATGAACCATCACTACATCCTTTAAAAGAAGGAACGGACTGTGTGCTAAGGGGGTTAACCAGAGACATAGATGATACCAAATCAAATTCATTAAGCAGACCATTCAATGCATCCCCCTGAACGGAATGCTCAAAATGGAATCCCCGCATCCTGGCACATCCCATCTCAGCCATACATCTTATTTTAGGGTCTCCACAAGGATGAATATTAAAATCCCCTGCCACCATAAGATTATGAGCAACAGAGTCACAGGACTGTCTTATAAGGCAGCCTAGCTGAGCAATCTTACACTCCCCAGCACACTTAGTGCATTATAAAAATTAATAATGCCCATACAATCATTTCCTCTCCCTAGGACAATTACTTGAGAGTCCTTATTAGCAGTAGGAAGTTGCTGAATCCTACAGGTCACAGCCAACGATATGTAGGTCACTAAACCACCCCTCGCTCTACCACAAGGTGACGGGGTTGCAGGGACAAAGAATGCTTTATATCCCTCCAGAAACAGGTTGCAGTTCACAAGCCAAGTCTCCTGGAGACAAATCACGGAGAATTGTCTAATGAACTGCATCCATACGGGATCCTGAAATTTTCCTAACAACCCTGCGATGTTCCAAGACAAGATATTATAAATGTCTGCCCTTTCAATCATCCCCTGTTGTACAATCAATGAAAGCACCTGCTGCTGAGGGCTAATCCTCCCAGACGGCTCCCCGGCACTGGGCACTATATTTCGCATATAGATTGATGGGGACCCCTGTTGATGCGATAACTCTCCAACGGGCTCTGTGTTCATGTTCAGTCAATCTTGCTCATCCAACCTTGATAAAGCTGAAAATCTATTAGATAGCGCTAACCGAGTAGTAGGCTGGTGCGCGGTCGATCGAAATTGTACCCCCTGGGGCCGCGGATAACCTCCACCCGCAACCTCACGGGGTCCATGAGACCACCCATCACAAAAAATATTGGTGTTTGGGGGCCCTATAGGGTCAACCTCGTAGAAGAAACCCAACGGGAGGACCTGGATACCAGAATCACGATGTGCACGGTCAAAATAAGCATCCCGTAAGATTCTATCCACAAGGGAGATCCATTGAAGTTCACAACAATACAATCCCCCTCCGGGTTTCCTCCTGTTCCCCAACCAGCCCACGCGGCGCACCATAATAATATTACGTTCCACCATTGGACCTACAGAGGTGTTATTCGACAGCCAATGAGTAACCTTATTTTTGAGTTGACTGAAATCTTCATTGGACCCTGGCGAAAGTGGAGGAACATTTCCCAGAATTATTACGAGGGGTGTAGATTGAGGTGGAAGATTGATAACCACTGAGTTCTTTGTGGCATTTACCTGATGACCCTGTACCCCCTCCATTGATGTTCCTGAAGTTTGAGAAATCAAACCCTGGGGATGAAAGTTAGGAGCCTGTCTTTCGCTTGAGGTATTTGCCAACCCCCAGATCTTTAGGCACTATATTTACACCATGAGGCTGAATTCCACTGGCAGGCCACGGGGCTAATACTAACCCAGGCGTAGATGTAATACCTGGGATTATGTTGTCCTTAGATGAGTTAGGGACCATAGGTTGAGTAGATTGGACAGGTAGAACAGACCTGTTCTGTTCTGCTAAAATTTTCTCAATAAGATTTAATTTATCCAAAATGGGACTCAACTTAGCATCCAACATGCAACTCATGGTAGATTTAAAGGCTTCCATCAAGGCCGGGTGAACTGTGTTTACTACCGATGATACAGGTACCGGGATTTTAGGAGCTAACTTGGTGGATACATTTAGTTTGGTTTTTTTGGCTTGACTCCCAATGGACTTCAAATTTCTTTTTATACTCCCACGTGACCTTGGAGCCACCCTTGGTTGTTGTGAGGGGCCAACATTACGATGTATTTCTGGTGACCTATAATTGATAATACTGCCAGACTCTATCGCTTGTGTAGAAACACCCTCCTTGTTATTCTCAATAATTACAGCGGGAGAGAGTGGTCTATGAGGTACCTCACAAGAAATTTCTTGCAGAGGAGATGAAGCTACAATAATCTCTCGGTTAATACTCAATAGGAGGGGCGTGGGTGTACTCGATATTTCCGTAACACCTTGCCTTATGGGATTAATAGAGCCAGCCAATAGGGAGGATAAGCCATTAGAGGGAGATCTAGAGAGACGCCTATTCACCATTTCGATCTCCTTATCAATAACAGAGGTAGCTCTCAATAAAAAGGCATCCATGGTTGTAACATTAGCCCTGGTTACAGCTTTTGTCCCTTCCTGGCTCTCTTGGAGCCTCCGCCTCCCCATATCACAATATCAATGCGTCCCCCAAGTTTTAAACAGAAAAAGCAACACAACACCCAATACCCTGGTTAAAATGTAAAGAACAATCTTAACCTAATAAACCATTACAAGCCCCTGCAAAGAAAGGTCCCATTCAAATAATACTTCCCCTATAGTATAGTACTACACCTAAACACTTCTCAAATCGGACCGCCAAATAGTGCAAAAATAGGCACAATCCCAAGCCAAAGTTTCAGTGGACCCCTGCTACTGCAAACAGGTTACTAAGAGGAAGGGCCCAGCCCAGCCTCCTCCGGACTCTGACGGGCTAAGACGGGCCCGTCTTGGCCCGGTCTTCGCCCGTGCCGAGCCCGCGCGCGTCCCGCGTTGCGTTGCCGGCTCTGTGCCTTGTAGCGTCCTCCAGGGAGCGGGGCTAAAGTGCGCTAGTGCAGGTTAGGGGCCAGGGACAGCGCAAAAGCACCAGGAGTAGTCCGTTGCAGAGCGGATCCCGCCGTCGCGGTGCCGGCTCTGTGCCTTGTAGCGTCCTCCAGGGAGCGGGGCTAAAGTGCGCTAGTGCAGGTTAGGGGCCAGGGACAGCGCAAAAGCACCAGGAGTAGTCCGTTGCAGAGCGGATCCCGCCGTCGCGGTGCCGGCTCTGTGCCTTGTAGCGTCCTCCAGGGAGCGGGGCTAAAGTGCGCTAGTGCAGGTTAGGGGCCAGGGACAGCGCAAAAGCACCAGGAGTAGTCCGTTGCAGAGCGGATCCCGCCGTCGCGGTGCCGGCTCTGTGCCTTGTAGCGTCCTCCAGGGAGCGGGGCTAAAGTGCGCTAGTGCAGGTTAGGGGCCAGGGACAGCGCAAAAGCACCAGGAGTAGTCCGTTGCAGAGCGGATCCCGCCGTCGCGGTGCCGGCTCTGTGCCTTGTAGCGTCCTCCAGGGAGCGGGGCTAAAGTGCGCTAGTGCAGGTTAGGGGCCAGGGACAGCGCAAAAGCACCAGGAGTAGTCCGTTGCAGAGCGGATCCCGCCGTCGCGGTGCCGGCTCTGTGCCTTGTAGCGTCCTCCAGGGAGCGGGGCTAAAGTGCGCTAGTGCAGGTTAGGGGCCAGGGACAGCGCAAAAGCACCAGGAGTAGTCCGTTGCAGAGCGGATCCCGCCGTCGCGGTGCCGGCTCTGTGCCTTGTAGCGTCCTCCAGGGAGCGGGGCTAAAGTGCGCTAGTGCAGGTTAGGGGCCAGGGACAGCGCAAAAGCACCAGGAGTAGTCCGTTGCAGAGCAGATCCCTAAATTATCCCCCACAGGCCTTCAACTGATTGACCTTGTTGGCTATAGGAACCAAACTGATACTCTCTGAATGGAAGAGTTCTCAAAATGTTTCCTTTCACACTTGGTGGGCCAGGATATACTTGGTTAGAAATGCTGACAATGCATGTTTCCAGAAAGCTCACTATCTCTCACCTTCCAGAATATTGACGAGACCTACACGTACATCTCCGGAAAAATGAGCCTCCATAACCTACCTAGATCGGTTCTCCTACAACAGCTTACTTGGAGTCCACCTTTGTTCACCTGTCTCTTCGGACACAGACCCACCTGACTTAGAACTCAACCCTATACAATATCCAACCTCCGAGATACCCCTTTCTTCTATCTTTTCGCTTCTCTTCCTTTTCTCTATTTAACGATTTGTTTTCCGGATTTTTTTATTAAAAGTTCTTCTTTGTCAAATCTACGGTACATGAATATAAGCGATACTAAAGTACTTATTGGCTTGTGAACCTAACGCTGATCGCTTTACTGTGTACTTATATGATTTCATGTATTAGTCAATCTTAGGACTTCATTTTTTAACCATTGGTGCCATATACATGGTTGTTTATTGGTTATGTCAGTTATTGCTCTGACTAATGCCATATTCTCTTGTTGCTAAAACCAGTGCCAGTAAAAATTGTTGAAATTAAAAAAGTAAACATGCCTCCAAAAATAGAACTAGTGGGCCGACTTTGCTTTATCAATGAAGTCACAGAGGTGAAAGTAGCGAGAGAAATCCGAAGGGTGTTTCAATATCTTTAAACATTGATTTCATTTGCAAATGATTATTGTTTTGTGGAGGCCTTTGCTTTTGACGCACCTGAAAAAAGGATGCTTGTTTTTTGTAATGTTGTAATAGCATGTGTACAATATGTAGTATTTTGATTTGTGCATTACCAGTAACAAGCAATGAGGTCAGGTGTGCGATTCAGAGCTACATCCCAGGTCGGTCCACAGTGACCAGTGTAGTCATTGGACTGCATCTCCCTGCAGAGGCTGCTGGCCTTTAGGGAGTGCATAAGAATTCATAAGATTTCCCAGCATGCTAGTACCGCTGGAAGACCTGGGACTCAACCAATCACACATGCTTGCCTGTCCTGTAACTCATTCCAGTCAAAACTAGATTTTTCATGTGGTTCGGTCAGCCTCTGCTTGAAGTGTGAGTTGTAGTGAATCACTTGCAAGCAATTATATGCAAAGAATACAAACTTCTGCAAGCTTTGTTGAATGTAAACTTCACAGATGAAATGTATATTTCACCCATGCATTCAGTTTTCCAGACTGTTTAAAACTGCCTCTAAAACACCACTAGCTTGTTGTATAGTGGTCTGCACAGGCTTCCTGAAAAGTGAGTGTAATACTTTATCCACACATACACACTGCACAAAAGACCCAGCATCTCCACTCTCAAATGCAGAGACTAACGGTAACTTCATCACCACCCATGACCAACATGCAATAACTATACAAAGAAGACACAGTAATTCTTGTTCAGCTATATTACACGTAGATTTATTTCACTGTAAGAATTATTAATAAATTGGCATTTATCAGACACATAAACCTCATCATGGAGAGACAAGATCATAAGAGTTATTATCAGGAGCAACAACACCTTCCTGGCAAAAACAAACTAAATACATCGAAAGGCAACAAAATACCAAAGATTTCCACTTTGGCCTCATTTTTTGGTTCATCTAAGAATTTGTTCACTCAAAGGTAAGTGCCTTAAAGAGCTTTGCCAATACTCAATGCTTCTGTCAGCTTCTGTGGAGGAATGGCCGGCGGTGCAAGAGGGGCGGAATGGAGGTGTAGACCTGTAACTATAAGATCAAGCTGGTTTCTGGGGCTCCAGGCTGCCAGAGGCTCATTATGGGGTGCAAGACCTCTCAGGCTTCAAGTGCAGCCTCTGAAGTAGTGATGCCCCTACCCAACAGGACCAATACCAACCGAGTCCTTGTGTAAACTTAAAGCGAACAAGATGAAGCAAGTGGGGTTCATGTGAAAGGATGCTGAAATTATACATTTCGTGTGAGAGTGTGCGCAGATCGCTTCCAAACATTAACGGGATCGTTGTGTAGCCATATTTCGGAAAATATGTAGAAACAATGCACTTTTTCCACGGTGTAAAAACTGATGCTAAAGGGCACAGATTTCCTATGAGACAGTAGTGACATTAGTGGCACAATCCTTCTATTTATAGGATTTCACTAACACTATCGTTATATGACACTGTACATTTATTTATTTATTTATTTATATAGCGCTACATTCATCCCAACGGGACATCACGGCGCTAAGGAGGTGGGGTCTGATACTGAAAAGAAGGGCAGGAGGAAGTAAAAGTCTACTTAAGTAGGAAATAAATGTGTTTTTAGTTTTTTCCTGAAGGTATTATAATCATTGATAAGTCGAAGCTCGACTGGCAGCCCATTCCAATGTAAGGACGCGAGGTGCGAAAAAGTGCGTCCCCGGTCTTAACCTTTTGATCCTTTTTGATTCTGCAAGCGCAAGATGCTGTGACCGTAAGCATCTAGAAGGGATGTAGAATCGGATTTTATCTTGGAGAATTTTAGGGCCAATGCAGTGTAGTGCCTTAAAGGTATGCCCCAAGAGCTTAAATCGTGCTCTTTGGCGCACCGGCAGCCAATGAAGTTGCTTCAGGCATTCAGCAGCTGAGCTTAGTCTGCCCTTATTGCAGACCAGTTTAGCTGCAGCGTTTTGTACCACCTGGAGACGTTTGAACAGGTAGTCCGGCATGCCCACAAACAGGGCATTACCGTAGTCCAATCTGCTAACAAGCACTGACCACAATGTGTGTGCATGGGCTGATGATGGTGCTTTTAACAGCTGAGCCGTTGTCAGTGCACAAAGCATTGCTAAACCTATACAATCCGTGCACTTTTGTTCAATTACTGCTAGTAGGGATGTTTCTGTGTGACTTGTCTATTGATTGTTATAAGTACCAAAGTTTTCAATATAGATCCTGCAAAGCTGGATACTGGGTGTAGATACACTTGCGTCCAGTGAATTCTTCATTGAATTCACTTAGGTAGTCATTGGTTGTTTTGAAAATCTGGCATGGATCCAGCACTCCTGGACTTTCACTGGACTGGCAGCTCTTACTGTTGGATGACAAATACTGATTGTCCTAGTTGTGAACGAAACGCGAGTTGGTAAGGCACTTGCAGACTGTTAGAACAACGCTCACCAGACAGGTGTCCACTTTTCATAATGTGTTGGATTGATGAGAATTTCAGGCCAGATGCCAGACATTGATAAATACCAGAACTATTTGAAGCCAATAAAGGCTACTATCACCCCCCACTTCTCAAAAAGGGCAGAAATGATGTACAAATCTATCACGACAAACCAATGGCAAACCTGATGACAATTTTCCGTAATTAAGCAACGACTGTGGGCGCTACATCTTTGTCACGTGAGAGTTGACACTGTAGCAGTAATGTGACATGAACAATGTAAATGAGGATCAAACAGTCCAAGTAGGAGGGTGCCATATGCATCACTAATCCTAGCTGCAGTCTAGTACATGTGTGCAGGAAGTATTATCGATACAAACTAACTTCAATGGAATTTAGGCATAGACTATTACATATGCCAATTCTGTGCAGGTGCACAAGAGTTTCCCCAAAACCTAACCAGGTCCTGGTGTCTTGGTGCACACAGTAAGATTGATACTAGTCTGATTTCAGTGTGTGTGTTTGTGCACAAAATACAAGGGGGAACCAGCAAGACCTTGTACAGGGGTGCAGTGAATGTCTTGGATATCAAGCAGGTACACACGAGCGTGTTGAAAGTTGATGGGGTTGATTACAACATAGTATCTCTGCACAAAACCGTACGGAAAGAAATAAAGTTCTGCTCTATACTAGATGAGTAAACATACATTCTCACTAACCACTTGTTAATACCATTCATTTCCAAATCTTATGCTTACGACCGCAGTTGTATTTTCTTGACTTTTGCTCTATTTCAGTACATGAATTATCACTATATTCACAATTGGTCTATCTTAGCTTTATTGTACATACTCATGACAGCTCTCCTCGCCCTTACTGTACACTTGGTGTGGCTATATTCACTGGCCCTCTCATTGAGGGTTACAGGCTACACTTATTTTTTCATCGCTCGGTGCAAAGCAACAGCACAAACCTACCATCATGCCGCCTCTCTCACTGCTCTTCACTTACATCTTAGGGATAGAACAGTGGGACCAGGAATATGGGATCAATAATCTTCTTGCCCCAGCATTTGACTGTCTCATCATAGCGCTAACTCTCAGCTGTAGACAAGGAAGAAACTGATGCCCTATGAAGGGGCAACAGGAAACACATTTTGTATACATTGGAAGAATGAGAAGGGGAAGGAAGTTAACTTTTCTACTCAAAACGTGTAGAATTTTCATGAATTATCCAGAAACTGGTATTAGTGGGCACATGATCTCGGCAGTTAAAAAATAACTAAAAACATTTAAAATATTAAATTGTACACATTTCCATTAATAAAAGTGCTATAAAAATATCATTTTAAATGCTAACAACTTGGCAAAGTCGCCAGCTCCTTAACAACAAAACACAAATACAAACAAAAGAGCAAGAGTAACAGAAACCTGAGCATAAGGCCTAGTCTGACCGGGCAGGCACAAACATCACAGATTCTCTAGGCCTTTGCAGCGTAACTAACTTTGACTCACTGGGTCTAATTTATAGCCATTCTAGTTGTGAAAAGGGTGATTACTCGTCACCCGGTAAACACGGGCATAACTTGGACTTTGAATAGTACCAAGTGAAGACCCAAAGTAACCAAAGTTTTCATCCTCTCTAAACTGAAGTGCAGAACGAACTAATGGTACCCACTTTGTTGTGACAATCAAGTGGTCGGCAATGATGCTCCCTTCCTGTGTGTCTCCACCAGCATGATGCCACAACCCTCAAAGTGTAAATGTACGGAATCAGATATGCCACTCCACCCTGCCAAATGTTGCTTTGTGGTTTCCAATGACTTCGAGATCCTACTGAAAAGACGTATGATTAAACACAAGTGCTAACCTCATGTGTAAGCATGTAGACGCGTTCCAGGGTATGCTCTTGGCATTACTGTTAAGTGCTTCGTCACATGCTCTCCTTGAGTAATCTTTTGCACAGTGAGTGTCAGTTTTCTTTTAGAGCACAGTGTTCATGGTCAGCCTTCCTGAGCAGAACTAGAGTTATGGCACAGTGAGGTCGATGGCCGGTTTTAACCCCTACCTCCTACTGACCTGGCCAGACTGGCTAAGCATCTGTGCCTGAGGGGTAAAGAAGATTGTCTCTGTGAGTAGATCGGCCAGCCTGGTTTGCACCAGTCAGTGCGGATTATGAGGAATGTGAAAAATGTGAGCTCATGCAAGTGTTGTGTACCCCTAGCAATGATTTGTGTATTTAATGAGTGCATGTACATGAACATGTTCGCCCTGTGCGCACTCAGATGCATGTTTCATTGTTTATTGAGGTAATCATCAGGGTGCTAGTGGGCGTGCATGCGCACCTGTTCCCATGCTTTTGCGCAGGTGTTTGTTCCTGACATGCATATCATGATTGTATGTAACTTTTCTGTCCTTGCTCTTTCATTTGCCCTAACATGTATTCTACAATGTTTCACAGTGAAAATAGCAACGGATACACACATCTCCTCTGCAGTCAACCTCTGCCCCGCCCCCACCTGCCTGCCACACTCTTTCAGTCTTTCTAAGTTTGAGATTTGTGTACACTGCCAGCCAGCTCTCCCTCTTCCCTAGATTCTGTCATTGTAACCCATTCAATGACATTCATCACCTCTAAAAGCACGCAGACCAATCGGCAGGTCACGCAAAGAACATGGACATTGTGATGGAGCCAGGGATGAGAAGAAAGGCAAGGAAGAAGGAAAGGAAAATGTCTGTTAATATATTGAAGTCTGCATTTGTGTGGGCCATGTTGTATAAGTGTGTATACGTGTGCACATTGTATCTGTCTTTTGCACCTGTGTGTGCAACAGTGCCACTGAGCGCCTTACTACTAATAGCCTTTCTTGCCTTGCGTGCTTTCCTACCAGTGTGCTTGTGGAAGACGTGTTTGGCTGACATTTTACTACACATGGTGGACATGTGGTTGCAGACTTCTTTAGACCATACTTGAGAGTTTGTGTTTTGCACACGTGCTGTAGTCTCATCAATGTGCAAGTCATTTTCTGTAGGTGATGTGAGGGCGTGAAGCTGCATGGTGGTTTGAGTTTGCATTGCCGTTGTGTGTGGACAAGAACAGGGCAGGGTTTAAGGAGCTATGCATGTATGAAATGCGTTGTATTCATTGGGTTGAAGGGGAGCAGAAATTGGGCCTGAAAGCGTTTGGGGTGCAGGACGTTTTAGTTCCCGAAAAGCTGAATGCTTCTCAGACATACTATCCAGTCCTCCCTTTCTCCCTGGTAGGTGAGTTTCCCTTCCCTCTAACTGTTTGGGCACTTCAGTCCACATTAGTACCAAGCCACAGGAGAGGGGGTGAGAAGCAAAAAACATAGGAAATGACAATACTGAAAAAATAATGCCTCAGTGCATATGGAATTGTTCGTAAATATCAGGGTTCCCTTAAGGGACCGTGTTTTCCTTCACATCATCTGTCCTCGACATCTCTCCCAGAGTAAGATTCCATGGACCTGGGCGCCAGGCCGGGCCGCCCCGTGGCCTCACACAGGGGAGGTGGCTGTGGACTCGCTGTACAAACTCTCCACAATGTCCTCGCGCTCAATCTTGCGCAGGGCGGAGTAAAAGGCGTCCCTGGTGGCGGCGTCCGTGCTGAACAAGTGAGAAATGAAGGCGTGCACTGGGACCTCGTCCTGAGAGAAGGAGTCTATGAGGTCGTCCTTGTAGCCCAGCTCCTTCGCCAGGTTGCGCCAGGTGTCATCTGTGGAAACGCTCAGGAGCTTTTCCAGTTCTTCTTGTTTGTTGGATGACAGGATACTTTTCAATGCTGTGGGGGAAAAAGAGACGAGAGATTTCAACAACTGGGACATATTGGATATCAGAGAGAAGGCTGGTGGGTCATAGTAACAACACCTTGATTTGGAGAACATCATCAGCTCTGCTTTGGTTATGATTTCTGGATAGTAAAGGCATTTCTCCTAAAAAGAACAGCCACTCATGCTTTGCCCACGAGTGCATATATGAGGCCTGTGAGATGAGGGCAGCTTAATAGTAATGGTGTCTATTTAATTAAAAAGGAGACCCAGGCGCTTATACAACTTGTAGTTCCCCCGGATCTTAGTCTGACGGGTGACGCTAAATATGAAAATGGGATTCAGTTGAAAAAGCAGCGTATCTATCGGTTTATTGACTTACAGACACACATGTGAATAGCTGCTAATGTTTCAAGATTAGAGACATCTTCTCTATCCCTCCTAGGACCTCATGCCTGAGTATTCCATCTTCCTGCCCTTTGAGGCACCTAGTCCAAACTTCTTGCATCCATCTTGCTAATTGTTAAGGATGGGCAAATTTGAAACTTCACCCGATAAGTAGGAAACCTCACTTTTGAGATGATGGGTGGAGTTTCACAGCTTTGTCGGAGATGAAGTTTACATTTCGCCACCTGATACCATCCCCTTCAGCCGGATAGCCTGCCCAAGGTGGGTAGAACTTCAGGGCGCGGATCACTTGTTATCGCTCAGGGCTGTCATAGTCATGAATGGCAGCTGGGAAGCATAATGCCTCGTTCCTGGGGTCCTAACGAGCCCTTTAATTACTTGTACCTTAATAAACTTCAACTGCAACTGTACACAGCTCTATTACGTACAAGATTTTTTTGCCAAAACCAATCATATGCCATTAATTCCCTTGGCTGTAAATACTGATATGTTTTTGAGGGACTGAATCACATCTTGCAAAAGAGCTGACATTTGGAGAGTTATTAGTTATTTAATAGTGATTTCATGATGATGAGCAAGATTCTAACAGTGAGGTCTCTGAATGGCAAATAGCAGCTGACTCCACACTCGCCTACTGTGCTGCTGGAGCCCATTACAGCATCCTAATCAAGAGGGTCAGCCAAAGCCCCACATCCAAACCCCACACTCTAGTGCCAGTTGCAGCATCTCGTGAACTCCGATCTATTTCTTGTGGACTTTCGATAATACCCTATCCAAGCCTGGTACGGCTGCAGGACTTTGAGGTGCAGAAGCCATGCTGGAACTTACTGTCCTGCTCCTGATCAGCATTGCAAGAGGCTGGGGTGCAAACCATTATATAGGTTCTTGGCAGTTGGAAGCACTACATAGATGGCATTAAAAGAATAAGTAAGGTGGCGGTCTGGTACTGGGACCAGAACAGTGCATCAAAATGGTGTCAGAAAAAGTGCCTACCCGCTCTCTCACATGCTTCTAGGTCATCAGCATATCAACAGCTTTACTTCATGGAAGATATTATGTTTGCATATTCAGGGGATCCTCATTAGACATCCACCTTCAGCAAATATATATACAATGTGGTAATTTGCTATGCTTTCAAGACTGACACATTGATAGTTGGGTCTCTTACAGGAGTTCCGACCAAAAAGACTGCTGAAATTACATTATTGTGGTATCGTTCAAACAGGGACATTTAGTACATGGATTCTAAGTGCAAGTATTTTCGACTTAGGCCATCAACCTGGCTGTGGCGGCATGCTTCATTTTAGAAACAGCTGTTGCGTTTCATCATTTAAAACTAGTTTTAGGCAATATTTTTATCCAATTGCATTTGGGGGGCGATTACGATATGGCCCGTCAGAACCTTTAGGGCCACATTGTAATGGGCCGGTCGGTTTCCTTTCCAACCGCCTCATTATGATGGAGGCAGTCAGAAAGGAAACTGGCCGATCATTACGGCTGGCTTCCAACCGGCTCGGAGAGCCCGTCCGGCAGCCGTAAGCCGGCCTGTAATCTCAAGTGCAGCTCTTTCCACCCTTGAGATTATGATCACAGTTTCCGACATGGTTTCCATGCCGGTCTTCCGACATTGAAACCATGTTGGAAGGCGTGTTTGGGGGCCCCCAGCAGGGTCCCTCTTGGTGCACGGCCTCCGGTTGGAGGCCGAGGGGGCACCTATGGTGCCTCTCTGTTGATCTCTGCACCTTGTGGCAGGCACCTTGAGGTGCCTGCTTCGGGGTGCAGGGATGAACCGCACCTCCCATTTCATTATGGGAGCATGCATTACGGGTGGTTTACGGCCGAAATGCATGCTCCCATAGTGAAATATAGTAATGCGACCGAACAGTGTTCGGTCACATCCTAATGGGACGGTCGGGACCGCCAACAGTGTTTTGGTCGGTCCCATGACCGAGTCGGTGTCGGGTGGAAGTGATTCCGCCCGACATCGTAATGACCCCGTTGGTGTTTTTATCCATTTTCACTCCTTCTCCTGTGTACCTAGTACTGCTACACCAGTTATCCCTTACAAAGTACAATAAATAGATATTTATTTTTTAATTAATACCAGTCTGGTTTTCATTAATTCCTTTTTTACTACGTACTTATATGCTACATATATATTTGCTCTTTCCGCTTTTTTGAAGAGAAGCAAATAGCTGACTTACCTTTTCCTAGAATTTAGATGTTCTAACACTACCACAAAAATGTCCCACATTTAATTTCTCATTTATTGCATTGTGTTATTTGAACTAATTCGAATCAGAGAAATATACCTGGTGTGACCCAAGATATTTATTATTCTGTGTATTATACATAAAAGGTGAGTTGGTATATCTTATTTGACAAAATTAATCTATTTTTGCAAAATGTAGGGGCTACACCAGTAGTAATAAGTCTGTATGTGGAAATGCAAAAGAGCGGTCCAAGACCAGAGTCCTTACTTAAACGAGGGCTCAGTCATCAACAATAGGGATGTGGGTCTGAAGGTATGAGGGCAGGCTATGTGATTTGGGAAACAAGGCTCCTTCCCATTAAATTATATGTATGCTTCTTTATCTTCTACCAAGTTGTCAAGCATGGTAATGTCTTGTCTTGACCAGAGTTGTATCTATAAATATTATGTGACTGAAACATTTGTCACAGGTAGACCGTCACCCTGAAGGAATGCTCCATTAATTTGGTGCAGTGCAGTCAAATGTGAGGGATGTTGCAAGAATGACTTGTGTATGTCAGCATTGAGCCTCACAACTTTCAATTGGGGCCTTTGACTACAAGGTTTCAATACCATCTGGTAATATCATGGGATTCAATCACGGTCAGTCTGACTGTGGGCAGCAGGGAGAAATGTTCAGAGGATTGGAAGGCTCTCTGGTGACTGCCATCCAATCATTTTAAGATTTCTGGAATAAAGCTGCATACATTGGATAGATACAGTCACAAGAATGTCAAGAAGGCAGGTCAGTGGAGACGACCCAAGAAATGGGAGTCACTAGTTTGCCTGAAGCGAAGTTTTATGGGTTTGATTCCTCCACGATAGCCATGGTGGACTGTGAGTTCCAAGTACTGGATGACTGTGATCAGTCTGGATAGAAATTTCCAGGGAGTATATCTGATGCTAGTGTGGGGGAAGAATGTTGTGGCTCGGTCAATCTTTAGGAATGTTCTATGGACCGCTTACCTAAGGCCACCCTGGGTGAAAGTCCCAAAGATGGATCCTCTACTCAGCTTGCTAAAATGTCCAGAAAGCCTATTGGATATGGTAGTTCTATAAGAAAGTCTAGTAACCTGATCAATTTATTTGAAAGCTTCATGAGTCACGGGACTGTAAGTATTTATAAGTCAAGTCTTATGGCTAAGATAGCTCATTATGACCAGTTTGGAGGAAAGCCTGAAGCAGTGAATGGCTGTGAGCAGTATGGAGGAGAGTCCTACAGATCAGACAGTACTTGACAGTCTGAAGAAACATTTCTTTCCACACTATTTGATCCAACTCTAAATACATAAATGGCTTTTACCTTGCACTTGTAGCTGTGTCTGTGACTGCTGGTCATGGAGGCTCTGGCTGTCCACTGAGATTCCACTGTCACTGTGCAGCTTCTCCCCTTCGGGTGATGGGGTTTGGTTTACTGGCCGGTTATTGGCTGCTTGCTTGTTCTGTTTGCAGCTGTTCCACCTATTGAAGGGACCAAAACAATGCATGCAATATGATTATAAATTAGAAAATTATTTTAAGAATTCTCAAGGCTATTTGTCATATTAAAGGGAACTCATTTATGGAAACATCAAACTATTCTCCAATTAAACCTACAGAGCATGTAGAGCATAGCCCAAGTAAATCAAAGCCCCTGGACGATATTTTATTTACCAGAGTCAATCACACAAAGCTGTTTTTGTACTGGACCTATTGTCAGTGTAGATACTAGCCTATTACTGCCTGTGGGGCTCTCTGACTAGCTACCATAGTTCTGTGACCTTCATGGAGATCTTCTATAGCATTCTATACCACTCAGGTCCTAGTCACAAACTCATAGCCTGACACATGGAAAGCTATTCTTTAACACTGGCAAACTGGGAACCTTTCTGTAACTCAGATTTTATCGCTGTATCCTCTACAGTGAGTTAATCCTTTTGTTGCAAATCCCCAATCTCATGCTCACCTTTTGAACACAATGAACGCCACCAGTCCAACAACAACAGCTGCCAAGATTGAGCAGTACACCGGTATAAGGTTGTGTGCCATGCTGCGGGTTGGCACGGGCTCCGAGCTGCCCATCGCAGGGGTGGTCATGCCTCCTGTGGTGCTGCTGTGCCGGTCCGGATCATAGGGCTTTAAGGTGAAAGGCATGATGCGATCATCTGGACCCATGATTTCATCGTCGGTGCCGTTAGGTCCTTCGGGGACATCCGAGCTGTCAGAATCAATGGACGGCAGGGTTGGAGTCCGTGGCGTGAATCTTGGGTTAATAGTCGCTGTGGCTAAAAAAAAGGAAAATGTGAGATTAGTTCTGTGCTGACTTTGCTGTCTTTTGCATCTGGGTCTATGATTGATTATAGAAAACAGAGTCTAAGCAGGGGGACCACAGACTCACATGCATTCAACTAATGAACTCAGAACACATTTTTATCCTGGTAGTTGTGGCGTACTCCACTTGGGTCTGTCAGGATTGAGGGGAGAACCGAAATGCCTCTGTATGTGTGTGAGCACAGTAGGACTTACAGTTAGAATAGCAAAGTAAGCCTCAGTGGAAGTTCATTTCAAGTCTCCAAGGTCTATATGTAGATCCAGCTGTGTCTGGGGCTGCTTGAGGAGTACTACACAGAACCAGAGAGTGATTATAGCACTGAAGGCGTACTCTAGGAGGTGCTTAGGAGTTTGGCGATACTATCACAATACTTATCACTAATAATAAAGGTGAATTTTCTGTAGGAGTATTTCTTTGGTGAACAATGTGTCGTTAAATGACAGTGAAAAATGAACAGTTTAATCGCAATGCAATAATGAAAGCCTACCCCTTATGATTACGGTGCTAAGCCCTTAAACGTATCCGGATGTTATTGTCTGTGTTTTCAAAACAAAATTCTACGCAAATGTGTTGGGATGGTTTTGTAAGTACTTCACAAATTCTAGTAACTAATGTGTTGACGTTTTCAGGTCAGGGTCAGTGGAGATGTACTATCATAACAACACCTGTTCACTGTAGTTCAGGTTGAACTCCTACATCTGAATAATGTGAAAGAAAAGCACCAGCTACATCACTTAAATGGGAAATTCAGCAAAAGTAGGAAAACTGGCGGTGAGTGTTTGGAATGGTCCAATAATACCCGAGACCGTTCTGGTCTTACAGTTAGTCGCTGAGGCTACCAGATTGACTACATTTTGGAGTCTACTTTTCTGGTGCCAATGGGTACTAGGTCTTTACTGGTCAATATCTCAAAATTGACAGATTGCATCTGAAATACAGCATAACATAGCATTTCTCAAAATTGACAGATTCCATTCGAAATACAGCATAGCATTTCTGCAGTTTGGAAGTGGAAACTCTGCACGTTTCAGTGCTTTAGAGCAGAGCTCCCACCTCACAGGCCATAGAATTTCTTGGGCCAGCCATGATAAATCATGTAATACCCCCGCTCTGTTTACCTCTTTAACATTCTGCCACATTTCTCTTTTGTCTCATCCTGCACTAGCTCCCTAATGGCACTGTCTCCCTACAACTCTTCCTACCACTGTGCTTCAGCCCACACCTAAACCATGGTATATCAACCCCGCCCTCCCTAGAGCCCTCAGTTCTCTGCAGCCCTTCCTTCAGTCGCCTGTCCCATCGCAGTTCTGATCCCACTACATTATTACCAAGCTTAGGAGAACAGTATAGAAAAATACCACATGGCTTAAAGAAAGCAGAGTGGCTGCTGTGCTTTTTGAGGCCTCATAGGTCAGTTTCCTGCTTGCTGGTTCACAAGCAGCACATTATCAGGGCAGCTGCCCTATCTAACTTCCATGAATGAAAGTATGCGTGGATTAGGCTAGGTAACAGCCTTTTTCTCTACACGAGGCATGCTCACTGTGTGCCTCCAACCTGCCAGTGTTACCTACAACAATAATTAGTTCGAGGGTGTGTGCTTCTGACCTTCTTAGAACCTGGTTATCAAGTGAGATAGGGCAGCAGTTTGAGGACTGTCAATATTTCCCTCTCACATCACCTTTAATTAATCAAAATGCGCTCCTGAAGCTTGGGGTGCCTCGAGCACTTCTGGAGTTCAAGAAATTCGAAGAGAAGGCGAACATATATGTCTCTCTGTGCACTTTGAGACAGTGCGTTTCATGGGCTATCAGCTCACTGCCATAGATACACACATCTCTGCTTTTGTGTTTGAACCGCTTGTAGATTAAATTCAGAACTTAGGCTAACCCCGCTCAGAAGGTGCCCAGGCCTGCTTTCGTCTATGCAGGCGAGGACTAGCGACGATGCAAGGCTGACAGGAGTCAATTCTGATCAGGGTTGCTGTACATATTTATTAGTGAACTTTGAAATGGAGCATTTTTGAGGATTATCATTCCCTGTACATCCATTCCCGAAAATATTCTCTTATCAAGTTGACAGGGCTTGCTTGTGTGAGCAACATCTGTTCTCTAGTTCACCCACACGGTGAGAGATCCGTCAAGTTTCACCTTGCACCATTCCAAATTCAAGATTGTTACAGCCAGCAAGAGATCCCTCCTTTCCAACCAGGAAGTCTGGAAAAGAAGTACTTTGCAAGTAGTTTTAGTGTTAGGAGGGGACAAGGGAACATCCGTGCTCAAGCATGCAGCGTCTGTAGCCATCGGATGCTCATCGGATACAGGATAGAAGCCGGCTGGGATCATGATTTTGGAAGGTGCTAGAGCTGTGCCGTCCTCAGGTTGTCAGGTCTCAGGCCCAGTGGCCCCACCTAACCTTTGCAGTCACCCATCGACCCATTCTCCCTTCGCCCTATTTATATTCACCTGGCAGCGCAGTTATGAAGTCCCAAAGTACCCATCCATCTTTTCCTGCCCATTAACATCTTAACATCCATCATGATGTGTACGCACCACTCTAAACCTGGGACAATCATAAGCAGTCTGCATTATCTATGCTTGCCTTCCAGGCAGGCTGGGATCCTCTCTCTACAGAGCTGGCGGCACCTCTCCCTGTCGGACTCCCCGCTCAAAGGCGTGAATCTCCAGGCGTGTCAAGATATAGAAGTCAGGCTGGGTGACCACTTGGATTTTGTAAACTCTTACTCAGTCAGGAACCCACGAGGTAAGGGAGCTGCAGGAGGGATGGTGTATGTAGAGGAGCGTGACAGCAGGGTGTGAGTAAACAAACTGGATTTCAGTGATATGTGTACGTTTCCCTTTTTGGGGAGGGTGGCATTGTCAGTACCCTCTTCTCTCAGCAGAGTAGCAACTAAGGAGTTCACACCCCTCTATCACACAACAGATACTGTCTTAAATCACAGCGGGCTGTGTGCGTCTTCCACGGGCTGGTTGCTGTCTTGCTTTTCCTCCAATGCAGCAAAAAGTAGAGGTGGGCAAGCCACTGAAATCTCGAGCCAGATGGTTGGCTCTGGCTCAGCTAAAAGTCCTTTTGGAGCTTCAAGTCCAAAATGAGCAGAGATTTCATGGGAGGCTACGTGGCTCAGTAGCTACAAATGCCGACCATGTATTGTGGGCAATCAGGTTCGAATTCTGGAAAATCTGCCTGTGTCATTAATTTTTTTTAACAGTCTGTCTGTTATGAAGCGCTAATTTGTAGGTGGCCAAGGTTGTGCTATAAGAAATTGCCAAAAATAAAATGTAGACTCTGCCTGTTACCGACGCTCTAATCTCATTTTCCAAGAATTAAGGCCAAGGCATTAATTAACTTTTGATGTCAGAAAAATATCTCCATCTAGTGGCTGAATTGCACAGCTTCACACTAAGAAATCTGGGCTCATCAATCCTGGCTTCCTAGCTTGAGCAAATAATGTGATCCTCTGCAAATACTTTGCTTCCAAGCCACCTATTTGTCCATTATCACATATCGGAGCGCCTTTAAATAAGGGAGCTCAGGATGTGCGCTCCATAATGACCTCTCTAGTGTTTGATTTAATAAACTATAATGCTGCTCTGTGGAAAGTAATAACCTAGACCACGTATAGGGTATACACAGCAATTGACATGCCTCTTAGTTGACTAACAAAGCAAACACAAGGAGATGATGGACGGAGCGCTGAAACTTTTCAGACACTTACCCCCAGTCACAGATCTGGGTTGAATCCATCATCATTCTTTAGCTCACTTTGCCACCCCAGTTCAGACCCAGCTATATGCAAATCAGTCTTGACCCTGTGCCTCATGGGAGCAGTCCAGCCCGAACTGCCAAGCCATGTCTTCCCTGGACCGGAAACAAGCATCCTGGGACCGGTTTCGGCCTAACAGCCCTCTTCAGCCAGGCTAGCTTGAATCCAGTGGCAAAGTGAGCAAGGGACCCACGTCTGGGCATACCCTGCCAATTTAGGGCGAACAAAGCAAACACAAGGAGATGATGGACGGAGCGCTGAAACTTTTCAGACACTCACCCCCAGTCACAGATCTGTGTTGAATCCATCATCATTCTTTAGCTCACTTTGCCACCCCAGTTCAGACACAGCTATATACAGGGTCAAGCTATATGCATATGCAAGCTATATGCAGTCTTGACCCTGTGCCTCATGGGGTGAGTGTCTGAAATGGTGAATGGTGCATTCTGGGGCCTGCAGTTGTGTAAAGGGCCACGTGACCACTGGGACTTTTAATTAATTAACACTCACCTGTGAAAAAGGCGATTACGCCGAAACGCGTAGGAAGTACCGAGTGTTCAAATGCTGCCGCGCTTTCAGACGAATAAATGTCTACGTGGGAATAAGACGAAGTTGGGCTCTGTGGTTTTTTGTTTAATTCAGCAGGATTCTCCATTCCTGCTTGTTTGAGAGCCCGCCCTGCAGGGTTGGTGGCCCTCGGTAAAATGGAGCCTCTGTGTTTAGTATCTGACGGAGGGGGCATAACCCGCTTTTCCATCTGCACCAGCCTCTGGATTTCCATGGCGATTTGGTGTTGAAAGACAGAAAAAAAAGGGAGATGAGAGAGGTAACACCCTCCCTTTGGAAACTTCGCAACTCAAGTATGTATTTTGAGCGTGGCAGCGAACAATGCACTTTGCCTAATAATTACAGTGTGCACTACAAAGCCAGAAACTGAACGGGACATTGGCAGTTTTAATCACGCTATTAAGCATAAATGGAATTTGTGCCAAGTCACGCTGCAACAATGATGGTGCATTCTGGGGCCTGCAGTTGTGTAAAGGGCCACGTGACCACTGGGACTTTTAATTAATTAACACTCACCTGTGAAAAAGGCGATGACGCCGAAACGCGTAGGAAGTACCGAGTGTTCAAATGCTGCAGCGCTTTCAGACGAATAAATGTCTACGTGGGAATAAGACGAAGTTGGGCTCTGTGGTTTTTTGTTTAATTCAGCAGGATTCTCCATTCCTGCTTGTTTGAGAGCCCGCCCTGCAGGGTTGGTGGCCCCCGGTAAAATGGAGCCTCTGTGTTTAGTATATTTATATATATATATGCTTTTTATATTAGTAAATTACAAAAAATAACAAACAAAAAAATATAATGTAAAATGTATATATTTAATACTAGTAGTTTGTTATAGGTATGTATATATAAATGCAAACACACACGTTCAAATAAAGGGCCATTACACGTGCCGTACAGACCATGCAGTTTACATCTTAGAATGTCCGTGCGGGCTCAAATATGTAGGTAGTACTAAACTCCAATTATTCAATAGAATTTTACAACATCTGAGGGCTGTGGTAAACTCAGATCCCAATTACCCTGTGGCCCGTCATTTTAAATTAGTACACCACAACAACCTTAAGGAGCTCAAATATTTTGTCATTGGGGCAGTTCCAACATCAAGACGAGGTGGCAATAGAAAAAAACGTCTACGACAGTTGGAATCGCAGTTTATTCTTGAGTTGGACACTAAAATGCCTAACGGTTTAAATACCAGTGAGGACCTACACAATTTCCTTTAATACCTACTCCATGAATCTTATGGTTTACACTTATGATCTATCAGCAGCCATACAATCCCATATTACCTTTCGTCGTTAGAGACAGGTGTGAAGTAAACCCAGTCCATCCTCAACTTTGAAGTGGACATAGGAAGAATTGTTATTGTCCAAGTAATATCAATTATGTTTTCTTTGTGTCAATGCTCAAAAGGAATTGTGAAATAAGATGAGCATTGTTTGGCATCTTCAGTAATTTTAAATGCACTAGCACTTAATCATTACCAATGAGGTTCAATTATGACCTTCTGGGCAGCTTTACGGTCAAATATGTTGTTTCACTGCAGTGGACAACATTGCAGCACTTTCACTTACAGCACTTTAGGGTTAATGGCAATACTCAGAGCACTTGCACTTTAAAGCAAGATTGAATTATATATTGGTTCTACAGATTGTTTAATGTATTGAATACATGCTACCAACAGTAGTTCTTTGGTTGGCAATAGTTAAAGCACAAGCACTTTACAACAAAAATGAACTATATATATTATACAGGTTGTTTAATGTATTGTGTACATGCTATTAACACTGATTCTTTAATTGACAATATTCCAAGCACTTGCACTTTATAATAAGATTGATCTATATATCTATCATACAGATTATTTAATGTATCGTGCATACGCTATCAGTGGTGGTTCGAGCATAAGTCTTGATGACCAAATGATAAGATTCATTAAGTGATTTTATTCTGAATTTTATTTCACATATTAGAAAGATTCAGTGTTGTATGTAAGTAGAATACATATATACCAATGTAACTATACGAATTCGATCAGAAGCATGTATCATCAGTCTGTTGTCTATATCTATGAGCATTGCATTATTGTTTCTGGCACTAGTGGGTGTTGTTCACTATTTAAATGATGGAAATTTGGCGGCGTGTCATGTGATCAAGACCGCGCTCCTGCGGTCGAAAGGGGTCATGTCAGGCACTGGCCTGGAATAAACTGTGAGCCATGACTTTGGAATAAAGCACTTTTTGATTTAGCAACATCTTGCATCTGGTGGTCCGTACCTGGAAGGTCTCACCTGGAGAGCGGTGGGCCAGGATTGTGTCTGTATATATATATGTGTATATATATATGTGTATATATATATATATATATATATATGAAAACACACAGTTGCTCTTTCCGGAGCGCAGGGGACCCATGAAGAGTGGCGTACACGCCGGCAGAGCGTACCGGCAATTAATATTCCAAACGTTTTCCGATAACGTACGCTCTCACGTGAGCAAGGCTGTGTTTACAGTCGAAACGCGTTGTGTAATAAACTCTTGGATTAAATATTGTTGATCTGCTTTTCTGTCCTGAGAGCGTACGTTATCGGAAAACGTTTGGAATATATATATATATATATATATATATATATATATATATATATATATATATATATATATATACACACGTGTCAAAAATATTTTATTTTTTAATTCATATTTTTAGTAAATGTCTTTTTTTCATTTTTTCTGTTTTGTGTTTATATATAATTATATATGTGTGTGTATATATATATGCTTTTTATATTAGTAAATTAAAAAAATAACAAAAAAATTAATATAATGTAAAATATATATATTTAATACTAGTAGTTTGTTATAGGTATGTATATATAAATGCAAACACACATGTTTTTATGTGTGTATGTTTACATAAGTATAAATTTATTTTTAATAATAATTGTTACTTAAATGTATGTATTATACATTATATTATAGTTATGTATTAAAATGTTTACGTTTTACTATTTTAAACTGTGTATTTATTGAAAAACTATATTTTTGTCTTATTTTTAACGATATTAGTGTAAACTATATTTTTAACTCGATATTTTTGTACTTACCTTTATCATTATAGAAAAATGATATTTGTGGCAGCGATATTTTTTTCACAATATTTCTGTGTTACGATATTTGTGTGCTCAATATTATGTCACTGATCCCAGCTGTCAATGAAAATGGATCTGTTTTTGCTTTGAAAAGACAAAAAGATGCTAGACTGTTTAACTAAATCTGTATTTTACTTAGTTGTTGTGTTTTTGATCTAATTAGATCAGTGCCTCTGATGAGAAAATATGTGGCTCCAGCAGGTGCTTTGCCTGGCTGAAGCCCTGGGGTAGATGCAGCCTCACCAAGGATCAGTCTAGCCCTCTGCTGCATAAGCCCTCTTGGTAGCCAAGCAGCAGAACTGGTTCTAAGATTTTTGGGACCCTGGGCAGAGTAAGAAAATGCAAGGCCCCTCAAAGATGTAACATTAAAGGAAGTGACATCAATTGACCATTAATTTTCTGGTATTGTTGAAACAGTTTTGCAATAAGCTACTTACCTAGCGAGGATACCACTTAAATGGCTAAAAATAGAAATAATAGCCCTAGTAAAATAGGTATGTATGTTTACGCTGTATTAAGTGGAAATACATTACATTAATCAACCTGGGTGAAAAAGCTGGGCCTATGTCTCGTCAAAACTGATATGATTACTAATTTAGTAACTGGTCACTCTAAATGTTCACTAATTGTTTACAGATTAGTGCATGATTAAAATTCCAAGACAGGTTGTCCCATAGAAATATATCGGGATCTCAAGTGACTCCCCCGCCCTTCCTTTATGTCAACGAAGTTCAAGATAAGGCATTTGGTGTTCAGCAGGCATGGGTGAACAAAAGAATACATGCTAAATCGGCAAGGTGACCTGAAAGACCTGCAGCAAACAACAGAAAGTACAGATTGCAAAAGATAAGAAGAGGAGATGGCACAAATATTATTCACAGGTGGGGTGGGTGATTCATTGGCAGGCAGGAGCACCAGAGGCTGGCCCACACCAGGCACTAAGCATCTAAATACAGCAATTACTCGCAAACTCCATTTTTAAGAGATGCAAAGAGCTGAACTAACTTGAAGATATACTGAAGCAATGACTAAAAAGGGATAATGTGTGGCCAGGGAACAAAACAGCCAGAGGTTACAGTGGGAGCTAGTCACTAAAGAGACAAGTAGTATATTAAAGCAACAAAACAAGAGGAACTTTCTGCAGTAGACTATGTGCAGTTTACACCTATCTGGAAAGAAAATGCATCAGCGTGGATTAGATAGGTTGGGGAACTTGCAAAATAAAGCTAAAGTAACCCCAGAGATTTACAGTTTAGAGAATGTTAAGTCACATGTCACTATTATCTGAGCAGATACTTCTTAAATTGCACAGGTACCAGACCCATGCTGCTCAACTCATATTTAGCCTCAGAAGTGATAACCAAACTGCACCTGTTCTCAGGTAAAACCCTGGGATCTTGGTTATAGACTTAGTTGAATTCATGACCATTCCATCATCTACAAGTCACTTGAGTCACGTCCCAGGCAACCTATCCAAATACTTTTGGTCATCGAACCTCTAGTGCAAGAGCTGCCTCCCTGAACCTACTGGCTACCTACTTACATAGGCTCAATGATTGGCAGATCATCCCATGTTCATTTGATGTACTTTATGGAATGATTCTCACCTCACTCCTCAGCCACCTCGCCCTGAAATGCGCATTCTCCTGTACACTCCCCTTCCTCCTCACCACTCAGACGAGGCCAATTCTAACTGTGCTCCTGACAAGTAGCAATGTTCCTAGGCCCTGTTTCACTCCCTGAGGTTTGGGATTATTTGCTGTGGGAGAAGGTGCACATCATACTGTGCTTGCCAAGGCCATCCCATTGTCATTTTGCACATGACAATGAGGTGGCTGGCTTTGTGAGCACGGTCAAAGTGATTCTGTGCACACCAACTCTAAGACTGCAGCAGCCATTTGGGTTGTGTGCCAGTGGCCAAACCACAAGCCACGTTTATCCACAGTAATAAAAACAACTTCCACTAGCTGACCCACATGCCTGTCAGTCAACTGTGCATTCTCCACCTTTCCTACCTGAGCCGAACCCTTTCCCTGAGCTTCGCAGCACTTACATCTTGCAAGCTTGACTTCTTTCTGGTATGACTTTGCAGGACACTTTATGCACACACAGACATCAGAAGATGTTTGTTGGGTATTAGGGGTTGTTAGTCACAAAACACATTTTTTGGTGTCTGATTCCATAACCACCTTCTCTAAATCAGTCCAATTTGAAAGAAAGGTGGGCTGACTTGATAAGTTGCTTATCAGATAAGATTACTATGACATACTGTATTTGAGTTCCAATACCTTTACTATCTCCTGGAATAAGTGTTGACTGCTCGCTATTGCCACCTTTAGAGAGACAGATTTGAAAAAGAAATAACTCTTAACCAAAGTAAATGAATTAGTCTGTTCTACAAAAGCAATTGTAAACAATTGTATCCACTACAGATTCTGCCAATTCATCACCTATTTCCGTGACTCAAAGTAAAGGTCTCACAATAGCCTTTTCCTTATTACTTAAAAATATTGTGGTACTTTTGAGAAAAAGGCAGCCAAGAGATGTCAGAAGATGCTGAGACGTTTTGAGCCTGCTGAAGGTTTTTTTTAGTTTTTTATACCTTGGTGGGAACTGATGACGAGGCAAACAAGATATTCCAAAGGGAAGACATGCCAAGAGCTATGATATCTAGCACTCCAGTCAAAACATGGACAGGAAAGGGTCCCACTGGGAGCCAGATTTAATAGAAAAGTCAAGGGGAGCAATAGAGTACACAGAGAACTGGATGAAATTCAACAGACACATTGAGGATGGTTCAAGATCACAACTCTTGGTGAAAGATGACAAATGCATCTCAAAACAAAGACAATACTTAAAAAAATGTTTACAAGGAAAATAAAGAGATAGTGAATAGCAAACTTGGGCAGAAGGCTCAACTGGACACACTAGTTCGAAAGCATTTGTACCTTTTCCAGCCTCTTTTTTGCTGATTCTAACCACTTACATCACCCTCTCCCATCCATGCTTTACTTTTCACCTCCTCTCTTCCCCGGCCTCTTACCTACTCTTGCTGGACCAATCCTTCTTATATCCACCCCCCCCTGCTTTATCTCCTCTTCACCTCTCATCTCTCCCCAAGCATCGTTCCTTGTCTCTCTGCTTTTCTGTGCTGCACTACTAGAATCCCTAGGGCACTCTGGGTCAGGGACACCTCTCCACATTGGAATCCGAAATAGATGCTCGTGGCCTCAGCCCGAACAGAGCAGTAATTAGCGCTCTCGGTCTCTGGGCTCCGCCCAAACAGACGCGCATCTCATCTGCTGCCGCCCTCTCAGACGGAATTCGGTGCTCTCAGAGGAGTTTTGGGTAATCGTGACTTTGCTTCTCTTCTGCACCTTCTTTCCACCCCACGCAAAATCCTAGTTAATCTCCAGCGCTAGTCGTGGCCGGGTAAGAATGCCAGCAATGTGGTAAAGCCGCTCATCCTTTCACCCGGGAACTGTTTACCCGCGGGTGAGGAGGCCCGAGAACAAGTGCATTAGGAACTCGACACCTGAGCACATGCGCCCTGACAGGGCCACGCCCACTACAGCGCAGAGCTTCGGCAGGCATGAAAGTCACTCTCTTCTCATCTCGGTCGTCTCACACGCCTGACGCCTCCCAGCTTCGAGCCTGCAGGCGAGGTGCAGCCTCCTGGTTGTCTGGGGCTCCTCGCCATATCTACGTTACCGCACTCTAGACACAGGCCTTTATCCAGTATGTGAGTTAACCTCAGCACAAGTTAGAATCCCTGCGGCCAACTCAGCCGTCCATCCTTCCGAGGTCGGTACATTGAGTATCATTGAATTGATGAAAGAAACGGTTATTTACAGTGCTTGGGCACCGTAGAAGCGCGGTATGAAGTGCTTTGTTAAACTAGCATTGAGAATCACCAGTTTTGAATACAGTACGAGTCCTGGGTATCACAGGTGCAGATGTTTCTTTCTGTTCCTCCCAGGTGAGTGCTCTACTGTATGACATATACATTGGGAGCATTCAGACATGTGCAACAGAGCAGTGCGGGTTCGCAGAACCCCAAGGAACATAACCACAGCAGTCTAGTGTCCTGGTGATGTCTGTGACACCTTCAGCCAATCCTGTTCGCCCATTCAAGCGCCTGGGGCTTTCGTTTTCCCACGGGGAGCCTGTGCTTAAAAGTCCACGGATGCAGTTATGTTGGATACAAATCAGGGCTGGGTGGTGGAGAGGGGCATGGAAAAGGGCTCCCCATCTCTGGTGTCTTCCTTCAAACACCCGAGAGTGAAAGGACGTTTCCTGGCGTACAGAGAGGATGGAAGCGCGCACACTTCTGGCGGGAAACAGATGTAGGCTATAAGAGAATCTCGATTAGTTAAGTGTTACCAAAACCCATCATATATATCCTGAACTGCTAAATAAAACTAAGTATTGTGTTAATAGACAGTTGTATACCGTGGCTGGACAGATAAAAACTCTGAGAAAGCAAAAGGATTTTACCTAACAGGTCGGATGTTAACCGGCCCTTTACTATCACTAGGAAGACGGAGGCCTCATTTGAAGATTTCTCGGACTAAAAACACCATTGACAACTTTTCTAAGGACCATTTGCGTTACAAAGCTTTGTTCAGGGCTTTCTTGAGCAAATGGTCGAAACTATATGTCAGCAACAACTTATAGCCCTGATGTAGATACTTGCAACAACTCTATGCATTTTACTTGGTGGGAGGAGCCTTTACCAAAAGGTGGAGCCTGAACTGTAAATGACCTCAATTCCTGACGAGATACAGAAGGCGGCCGTCCCCGGCTGAGTGTGATAGTAACTTTGATTTTATCCTGCCCTGCCACCATGCTGATGCTATGTCTAGCACTGTAAATAATTAAGAGTTACTATTACCCAGTTTAACAGAACTCCAGACACCAGCCTCGGGGTTGAAAGACAGAGCTGGCCTTGCCGGGGTTTGACCTTGAGACCTGCAGATGAGCACCGCGCATGTCAGAGGTTAAACCCCCAGAGGCTCGGGGTCGTGTAGGGCTGTCATTGGCAGGACTGTGGATCCCGCAGGATACACGCGGTGGGTTGTTGCACGGTTTCGGGCTGAAGACACAGCTCGGCGGGAAGAGAGTTCAGCAGACTCATCCACCCCTTTGGGAGATCTTCTTGTAACCTGAAAGGCGCGGGGCGGTACCCTGGCGGGTTTAGTCAGCCTTAAACCTTTCAAAGTCGATACAACGAATGCCATCGAGCTTGTTGTCTGTGGCTAAGGAGGGCCAAAGCTGAGGGTTAATGCAGCGAAAGATAGCTTGTGGTTTGAGCTGTAGACATCATATGTGAGCACAGGTAAGCGTGCTGTACTTCGGACGTTGGGAGTTAGAACCCAACACGTTAAGTCCCCTCCCCCTTTGGACTGGGCAGCTTCTTGATGTTTGGCACCAACCTGCCTTTAGTGGAGGGCAATAGAGCGTAACTTAATGAAGAATGCATTCAGGGGAGTAGTAGCTTCAGGTGTGTGTGTGTGGGAGGGGGGGGTGTTTGGAGTGTTACACCCCCCCTCCCCACAATAAATGTATTTTCTGGTAATTAGTTGGGTACAGGTGCTTTCAGTCGGGTATGGTGAGGAGTCTGTCGGATTTCACAAGGAATCTTTACATACACCGAGCCACAAACGCACACACACTGTCTCCCTCTCTCTGTTTTGAAAGTCTTCAAAGTGTTGGTTATTTTTCCAAATATTGTGTTTTCGCCCACCCAGTACCCCCACCTATCAGTATTCTTCTCCCTTTCCACTGCCCCTAAAGTCCCTCTAATGCGCCCTGCTTGTCTATCAATCAAACCAGACATATATAGCGCTGCTAATCAGCTGTGAGGGTGTCTAGGCGCTGAGGATCTTGCACCGGATGTCTGTAATGTACTTTAACATTCAATGCCAGAGTGATTGTTGGAAAATCTCAAACTCAACCCCCTCCCCCCCAGTCTTAGTGACCAGGCTACGCCCCTGAATGCATCGCACCCATTGGCAGTGTGAGCGTTGGCTTGTTACGATGACCCTGTTCTCAAAGTACGGCCTCCTTGGCATTAGTACTACACCACCGCTGCCCATGAGGCCATCAGTGTGGCACAAGACGTGTCTAAACTGGCATCAATCCTGGCAGAGACACCCAAAACAAGCCTGTCGCCGGGACAGCCCTCTCGTGCAAGCTCCGGGACTTCATGTGGGCCACGTTTTCAAACAACATTGCAGAATTCTGTTTCCAGTGCTCAACCTGCCTGCAGGCTCCTGCAGATATGTTTGGACGTGCAGAGCTGCGCGACACTCCCTGTTCCCGTGACGTCATGTTGTTTTCTGTGTACAGGGAGTCCCTCCTGGTGCGGTCCTTTCAGATCTGCAGAAAATAGCTACAGCCCAACCGTGGCCTCCTTGGAGTTCAGGTGTGCGATGCTTGCGTGGGTGGTTTATGTGTATGTGACATAAATTAATGTAATTCATCTCAATACATGTCGATGCATATATTGTGAGCAGCAAGGCTCCATGGAGCAAGGATGGCCGGCGAATGGGGCGGGGCGCGGTATTCACTTAGAATATTTTCAAATAGGATAAGGTCTCCAGCTAGAAAAAAGCCAGATTTTATCTCCTGGACATGCCAGCATGGCAGCAGTCTGCTACCTCAACAGTCGACAGGCATCCACAGCATTAGCACGTGGTGGGTGAGAACAGGATACTGCTGATGACCGGAGGAGTCGCTGCATGCCATAGGTTTGCTGGTAGAGCCCTCAGAGCTTTGGGTCACATTGAGGGGTTCTAAGTACTTGGGTAAGAGAGTCTTCCATCCAGTTCCCGATGCAAGGAGGAAACACCCAGCAGTTCCAGGAGTGGGTCTATATATGGCCCTACTGTCTAGAAGATTGGGGACTTGACTGGTTCCTTGACTCACCCTGGGTATGGGTAGGCAGCCTTATGCATATGCTGGGCTGAAACGTGTGTGTGATCAGAAGTGGTAAAGGCATAATAAGTCTTTCAGATGAAGTTTATTCACTTTAATAATACTTGTTATCAGGTGCTAAGCCTTAAATCACCACCTGTAGCGGTAATCACCTCCTGTTGAGCTTGGCATCTGATACAGCTGTAGACAAATTTTACTGAAGGCAATAAAATGTACCCCTAAGAATTATTTTGTCTTTGCCCCTTCTGGTCACACACACATTTGAGCTCAGCATACCCATGAAGATGACTACCGTTAATGATTAGTCCATTAGCAATGTTGAGGAAGATTATTCTATTCACAAGACGCCTCCTTCGAGTTCTTTCCCTTCTCCTGTATTTCTTTCCCACTATTATGCTCCACCAGCAGTTTTAGCCAGTAAAAAGTAGTCTTTCACTCAGCAGCAAGACTGGTCTCTAATACACATATATATGATCACATCACCCTAGTGTAAGAGGCCTGCATTGTATTCCACTAGAAGCGAGAGTAAAGTTTATCATTTTCAAAGCTCTCAATGAAAAACAACCAGAATACCACACCAATTCTAATACAGCCAACCTCCTCGAGGACATGTCCAACCTTGGAATCACCCAGCGAGTGGGATACCCCGCACACGTGCCAGACTCCTACTGGACCCCCATCTTCATCAGCTTCAGCAAAATCACAGTATACAAGCCCACACCGATCACCTGGTCGAGCATACCCTCATCACTTCAGCATACCTATCCTACACCACTGCAGAAACACCATCACCAGATCTTCATGACAGGACTGGGGCAAGAGCTCAGAAGCATCCTGGTCTTCTGGACTCCTATACCACCATCTCTGACACAGTAACCCCCCACCCCCGAATCTATCCCTAACTTCAGTGCCTGGATCACCGCCTGCGCTGATATCCTGGTTCTTTTCAAAGTCATCAAAGCCACCAGAGCGCAAGCAAGCTGGTACAGGTATGAGCTAAGGCTCACCAAATGCCACTGCAAGCAACTTGAACGCACATGGAGACAAAGTTGAAACAACACAGACAAGAGCACTTACAAATCCGCTCTCAGACACTACCATCAGCAAATAAGAGCCACCAAATGCTCCGAACTTACTGACTGCATGGAAAGCAGCACCAACAGCGAGATGGGACTCTTTGCATTAATGAAAGACTTCACCTCTCCAGCAACAAGCTCCTCCAGCATAACATCCTCTCCGGACCCCGGCACCCAGCTGTCCCTTTTCGGCAACAAGATAACCAGCATGTACGATACCTTTGAGCCCTAACCAGACCCTTCAGACGTAGCATCCCTCCTGCCCATCTCTACCAACACCCAGTGGGTCACCCTGACCGCCTGGCCCACCATCTATACTCAAGAAACCTCAATGATGCCTCAGACTCACGTCTCCCTGATAATTTGTTGACACGCCCATCTCAAGACCCGGAGCTGCCCACTCTGTTGTGCTCGAAGCAACCTACTGGCCTGCCCAAATGCAGACGCAAGAGCATGGATGACAGACGCTGTGCAGTGACTACAGTAGCCTATGGATCAGCATCCTCTTGGATACCCTCAAGCTCCCCACATTCATGTCAGCAGAGCCAAACTGAAAACCTGCCTCTTCTAACTCCAAATCACGAGTCATGTCAAAGATCTGGACCACCCAAAATGGTTTATGTTACCACTTATAAAATGCCTGATCATGAAAAATGAAAGTGCCATCATCGACATTCTCGAGGGTTCCAGAAATACCACCTAATGCCTCTGTCATCGTATGGCAAGGAGGGATTGTATGCCATACTTTCTGCCCCCCATACACTACCTACGAAAGGTCTGAGTAATAAAATGTTGTGTCCAGTATGTCAAAGAGAAGACATTGTAGCTGCGACCCTTCCACCGCCTGATGATGCAAAACCTGTGTCATGTCAGAGACATTTTTCTACTTTAAAAAGTCTTAATTATGCGGGGCCCAGTACATCCATTGGAGAGTCATTCAAAGAGAAAGCCAACAGTATAAAATGGCGGGCCCATCTCAGCATTGTGTTTGGGGAAGCGGTGGTGTATGCAAGGGAATTGATGTGCGTGAGGCAGGTGTGGACAGGTCAGCTATACACTCACACATAGCCCTCAAAGAGTACTACTAGTAAATATCACATTCGCTGTAACTGGGCCCCGAAAGTATATACATTCCACCCTCAGATAGCATGCAGTGGCACGTGTGTAAGATACTAATAGAAGCAAAGACTGTGGCGGCGAGGATGCCCTACACTGGACCAACACTAGTAATGTATCTGTGTTACAGAAATAAGTATATCTTTTTGGACCCTGTATGAGCATTCTTCATATTGAACGGAATTAGTGAACATCATGCAGTATGTATCACAATGAAATCCGATTAGGGGCTTTGTAATAGGAAGTGTGGCTTTTCGTTCCAAAATTTTAGCGGGTATTGGGGAATAGAAACATTTCCGGCCATGGATCAGATAAATAACTTGGTGGGAAGGGGCTGTCTACAAGTAGTTCTTGGCTGTAAATGATGCTTTTTAACTGTGGCTGGGTTAAAAGGTGATGTAAGGGAGAATGAAGAGATCTTCACTGTGACATATTCTTACCAGATGGTTAAAATATAGGCGTGCTCAGAAAAATGATGCTACTTGTGTATTACAGTAATGGCTATGAAGCCAAAATCCAATTTAAGACCAGCCCATCTAGAGTGGAAATCTTCATCTTTTTCAGTTCACATGCGAGCCATGTCAGTGCACTTCAATTTTTTTTGTGTAGGATCCTCACATTGTGACCTCCCCTTTCCCTAGTGAAGGAATGGATCACAATGGGAGCTGTAGTTTGAGGATCTTCTATTGTTCAATGGTATCTCTTTGTTCTGGTGTGCAAACATTGTTAGGTCTCGATAACATATTTTCAGGTATGTCATTTCTTGCACGGGATGAGGTAGACTGCATTTCTCTATTTGTATATGAAAGATTCTATAACCGGGACATTTACAAGGTCCGTTGCTGTGGTAGGTGTTCACCACAGACATACATCCAGGTTGTGCACTTCTTACTTCAACAGAGTCTGTTTTGCTCTGTTTGTCTGTAGGGTGTCATGGTGATTTGTAATTGACAGGTAGGCCTGAGTGGTTGGCTGGTTGTGTGTGTGGAGCTATAGGTGGAAAGGAAAGTATTTCAGGTAGCTTCTCATCTTGTGCCTACATATGTTACCGGTCTGTTATATCTTTCTTACTGGCTGCTACTGGTTAGTATGTAATGATTAGGTATTCTCCAACAGTTGTTTTTTTACTCCTTCTCTTGCTGTTTGTGTGGCTGTTCTGTTTCTTTATCTGTCTGTTGAGGTGGTCTTGATGGAAACATTATTTGCCCAATATTCAGCGGTCTCTGATGGCCTGGCTGAAGATCTCCCCTTTCTTAAAATGAGTGGGATGAAAGCGGTCGCTGTGTAGATAGACACTGTGAAGTTACTACTTGCCTATCCTGTTTTATGAATGCAGTTGCATCTAGGAAGCTGATTGAACAGTGGAATGTACAAAGCTGAGGTTTATTGAAAGGGTTAATGTTGTCAACATCTGCAGTAAACAGTGCTTAGTCATGCATTCCAGTCTAGATGAAGAAGATTTTCAGGAGTGTTTTCGGCTCTGTGGTTTGGTTGAAGGAGGTCATTTAGAGTTTGCGGTTACCCTGCTCCATTTAATGTCAAGAATAAAGCTGGGTTTCCGATGGCAGAGCCTCCACCTGCTCTGCCCTGGAAACGTCAGACCTGGTGGCCTGTCCGCCACAGGGCGTTCAGTCCATAGTGACCGTCACACTTCCTACTTAGACCATTACATGTTTTCCTTACACGGGACCACCAGGTAGGCGGGGCATGGCAGTCTCAGTTAGAGAAAACGCAAAATAGCCCCCAGAGAGTGGGAGAAACTTTCCTGTGAGTCTGATCCTTATTTTTTTGGTTTCTGAAAACAAATTCGTGCTTTGGGAATTTATTTTCAGAAAACAAAAAACTTCACGGAGAGGGGGCATCATCATTTGCACCGCTGGGCAAAACTACTTCCACGGAAGGCACAGAGATCTCCACCTGGTTGCCAGGGGAGTGGAAGCTACAGCCTCTGCTGATTGGTGGGCGTCCCTCCACCCTCTAATTGAGGTCTTTATTCTCTTTGAGCTCTGGTCTGGTAAATGCTGGGCTACGCTCCCATACCGTTCAGTGACGCCCATTTGTGTGAATACCACCATATACATCGAATGCCGACCAAGCAATAGTAAGTCTATTGAGTCAATCCCAGAGATTAAATATGGTGTTCTATAGGGCTCGAGTCTATCGTCACTCGTAGTCTATATTTATTTGCTCCCTTTAGCCGCAGCTTTGAGTCAAATGGGTATTCGATTCTATATGTAAGCAGATGATACTCTGATCCTATTTAGCTTAAAGGAAATATAGGAGGCTACCAATACCCCCCCTCCTGGATTTAAAGAATTATCTTTAATTCACATGATCGTGGATGGCCTAAACTCTCTGACTTTAAATCCAGTTGAGCCTAGACTAGGACAATTCCATAAATCTAGCTTCTTCAGTATATTTAATAGCCCAACTACAACGAGGACAAAATGCGGCAGCGCGTTTAATAACTAAAATTTCAAGCACGGCACGCACAAAGCCAGTCATATGAGCACTACGCTGGCTACCAATCAAACGGAGGATCTCTTTTAAAGCTTTAACTTTAATGCATAATGCCCTTTATAACCGGTGCCCTGAGTTTCTAGTGTGAACATTTACATGGTATCATTCCACACGCTCACTTCGCTTCAATTCCCAGTGTTTAGTATCAATCGCAGAAACAAAAACTGCGGGAATGGGTGATAAAACATTTTCAGCAGCGGCAGTCAAACTTTAGAATGCTCTCCTGGTCTATGTGGGATCTGAATCTAGTTTGATGCAGTTTAGGACTCAACTTTTCAGTTGTTAGACCCAGCTCCTTACACTGTGCAGTTATGAGCACCAGGAAGCTTCAGCGAGCGTTTGCACTAGACAAGTTCCCATCCATCGACGATGTGCGTTGGTATTTGTAGCGCGCAAACCTAGCTCGAGAGGAGCCAGGCTCTGATGAGGTGGTATGGCCCCAGGGAAGATGCAGTCATTGGTAGACTCACCGTCGGGTCAGGGGTAGTGCTCCTCGAAGAAATGTGTCTTCAACTTTTTTCAGAATTGTGGGAGAGACAGTGCCCATCTGATGTCAATAGGGAGACTCTTCCAAATTAGATTGAAAGATGTATTGGTCCACACAAATAGAAAATATTCATCGAATTTAGGACTTCAAGCTACCTTTTGTGAAATGATAGGGCCACGCTACAAAATAACAGTAGCCCTTAGCATATACACCGCAGCAGTCCCAAGATTAAAAGGCCAGTGCCTGGTGATGATGCATTATGCACACCTCTGACGCCTCTGAAGTCTGGGGATGGGAGTGATGTATCTGTAACACTGTCTGCCTTGTATCTGCTCGTTGCGACTGCAGCATTGAATTTAAAGTGCTTTGCCAGGCACATAAAATCATTACTGGCACTGCTTTGAAATACTTACAGTTTAAAATAATCCCCAATGTTCCTGGAAGAAGTCTTTAGCCTGCCAGTTTGTCTTTACTACTGGTTATAACGTTCAAGAGCAACAGACATGGCGAGCATAGGTTCTCTGTAGTAGCACCCACTTTGTGCAATGGTTTGCTGCTGAGTCTGGCCACAAAGCTTCGCTATTATTTCTTTACATGTTATTTCTTAGTCTCTTATAGATTATGTACTAGTATATGGCGCCACTGATTGTTCACATTGAAGTTATACACTACGTGAGTTTCATCACAGTCACATTTCCCTCAGTTGTTCATGTTCCCCAAAGTTGTCCCTCATCCAAAATCCTTTTTGAGTACCAAATGCTATCGTAACCCACAATACTCGTATAAACTTCATCTGCCATTTGTGCTTCACTCAAACGTGTCTTTCCCAGTTTGTAGTGTGCCTGGAACATCCCCTGTCCCACTTCTTGTTCACCAAATCCCCTTTGCACCTGTCTGCAGTGCCTATTAAAGATTATCTGTCCCACTTTTAGTTAACAAAATCTCGGTTACACCAGTCTTGTCTACTCTTCGGATTTTCCTTATCTGCACTATTTCTTCGGCCCAATTTCCTCGTGATCCCAGTCCTTTCTTTTTCTAGTTTTACCTACCCTAGTCGTTTTAGCTTCCCAACTGTCCCCTACCCCAGTCTGCTCTGCTCATAAAACCTCACCCATCATCTATTAAAAGATCTGGTCTAAGATTACAAGCACTTCATGTGGCCTCACATCAGGCAGAGGAGCACAGGCTTGGGTCTCACCTATAAGGTGCCCAATGGAAACAAGGATGGAAGAGTGTAAACAAGATCACTGTGTGTGCACCTTTGATTCCATGCAGACCTCGGTGTGTGATTCTCGGAAAGCAAGATCAAAACCAGGAAGGAAAGCCTCACAGAAAAGAGCCCTAATGATGCATATGTATGTGATAGTCAATATGGAAATTTGGGTTGTAAGAAATGCGATGCTTCTATGCATAATTAGTGGCCAAAACATTACAGAATATGTAAGTATGGAGCTATTAACGTACTCACTGAATTATACGTTTCATAATTGCGGTCAGTATGGAAACTACTGATCAAATACCAATTGGTCAGAGACCCTCCCCATAGACGATCGACTGGGATTGAAAGTGTTTTTTTGGAAAGGCAGTGTACTTAGATTCTTGAGCATCATATAAAGAGTAATAGCTTCTCTGGACTCGTTCATCAAGGAGAGTTCAACGATGGTCTGGCTCTCAACCAGCAAGGAGCTTCAGTCGACATTTAAGGTTGACATTTTAGCAATCTCAGATCCTGGCACTCTGGGGAAATTTATCTTATTCTGGTAGGGTGTTTGCTCCAGTCCCAAGGCCTACATGCCTATATGGTCACAGAGGATGATGCTAGCGGCCTCGGTATAAAGGAGGCTGGATCCATTTAGGTAGCGCGGTGAAGTCACACCACAAAACAAAGAGCCGTAGTAGCATGGGCTTATATTACAAGCACCACACTCATTTTGTATGCCGCTTCTTCCGTATTTAAATAAGTACTTACGGCTCCAAATAACGGGATTTACATTCACTGTGTAAAATGACATATAATGTACATTACACAAAACGATGTAATATATATCTACCAATGAACTGTGCTTGAAGAATATCAAGCCTTGAGAAAGAGTCTTAGCTGTGAAACACTATTTGGCTGATACTTGCTGTGAAGTGTACACTGAAAATGGTTGATGTAAAGTTGACACTGAAATGTGTAACTCTTCTGAAGAAAACCAGCTTTCAAAACCCCAAGACGATTGGATAATGAACCCGAATTGATGGTTTGGAATGGTCATAGGAAGGAAGTATTCAACTGAATAGATCATTTATGGCCTTCATGTTTTGGTGTAATCTAATAGACACAATGTGCATAAGATGTTTATGTGCTCCTCCTTTCCTGTGTAATTTTGATAGCCCAAATTGTAACACGGGCGGGTGCCCTGTGTGGTTGAGAGCACCATTTTTCCAACATTGTGTCACGTTCCAGTGATCAATTTATTGTGAGGCTTTTATGGTACTTTATATTCTGGTGGTTGACCATAAGAAGGTAGCTATTGTCCCATACAACTGTGCCTTCCATTCTTGCTGCATAACGATGAACATGAGAATTGACCGAACTGTGGATACAAGCACCAGGAAGAAGGTTGTTGATGATCACTGTCAAATCCTTTTGGCAGTGCAGTAAAGTCTGAAATTCTATGATATGTCACAGGATGTCACCTCAATGGCAAAACACCCTGACATATAAAAAAACTGTTGGTCGGTGTCAGGCTATTTGTAGGAGTGCTGCCAGGATAATGTGCATCAGGGGCGCAGTGGAAGCTGTGCTTCATTAGGACACTTGACTTTGCACATGAGCACCTGTATTACGCATCAGGGGACCACACTTATGTGGGGTTCATGGGGTGAGGGTTTTGTTTAGCAGCGGAAAACACAGATGTGCGTATGAGGGGTGATGTCAGAGAGGTCTCAAGTTGTTCCATGTCAGGTACATCCATTTGGCTTTTGGCTAGATCTATTTTGCATGTTGGGATTATCAACATTCCCCAGGATTCAAAGTTCTGCTGGATAAAACCAGAACTGGCTCATGGTATCCTATGATATTGGCTACATGGCTGCAAAGCATGTTAAGGGATGGATGCAATAGAGCCTTGCTTATGATACCGACATTTTTACTTGTTTTTTATCTTGCTGTTTTATAGGGCTGTCGCAGTCTCCCATAGCAGAACTTTGGTAACAAATTCAATTTCACGTTTACTGTGATCCTTGCAAACTTTTTCATCAGCAATCTTTACATTTCAATTAAGTATGGTTTGTAAAAATGACAAGAGTCCAGCTGACCATGTTTACCGTCAGGCAATGCAGTGCCTGACTCTAAGGATTTCTGTAAATACTGTATTTCTATGTAAAAGCTAAACTCCGTTCCTGAAGCATAACACTGGATAACTCTCTTACCTAACTTTATACAAAGCCAATAATTCCAAATAGTGCACCCGTTAGCATGAATATAATGACTGAAGCCTAAAATAACAAGCATTGGCATAGCCAATAGGTCTCGCCTTTGGGGCCGTAAGTGTTTAGGCAGAGCTATTGACTTTGCCAATGTGTTTAAGCTGTGCTGTAGAGAAGTGTGGCTGCTGTGCAGCATGCTGAAAAGTTGTAATAAAAAAGTGCCAGAAGCATTTTTGTTACCTTATATATGACCAAAAAGGCATTATGTCCAACAGAACGACCATATAAAAAAATGTATGTACAATAAAAAATTTCCTCATTTTTCTTTTGTTCTTGCAATGCTGGCAACTTGTTTTTGCCTATTCCAATGGTTGTTTGTTAAAGTTTTTTTTTGAGGGGGCATAAACAATTGGAGGTTGAAGGTTGTGAACTAGTACCTATATTATAACACTAGCAGCGGCCAGACGCTAGGGGAGAATCAACAGATGGCAGATTCCGAGAGCAGGCTGAGGTGGTGTTGAGTGATGTTGAGGTGGTAGTGGTAGTGGTGGTGGTGGTGGTGACTGGTGCTGAGACGATGCTGAGGTGATGCTGAATGATACTTAGGTCTTGCTGAGTGATGATGATGTGGTGGTGTACTAGTGCAAAGGCGATGCTGAGTGATACTGTTGTGGTTGTGCTGAGTGATGCTGTGGTGGTGCTGAGTGATGCTGTGGTGGTGCTGAGTGATGCTGTGGTGGTGCTGAGTGATGCTGTGGTGGTGCTGAGTGGTGCTGTGGTGATGCTGAGTGATGCTGTGGTGGTGCTGAGTGATGCTTTGGTGGTGCTGAGTGGTGCTGTGGTGGTGCTGAGTGGTGCTGTGGTGGTGCTGAGTGGTGGTGTGGTGCTGAGTGGTGGTGTGGTGGTGCTGAGTGGTGCTGTGGTGGTGCTGAGTGATGCTGTGGTGGTGCTGAGTGATGCTGTGGTGGTGCTGAGTGATGCTGTGGTGGTGCTGAGTGATGCTGTGGTGGTGCTGTGGTGGTGCTGAGTGATGCTGTGGTGGTACTGTGCTGGTGCTGAGTGATGCTAGGGTGGTGCTGAGTGACACTGTGGTGGTGTTGAGTGACGCTGTGGTGGTGCCGAGTGACGCTGTGGTGGTGCCGAGTGATGCTGTGGTGGTGCTGAGTGTTGCTGTGGTGGTGCTGAGTGGTGGTGTGGTGGTGCTGAGTAATGCTGTGGTGGTGCTTAGTGGTGCTGTGGTGGTGCTGAGTGATGCTGTGGTGGTGCTGTGGTGGTGCTAAGTGATGCTGTGGTGGTGCTGAGTGGTGGTGTGGTGGTGCTGAGTGGTGGTGTGGTGGTGCTGAGTGGTGTTGTGGTGGTGCTGTGCTGGTGCTGAGTAAAAGCTGGGGTGGTGCTGTGGTAGTGCTGAGTGATGCAGTGGTGGTGTTGAGTGACGTTGTGGTGGTGCCGAGTGGTGCTGTGGTGGTGCTGTGGTGGTGCTGAGTGGTGGTGCTGAGTGGTGGTGTGGTGGTGCTGAGTAATGCTGTGGTGGTGCTGAGTGGTGCTGTGGTGGTGCTGAGTGATGCTGTGGTGGTGCTGTGGTGGTGCTAAGTGCTGAAGTGGAGATGCTGAGTGATGCTGTGGTGGTGCTGAGTGGTGTTGTGGTGGTGCTGTGCTGGTGCTGAGTGATGCTGGGGTGGTGCTGTGGTGGTGCTGAGTGATGTGTGGAGATGCTGAGTGATGCTATGGTGGTGCGGGGTGGTGCTGTGGTGGTGCGGAGTGGTGCTGTGGTGGTGCGGAGTGGTGCTGTGGTGTTGCTGAGTGATGCTGTGGTGGTGGTGTGGTGGTGCTGAGTGGTGCTGTGGTGGTGCTGAGAGATGCTGTGAAGAGAGAGAATGAGAGAGTGTGGAAATAGTGAAAGACAGAGAAAGTGTGTAAAAAAGTGGGGGGGATCAAGAGAGACTGACGAAATAAATGCCGAAAAAAATAGCCAATGTTGCCTTCACAGAGAATGAACTTTAAAAAAAAAAAAAGTCAAAGAATGAGTAAGAATAAACTTTAAATTAAACAAAAAAGCCAATGTGTCCTTGTCCGATGGTACTGTGCTGGTGCTGAGTGATGCTGGGGTGGTGCTGAGTGATGCAATGGTGGTGTTGAGTGACGCTGTGGTGGTGCCGAGTGATGCTGTGGTGGTGCTGAGTGATGCTGTGGTGGTGCTGTGGTGGTGCTGAGTGGTGCTGTGGAGATGCTGAGTGATGCTGTGGTGGTGCTGAGTGGAGGTGTGGTGGTGCTGAGTGGTGCTGTGGTGGTGCTGTGCTGGTGCTGTGCTGGTGCTGAGTGATGATGTGGTGGTGCTGTGGTGGTGCTGAGTGATGCTGTTGAGATACTGAGTGATGCTGTGGTGGTGCGGAGTGGTGCTGTGGTGCTGCTGACCGATGCTGTGGTGTTGCTGAGTGATGCTGTGGTGGTGCTGAGTGGTGGTGTGGTGGTGCTGAGTGGTGCTGTGGAGATGCTGAGTGATTCTGTGGTGGTGCGGAGTGGTGCTGTGGTGGTGCTGACTGATGCTGTGGTGTTGCTGAGTGATGCTGTGGTGGTGCTGGGGTGGTGCTGTGGTGGTGCTGAGTGATGCTGTGGTGGTACTGTGCTGGTGCTGAGTGATGCTGGGGTGGTGCTGTGGTGGTGCTGAGTGATGCAGTGGTGGTGTTGGGTGACGCTGTGGTGGTGCTGAGTGATGCTGTGGTGGTACTGTGCTGGTGCTGAGTGATGCTGGGGTGGTGCTGTGGTGGTGCTGAGTGATGCAGTGGTGGTGTTGAGTGACGCTGTGGTGGTGCTGAGTGATGCTGTGGTGGTGCTGAGTGATGCTGTTGTGGTGCTGTGGTGGTGCTGAGTGGTGGTGTGGTGGTGCTGAGTAATACTGTGGTGGTGCTGAGTGGTGCTGAGTGATGCTGTGGTGGTGCTAAGTGCTGCTGTGGAGATGCTGAGTGATGCTGTGGTGGTGCTGAGTGGTGGTGCTGAGTGGTGTTGTGGTGGTGCTGTGCTGGTGCTGAGTGATGCTGTGGTGGTGCTGAGTGATGCTGTGTAGATGCTGAGTGATGCTGTGGTGGTGCGGAGTGGTGCTGTGGTGGTGCTGACTGATGCTGTTGTGTTGCTGAGTGATGCTGTGGTGGTGCTGAGTGGTGGTGTGGTGGTGCTGAGTGGTGGTGTGGTGGTGCTGCGTGGTGCTGTGAGATGCTGTGGTGAAGAGAGAGAATGAGAGAGTGTGGAAATAGTGAAAGACAGAGAAAGTGTGTAAAAAAGTGGGGGGGATCAAGAGAGACTGAAGAACTAAATGCCGAAAAAAAATAGCCAATGTTGCCTTCACAGAGAATGAACTTTTAAAAAAAAAAGTCAAAGAATGAGTAAGAATAAACTTTAAAATAAACAAAAAAAGCCAATGTGTCCTTGTCCGGCCCCTCCTGCTTGCTCAGCCGTAGAATTGAATAAACTTTAAATTAAACAAAAAAAGCCAATGTGTCCTTGTCCGGCCCCTCCTGCTTGCTCAGCCGTAGAATTGAATAAACTTTAAATTTACCAAAAAAAGCCAATGTGTCCTTGTCCGGCCCCTCCTGCTTGTTCAGCCGTAGAATTCTTTGATGAAAGCCAGATGGCGCCTCGAGCAAGTGAGGTGAAAGCCACATGGCGCCTGGAGCGATGCGAGGAAAGCGCGTTACTGTGCGCGTACTCGCATGCTCTAGGCCAGCCAAAAGTTGTGGTCGCATTTCTGCAAGCCCACTACAAAATGTCTCGCCCAGAGCCAGCGTTGAAGCGCTGGCTTTCAGGGCGAGACCTAAAAAGTAGGGGGATTCGACTAGATGCCTCACTTAAATACTGGCTTCCAAAATGACATGCATTTAATGAACTCCCTACATTTTAAGTACGGACTTATTTAGACTTTCCTAGTCAATGAATGATGTCCATGCTTTCAGGTGTTAAATTTGATGAATACCTCTTCTGAAAATGTAAGCATAGGTATGTTCATTTGGGCGCACATTTTTCTGTGCAGTTCATGTGGCAGTGCAGTCGCTCAATGATGGACTGTGTTGGACCTTCAGTTATTTCCATGAATTTGCCAATTGAGAATGCGAATGGCACCAAGATGTAGCAGAATGACAAAGTGGAGCTGTCATAAGGTCATTGTTGTCAGAGAGTGTGATCTTGTGTTCTCTAGCAGGCACAGCCATGATTTGACATAATTACAGGAGTGCTATAAATTCATGAGCGCATCAAGCAAGCCTACATTTAACAAGGTTCTTGTCTGTAGGGATGATGATAAGGGGTTGGCCATGGAAGCAACTCAAATATGTACGTAAATTAAAGAGAATCTTTGTTTGGAAAATAAAGTACACAAAATCAAGCACAATATTTAGAACGAAGACACAACGATGTAGATTATATGATGGATACATTGCAATTATTGTTTTTTTAAAAAAAAGTAAGTTAAAAGGAATCATTTTGAAGCTAAAAAAGAAACCAATGGTACAACACGTAGTCCATATAAGTAAGTGAGTTAACCAAAGGCTTGTTCCTCGACTGGCTTCATCACATATCTGTCCTTTGGTGACCCTTATCCAGATGAAGATGAAGGAGAACTAGGACCTATAGCCTTAAGTGATTTGAGGTAAGGGTCCATGCATATGTCGTGCTTGTACTAGGGGTGGGAGGAACTCATGCAGTTTCACTCTGCGAAATACTGCAGAGTTACATAAAAACTCTGCGAGATTCCGCGGTGTTCTGCCAACGGGCGGAAATATGTATGTCGCGCTGCTTGCGATGCAATTTAGCACAAACAGCATTGAAAAATCAGCGTGGACAGCACCATGTGTTGCACAAGATCACACGACCATTCCTGTTCATTTTGCTGCAGCTCGAGTAGAAAATCTACTTGAGGGGCAGGAAATCTACTTTAGAAACAGCCCTCTTACTGTGACCACCCACTTTAGAAAATGGCGCCAGGGGACAACAAATTGCGCTCGCATTCTTGAACCTCACCAGAAAAAATTGCACCATGTGGTGATTGGCAGAATTTGGCCAGAACTCCGCGTTTCAAAAGTAATGGGGAATAGCCAAATTCCACCAATTCCGCGGGGGGAATGAAACATTGCGCTTGCCCCTAGCATGTACCACCTGTTCTCCGCCTCCGTGCATTGCCTGAGTGCCCATCTTCAATTTCCTTTTGGCCAAATACTGCAAGCTGAAATCTGTGCGGTAGTTCCAATTTGAATAAGCAAATGTCAGAGCATTTTTCTCTGTTTCTAGCTGGTCTAACTCGTTTGCCCAGCTATGGAATGCATGTTGTGTGTGAGGCAATGTCCCACTTCTGTTTCTACCAGGGCTTACCCTTGCTGTTTACTAAACAGATCCACTCAGAAAGACCCAGCAAAGTCTTTGATCGTTCACTTTAATGCCAAATGAGTAAACATACTTACTTATTATAAGGGAATGTACGATGTTACTATGCGTGCTATTACCATGCAGTAGGTTACAACGCGGTCGTTACAACGACCGCGTTATTCACGCGTGGCTTTACATCGCAAGTTGTTTCTACGACTTGTGCTAGGTGGCGCGCTGGACTTAGGAATAGTATAAATTACTATTCCTACTCCAGTTAGCGCAACAGCAGGGAATGTGTTGGATTTAAAATCCAACACATTCCCTGGTATTGCACGCCATCTAGCGCAAGTCGTAGAAACAACTTGCGATGTAAAGCCACGCGTGGTAACAACGCGGTCGTTGTAACGACCGCGTTGTTACCTACCTGCATCAATCAATCAATCAATCAATCACGGCATTTATAGAGCGCGCTACTCACCCGGGAGGGTCTCAAGGCGCTGGGGGAGGGGGTAAGTTACTGCTCGAACAGCCAGGTCTTGAGCTGCTTCCTGAAGGAGAGATGGTCCTGGGTTCGCCGAAGGTGAGTGGGGAGGGAGTTCCAGGTCTTGGCTGCCAGGTAGGAGAAGGATCTTCCTCCGGCGGTGGTTCTGCGGATGCGTGGTACGGTGGCGAGGGCGTGGCTGGTTGATCGTAGCTGGCGTGTGGGCGTGTAGAAGGTCATGCGGTCGTTGAGGTACTTTGGGCCCAGGTCGTGGAGGGCCTTGTGTGCGTGGGTGAGGAGTCTGAACGTTATTCTCTTGCTGACGGGGAGCCAGTGCAGGTCTTTCAGGTGTCCGGTGATGTGGCTGTGTCGGGGGATGTCCAGGATGAGTCGTGCGGAGGCGTTCTGGATGCGCTGGAGTCTTTTTGAAGTTTGGCTGTGGTTCCGGCGTAGAGGGTGTTCCCATAGTCCAGTCGGCTGGTGACGAGTGCCTGGGTGACGGTCTTCCTGGTTTCAGTGGGGATCCATCTGAAGATCTTGCGGAGCATGCGCAGGGTGTTGAAGCATGAAGATGAGACGGCGTTGACTTGTCTGGTCATCGACAGGGAGGAGTCCAGGATGAAGCCCAGGTTGCGTGCGTGGTCCGTTGGCTTGGGCGCGGTGCCCAGGGCCGGGGGCCACCAGGAGTCGTCCCAGGCGGAGGGTGATGAGCCCAGGATGAGGACTTCCGTCTTGTCTGAGTTCAGTTTAAGGCGGCTGTTCCTCATCCAGTCGGCGACGTCTCTCATCCCGTCGTGTAGGTTGGCTCTGGCGGTGGTGGGGTCGTTGGTGAGGGAGAGGATCAGCTGGGTGTCGTCGGCGTAGGAGATGATGTTGAGGTTGTGTCGGCGTGCGATGGCTGCGAGGGGCTCATGTAGACGTTGAAGAGGGTTGGGCTGAGTGAGGATCCCTGTGGAACGCCGCAGATGACTTCGGTGGCTTCGGATCTGAACGGGGGAGGCGGACTCTCTGGGTTCTTCCGGCGAGGAACGAGATGATCCATTCCAGTGCTTTCTCTCGGATTCCGATGTTGCTGAGGCGCTTCACTAGGGTGCGGTGGCAGACGGTGTCGAACGCCGCGGAGAGGTCCAAGAGGATGAGGGCAGCTGTTTCCCCGTTGTCGGTTAGGGTTCTGATGTCGTCGGTGGCTGCGATAAGGGCGGTCTCGGTGCTGTGGTTGGCCCGAAACCCGGACTGCGAGGGGTCGAGGGATCCATTCGTCTCGAGGAAGGCGGCAAGCTGTCTGTTGACGGTCTTCTCGATGACTTTGGCCGGAAACGGAAGGAGCGAGATGGGACGGTAGTTCTTAAGGTCGGTGGGGTCCGCCGTTGGTTTCTTCAGGAGGGCGGTAAGCTCGGCGTGCTTCCAGCTCTCCGGGAAGGTGGCGGTGTGGAAGGAGGAGTTGATGATGTCCCGGAGATGGGGTGCGATGGTGGCGTCGGCTTTGTTGAAGACGTGGTGTGGGCAGGGGTCGGTTGGTGATCCGGAGTGGATGGAGTTCATCGTGCGGGTGGTGTCTTCGGTGCTGATCGGGGTCCAGTTGCAGAGGGTGGTGGTGGCGGGCGTTGGTTCGGCGGTAGGGTGCGTTGTTTGTGCGTCGAAGCTGTTATGTATGTCGGTGATCTTGCGGTGGAAGAACGCGGAGAGTGAGTTGCAGAGGTCTTGCGAGGGGGTGATGTCGTTGTTTCCGGCGCTGGGGTTGGAGAACTCTTTGACGATGCTGAAAAGTTCCTTGCTGTCATGGGCGTTGTTGTCCAGTCGTTCTTTGAGTGCCGACTTCTTGGTGGCACGGATCAGCTGGTGGTGTTTGCGGGTGGCGTGCTTGAGGGCGGTCCTGTTGTCTGTGGTCTGGTCGAGTCGCCAGGTTTTCTCGAGAGTGCGGCAGTTCTTCTTGGATTCCTTGAGTTCGTTGGTGAACCAAGGGGTTTTCTTGCTTCCGGGTCTGCTGGGAGGGTTTTTTAGTGGTGCGAGGTCGTCGGCGCAGGCGGTCAGCCACTTGGCGAGGTTGCTGGCTGCTTCGTTTGGGTCCGTTGTGTTGGTGGGTGTGTTCTGGCTGAGGGAGGCGGTGAGCTGCTCGGCGGTGATCTTGCTCCAGCTCCGGCGGGGAGCCTGTTGCGGGTGGTGGTGGGTCGTAGTCTTTCTGAAGCTGAAGTGGACGCAGCTGTGGTCGGTCCAGTGGAGTCCGGTGGCGTGGCTGAAGGAGATGTGCTTGCTGGACGAGAAGACGGGGTCAAGCGTGTGGCCGGCGTAGTGGGTGGGCGTGTTCACCAGTTGCTTGAGTCCGAGGTTGGCGAGGTTGTCCAGCAGGGCGGTGGTGTTTCTGTCGTTGTTGTTCTCCAGGTGGAAGTTGAGGTCCCCTAGGAGGATGTAGTCGGCGGAGGGCATGGCGTGCGGGCTGATGAAGTCTGCGATGTCTTCGCTGAATAGTGTGCGTGGTCCCGGGGGTCTGTAGATGAGGGTGCCTCGGAGGGTGGTCTTGGGGTCAGTGTGTATCTGGAAGTGTAGGTGTTCGGCGGCGGTGAAGGTCTCGTCGGAGTTAGTCGAGATGCGGATGGTGTTCTTGTGTACGATGGCGATGCCTCCTCCCGTCTGGTTGACGCGGTCCCTCCGGGTGATCTTGTATCCGTCCGGGATGGCTATGGCGATGTCGGGCGCTGAGGAGGCGTTCATCCAGGTTTCGGTGAGGAAGGCGATGTCCGGTGCTGTTGCGTCGAGCAGGTCCCAGAGTTCCACGGCGTGCCTGTGGACGGAGCGGGTGTTCAGCAGGATGCATTTCAGGTGGTTGCTGCTGGTGCTCGACTTGGCGGAGGTGGTGCACGTCCGGGGGCAGGTGAATCGGCAGGTTTGGCAGGTGAAGGGTCCGTGGGTGCGTCTCGGTGAGGCTCGGTAGCAGGCAGGGTTCCGGCCGGCATTGAGTGCGGTGAGTGTGGCGGCGTCGTAGGTCCGACGGGTGGTGATGCATCGGTGGGATCCAGGGGTTCTGGCGCTGGGCGCGGTCCAGTCGCGGACCGGCGCAGACGGGCTTGCCTTAGGCGCGCCAGCGGCGCGCCCGCTGCGGACGTCCGCTGCGCGGCCGCGCAGCGGCCGCCATTTATGGGGAGGTGGGAGGGAGGAGCAGCTGGGAGGCGGGAGGCAGGGGCAGCGAATGGGCGGTCAGGGGGCGGGGCCGCAGGGGACGCAGCGGCGGGAATGGCGAGAGGCAGCGGGGGCACAGAAAGGAAAACAGGGGAGAAAGCAGACAAAATCACGGGCACAGCGACAATGGGGCAGCGAGGGGCACAAAAAGGAAAACAGGGGAGAGAGCAGACAAAATCACAGGCACAGCGACAATGGGGCAGCGAGGGGCACAAAAAGGAAAACAGGGGAGAGAGCAGACAAAATCACGGGCACAGCGACAATGGGGCAGCGAGGGGCACAAAAAGGAAAACAGGGGAGAAAGCAGACAGAATCACGGGCACAGCGACAATGGGGCAGCGAGGGGCACAAAAAGGAAAACAGGGGAGAGAGCAGACAAAATCACGGGCACAGCGACAATGGGGCAGCGAGGGGCACAAAAAGGAAAACAGGGGAGAAAGCAGACAGAATCACGGGCACAACGACAATGGGGCAGCGAGGGGCACAGAAAGGAAAAGGGGAGAGAGCAGACAAAATCACGGGCACAGCGACAATGGGGCAGCGAGGGGCACAAAAGGGAAAACAGGGGAGAAAGCAGACAAAATCACGGGCACAGCGACAATGGGGCAGCGAGGGGCACAAAAAGGAAAACAGGGGAGAAAGCAGACAAAATCACGGGCACAGCGACAATGGGGCAGCGAGGGGCACAAAAAGGAAAACAGGGGAGAAAGCAGACAGAATCACGGGCACAACGACAATGGGGCAGCGAGGGGCACAAAAAGGAAAACAGGGGAGAAAGCAGACAGAATCACGGGCACAACGACAATGGGGCAGCGAGGGGCACAAAAAGGAAAACAGGGGAGAAAGCAGACAAAATCACGGGCACAGCGACAATGGGGCAGCGAGGGGCACAAAAAGGAAAACAGGGGAGAGAGCAGACAAAATCACGGGCACAGCGACAATGGGGCAGCGAGGGGCACAAAAAGGAAAACAGGGGAGAAAGCAGACAAAATCACGGGCACAGCGACAATGGGGCAGCGAGGGGCACAAAAAGGAAAACAGGGGAGAGAGCAGACAAAATCACGGGCACAGCGACAATGGGGCAGCGAGGGGCACAAAAAGGAAAACAGGGAGAAAGCAGACAGAATCACGGGCACAGCGACAATGGGGCAGCGAGGGGCACAAAAAGGAAAACGGGAGAGAGCAGACAAAATCACGGGCACAGCGACAATGGGGCAGCGAGGGGCACAAAAAGGAAAACAGGGGAGAAAGCAGACAGAATCACGGGCACAACGACAATGGGGCAGCGAGGGGCACAGAAAGGAAAAGGGGAGAGAGCAGACAAAATCACGGGCACAGCGACAATGGGGCAGCGAGGGGCACAAAAAGGAAAACAGGGGAGAAAGCAGACAAAATCACGGGCACAGCGACAATGGGGCAGCGAGGGGCACAAAAAGGAAACAGCAGCGTTGGTAACAGCAGCGTTGTAAACGCTGTTTCCCATTATAAGGCTGGTCTAACGATGGCAGGTTGTGTCTAGTTTGAGGAGTTTGGTTTGAGTCTCCATGAACCAACTGCCTACTGCTCAACTCCGACAAAATGGAAGTACTGGTCTTCGGCAACAAGACCTCCCAATAGGACTCCACCTGGGGGCCGTCAGAGCTAAGACCAACACCCACACCCACAAACCATGCAAAAAAATATAGGGAACATCTTAGACGACAAGCTCAATATGATGGCTCAAGTCAAAGCAGTGTGCACCTCCTGCTTCCACATCCTATGCATGCTGCAAAAACTCTTCAATTGGTTTCCTCAGAACACCAGAATAGAAAGGCGGGGCCGGCATCGGCCACGCCGAAGGTATGGCGGTCGTGCCGGCCCCCGATGACCATCCGGGGGCGGGCCTGTCGCGCGCAGTGATGACGCGACAGGCGCGCCTCACCACTAATTGGTCGGAATCCAGGCGTGACCCGGAAGTGATTGAAAACACTTCCGGGTCACGCGTTTGAGCTAACGCCAGGCCGGTTAGAACTGGCCTGGCTGGCATTTGGCAATAAAAGGCTGGGGAGCGGCGGAGGTTGCCTCTTTGCTCGCCGCTCCCTCAGCCTGCCAGTAGTCACGCCAGCCTCGCTAGGAGGCTGGATTTTTAATTTCATTTTGATTTTATTTTGCAGGTTCGGGTCGTTAGAATGCGGAGCGGCAGCGGTGGGACTTGGGCAGCCTCGTTTGGAGGCGATGCAGTTCCTCTTGTTTTGTCTTTCAGGTTGCTCCGTGGGATGTGGGCAGCTTTGGGTCAGCACGGAGGAACGAGGCAGTTGCGGATGCGCGGCGCTGGGGAGTCGAAATGCTTCGGACGGCACCTGTTTCTCGGCGAGGTAGTGCGGGGAAATCCGGACGCGCCACGTGTGACCTGATCCGGAGGGTTGTGCTGCTGTCTCCATGCGTGCCGGCCAGGGGCATCGGAGTTTGGGCCGGCATCGAGTGCTGAGGTTTTTCGTGGTGGCAGGGTTGTCGCCCTGCTCTGCACCTGAAGGGTGAGTGTTTTTGACGCTCCTCGAAACATTATGGAGCATTAGTGTGAATGGTGTGTCAGAACGCGGTGAGTAGTAATTTTGAAAGCACGGAAAGACATGTAGCCCGAGGCTTTGTGTGAAACGATTTGGTGAAGTAGTAGGGGATGTTTTTGGGATGGGTTTGAGCCCAGTGGTTGGGGTTCCGGTTTTGACCAATGCTCTGTTCCCAGGGTGTGATCTTTGCTTGCCGACTCGAATTGTGTGATTCTGCCCGGGTGAAGCCCCCCCCTTTTAACCAGACTCATTTCCAAAGTCTTCCCTGAGTGAACACGTGAAAAGCTTTGTGATGATTTCAGACACTCAGTGAAGAGTTACTTGATACGTTTTGCAAGGTGCAATCAGGCCTACCTGCGAGTATGTAAAGCAAGCAGCTTTTCAGGAGCTGTTAGGGCGAGTATGTAAAGCAAGCAGCTTTTCAGGCGCTGATAGGACAGTTGATGGATTACAGGCAGGAATGTGTCCAGGGGCTACTTTCTATACACACGTCAGCATACCAATTATATGCACGAGTAAGATCAATGCAAGGTACTGTTTAGGTGATGATGAAAAGATGTAGCCTTGAGCTGGGAGCTGGGCAGGTGATTCATCAGACGGACAACTTTATTGAAAACGATGCACTGATGACAAACTTGTTGAAAACGATGCACTGATGAAAGGACTGGCACAAGTCTCGTTTTCCGCGCTTGCCGCGTGTACGTTACAACATTTAATGTTCAGCGGTAAGAGGCTATCGTGTGAGAGTGTCTTGCGCTATTTAGCAATTAGGCACAGCCTGGATGCAATGGCGCCATGAGTTAGAGCCCCTGTACTGAACCGGGTCAGAGAACAAGCACTGTGGACAAATTACTCTTTAATACTGCTGTTCGGGGTGCTTGGCTATTGTTTAGGGCAGGCTCTTGAACGGGGCTGTTACTTCTGTTTATCTGCTGTGGCATTTCTGCAGGGGCGTTTTCTGGCGGCGAGCGTTCCTTAATCTCCACCGCGCTCGCCGCATTTAAGGTTGATAACTTTTGGGCGGACCATCTGGTTGGAATGTATGGGCCATTTCTGGATACAGGAGTCCAGTTGCGCGATCTTGTCTTAGGACGCATAAATCCGCCTGTTGCATGTGAGCACGTACTACACATGGAGTTTAGAGCAAATAAACGCTGCATGCAAGCATTAGGCCAGAGGTGTTTTTTAGTCACGGGAAAGTGGGCTCTGGACCAGGGCCACAACCTGGCAGGGGGCTCCCTCACAGAACACGCTCTGTTTTTGGAGAGTCTGGCCCCCGATGTCCATGAATAATTCTCAAGCAGATGGATTAAAGGCTATGTTCCTTTTATCTCCTGTGGGTGCCTTGTGAGAGCCCAGTATAAACATGCTGCAGAGAAATGTTGTTGTCTTGCAACATTGATAAAAAATTCTTTTACATCAAAATCAGAACGTCATATAAAAGAAACGGGAGAGATCGCAGGGAGTATTTTGCAGCAATATAAATGAGCTGCAGCTGTCTTCACTAATCAATCCCGGTGGGTTCATTCAGTTTTTTATCCTTCTGAGATTGATAAAAATGAGTAGCATTGAGTTGAGTAACAATAAACAGGTGCGAGCCCAGTGGGTTCATTCTGCTTTTTATGCTTCTGGGATTGATAAAAGGAGTACCATTGAGTTGGGTAACAAACATCGGTTATCCAGCGCCAAGATCCCCTCGGCGAACAGGAGCTTTGCAAATACATGATAGATCAAAGGGTGGCAACGCTCACAAAGATGGTTATTCGGGGGGTTTAGTGGTGTCCTCACGTTATGCACCTGGTGCTATCTTTAGCATAGTCTTATTTCATTGGTCATCAGGCCATGCGACTGGGGCTAGGCTAAGCGCTCTCATTCTGGAAGTCTGTCTTCAATATTCCTCATGTAAGGCAACTGGTACTATACTAGGCGCTCTCAATTGAAAGCCTGATTTCAATGTCCTTCAGGTAATGCAACTGGTGCTTTGCTCATCGCTCATTTAAAAAGCCTGATTTCAATGTTCTTCATGTAACGCAACTGGAGCTATGCTAGGCACTCTAAATTGAAAGTCTGATTTCGCTGTTCCTCGTAATCCAATGGGTGCTAAGCTAAGCGCTCTAAATCGAAAGTCTGTTTTCAATGTTCATCATGTAATGCAACGTGGGCTATGCTAAGCGCTCTCATTTTGAAACTCCGATCTTGGTTTGTAAGTTTAATTTTCAATGTTCCTCAGGTAGTACAACTGGGGCTAGGCTAAAGCGCTCTAAATTGAAAGTCTGTTGTCAATGTCCATCGGGTAATGTGACGTGTGCTATGCTAAGCGCTTGATTTGTAAGTCTAATTTTCAATGTTCCTCAGGTATTACAACTGGGGCTAGGCAATGCACATGGTGCTAATCTAGGCGCTCTCAATTGAAAGGCTGATTTCAATGTAAGTTTTCAAAAACCAGCTTCGGGTCGGCCGGCCCTCACAGACCGAAGTACACTCATGCTTCGAGTGAGCGTGGGCCGGTTCACAAGAAACGCACTGTATTTACCCGGTACCTTACCGGTTACCTTTATTGGGGTTGCGTGAACTTATCAGTACTAAAGCGAACATACCCTTGGTAGCTACAGATTGATGACAGCCTGGCTAGCTCGCTTGGATTTTGTTGTGTGCATTTAGTTACTAGTGGAGTTACGATTAGCGGAAAATGTCTGGAGAACCAGAATACACCGAACTCAATGTTACATAGCCGTGGTGGGTTTTTTGCGTTCACACTTTAAGTGGGCCAGCCACAAAAAGTTTCCGTTTTCCGCACTAGGGATGGTGCGGTACACTATGGCGGGCGCACAGTGCAGAGCACGGCTCGGGTGAAGGGCACTCTCGTAAACGGTTAGGGACTAATTGCCAAAAATGGAGGGCATTAACAAACTCGGGGGGCCCAGTGTTAAGGTTGCATGAGTTCAAATCTACTTTTAGCGACCAAAGGGTCAGAAGTAAAAACTGGGTCTAGCACGTGTCCTCTTGGCGCTCTTGAAAGCTGAGGATAAGTATATGGGCCTACTGCTGTAACCAGCAGGATTAGAAGTCTAGTATTGTGAAACCACAATTTAACGTGAGTCCTAGTACTCCCCTCTTTTCTCTGGGTAATGAACGCCTACAGGGTAACATCACAGCCTCCAGTTACCTTCACTAGCACTGCATACCGGCTTCTCCCACTGGAACTAGATCCTGGGGCTGCATCATAGGATATGTGTACAACCTGTGTTGCAATGTTATTAGTCTTCTTTATGAGGATTGCAGCGAATTCCTGTGGGTGTGGGTTGTAAGGCAGGATGTTGACAGGAAGTCTGATCAAAAGATCCGCCCTTGGGTCTGTGCAATTAAGTGTGCTAGTACTGTGTTGTCACACTATACCTATTCCCCGTGGGCTGGCTCACATTTAGTTCATCTGTGTTGTCACACTATACCTATTCCCCGTGGGCGCGTGCACATTTAGTTCATTTGGATGCTTATGTTGTCATACATCCGTGTTGTCCCACACAGTATCTATGCTTCCCGGGGAAGAATCTCGTCACAAGGACGGCAATATGCTTGCAAAGAATTGGACGGAGGATCCAGAACAGGCGTGGTCTAGGGCCAAATGTGTCACACGGTACTGGTGCACCCCTGTGCTTGTGCAATCAAGCATTATATGCCTATGGTTTGTCACGTGGCATCTCTGCACCCTTGTGCCTGGACATTTAAGCAGTAGATGCCCGCGTTGGGTCGGTGCAATCAAACATGCTACTCCCATGGGCGCGTGCACATTTAGTTCATTTGGTTGTGTATGTTGTCATACATCCGTGTTGTCGCACACAGTACCTATGCATCTTGGGCTGGGGGGTGTGGGTGACAAGGGGGGGGTACAGTCTCATGATGTAGTCAATAGGTGATGGCATGTGAACTGTATCTTTTATCCAACGACAAAAAACACTAATCATATGTGTTTGATTTTCATTTATGTATGGCTGGATCCATGACTGTGATACATGGGAGGCGCTCCACACCACAATGACCGCAGGTTGTGGACAGGCAATGGGATCGGAAGATCCGGAACGTGAGTGGCAAGCGACGGCATCAAGTGCGATGAGCGATCAATAGAAAAGCGCAAGAGGTGCCAGCATGCATGGTTGAGATGGTGCGGCCCATGCACTATATTGGTTGAGTATAGGTGGGTCAACCATTTGTTGTGGCCAGCCGGGGGATTTTAGCAGTGCGCTGCTCTACAGGTGTATGCCTTGCCAGCTTGAACAAACCCAGGGGTAACTGGCGGATGCAACACCTCAACGCCCCTTGTCGTGAAACTGTATCCTTCCATTATGGCGCCTGTGCTCGCAGGTGCCATCGTGGCGGACATTGCACGGTGTAGGGATGCTCCGTAGTAGGTGGAAGAGCTTATACAGAGCCTATCCCAGAACATAGTGGTCAGGTGTAGGTTGTTCACCGATTCCATGATATGCTGATGGGAGATCTTGGGGCCTGTGGGGCACACCCGGGGGTAGCCTACCAATGGTACAGTGGGACCAGCAATGAGTACCACTGTCTGGGGCAACGTGTCTATCGGGCGCATCGTGCTGCTATTAATTGAGGCCATTTAGTGGCTCCAAGACGGTATGTCAAGTTCCTCTGAGTCAGCCAGCCCTAGCATTATTATCCTGCAGTTGGGGGGGGAATGACTGGGTACGCCTGGGTAGAAGGGGGGCTGGTCGGAACACTAATCACTGAAGTGGGTTGGTCGACACGTCTATATCCGGGGTTTCCTAATAAGATGGCGTCTATTTGTCCAAATCAGGGAAGGAAATCTTCATGGAGAATCTGCTGGCCTAATTAGTTGTGTATAGCGACAGGGCATGACCTTTCAGTGAGCGTTTGGGGGGGCCCTGATAGTCGGTCAACTATGCAGGCCTGTGGCGGTAAGGTCATGATTGGTGAGCAGTAAATTTAAGGTCCTTAGAGGGCAGCGCCATTCTTGAATGGGGTTGCCCAAGGGGGAGGGACAAGTGGTCTCTCATAGAACTCCAGGGGCAGTTACAGCCGGTTGGCTGGATGGGTGCGGGGGAGTGGGAGTTACGCTTTCCAGTAGGCTGCTTGGCCACCCCGCACGTGCACAATGGCGCAAGTAAACGGCGCATAACTGCAAGGGCCCCATTATGGAGATAATCTACAGGGCGTACGGGGGTGACCTGGGGGGGGGAAGTACCCTCACGGGGAACGGGCCCTCTGCGCATGCGCACTCCGGTTGGAGGACAGGCATAAGGGCGTAGGGGGGTGACCTGGGGGGGGAAGTACCCTCACGGTGAACGGGCCCCCTGCGCATGCGCACTCCGGTTGGAGGGCGTGCATAATTTGCTAAGTATCGGGCGCCAGTTATTGACCTTGCCGTAGGCTCAAAATAGGGATACGCAGAAAATGAAATATGAAATGCTATTAGTATGATTACTGATTATGATATGTTTAGATTCGGATAGGAATACCTTTGTATTAGAGATATGTTAAGGTTAGCCATCTGACATCTGTACTTATCAATGAATCAATGTAATGTAATGGTTTTCTGCGTATTGTGTAAATATTGTATATTAATTTTGTTTTAAATTTTATGTAAATAAGTACGGCCGGGGTTTACGACCCCTAATCCAAAATCTTCTCATGTTATTATCTTGATATTGATAAGGGAGGAGGGGGTCTAGGTAGTACCTGGCCATATAGAAAGGCGGGGCCGGCATCGGCCACGCCGAAGGTATGGCGGTCGTGCCGGCCCCCGATGACCATCCGGGGGCGGGCCTGTCGCGCGCAGTGATGACGCGACAGGCGAGCCTCACCACTAATTGGTCGGAGTCCGGGCGTGACCCGGAAGTGATTGAAAACACTTCCGGGTCACGCGTTTGAGCTAACGCCAGGCCGGTTAGAACTGGCCTGGCTGGCATTTGGCAATAAAAGGCTGGGGAGCGGCGGAGGTTGCCTCTTTGCTCGCCGCTCCCTCAGCCTGCCAGTAGTCACGCCAGCCTCGCTAGGAGGCTGGATTTTTATTTCCCCACCCACCGTCCCCTAAAAGCAGGGTTGTACAGGGTGTATTGTTAGGAATTTAATTTTCAGGTTGACATTGTTATGTTTATCATATGTGTGATGATTTTTCTTTCCCATTGTTTAGGGGTTTTTTCCTTTTCAGGTTGACATGGTTATGTTTATCATATGTGTGATCATTTTCTTTCCCATTGTTTTAGGAGGTTTTCCATGTACAGGTTATGTTTATTGTCGTATTTTAGTGCTATTCCTTGGTCAGGCGGTAAGGTCATGATTGGTGAGCAGTAAATTTAAGGTCCTTAGAGGGCGGCGCCATTCTTGAATGGGGTCGCCCAAGGGGGAGGGACAAGTGGTCTCTCATAGAACTCCAGGGGCAGTTACAGCCGTTTGGCTGGATGGGTGCGGGGGAGTGGGAGTTACGCTTTCCAGTAGGCTGCTTGGCCACCCCGCACGTGCACAATGGCGCAAGTAAACGGCGCATAACTGCAAGGGCCCCATTATGGAGATAATCTACAGGGCGTACAGGGGTGACCTGGGGGGGGGGGGAAGTACCCTCACGGGGAACGGGCCCTCTGCACATGCGCACTCCGGTTGGAGGGCGGGCATAAGGGCATAGGGGGGTGACCTGGGGGGGGAAGTACCCTCACGGTGAACGGGCCCCCTTCGCATGCGCACTCCGGTTGGAGGGCGTGCATAATTTGCTAAGTATCGGGCGCCAGTTATTGACCTTGCCGTAGGCTCAAAACAGGGATACGCGGAAAATGAAATATGAAATGCTATTAGTATGATTACTGATTATGATATGTTTAGATTCGGATAGGAATACCTTTGTATTAGAGATATGTTAAGGTTAGCCATCTGACATCTGTACTTATCAATGAATCAATGTAATGTAATGGTTTTCTGCGTATTGTGTAAATATTGTATATTAATTTTGTTTTAAATTTTATGTAAATAAATACGGCCGGGGGTTTACGACCCCCTAATCCAAAATCTTCTCATGTTATTATCTTGATATTGATAAGGGAGAAGGGAGTCTAGGTAGTACCTGGCCATATGACCATCACGCAAGCCCCTATCACCAGCAGGCTGGACTACGGCAACACTCTCTATGCCGGAATCTCCAAACAACTCCTACATAGACTCCAGACCATCAGAACACTGCAGCAAGACTCATACTCAACTACCCCCCCAAGCCACACCCACATCACACTGTACCTCAGGAAACTTCATTGGCACCCCATTCACAAGCACAACCAATTCAAACTTCTCACCCACACATACAAAGCCCTACACAACACAGACCAGAATACTTGAACAACCTCATACACTTTCACCAATACCAGACACCTACGCTCTGCCTCACTTGCACTCGCTCACATTTCCTGCATCCGCAAAAGCAAAACTGGAGGCCGCTCATTCTCCTATATCGCACCCAGGACACGAAACGACTTCCCTCAACACATCAGAGCCTCTTACTCACTTCTTTAGTTCCACAAGAAGCTGAAGACCTGGCTCTACATATAAGCATCTTGGGGACCACAAACTACACACCTGCCCAAGCGCCTGGATACCCTCTCGGATAATTCGTGCACTAAACAAATCAATATAACATAACAATTATCATCAAGACAGGCGTGGGAAAGAAGGCAAGGCTACTGTCATAAGACGAATATGTCCATTATGCAGGCCTGGAACTAAATTATGGCAAGAAAGGAATGGTAAACAAAAGCAATCGAAGTAAGAGGAAGCAATGGTCATATAAATCAGGAGATACGCATTTGCTCGAAAGATGCAGAAGGAACGTCATAGAACTGGGAGAAGGGCTTGTCGAAGTGAACACACAAAAAGGCACAGAGGGATTGGTGACACAGGACTCAGCTAATGGATATGGCTCGGTATGGAGGATGTCAGAATGGCCTGACCAATGACAAGATATGGGCAGCTCATATAATCTGCCTTGTTAAGCTATATAAAACCTGGCATCTCTCTTTCTCAAACTAGGTCTCTTCCGAAATGCATACTGTACAAAGGCCGCTTTGTACAGAGATGCATTTGTGCCGCCTCTGTCAGGGTTTGCAGAAAAAAAGAATCTGATTGAGGGGAGAAATTCTCAAAGTGCTACTTTCTAAGCTAAGAGGATGAGTCACAGGACCAAGTACAAGGCAGCCCTTATCAAGGAACGGCTCGCGCTGAAGATGCCGCATTCAGATCTCGTGAAGCCTCAGCACTGCTGAATGGAGCGAGGGCTCTCCAACGTGTCTGTGAACTGTTCATTTTAACTGCCGCGAGGGGATTGAGGATGGGGAATGTGCAAAGCCAGAGAGAGAGAAAAGAGACCAGTTTAAGCCTCTATCCTGCTATCTCACCCCGCCCTTGGTGAGCAGAGCCTAATATTCCAGGCTGCAGGGGAGTTCTCAGTCATTGAAGTAACTCTACATTGCAGCATGGTGACCAACTGCACGCTTTAAAGAAAAGGAATGGTTGGGCTATCTATGCACGCGATGGGTGGTTGGTGTAAATCCCTTTGCAGATGGAAAGTGTCTTTGGCAATGTTGGTTATGTTATTCTGTAAAGCCCACGCGCCACCATCCAGCGGAACAAAGTGTTCGGTACTTCGAGGCCTTTCTTGGGGCTTTAGGGGGAGTTTAAGATAGAACCTGTCTTGTATTTTTTTCAACGATCATGACATGGGCTGGATGTAAGGGAGGAATATTCCTATCAGAACGTACTCTGTATTCTTTTGCACTGCGTGTTTCTTTCTTTTTTTTTTTGTGTTTTATGAGAAACTGGAAAAAACAAAGTAAAAATAAAAAAAGAAGCTCCCCTTCAGGTGCACTGGACGTGTCTCCTGCCACCCCTTTGTACATTCAAAGAAATAATTCGGAGACTGGCTGTCACAAATAAGATAATATGTGAATATATAAGTAAATATTCAATGAACACAGCACTGGCTCAAGTACAAAATGTCTCTGAGAACTGGGAAACTGATGTGCGTCAAGGCCACAAGACATTATCATGCATGACTTGTATGCGAGCATGCCACTGGGTTCAGTTTTACCGTGAGTCACCTACAAAGTGCATTTCGCGAAACAAGCATTTTATGTGTGGCGTAGATAAAAACGACTATCATTATCAAATTCTGACCGCAAGTCAGGGTCAGAACTTACAAGGCAAGTAGCAGTATACAGAGCGCCTAGTAGTGGCTCATGGAGGGCTGCTGCATTTCACTCTGACGCAACCTTGAGTACTAGAAGTGGTGGAGGAAAACTGAGATTTAAAATACCAAGAGAGGGACAGAATGGTGCCTTACCGATGAAAGAACATGCAGAGCATTATAATACCAAATGTGCCGAGGAATGAAGTTTATGAACCATGGGAAATGCAGTCACAAGATCCTGGCATGGCTGAGTGAAGAGCGATGTGACATGAATTGCAGAATATGTAATGCATGATAGACTTTATCATCATAGGCTGTGGAGAGATTAAAGGGTAATGTGCCAAGTTAAATGCTACCCGTGAACCAGAGTCCATCTCTTTTCCCACTCAACTAACCTTGCACATTTTAAATCTATCCATCTCCTTTTACTATGCTCTTTTGTCAATCTTTTGTTGTCCTCAGTCCTCTACCAGTACGGTCTATGCTTGTCCAGTCCAAATGTTGATTGAACCAGTCTTATGTACTCTTGATCATGGAGTTAGACCACTTCTGCTCTGAAAGTGTGTGCTGTCTTCCAAGCCAGTGGCTCTCAACCTGCGGTCTGAAGACCCCTGGGTGTCCACAAAGCCTACTCAAGAGGTCTGCAACAGTTTAGAAAATTAAATAACATTAGCAGATTAATTAAGTTTATACACATAAAAAAGCGTAATTGAATTTTTTTTAAATGCTCTGTAGAAGCGAAGGATCTTGATTCGTGCGAGCAGCGCAAGTACAGCAAACAGTACTATGGACAATTGGAGTCCTGAATTGAAGCAATAATTTGCATTACTTGCATTCGTGATTAGAGTTGATTAAAGGGATGGGTCATGTGGCGTAATCCATTTGTTTGTGAGGTCTATGTTATGTGTGGATAGGGGTTACCTCACGCATTGCTTAAACTGTACTGGTTAAGCGAGATGGCTCTTTTGCTCTAATTGGTTTTTTTTCTCTCTTCTTTCTTCCTTGTGTTCTTTTTGGTCCTCTTTTAGGATCTTTTTAGTCTAGTATTTCTATTGAAGTGGAGTACTTTGTGAGAACAAATTTTGTTACATTTGTTTTCATGTACTATGAAAATTGCAATAAAGAAATGTTTTTTTAAAAAGCACTAGTTTGACAAGATGCATTAAGATCAAAAAAGACAAAACTCTATACTAGAATCTAACATGTAGCTCTGTCGTATTAAAAAGAAACACATTTTGAAAAGTTCCAACTATCCCGATAAAATTAAAATTAAAAATGTTTATTTCTTTTTTTGTGTGTGTACATTTATTATGTGTTTTTTTGTTTGACGTATACTTGTTTCTGCAGTTTTGTGTACTTTTTGAAGTTCAAATCATAGAAATTGCATAGGATGGGGTCCCTAGCTTTCAATAGTTATTCATTGGGGGTCCACAGAAGTCGAAAGGTTAAGAACCGCTGGTCTAAGACAATAAAAAGAAACACTCATGCTTGCAACTTATCGCATCGAAGAAAGCATCAAATATGCCCATGTTCAACCTTGTGCCACTGTTTTCGCACACACCAGTCACCCACCCAAAATTAACATTTTGGGAGAGGAAGTCCTGCAATACCACAGCTAAAAAGTTATTTCCTTTTTTAAGTGTCTAAATATGTTTTTGCTTTTTACTTGAAAGTAAATGAATTCCATGACAACAACAGTGAAAGCCAGTACTTAAGGCGGAATCCCCTTAGCTTCCATGTTTCTTCTTTGAGGCAAGAGCAAGGCAGAGGCTCAACTTATGTTTAGAAGAGTTCCATTCGGGGGGGTGACTTGGGAAGACGTTTTATATTTTGATTTTGAGCTTTGTAAAGGGCTTTATTGCCAATAATTTGGTTTTGCAGCTCTGTCACAGTTTGGGTCCCCTCACATCGTGGTCTCGAGGATTGAGTCAGAGACCAGTCACCAGAGTCTGATATTTGTTCTTTGGGGTAATGAATAGTGTATGCATAGTGCTGCTTTTGTATATGTTTAACTGTATATGTGGTATTGTTTTTAGTGGTTGGTTTGAGAAGCTGTAGGTCTTTATCTGCCGAAGCAACAGGACATCGACCATTTTAAGAACACTTCCAAGTCTCCCCCAACTTGAAGCTGCAATATAAAGAAATCTTTGGCTTCCTCAACCTTGTTTTGGATGTTGTTTGGCTATTTCTCATTTTAAACACTGTCAAAATAATCTTAGCTTAAGCCTTGCTAAGCCACAATGAAATTAGGTAACACCACTGAATCAGGCAAACGTTTAACACCTCAATACACCAGATTCTGTCAAAGTAAGCTAAGATAAGGTCTTCTGTGCTCATGGGTTGATTTGCCAACCAGGAAAACGTTTTGGACAGAAAAAACACCGCAGCTATAAACTTTCCAGTGTGTAAATACAAATTTCCTTTTGTCTCTCATTGTCAGTATTCCTTAAAGTGTCCACAAATTGTGTTCCTTAAGAACTGCAATTTGTGTGCTGTCCTCGAAGATGTAATATAGCTACCACGCAGAGCCAACTCACGGCTAAGGTACCACTAGCAGGAGGTGCCAGATTCACCCGACCAGAAGCAAATGTGACCCAATGACAAGAAGACTAGCTGCAAAAAGACACTATGTATACAGTCTTGTTGTGTTGTTCTACTGTGTTTTGACTCTACTGGCTCCTTTCCAGACTTCAAGGATTCTATTGTAGAATGATGTAACGAGGAGAAGAGGGGACAGAGACGGAGATCCGTTGAAAACATGGCTTTTTACACGAGCCTATTGCCAATAACCTGATTAGTTGATACTTTCCTTAACCCAGCGCCGAGAAACCTTTTTGGTGAACGCGCGCTACACAAATTTGGTATAACGTAACATATAACATCAGTCGCTTTCTGTGTGTTCTATCAACTGGGGTTGAAGTAAAGACATCCTTGAAACCTACACTTGTGTAGATCGACTTAAGGAATTGGCAATAAGTTTTTAACCCCAGTGTAACCAACACAGTCCCCCAAACTTTTATTATCCTGCCTCCTGGGTTCAGTTCCCTCGTGCTCCCGCCTCTTGGTTCAAGTTGCGGTCAACTTGGGGACCCACTTTTTGTCTAGTTTTCTGCCAGAATTCGCTTCTGTTGCAATATACATACGTTCTCACATGTTTGTGATTCAATCCCAATACCCTGTGGGGACTGGTCCAACTAGGTCGTGTTGTATTTTTCTTTTGCCCATGTCCTGATGAGGCCCGAATTTGTGGGCCAAAACACGTCGACCAAACAAACCTGAGGAGTCCGACAGAATATTAGCACCTTTAAAAGAAATTGGATACACACTTTCTTGGACTGAGTGGTGGGTTGACCTATTCTCTTTTGTGTGTATTGGACTATCTCGATGTTGGATTGCTCAAAAACATGCAGCAACCGTTCTGTTTTATTTAAATGAGTTAGAAGGAATTGTGATTGTATTGTATTGATTTCGTTGTTTGTCCTTTTGTATGATTTCCTATTTAAGAAATACAAAGAATCATTCTTATCCAATTGTGGATGTGGTATGTGATAATTGAAAGAAGTGTTAATAGTATTAAGGGACTAGGCACCTATAAGTAGGAACTAATTTGTGTTCTTCCTACCAATATTTGTATGGTATTTATTCCTCTACATCACCTTCCCCTTCTTTGTCAGTTGTTCTTGGCCCAGATGTAGTAGGAGGATTAGGGCAATCCCTGTTGTTACTGGACACCGACCCTTCAGCACTCGACATCCGACTTGGGACAGCTTGTGCACGGCTCCTGGTCCTCCTCAGCATCGCCTGGTCCTCACAGCTGCAGAGTCAAGGTCATCGTCACCCATCCTGCAACACCCGTCATCGGAGGGTATTCGTCTTCCAAGTCTCCTGGTCACCCCTGAGTGACATAGACTCTGTCCCCTCTGCTTGCAGGTACCTCTCATCTAGAATCCACCTTCGGATTCCATCTGACACTTTCTCCTTCATCAGCAGCGGCACTTTCCTGAAATCCTCCGTTGGGTTCGACGGCGGATTCCGACACTACTTTACATGTTTGCGCCCGGCTTCCCTGGTGTAGGTAACGTGGGTACTAGGGTATCCACAGGTGGGGTGGCTCTCCAACCTTCTGTCTTCCACGGGGTTTCTTCAGGGTCCGCTGGAAAGGTCCTTAATCTTTAAAAATCCAACCGCGACTTACACGTAGAGTTGTACGGAGCACGCAGTCGTGTTCCCACACTGCACACGCTCTCCGTGGGGTCCCTATCTACTCACATTGGGTGGTTCCTTGGGCCCCCAGCACTTCTACGTCCTCCCGACCTTGTCTTGACCCGAGTCGTGGTTCTTATACCACTTTCTTAGTATATGGTTTGGTCCCCCCCTGGTGTCCACTGTGTATTTCGTGCTATTTACTGTGTTTCTTTGCTAAAGTATTGTGTGCATTGTGCATATCTCCGGGTAGGAGATATTTCTATGTGTTAGAGAGTATTATATAATAAATACATATTTTAATAAATATTTTGTGTGGTTCTTTTTCACTTAATCTAAACTATAAGATTGCATTCTGGTAAAACAAGCTGCTTTACACTCCTTCTGGACTAAGCCTGAAGGCTGCTCTCCACAGCTACCAGTTAGAGAGCTTTCTAAGGTTGTTTAAGACCTCTTAAATCACCATAAGGGTTGTCTGGACTGGTACAAGGTGCCCACTTGCATAAGTGTACATCATATACGAGGCCAGCTTCTCACAGCTATGTTTCAAAGGTTAACACATTACATTTTTGAAAGAGTAAACAACGTAATTTTCTTTCAGCACAAAATATGTCAAGGGCAAAAAACTGGAAGGTACTAGATAACAAATTGAAGGAGGTACAGAACATTCTTTGGAGCAAAGTATTGACTGCTGAGTTTAAAAAGTGCATATTCAATCAGAAGGAAGTGACCTATCTTGGACATAAAGTTGCGAAGAATGGCATGCACCAGAGAAAAGAACTTGTGGTTGAAGATCCACCTTGTCCTGGGAGCAAGAATAACGTACCGTCATTCTGTGGCTTAGCTGAATATTATGCCAAATTTGTAAACAAATTTTCAAAAGTATCCTACTCAATCAGAAAATTATTAGAAAATAAGGCAAAAGTTAAGCGGGGAGTTGAGTGCCAAATAGCTTTCCAAGTGTTAAAATATTGCATCTGCTTTGCCCAGTTTGTTCAGGGTTAAAGATCTAGATTGCGACAGTTATAAACAACTGATGCCAGTTGCCAGGGAGTTGGCTCAGTTTTAACACAAATAGAAACGATGGGTGAAGAAATTGTCATCACCTTTGCTTCCCGGGCCCTAACCCCTTCAGAAGAAACATTTTCAGGTATTGAAAGGAAAACCTTGGCTTGTCCATGGGCTTTAGATCATTTCAGACAATTTTGGGGGAAAAACCTATTTTCATTTAATGCAATCATTAACCACTCACCAAGGTTATAACCACGAAGTGTGTGACTTACTCCTCCACAAGGTGAGTTCGAATCTCTTTGAGATTAATGGATTTTAACTACAAGATATATGTACCAGGAAACAAGAATGAGGTTGCTTACTTTTTAAGCCATTTGCCTTGTCCCATAAAAGACAACAAATGTCAATGGGAAGAACATTGTGTGGCTTGATTATGGGACAAGGATACACGTGGTATAAATGAAATAGAATAGAGGGAGTGTGTGTTGTCTGATTAACTCTTAGGTCAAGTTTATCTACTTTGTAGAAAATGGTTGGCAGCAGAAAATCAATATTGAAAAGCCATTGCAAACATTTTGGGAAGTCCAAAGTGAACTGGCAGTAGAAAATCAGACTGTTTAGACAAAGTAAGTCTATTGCTCCTGGAAAATTGAAAGGTAAAGTGTTGGAAAATTGCCCTAAGGGACATATGGGTATAGTTAAAACCAAAGCAGGATACAAGGATTGTACTGGTGGCCAGGATTAGATAGAGACATAAAAAGGTTGGTGAGGGATTGTCATAAAGGCAACAGTTCTCATAAGTATTAGACCAATTCCAGGCCACTTTTGCAACCTTTAGCGTGTCACAACATGTCATGGGAAAGATATGGAATTGATGTTATGGATCTGATATGCAAAGCAGGATGAGTACAAGTATTTGATTCTAATCCTAGATAATTTCTCCAAATGACCAAAGATCAAGGTAGTTTATAAGGCATATTCAGAATCTTTTGTGTCTCTGTGAGGGCCTTCCTCAGGTAATAGTGACAACGGTTCCCAGTTCACTTCAGACTTGTTTCAAAATGTTCTAAAGAGGATTGGAACTCTGTATAATACTACATCAGTTTATCATCCTGCATGAAATGGTTGTGTGGAGCGTTTCAATAGGGTACTAAAGGGTATCTTCCAATTGCCCAACAAATACAAGTTAGCATGGGAGAAAGAAATCATGAATTTATTGTGGGCATATCACATTACTCCTTGTGAAATCATCAGCCACAGTCTTTTTGTATTCATGTAGGGCAGGATTCCGCTATCTAAGGACAATTTGGGTTGGATATCGCACTCTGGTAAAGTTGAGTGGTAAACAGATGTCATGAGAAAAGAATAAAGAAGGTTCAAGATGCATACAAATCTTAGTATGACAAAACAACGCAGCAAAGATGTCAAATTGAAGGAAGATGATTGGGAGATGGTTAAGAAAAACATCAGGATAAGGAAAGGAGATAATGTGTATAATGAACCTTTGTGTGCCAGAGAGGTCAAATGCAATTCAGCCTTACTCAGTGACTGAAGGGTATGGCATATGCCAAACCTTTCCAATTGCAGAAATGAGCTACACTTAAAAAAACACAGTAGAGGTACGTTTGAGTGATTAGATGATTCTGTGAGTGGAGAAACAGAAGAAAGTAGTGTATGCCAAGAACCAACGACTGCCTCAGATGTGAATGTCCGAAGGTGAAGCAAAAGGAGTAAATCCAGTAGCAGAATTCATATACCCAAAACATTTGATGGGTTTGTTTGTTACGCATATTAAATATAACAATTATGGTAATGGCAAATGTTCCCATGTTATTGCTGATGTCGTTTCTCTTTTTCCTGCTATCCATGAGTTTTGCATTTTAAAAACGTTTATTTCGCTAGCAATTGTATTGCTTTTTTATTATATTTCTTTAGTTAATTACTTGTTAAGAAGGATGGGTTGTGGTGTTAGCGTATTTTGTCTCTCCGCTCTCCCTTCCAACCTTCGGAGAAGGAGATCAGTATTTCTGTATATGTTCTGTCATATGGGTTTGAAACCATTAAACCTTGGAAACCTTAACCTGCCTATATCAGCTTAAGGGGGTCTTCACACCTGCCCTGTTGGATAGCAATACCTTCCGGGAGCTAGTTTGGGGTAGCGCGTTATACTCCGTTCACTAGGCCCTCTCTGCCACGTGAGCGCTCTGCCGAAAAACCCCAAAACGTCATGGCTATGCAGGGCTTGCCCTTAAAGGTTGCACAGTGAGGCACAATGGTTTCTTTTATGATTGCAAGTTGTTTTCAATCTGCTGCAGCGACTGGCCATGAACACAGTTGAGTCGTCGCTGCTATGCAAGATATGTGGCAGAAAATCTAGCAAGGTTATATCTTGGTGGGCGAATTACTCTTCAAGTGCTAAAGACTAAAGGTGATTTACTGCTTTGCCCGTCCAAGCTTTCGGTTTGATTGATTCTGACACAGTGACAGGAAGAGTGTTGTATGTCGAGAACAGCTGCTCCGTCGACGACGAAATCCTTACGATGGCCATGTCTTGGTCTTATCGCCCTGACACTACAGTCAAACTCGGGAACAAAATATTATTTGCATTCCTTCCACTTCACATCTTCCCTTCCCTTTTTGGCTAGCATTATTAGCATTTTCATTAGTTATACCAATTTAACTATTTCATTACTTCTCCCCATACCTTCCTTCATCTCCCAATCTCCCCACCGGTACTTTCCTTCCTGCCTTGTTCTCTTCCATCCCGCTCTACCTTCATTTCTCCCTCTGTGCCCCTTCTTACCCCGCGGCACATTTTACAAACAGCCCCACCGATATGGTCCCTCCTGTTTATCGTCTTTTCTTCCATTTAAAGGCCTGAAGCTTCTGGGGTGATTGAAAATGCTAAAGGAGCACAGGAACTTGGAGCAACCAAGAGCCCCCCCCCCCCCCTTCCCCTCTTTACAATGCAGAGAGAGCCCTAGTGTGGTTTCTGTTGTAGGTACTGACTACAGAGGTATCTGTGACGAGTGGCAGTGACATGTTAATGTTTGGGGACAGTATTCAAACTACAAGACTTAAAAACCTGCATGGCATTTTGCTGTCGTTTTGACAAAGCCTTGATTTGAGAAGGCGAAACAGTATCACAGCCATACACAGGAGCCTTCATTGGCTCACCAACAATGTCTTTTCCCAGAACATGCCTTGATGGCTCGTCCAGCCTTACTTTCAGTGCACTCCGAGCCACATCCCTCCTCAGCCAGGCATCTGGGTTCATATCAATTAAGCCTGAGTCAAAGAGTGTTAACACTGCTGCACCATCCTGCACATTTTTTACTTCACTTTCTGGTATACAGTTTTGTCATCATGTTCACCAGGTTAGTCTTGCAAATCAGTTAAAGCTGCCTCTTGGCCAGACCTAAAAAATAAACACTCAGCAGACATTTTGAGGATATTTGTTGTTGACCGTTTCTAAGTGGCCCGAACTATAATCGAGAGTCAAAAAAAGACTACAGCACCTGGAAAATTGTTCCAGAAGCATCTTTTTGATATCCTGTAAATAGATCCCACCAGATTCTGTAACTAAACCCTGCAAGATCATGTAAATAGAGTCTACCCTTTGTTAGTGTCCTAGCCGGGTACTTAATTGATATTTTTAAGTGCTTAGCAGCAGGAGCATAATATTGACTGAAGTGTCTTGGACTGAGAAAACACCAATCTGTTGTGTTTAAATAAGTTACCTCCAAAAGCTACGAGCTGCCTAGCTGTGAAGCAGTATAATAACCCTGAACCCCAGGTGGGTTCAAAGTGCTTGAAAAGACATCCTCAAGACCTACATTAGATTCGGTTGGGCCGCACAGGATTGCAATGATTTTCCTGCAGATGTGCCAGGACGATCTATAGAGTGGGGTGCTGTTCAATAACATCGCCCCACCAATGACATAGGGGATATTTGACAGTGTTTCTTTTGAAACACAAAAATGCTGCCAGAAGAAAAACCTTTGAAGGGTCCCTTTATAGCTCATTCTCAATATAAACTCCTTCAAGTTTTGCCCATTCTTTGTAGGAAGTCTTGGAAATCAATTCCGACTTTGGAATTTGCTATCCAAAAATATTTCCTTCTCTCTCACTTTGAACTCTTACCCAGTTCTTTGTGATTTGCTTCATTTCAAAGCCCTTTTGTAATTTTGAAAAGAATAAAAGTAATTATTGGATTGCCTTTTTTGGTTTTAGGCTTAGAAAAGATTGCAAGAGCAGGAGCGGTGTTCCTAATTACTTTATTATTATTGTCACTGTGCACCTCTGATGGTGCTTCTCATTTCCGCCAGTTGACACCCTCTATAAAAAGTGACCCTGTGGATGAATTTACTCCTTTCCCAAAAACCCTCTGGACACATCTGATCGCCCCCTTTCTATGACAAGTAGTTTAAGCGATAGATGGGGCTTATAGCTCAGAGATACCTGGACTACTTTCCTGATCGCAGTTTGGCCTTGATAGTCTACTTACTTCTCGGCCAAATCATAACACAAAACACCCTGCTTTGTCCCCGACCTTATTTCTTTATTTCTGCTTGTCACTGTTTTTTGTTTTTTTTAACTTTTTTTGACCCTAGATAATCTACACTGGAGACATCCTCACTCATTTTTTGTCTTAAGACTCTATTCTCATGGTTAATATGAATTGAAGCACATAAACTGTTAAATCCCCAGGAAAGGAACGAGAGATAGCGGGAAGGAGAATAAAAGATAGCTTAAGAGAGGTTGAGAAATAGAGTTTTAAGAAAAGGGGAGAAGGAGCCAATGAAGATGATTACAAAAAGTAAACTAGAGCAAAAAGAACTAGAGCACTGGAGCTGTGGCAAATGACTGACCGAAGCAGTTCAAAAATATGGCTCCAAGTCATGGGACACCTTGTTTAGAGTGCGGTTGTCTTATGCACATACTTGTGCGTTCTGAGAGGGATGGTGCTGGTTTATTTCACTGCAACTAGCTGATAGAGTTTCCAGATTTCAGTGGTTTGTAATGGAAAGTCAAAGACCAGAGTCTGGTGTCTTTGGTGAGAGGAAACAGATAGTCACCCAGTCAAAACCACCTAAACCTGGGAGAGCCAGGCTTCAGAACATGGGTACCTGACAGCAATTCTCTCTCTTTCATACAGCAATCAGGTAACTTACATTTGCAGATCCTGTCAGACACACGCGTGCAGTCCTCCACCATGATTTCATCGCTTTCACAGAGGGTGCAGGGCAGGCAGGGGTCCATGTTGTTGTCCTCATCAGAGAACGTCTCCTCGGGGCAGACTTCGCATGTTGTGTCGTGAGTGGTTGAGCATGGGTACTCCATCCCATGCCCGAGGGGGCAGCTCTGGCACTTCTCACACTGCCCTGTCTCTTTGCCCAGAAAATACCCATAGCTGCAGGCACAGATGGCATCATCGGTCTCCACGCAGGGCGCAATCATGCGTGTACGGCCCAGGCACTCCGTGCACGGCTTGCATGGCTCAACATGACTCGGTGTGTCAGAGTACGTCACACCTAGAATTCACAGAAGGGAAAGTAAATAACAAGAAGAGAGTACATGTTTATCAGTGTCAACACAGTTACGTTTCACATTAGTTATAATAGAGGGCATATGTATTAAGTAACATTTTCAGCAGCATGTTCAGTAGAGTTTCTCCCTGGACACGGTGTCTAATCATACCATCTGCCATGACTTGCATTCTATCTCCCTGTGCATGTATACTCCAGTCTCTTGGTCTTGTATTGCATAAACCCAACCCAAGTAGACTGGACAACCAAAATTTGGCCCCCACACTACCACCACTGTAGGAGAAGGAAGATGTTGGAATCTTCTTGAGCCATTTCCTCTGAATGACAAGTCCTCTCCAACTCTAAGAGCAGACTGACTGGTAGGGCAGACTGGTAGCTAGATAGGATGGTGAGTACGCATGACTACCCTTCATTGTCTTGGTCAAGCCGCTGCCCAGCAAGTACCAAAGGCTCCACTCTCATCAAGATCACATGGCTTTGCAAAATGGCCGCCACCAGTGCTTTAAATGGGAAAAAAATAGTGCAGGTACTCATTTAAATGTGGCGAGTGGGCGGGGCTAGGGGCGTGGCCAAAGGCAAGACATGACATACTTATTGACTTCTATGCTAGTTGTAGCACATACCAAAACACATGAGAAATGGTTTCTAAGAACAAAATAGGTTAAATGGTGACAAAAGACAAACGCAGTGATATTTAAACATTTCATTGTTTTGTAATATTTGCAGCTTGAAAACTGTTATTTGCTTTTACTTGGTACAAGACTATATATTCTCGAGCATGCATACACACACATAAAGAAACAAGCAGATGTGCACACACAAAGCACTCCACACATTTACTTTAATATTCCCCCAAGAGTGTCTCGATTTCCTCCCTCTTTTCTCTCACTCAAAAACATGCACAGGTAACAGACAAACATAAGCAGACACTCACACAAAAGAATCGGGTGGGAATAAAGCCATTTTAACCTCCTTACCTCCCATGACTTTCTTAATTGCACTGTCATGGGCTGCCTCGATCCCTTACAACACAGCATGATGGTGAACACCCGGACATCATGCAAATGAGCCCACGCTGAATACTTCAGCGGGGGCTCGGCTCAGGGCTACAGAAGTGTTTTGACTGTCATAGACAGGTTACCAGCCCTAGCAGCCAATGCGCCTAACATTTAATGAGTACCGGTACTCTACTCAACAGTAGTGAAGTGCCGGTACTCAGAGTGATAAAAATAAGAAGTGCCGGTACTCAGTACATGTGAGTACAAGCCCATTTAAAGCACTGGCCACCACGCTGCTTATAGCCACAAGCATTTCATTGTCACTTCATGCAACACAGCGGCCATCTTAGAAGTATATAAAACATGGTTTTCTATACTTTCAAAATGGCCGCCACATTAGGTGGTGCTGTGTGACTGTGGAAAAGCACCATATGCCACGCAAAGCTGTGGCCATTTTGAAAGTATAGAAAACTATTTTCTGTACATTTGACATAGTTGGTTGGGCATGGGTGAAGCCAGTCATGTAGCTTGCTAAGCGCTGGCAAAATGAGACCGATTGGCTTTGGCAGTACTTGTTTAATGCAGTTTGCGTCTGTGAGCTTCCTTGTAATGTACTTAAAATGAGATGGCCAGCAGACACTTGGGTGACTTAAGTATGTTGAGTTGGTTCTACAGAAAGATGCTGTATTGAGATAACTATGGCTTGCAGGTCTCTACAGCAAAGTGTTACTCTACAGCGGGCATCAACCTTTATTTAGTGACAGTTGTGATTCGTATTTTTGGGAGAAATATAGTGGGAGGGGGTTGAGCACAGAAATGAAAAGTGCAGTAAGAAATTGATTTTGGGTTGTCAAGGGGACCAGTCTGCTTTAGGAATTTAATGGCAAGATCAACCTGATGGATTTAAGTCCAAGCATACTATAGGATGCTGCAGGAATGTGACATTCTGAAAGTCTCAAAATCCACTGTTGTGGCAATTATATATTTTGAGGGTCAATTATGCTGTAGAGTTGGGGGAACCACTGAAAGCTGGAGCCAAATGCCTAACACTGGCTGAGCACAAGATCCCCTGGAACCTGAAGCCCAAAATGACCCATACTTCACAGCAGATGTGGCCTAGTGGCTAAAGCTGATGACTATGTATCATCAGGAGTCGGGTCGGGGTCGAATTCCGACCATGGCTCAGCCTCCTGTGAATCCTGGCAAATCTTCCTGTGCCGAAAAAATCTTTCACACAGTAGTATGTATCTGTTGTGAAGCATTGTTATGTACTTGGGCAAGGTTTGCGTTGTGTAAAACTGCTCAAAATAAAATATGGATTCTGGCTGTCACCTAAGCTGTAATCTCATCCTCCAAGAATGAAGCACAAAGCATTAACATTTGATGTCAGAAAGAGATCCCTATATAGTAGCTGAATTGCACAGTGTGAAGCTGCAAATCTGGGAACAATCCCAGCTTCCTTGCTTGGCCAAATTGTGTGATCCTAGGTAAACACTTTCACCAAGTCTCCCGTTTGTTCATTATCACATATAAGAACACCTTCAAATAAACGAGTTTAGGCTATGCTTTGCACAAAAAACTGTCTTGTGTATGATTCAATAGCCTATAATATTTCTCCATCAATAACAAGAATCTTGGCCACGTATACTGTATGCATGACAACAAACCTGCCTCTTCGTTCACTAATAGCATTGTCATTAGCGCGGAGGAAGGAATGTTTCTCAGTTAAAAACTCTTTTTTAATAAATACTTTCAAATGAATCTGATGTTCTAAGTTGAAATGCGACCAAGTGCTGAAGAACTATATTTTTTTCATTTTTGAGACACCTTATCATACTCTAATGTGAAGTTTGTTGGGTGATTTAGGTGACCAATATTTTCAGGGATCGGCTCGTATATGGGCTCTTAGAGCCAGACCCGACCTAGGCTCGACTCTCCCGTTAATTTGTTGGCTCGTCCACCTCTATTATGCCACTATAATAAATGTATGAGATGGAAGAATACTATTGGAAAAAAGTACGTTTGGCAGGTATTTGGACTCGCACAAGCCCACAAGCGTGTCTGAAAAGAGTGCAGAAATGGGAGTATTTCACTTCTACTCATAGTAGTTTCCTTGCCCCTGTGCCTCCAACATCCCTAGTTCCACTTGCTTCAGGGCAAATTGCCATTTTTCATAGACAACTCATGTTAAAAACAATTTCTAGATGGCACCTCCCTTTAGGAGATGTAAATTTACCCCAGTGCTTTTCTGGCATGGACCTTATGCCGCGCCATACTTTGAACCAAGGTCTGGTGGCTCAGTGAACTACCACTTCCACTCCATGGCTCGCTGCTTGAGCCCATGGTAACAGGTTCGAATCCCAGCAAGTCCACTCAGCCTTCGAGCTCGATAAAATGAGTACCACTGACTTTGGTACAATAATCATCTGCCCTTTCGAAAGCGCCAAGATCGCACTTGAGCATGAATGAGTCTCTGCAAACACTTATGGTGTGTTAATGACCACTCGCACATTCTGCTCAAAGCAGAGATTACTGTGTTCTCAATAACCATGCACGTCTGAGTTTAGTTTAAGAAACATTGCAAAACACTGATCGGAGGTGAATGCTACGTACAGGAAATGTTGTATGCCTTCCACTTTCAACATAAACAAGCAATTGCAATGCAATAGGTCTCGCATTTGTTAAACTTAGAGCTGTTAGCGTTGAAAATGACAATGTTTTTTACTTTATTTAGCCATATACATTTGTACTCATTTCACCTATGTTGAGACTTCTTTATTTTATGTTTTGGAAAAAAATGAAACTGAAACTTGTTTCTTTCCATATTTATTTAAGCAATCCATGCGCAGTCACACTGGGATGTTTGATGGGTTGCGGCACTATAAGTAGCTGTCTGTAACATAATTAAAACAATTCCTAACAAAATATTAGCATTGTTATACAAACACACGTAGATGTCAGAACCTGTTTAAGCTTCTTCAGAAAAACACCACTCCTTCTTCCACCCCCTCCCACATGCCACCCTTCAAAGCAAGCATTGTGAATAATAAAAAAAATACATATTTGAGATTGTTTTTCATATTTTAAAATACACACAGCCTGATAATTAACTCTCTGTGTCTACCTGTTAAAATCAGTAAAACAGAATAGCTTTCATTACTGTGTTGGAGTGGCTGAACAGCCTGGAAGGCGCTATGCAGAACATATCAACAGGAATTACGCACACCATTATTGGAACAATAAGTGAGCCTTGTTCACGTAGGCAACATCCAAGCTGCAGCTGGATTTTCAACAAAAAGAATCTTGAGCAATGTACACATCTGTTTTGATAAACATGACTAGCTTTGAGAGAGACGAGCGATGAAAAACTCCCGAAAGTATCTGTATTGCCATGGGTAAACAAATCCCACCTGATAAGGTAAGTCTGTTGGCCAACAAACCTGCTGCACAGAATATGCTCAACCTCAGGCGAAAGGTTGCAAATCTAGTAAGTGAGGTCAGTGTGCTAAACGCGCCAGGTACTGATTGTTTGTGAATTGCAGGTGGCTGGCTCATATAACAGGGAGACTTCTCAGGTGGTGAATGTACCTGCAGCAGAGATCTGAGTGTCAGTGGCAGGCGGTTACAAAGAAGAATTCTGGCGAGCAAGCATACAAGGTTAACGAACCTGCCGCTGAGACTTGAATTCTGTAGCTCACAGGTTCTAACTAGAATAAGCCAGCTCAGTAGGCACCAGACAAAGAGAACTGTATGTAGCCTATAGGCCACAGGTTAGAAGTGCAGTGTGACAGCTCAGAATACTGTTGCAGACATATGTATGTCATCTTCAAACCACTTTTTAAAACTGAAAGAGACAACTGATAGGGTTCACCAACCTGCCACAGAGATTTGTGTGTAACCTGCAGGCTGCAGGACAGGATTCTAGGAAGAAGATGATGAAGGCTCACGCACCTGTACCCGAAAGTTCAGGGTTTCACTTTCAGTAAGACAACTCAGAGGGTTAATGCACCTTCAGCAGAGATCTCTTTGTCACCTACTGGTTAAAAGTCTAGTAAGACAATTCCGTGGATTAATGCACCTGCCGTAAAGATCTGCATGTAACCTACAAGTGACAGCATCCAATCCAATAATACAAACATGAGCACCATGCTTTTGGCCAACGAGAGCACACATTGAGTGGCGAGAGATAATTTGGTTTGTGGCTTGCACAATTTCACTGGCCAGAGATGTATAATGCTGGGCATCTAAATTCATTGTAATATAGAACGCCCATGTTGACAATTAAAGATCACTTCTTTAGAGTCCAGATGCACGAATTGATTTTTATGCATGCTATCGCTGTGAGCAGATTAAGCAGTGACGGAGGCTTTTTTGAGCTGGCTGTCACAGATCTGAAAGCCACTGGTACCCAGAAACTAAGAACTGGAAAATCGGTTGCCACTAGGTGCTGCGTGTCATGTGTCTGTATACACAGCGCCACGTCAGCCACTCCCAAGCCCTGTACACACACATGAATTATAACCCAGCGTTATGGATCTCGCATTCTCAAGGCCTTCTAAGAGACAATTGAGGTTCCCTGAATTTGAGCCGGTGGCCGGCAGATCTCACCCGCAGTGCACAACCCGCTGAGCTAAGCCACAGTGTAATAGAGGTGTCTACCAAGACACCTTGCTCGCTGCCCGCCACTGACCCACCGCCCCTGCTCACGTCGTTCCGTGCTATAGGACACCTCATTATTGCCCTGCACTTTTTATGCACTGCACCATCATTTTGACAACCTATGTTGACAAATATGCCCTGCAGTCAGCAGTCGAAGTGCATAAAGACCAGTATAGGAACTGTGACCGAGAAGAGCAGCGTCCCACGAGTGGTGTGTGCGGTGGCGGCCGCCATTGTGAAGCACAAATGAAAGTGAAAGTGCGCAGAAAATAAAAATGAGACGCTGCCGCCGTTGCTCAAGGGCAGCGTTCCGCTAGTGGTGTGTGCGGCAGCAGCCATTGCGAAACAAATAAAAATTAAAGCGCGCACGACGCACAGAAAAAAAAAGAGAAGCCCGCGAGTGGTGTGTGCGTTGGCTGCCATTGTGAAACAAATAAGAATGAAACTGAAAGGCGAAGCTTCAAGTCCATACCTGAATACAGCATGCCTCGCAGAGCAACGTATGCGCTGCCAAGGCTCGACCTAAACATCAAATGCGACTGTGCTTGGACTTCATGTGTGACTGTGAGCAATGAGTGTGTTCAGTGACCTTACGTGAGTGTGCTCAGGGTCGGACTTGGAGAGAAAATAGGCATGACCACCAAAATAAAATTGGCCCCATTAGTGAATTACACAGTAAAAAGAATGCAGTGCCTGTCTTAAAATTAACCCACCCTTGAACAGTGGTGATGATATTTACTGTAGATTGAAGTGTGAGCTCACTGAGCGCCCGATTACGACTTTGGCGGTCTGGTAGTGGGCCACCACACTAGCACCCCGCTCCCAGACTGCCAAGTCAACTGCCGCCCACCCGCCAGATTACAAGTTTCCTTGCTGTCTGGCGAGCGAGCGGCCGTCCCATTGCAGTGCCTATTGAAAAGGCACTGCAATGGGAGCGCCTCAGACCGTTCCTGCACGGCATGGACTATGCAGTCCATGCCGTGCGTGAAAGGGGGTGCATGCAGACATGGGGGTACAACATGTGCCCCCCCTGGCATGCATCCCCGTGCAAAGGGGCAACAGGGGGCCCTCTAGGGCCCCCTTTGTTTCCCCAACGCCAGCCTTTTCAACCATATTGTTCCTTAGACCAGCGCAAGACCACCAGGGATTGCGGATCCCTGGTGGTTGCAGCGGTCCCCTGGAGGTCCAACCACCATACTCGTAATACGGCGGTTGGACCGCTGGTGCTGTGGTCCCCGACTGCCATCGCACCTCTACGGTGAGTTTGGCGGTCCTAGGGACCGCCAAACTCGATCGGGCCCAGAGTAAAAATGCGAGTTCATTGAAGAATTCAATGTACCCTACTCGCATGAGTCCACGTAAGTTTCACAAGTGAACATAGTGTGTGCATCAGTCATCAGAATGATTGTGCTCAGCCCCAATGGATAGAATGAACCATCTGAGAAGTAAGGGGTCTATTACGATGGCGGGCGGAATGGCAAACGGGACCGCCCGCAAGAGGTGCGGCGGTCCCGCAATGGCAATTAGGATGCCACCGCCACGGTGGCGGTGGCATCCCGCATATATTGCATTGCGGCGGGCGGTGCTGTAAGAAGCACCCGCCACAATGCAATATATGCATGTTGTGCATTGGCATGCACACCGTGACAGGCACCGCGCGGTGCCTGCCACCTTGTCCATGCCAATGTTGGGGGGTACCATAGGTACCCCCCAAGTGCAGCCCCCACCCCCCTGGGGGCATGCAACGGGCCCCCGAAGCGAAAACCGCATGCCTTTCCATGGCGAACTCTCCGCCATGGAAAGGCATTGAAAATGCACCGCCACCATATTATGGGCCTTTTCCGCCCGGACGATTGCCTACTGGTGGAAAAGCGGCGGACGGTCTTTCCGTCCGCCGCGGTACCCCCCGCCATGCTAATGTGGGGGGGAGGGGGGGGTAAAAGGCCGCCCGGCGGGGTGTTTTGGCAGGCGGATCGCCACCGCCGGTGGCGATCCGCCCGCCATGCTAATAGGCCCCTAGGTGTCTGTCTTAGATAGAGCGACACTTCAGGAAACGACACTTTTGTGCATTCACAGTTCTAGACTGCCGTCGGCGTGTTAAGTGCCCTTTCCACGGGGTCCCTCTTTGATGGAAGCGCCTCGCGCAGGAGCCGGCAGGCCCGGACTCTGCACGCTCCCTCTGCACGCGCTCTCCATTGCATGCGATGCTTCAGCCAGGAGGACGTTACTCCTGGGCGGGCAGAGGGCATTTTGCCGGGTTATTTTAAGAAGCGGAATCAATTATTCAACAGAATATGTTTTTCATAATGAAACCGAAGCGGAGACAGTAACACTGCTGACGGAGGCTCGGCTTCCTTGCTGCTGCTCGAAAAAGCAACGCGAAAATCTTGACGTTTCGCAGCCGTCCAAGGCTCTCTGTAGGTCAGGGAGGTGCTTTACTTCAATACCGACCCTGAGACGGTGCCAAATCCACCCAACCCGCTGATGGAGCCTCGCCACCAAAGACTGCACCCGTTGGTGCATAGGGGTGGGTGAAAAATGTAATCGAAAAGCGAAACTCTTGAAATCTCCCATTTTAAGATCATCTGCAGAGCAGAATTCTGTTTGAAAATTAATTAAGGAAAACGTAGATTTCTTTCCAAAGACAAAGAAAACTACGCGCCTTCGGAATTCACAGAATCGCAAAGCCCAGTCCAAGGTACTGCACTACGATTAGTAGTTCTGATTGGCAAAAAGACCAACATTCCACACAGGCTGAACAGAAGGTATAACAGTACCCAATCAAATTTATGTCATTTTCAGCAATGTTATTGGCCATCCTTTCAACCAATCAGATAGGGCACTCGCTTTCTGCACTTTCCTGCTGGCAATCACTCTCAACAACCCTGGGCTGAGCTGACCATAACTTGAAGGTGCCTGGACTGCTGTAGAAACACCCGATGTTTTTGGTGCTTAATTTGTAAAAGAATAAGTGCTGGGTCCCAAAGTTTCGCTCAGAAGCCCGAGGCAGGCTCCGAAGGGCATGGTACCGTATACCACGGCTGCGTAGTCTTGATTCCACCTCATGTCTCTTTCATCCATTACCAGACCCTGCCTGCCTCTTTATCTCACTCTTGCAGGTTCTTTTTCATCCCTGCTTTCTCTCTTCATCACTGTTTTGTTCTTACTTTTTATTTCTCCTTCCTTCTCTCTATGCTGTGGATAAAAATCTATTGGGGAAAAATAAGTGCTGGTCCCCAAAAATAAGCCTCAGTGGGCCCCACATGCAACCACAGTCTTAAATTAAGCACTGGATATTTTGCTTCGTTTTTTTCAATCTCTGGTAGGTGGAAGAGAATCCCCGAAAAGAGCAGATTCAACTCGTATTTGCTTGTTTTTCGCCAATTAAAAAAACAAAAAACCCAGCCCATTGTTATGAAATAGCGCGTGTGATTCTCCAGCAAGCTGCACACACACCGTTCCATTGATGCACCAGCTAGTTTGAGTATCTTCTCTTGACGTGCCCCTAATGCAGTGTCTAATAAAGACATTTGCAAGGCCCGGGCAACATATTTTTCCCACCCTCTCACTATAGATTTTGGTAGCTATTAGAAATGTAGGCTGTGAGAGATAAATACATTAAGTGAACCAAATGATGCGAAATGATGTGTTTTAGATCAGGTGATACAGAATATGTGCGTGTTTTTTTCTTTGGTACTATTCTGGCTCATATGATTGTAAAATGTTGGGAGTTCCAAAGACACGTCTCCCGATGGTAACCACCTCCCTCCAGGTCATTATGGTTACTGTTTCCAGTCCTGGGCTTTTGTGTTTTGCTTCCATTGAACTAATTAGACTAACGCACTTTAAGTTGGTGATTTGCAGATGTAAAATGTAGGACTGGACCCAGTGTTCCTAATGACTAGGAGTGAAGTGGTCCTCATAATCCCCTCCAGTGCACTCTCCTCAGAGACATTGTAGATGAAGTGAGGTGAGGTTAACCACTGCACTCTGGAGCATACAAGAGTGCGTTTTCTCAGAGGCAGCACTCAGAAGGTCGGGGATGGCACAAGGTCCCAGCTGTACCACCAGCACCACATGCGTTCAGGGAGCTCGAGACAAGTGCCTAGGTTGCCTTTGTATTAATCCTGCCCTGCCCAAGTGTGTGCATCATTCTCAAGGTGAGCACCTTGACCAATAGCTGTAGAGAGAGTGCGATAAGAGCCAGTGTTACTCATTCCCAGCAATTCTATATAGGAAGAGGGATAAGGACAGAAGTGCTGAGATAGCAACCATTACCACCGATCTGGCCATGGGAAGGATCAGTCATCTATCCAAATGTTTTTGAGCATAATCTGAAATAATTCATCGCAAACCTAGCAGTCTTCATTATTAGTATTACCATGACCTCAGAAAATCCCTTGCACTTTCCCTGTGGACATCAATGATGGTGCTCAGAACATCCTCTCCTTGACAAAGTGAGTGCTCATTGTAAGTAACCTTTAATGGGTGGGCTGACAACACCATAAACACCAACATCATAGAAATCACCGACATCATCGATAGCCTGACCTTTACTCAATTAATCAAGGCATCAACTTCTGAGGTGGTCATAACATCAACCACCGTGTTGCTCCCAGATCTGAACGCTTTCGCATACATGACACTATCATGAACGGCCCATGCCCGAAGAACCTCTGCTTTACAGGACAAGTACCAAACCCATTGAAAAAAAACAGTGGATCAGGTATATGTCCCATATTTTAGAAACGTGAACAAAATCTATCCATCAACATTTGTGCCCATGCTCCAGTGCCAGGTTTCTCAGCTGCCTAAGAGCCTTCATCACATCAGACACCCTGTCATCCATTCTTTCAGTATGAATACCCAAATATCTTACATCAGTAATATCCAAAAGTCATGGCATTGACCTCTCTGATTGTTCCAAAAAAGGGCAGAATTTTCAAGTGTGAATGGTAGAAACCCACTTTTCCTGCGACAGGAAATGATTCATGAGCGTAGATACATGCAGGCCCACTGTAGGGATAAAAGGATCATAGAAACGCCTTCAGAAGAGTTTCTGGATCCAGAGAAATAATGGCCACATACGCACTTTGCCGGGCCCCTTACAAGAAGTCTCAGAGAACTTGATGTCCTTCCTTGAAGACAAGATTGAAGCGTTATGGACTAACATCATATCATGCAGCCCAGAGACCAGCAACAATCAAGAGATTGAGGCATTGTGCCTCACTCACTACCTATAATAACAAGCATTGGCATAGCCAATAGGTCTCGCCTTTGGGACCTTATAAGTGTTTAGTTATCCAGCACAATATCCTTGGTGCAACAACATCAACTGTTGCATGGCTAAACACTTATAAGGTCCCAAAGGCGAGACCTATTGGCTATGCCAATGCTTGTTCCTTCTCTCGTCGTGATAGGGGTCTTTGGGTGGTTTCCGCCACTGGAGTTCGATTAGCATTCGTGGCCTCTAGTAACCTCTCCATTGCATTATAACATATCTGCTGAACTCATGGGAGAAGTTACTGTGCTCTGTTCCAGTACACGCACTTCTGTTTGTGCATTCTTGCTGCCCTCAGTGTTTATGTTGCGGATGCCCAGTTGACTAGGAGGGGCTGGTGGTGCATTCTGTTTTTTCTCAGTAAAGTCATTTTGCGTGCCCTTACTATTTGCCCCTTTGCTTGATGAAGCTGTGAGTAGTATTGCTTTTGGGCTGCGTTGCACATCCGGTTCTGGTTGAACGTGACTCCCAGTGGGGCCTGCCATGGATTCATTGCCTGCATGTTCCAGGGCCTGCTCTTCCATGCAATTGTCTCGGCGAGGGGTGTCTCTGCCAGAACTGGTGCGGGCTGTGTAGTTTTTAAATGGTTCAGAGGTGGGAGGCTTGGTAGTAGCGCAGCAAGCGAGGCCCTCCCAATCCTCCATCCTTCAAGTGTTGCACACAAGCCTTGCAGAGACTTCACCCTCCCTGATGTAGACTAGGTAAGCTGCCCGTAGCCGTACAACATTTTTCGTCCTCAGAGGGAGTAGCAGATCCTGCCTGGAAAACATAGAATCCGCAGCTGTGAAGTAATTTTCAGTGCATCTATTCTCCTCACCCAAGAGAGAGCGTGTTTTTTCCAGGCAGCCAGGGTTGACCTGGTCTCACGAAGAAACTATTTAAAACAAGCCAGGGAGCCAGGCATTGGTTCAATACCTAAATCTGTTTTCATTATTTTATTATTGTTTATTAGGTTCTACAACAACCGCACAGCAGGACTGCAACATACAATCCTGCACACCATTCTTTATGTATTTACATTGTGCATTCTCAAGGTACAGAAAGCGCATAGGTCTGTACATAAATATCCCATATACATTTATGCCCAGGGATGTTTCTGCTTTATGTATCACTTTCAGGTTCCTCTTGCAATCGCTGTTCTGCTCGACGCATGGGAGTGTGCGGTGCCGGGCTCTCTTCATCCGCTCAGGTCTGCAACAGGTACTGCACCAGAGGGGCCCAAATGTCCCTCGGGTGTGATCTGGGGGGGCATGAGGTCCCAACAGTGCGTCAGTTGTTCAATGCAAATGCAACATCTCGCAACAATTGCTGATACCGCAGCACTAGGCTGCATCTCCATGCCATGGCTACTCTGTGTTTGGCCAGTGCAAGTAGTAGGGAGATCAGTTTTCTTTTCACCACAGGTAGGTCTTTAACATAATCCAACAGCACCATCACTGGGGTGAGCTCAAGTGGTTCCCCAATAATGTCAGATATGATTTGTCCCACCTATTACCAGTAGAATTGCACCTATGGGCACAGCCACGCTAAGTGTATGAAATCACCAGCTGTCGCCTCGCACCTATCGCAGTGGGGCAGCTCTCCAAGGCCTTGAGTGAATGACAGCTCCACAAGCACACAAGCAGAATTATTGCAGTGCAGATGCCGATGACATCCATTGCCATGGTTGAAACTGAGGAGTTGCAGCATAAGCTACCTGTCAGAAAATAAATATATAAAAGACACACAGGGGACTGGGACCCTTGTAGTAAAGTCACTCAGCATGACAAAAGCAAGTTCCATGCAACACTGTTTGGAGGAAAAAAGGAACCTGGCAAAGGACATGCATATGTTCAAACAAGCCCTTCTCCAGACGTGTCACAAACAGAGATAATGTCGTCTTCTGGGAGTTCATCTGCATTTGTGGCTTGAAGCCGGTTACGTTATAAGAAAACAAAAGCAGCACACCAAATCCGATTCGAAACACTTTACATTTTGCACCACTGTTTCTGGCGTATATCCACTTGGACTAGATTCGGACTATTGCCTTGCATGTACAACCATGGGACCACATGACATCCAGTTAAATGGCCATCATAATTATTCGGCTGTTGTTATTACCCCTACACCTAAGAATGTTCATGCACTGCTAAGCCAACCCAGGGTTTCTTTCCCACAAAATGGGCAACTGCCCCTCAGCTTCTCGGCAAGGCAATAGAACAACTCAAGAATGCAAGGACAGAACGTGACACAGCACTTACGACCTGCTTTATATTGATGTATAAAAGCAAAATACATTCAAGTATTACATTTGCAGTCCCTGATTTTACAAAGCAGTGTATGCTGGTGGCTCAAGACAAACCCAAAGCTGATGAACAAGGCCTTAACCCATTCTCTTCACCAGTCAAGATGCACAAGGTATCCTCGTTTGCAAAAAGCGAGGAAAAATAAGAAAACGAAAATTGTCAGCCAAATAAGCCCCACAATCTGCGTAAGCAGAGGCGTGGGGAGGACCGACCATAAATTGATGACGCTGAAGGCAGAGGCTAAATCGCAGGAATATTGAAACAAGAATTTATAACCAATAGCATGCACATTGCAGCAGCGAGTTAAACCCTGGCTGCAGATACTTTAGGGAGCCCGTTTGTCACGAGCTCAAAACCCTGAAATATCAGTGCAGCCCCTCATCCTTCTGAGGTCGATAAATAATTATCAATAAATTGGGTAAATGTAACATCGATTGTTTATTGCGCTAAAAGACTAATGTTTTTGAAAAAAACGACCATTTAGTTCAAACTGCAAACGAGTAGAAATGGCGATTTCTTCAACAGCAGCTGGTAAACAGACCTACACAGGCGAGTGACTGTCCCAATGCATTTATTTTTACTGCAGCATTGAGCCAGCACACTCCCTTTCGAACTGGCACAGGACTTAAGTGGCTAGAGAAGCATGGCAGGTGCACAAATGCTCAATTACCAACAGGCACACAGGTCGATGTTGCACAGTGAGCATGCTGTACAATATCGTTCTGTATTCTCAGTCGTCGAATAGATTTTGACAAGCTTTATTTTGTGCAATCTAGGCGCCACTTTTCTTATACTCTTAATAGAAAAAACTCCATATATTAAAAGGGGTCTTTGAGCGGTGGCTCGTATCCTTCAGTACGTTGCATTCCATGAATCTCCTGCAGACGTGCCCCTCATACACGCAGTGCACTGCAAGCAGCAGATTTAAACAGCGGCAAGATGTTCTGCAATGAGGCTGCTACTAGAGTCCTTCTTTCAGTGTACACAACATCGACATTCTAGGCCCTTTAATGTATTATAAACGATCAGTGTTTAATGTGGGGGCTCTAGTCTCACGACTGATAGCAGAGGAGAGCTGGCAATGAGTGTGGAGATCTGGGCCTCAATCGTGTGCGATTAGGAGCTCAATATCATGCCGCGTGCGGCCACGCTAATTGGAAACAGATGGCCCCTGCGCGCCGCTGCTCGCTCCCGCAAGGTGGATGCCGCCACAAGCACGAGTGCTTGAAAAGTGCAGACCGACTCCAAAAGGTCATCTCCTAGTGCAGCGCATGCGCGCTGCACTAGGCTCGACCTAAAAACCAATACCGATTAAGGACATCGCCAAAATCATATTGCTGTCTGTACGCGAACCCTCCAAACTAGTGCTGTCAGGGTTTCCGACCTTGTCTTGCCTGTCCTGAACTCTTCATCACCAAGATTCTATACACTTTACGTCCATCAGTAGATGCTGCTCAGAAACACAAGCGCCCAGTTATCACTTCTACTCTCCGGGAGTGTAAGTTGACTTTGTCATTCACTTTCCAGTTCCACCGCACCACCAAGTCGAGTGGGAGACCAGTTACAACTAGCCAACTGATGAGTTTCTTAAGAAGAGTCTTCTGGGTGCTCTGTTATGACCTAGGGCGCTAATCAGAGATCAGCCGACATTGACCTTTTCTAGAACAAAACATACATGGCCTGGTCGGGCAGGTTACAGTCCCCCACAGTTCAGCAGCCTTTTACCTGCTATAAAGTCCTGCACCATGCAAGTGCCTGGCTCTGTTTCTTCCCTCAGGTGTACAGATATGCTCGGTCACTTGGGAACCTCACAAGTCTGGGCTTGGTGGCTAATAGACCACACACAACCCTCACTGCTCCTTCCGGACAGCGGGTTTGTGTCCCATTTTTGCAGGCAGAAGTCTGCCGATGTAAAACCGGACTCTTCGATCAGAAACGCACTCAGATGTAACATGTTGCAGGGGTGAGAGGGAGCGCCTCCACTCTGATCCCCACCCATAATTTACTATACTCTCTAATTTACAGGGAATATTGCTCTCATTGAACCCCAAGGCTGGTACATCTGAATTGGTTTTGTGACCTCTGAACTTAAGCTTCAATGGAAAAATATCTTGTTAATTTGTCATCCCAGCTTTGCTAGTCCTTTGAAGGTTCCCTGTAGCGGTGCCTTTGCCCGGCCCACACATATTCCTTTATCATCTCCTCTTGGAGCTTCCCAGGAAGTTGCTTTCACTCCCTCCTACAGCTTCAGACTGCAGACCCCAGTGAAGTCCTACAAAGGGAATCGACCCTTCTGCAGCCCTCTTATGCTCAGAAGAGGCAGTTTGTGTGCCTTCGGCAGAGAAGCCAAATACAACGAACTTAACATAAAAGAAACACATGGATTGAGGAACCAGTTAGTGATTTCTTAATGTTCAGAGTTAAAATACCAGGGTTATCTAGGAGAAAAAGGGCAGGAACCATGCCAAAAGCGGATTTTCGTACAGTTATTAGTAATTCAAGTACTTCCATCCATTACTGTGTGTCTTACTCAGTGAGTCACCCTAGGTGGCATGTTTATGTTCAGTTAAGTGTGCCAGAGCTCACTGTTCTTCAATAAGGACTCAAGCTGCTTATCAATGACAAGGCACAACAAGGCCGAAACGTGTCTGGAGTTGCTTGCGTTTCTGGTTAGGGAGGTTACTTATCAGCAGTGCTTAATTTGTAAAATATTAAGTGCCAGGGCTATGACCAGGAGACCACTGCAGCTTGCACCACCCATCGCCCTTCTCATCGCTGCCAAAACAACTACTAACCATCTCTCTCGCATTTAAATGCGACAGTTCAGATTATTTCAGGTCCCCAAAGCTAAAGGAATGGCTGGGGAGGTAGGCATTAGCAATTTAAATGTTTATCGTATTCCTAAACTACCGTTGTTCTGCTCATCTCTAAATAAGATGAGCAGCGCCACCATGTGGTAAACTGTTCTAAGTATGCTGTTGACAATTAGGTGCTGGTGCCGAGCACCGGAAACCAATTAAGTGCCGGTGCTTAGCACCGGAAAGCCCCGCCTTAAATTAAGCACTGCTTCTCAGTACAGCGTGGTCTGTCCTTTTTGGGATGGGGAGAAGACCCAGTGAGCAAAAACATTGAATAGAATAAGTCCTGAGCAAGTTCCAGACAGCAAAATTAAGGTAAGTATTACCATCAATCCCTTTTTGTATCTTTCTCAGTGTAGACTAAAGTAAGCAGATGGTACTAAGCCATGTTTGTTTTCAGTGGTATGCTATTGATGAAATGTACAACTGATGATAAAAAGTACAAGGACCGTCTTTCAATCAATCAATCAATCAGGTTTCTTATAAAGCGCGACTGCTCACCCATGAGGGTCCAAAGGCACTTAGAGGGGGAGGATCTTCCAGCTGTACACATCAATATTTAGGAGTGATTTATGAGGCATGCATTTAAATACGTCATATTATGGTAGTTTGATAATTCTGATTCAGATTTATTGCATGAATAGTTCATTGAAGGAGTTTCAGCAGATGGGGTGAGGGGCATCTGACCGTCCTGCTGCCTCGGGATTGAAAAGGAAGCTGGGGAGGAGGGCACTTTCACGTGGATTGGGCACTGAAGTGAGTGCCAACTCTTACCTGTGGATCTTATTTACATACGCACGCATTTATGTAGCCTCGGAGGATGCTGAGAGCATCCCTGCTGTCATAGGTGTGTGCGCGTGCATTGCCTACATCTCGGAGAGAACACTTCTACTGCCAAGCAAAGGGAATCCGCCCTTCTGCAGCCTGCTCATGTCTAGAAGAGGCAGTGCTGTCGCATGTTCCTATGTGTAGATGTATATTTCGCTAACCCAGACAAGAACACTTATCCTGCCATACATGCATGCACATTAGATGTCGGCGAGCCACTGAAAGTTCGAGCCAGGTTCGAGCCAGATGCCTGGCTGTGACTCATCTGGAGGTCCACTTGAACTCTCAAACCTATAATGAACTGAGCTATAATGTGCCTCTTGCCTGCCACACATGCTCTGCCCACATGCGCCAAAAATTAAAAACAAAGCTGAAACGTTTGATGTTAAAGGAGAGATAGCCATCGAAAAGGTAAATTGCTTAATATGAAACCAGAAAACCTGGGCTCAATCTCAGCTTCCTTGCTTGACCAACTTGTGTGATCCTAGGCAAATATTTTATTTCAGTGAGCCTTCCTTTTCTCTATTGTGACCTGTGAGGGCACCGTCACGTATGTGAGTTCAGGATGTGTGCTGTATTAAAATCACTTGTGATTGATGTAATAGACTATAACGTTGCTCCATGTATAATAAGAATCTTGGCAACATTTAGGATACAGATGGCAACTGACTTGCCTCGTAGTTCACTAATGATGTAGTCATCAGGGTGGGGGGCAGCCCCACCCTGATGACTAAATTCTAGTGACTAAATTCTAATTTAAAAGCTATCACTTTTTATAAATACCTCTCAATGCAGGAATATAATCTGGCTACTAAGGTGAAACGCTTCTTCATGGTTTGCATTTTGACGAGACATTATCATATTTTTATATGTTTGTTGCATGATTTACATGCCAGCTGTTGTCAGGACTCCGCTGGGCTCGTGCATGGGCTCCGAGAGCCAGGCCAGACCCTTGGCTGGCTCGGCTCGGGCTCGGCTCTCCCTGTTCATTTATTTTCTTGCCCAACTCCAGTGTGCCTGTACTCTGCGGGAGCGGAGAGCATCCCTGCGGAAAGTCATTATTTACGCATGGATGTTGTTTGTTCAGGCTAATAAGAGGGGCCTGTTCCTTCTCAGGGAATGAGCTCTCCTTCTGAAATGAAGCGATCACTGAGGCAGGCCATGGTCTCAGACCACCACAGGAGCCGGAGGGGTTAACCTCTGCCTGCAGCAGCTGCTGCCTCCTGCACCCATTTCATGCTTGTAACTGAGCACAAAACCCGGTGTCCAATCCCCCAAATCCTCCTTGTTAAGCCGTGACCTTGCAAGCCTTGGCTGGCATGGGAGCAGACATGACGCTCAGCTTCCAGCAGGCCGATGGAGGCAGGCGTGATATCTGTCCCTTGCTCTGCTGCAGTGACTTGCACTACCTACAGTCCAAGTCCCCGCTCTACAGCCCCCTCCTCGCTGTGGTGTGGTCCATTCTTACAGCAAACTGAATTATTGATGGACCATTAGGAGACAGGCATCTGGCTGAGCCGGCGGATCTCCCAGGGCTGAACCATTGTAGGCCCAGGCAAGGAAGTGTGATCCTGTGGGTACTGATCAATACTTCAGAAACTATCGATTACACGAGAATCCAGGGAAAGGAGAAGTTCTTGTTATTTTTTTTATTTTAATGCAGATTTATATAGCGCGAACTCGACCCGAAGGTATTGGAGCGCTTTACATGAGCACAGGTTACGTTACACAAGGACACATTCAGGCACAGGGAGATTAAGTGATTTGCCCAGAATCACAGGATGCAGACGCGACCCCGAGGCTCGAACCTTGGTTTCCAGCACCAAAGTCGGCAGTCTAGCCGACGGACCACATCCTCTCCCCTTGTTACTCAAGCAGGACGGGTAAACTCCAGACTGCCTTGTGAGACTCACGAAACAACTAAACTAACACCGACACCTAACTCCGGGATGGTGCATTGAGTGAGATCTAACTCCAGGTTGGGGCATTAAGTGAGATCTCACTCCATGCTGTACTATAAAGAGCTGATTTTACACCGGGGCACCGATTGAGGTCTAACCTAAGGAAGGTGTATTGAGCAAGATCGCACTACACGCAGGGGCACTGTGTGACAACTAACTCCAGGCCGGGGGCACTGGGGGAGATGTGATGCCAGGCAGAGGCACTAATTGAGATCTACCCTGCGGCTGGGGTTTGAGAGAGATCCAACTCCAGGCTTTGGGCATTAAGTGACATCTGACTCTAGGCCGGGGCATTGGCTGCAGTTTAAGTCCAGACTGAATGAACCGGTCCTTTTGATGCGACAAGGATCAAAGGGAAACAGTCTTGTTTATAATACAAAGGCAATCCTCACCCACACTTTTGTGACATTCTTCATCATACGCTAACTCAGCTCTTCAGCTGTCAGAAGTCACAGTAGGCTCAACATGGGACTCACTAATTGACAAATGTGTGACTACAGAATGTGTACCCTTACACTGAGGTCAGGTGGTCTGATCAACCCTAAGATACGGTATTAGGACCCCCGATTTATCTTCAAGGTAAGACTTGCTCTTACCTCTGTATGAACATACAGTATTTAGAGTAGGGATCCCCTTTGCCCTGATGAAGGCCCGAGAATCTTTGTGTACCAATTCAAGGGCTGAAACATCTTGGCACTTTAATGGATGACTGAGACATGACTCTTGTGGTTCATCCCATATTTGATTTTTAATCCTGCCCCATGTACCCTTGACTAAAGGAATTCCTTTGGATATATACATAGGGGCAGTTTAACAGCAATCTGGATCCTTAGTTCATCCAGTTAGGCCACTCTGATTGTCTCATCTTACAAGGGTGGGCTGAGTTAGCCCATGATGAAGTGTGCCACAAAGTGTGGGTGAGGCTGTCTCTTCAGTTAGAACGAATGTTGTTTGCCTTTGACCCTTGTCACCCTGATAGTATCATCTTATCAGGGTGGGGCGAGTTAGCTTATAATAAAGCATGCCACAAAAGTGTGCACAAGGCTTTCTATTCCATTTGAAAGAATACTGTTTCCCTTTGTCCTTCATCACGTCAACAGAACCGGTTCATCCAGCACATTATCAAATTTATTGTTTGGTTTATGGTTGATATTAAGGAGGACCTGCAATAATTGCAAAACCTCTTTCTCTCTTATTGTGGTTTACTATTCAGTCCAGAATGGACCTGGGCTGAAATCCAACTCCATGTTAGTCATTTCAGTGAGATTTACCTCCAGAATGGCCATTAAGTGAGATCTAACTACAGACCAGTCATGGAGTGAGATCTAACCCCAGACTTCTCCATAGAATGAGATCTAATTCCAGGCTTGTTTGTTGTTAGATTTGAATTCAGGGTTGGGTACTAAGTGAGGTCTGGATATGGCATTGAGTGAAGTCTAGCAGACCATAGTATTGAATATAATCTAACTCCAGTCTGGGGGTAAATGAGATCTGGCTCCAGGCTGGGGCATTGAGTGAGTTCTAGGTCAGATGATATAGTGACCCGATACACTGGGCTTGGGTGTTCTACTTACTGCACTAGAGACAAGTATGCTAGTCACTTTGTGGTTCCCAACACAATGATATGTGTGTATGCATGTGTGTACTGGAGTTATAAAGAACCAAACTAGCTATGTAGAAGTGGAACTCTGTACAATAAGGGGGTGCAAACCAAACAGGGGTGAAGAGAAAGTGGGCAGTTACTTCCGGTAGGGAAGGAATCGTGAGGGGGTACCAGTAGAGCAAAGAGGAGAAAAGAGTACATGGGAGGTGAAGCATGCTATACTTTGATAAGGTGTTGCCCAAGGGGTTCAGTATTGAGCTCTTTTGTGAAGCGCAGGGCGCCTTTCTAGCTGCGGCTGAGTTGGGGTTCAGAATCCTTTGTCAGGGGGAGGGAGGGCAGTACAAAGCCTTATGCCTTGTCTTTTCTTTCTTGTATCCACTGGTGTACCTGGCCAGTAGAGGGTATTGGATAGTGTGTGTTGACAGTGGTAATCTGCTAGGACCTTGAGCCAGTAGTGACTGAGAGGGAAGAGTGCCACTGAGAGTATCCCACAGGGCATTGGTTCTCAACTTCCCCAGACATAAAAGGGTGCCCTTACTACATGCTGAGGAATGGGCAGGACTGACTCTGTTTGAGCCTTTTGCCCGGCACCATGCATTGGGTCATGACTGGGTAAGGGTGTCTCTTAAGGCATTAATGGAGCATTTGACCAGGCCTGGCTCCGAGATCATAGCATCCCTACATTAGCAAGGGTAATGTACATTGCCAGAGAGAACTGTGCCCCCCAAGCACCATTTCTGCAAAGTTAGCTTTGAAAAAAGAGAAACAACCATTAAAAACTGCTAAAATGCTGCGGCAGAGAGACTCCTACCGACATTCCAAGCTGTCATGGTCCATGCTACTCTGATGGGGCAATGGATCAGCACTCAGTGAAAATTAAGACTATCTGTAAGACTAATAATGCGGCATTGGGCTAGTGCTGGCCCATTGTGAAGCATGACCGTAACACAGAGCAGTGGGTGAGTGTACAGTTAAAGAGCGAAACAGACTCTAACAACATTCTAAAATAAATAAATGTTTGTCCAGAGTGCTTCCCAACAACATGCTGTGTATTGTGCCAGCAGAAGTGCACCCTTAAATGAAGAGCTGGGGATTGGGTTAGACTGAGTGAAAACAAAGTGGAACCCTCAGCAATATAGTGGGTCATTCTGTCCATACTTACTAAAAGAGAAGAGGTCTCTCTAAAACCATGCCTGGGCATCGATAGAGCTATGCATAACGATGAATGGCACGAAATGTGGTCGTGCATAAAAATTTCATGCGAGGGCATATATTACAGGAAAAAGTACCATACATCAGCAAGAGGTTTTTTTGAGCAGAAAATGCTCAAATCAGCCATACATGAGCAACAAATTATGTGAAATTGCATAATGTGTTTTTTGGTGTGAATTTCGTGTAATGCGAAATTAGTGAATTTCATGTAGTGCAAAATGGGTGAATTTTTATAGTGCAATTAACATTTTTCCCTGTCCCAGACATAGGAGATGTATAGGTCCATAGGACAGTGGGTTCACTAGCACCATACCGGGGCATCGACATGACACTGGCTACATGAGAACAGTGCCCCTTAATACCAGGCACCACTTTGGGCTGGATGAGACTGCAGCAATAGTCACTGTCACTGTCGTTATCAAGAAGCTGAATAATGCAGTTGCTCTGAGCCATCATTAGGCTGTGAGTCATCACCACTGGACACTCTTGGAGTGTAAATTGCTTTATAAATGGGTCACGATGAAGGTGACTGACCCAGAAAGAAGAGAGCACTTTCAAATGATGCCAGTGCGTTGGGCTGTGTTGGTACTGGCACAGACGGAAGCATGCTCTCTAACATCATGCGAGCCATTGGTCTTTACTGATGGGGAAAGGGCCCCAAATTAGACCTCGAGAATTCATGGGTAGATGTACAAATCCCCATTCTTTGATGCAGAGTGGTTTCATGCAGGCTTCCCTCCCCAGTGCCAGGACACTAGCATGCTCTTGTACACTCTCTCTTCAGTGCGCCTGTCCCCGAGGGGATTGGTTGCGTGTGTGGCGAGCTTCATCCAGGAACGTCCACACTATCCTCTCTGTGCGTCTGTTGACAATGCAGAGTTGTGCTTTTCATCAAGGTCGGAGAGCGGGGGCATCTTCTGCAGGGGGGAGGACATTCTTTGTTGGGTGGAAACGGAGGCTCAGATTTTCTCCGGGATCAGTGGGATGAAAGTGGGGGTGCAGGCCTCACAGTCCCTAAGGGCTATTTTTATTATTATTATTATTATTTAAAGACAGCTTTTAGCTGCTGTTGAAATCGGAATGTCCCCTTCAAGGTGTACAATTGTGTTTCGCTGCCCTGAGAGCCCCACTGTGAGTATCTGGTAACCTGTGTGTTTTTTTATTTTTATTTTGGCCCCAGCCTGATCTAATATGTGCACGGAAACTTTGTCTATCCCAGTGCTTAATTTGAGCCGGTGGTGGCCACTCATTTTTGTAGACCAGTACTTATTTTTCTTCATCAGGCGTTTCCCGAGTGCAAGAGAGAGAAAAACACACAAAACGGAAAGACGGAGGACGAGAAAGATAGAAAAAACATCACAAAGGGAGAAAGCTGGAGCTTGCAAAAGTGAGATAAAAGGGCAGGGAGCGTCTGGTGGTGGATTAAAGAGGCCTCAGGTGGATTGAAGACCACGCAGCCTTGATTTTTGGTGCACTGACATTTTATAGTGCTGGCGTTAGGCTTCTCAGCAGAGGGTTGGGCACCAGCACTCATTCTTTTACCAATTAAGCACCGCTCTGCCCCTTGACTTGAGTGAGATCCTGTGACCTGGAGGGGCACACCACTCATGCTCTCATTTGTCTGATAGTGCAATACCGTCCCTGTCATGGGTTTAGCATGTAGATCAGTGGTGGCAGCACACTGTATTTTGTGACCTTTTTATCTGAGTCACTGGAATGGAGGCCTACTACCCCACACATGTGCAGCTCCGCTTCCCTGTGCTATTACAGATCCTTATGGTAACATCCCAAGTGGGTGTTATGCACGTATGTGGCCTGTGAGTTGCATAAAGTGTGTATGAATGAGTCAGTATAATAGAGGTCTGTGGGTTCCTATTTGCCCTGTTGCTGTGCCCAAGATGGAGGTAAGGTTATTTCCCCAGAAAGTGGAAGTATTTTGCTGATATTCCTGAAGCTGGAGGGAGAAGACCTTGACACTGAAATGGGGGAAAAGGAGACTGGCCTCCTTTAGGAATTCAGTTAGTTCCTTTCGTGAGAAGGACTGCTGATTATTCTTCCTGTAGCACTGGCATTTGGTAGATGGTGGAGTGAATAGTGGGGAGGGTCCTTTGAGTGAGACCAGCCTTTTATCTCTTCCCTGATCACTGTCATAGTAACTGTTGATGAGCTAGGTGCAGAATGTACACATCTTTGTGCCTCTGTTGTGGATACTTAAGGCAGGAGACCACCCAACTGAGAGGAGTTTCTGCCTGCACAAAGGCTCTGTCGGGAGAACAACCTGAACAGGATAAGTGAGAAAAGAACCAACCCAGACAGATTCTGAAAGTGCAGGCAGAGAATCATATGTCCCATCTGCTTATCCTATATACATGGGGAATCCACTGACCCATTTATTATTCCAGGTCCAAGTATTCTTCATCCAAGTAAGGCAATGTTCCACAGACTATTCAGAGGACTACTGCACAACCAGAGCTGCAGTCTGCCAGCTTCTGGTGAGGTAAAGGGACTTCACTTGCAGTCTGGCTTTGCTGCAAAAAGCAAAGTCTCTGACTGAAGGGCAATGAAGCCACCTTCCTGCTGAGAGATGGAATTAGCCTGTCAAGCCAGCAGGGGTCTGATTGACCTGAAGCACCACAGCAGCTTGACCCTGGTGCTGTGTAAGTCCACTGGCTGAAGGAAAATGGAGGAGTGTGATCTGTCTGCCCTGAGGCTTATGAGCAGCAGTCTCTCTGCAAAAGCGTTTCAGGGGGGAAATGCTGTAGCCGCCACCAACGAGAAGATGTTTCCAAGCCAGAGCGTACTACTGTCAAGAAGTTTGTGCCTAAGGGAGAGTGCACCGCCGAGACGTTTGTTCCCAAGGCAGAGTACTCCATTGAGGGGTTTGTGCCCGAGGTGGAGTGCCCTCCACCCAGAAGTTCTGCCTAGGTGGACTGTGCTGCTGCCTTCCTAGCCTGTGCCCAAGGTGTGCCATGCTGCTACAACTAAGACCATCCTGCAGCTGCCCTCATGACGATGTAATATGTGACCTAGGTAGCCCAACTACTGCACATCATTGGCGACCCAAAGAGGGTTCACTGCTGCCAGAGTCACTACCTCTCAGCTCCTGCTGGTCTACTGCACTCCCCAGACTACGGGTTGTGCCTCCAGCCAGTGTGTCTCCCACCAGAACCAGTAGTGAAGCAAGACGTGTTTGGCAGGTCCCCACCAGATGCTAGAAAACAGGCGCTGAGACCTGCTCTGTGGTGAGACTGTACAATAATACAGACTTGTATGAGAACTGAGTGCTAGAACTGAATGCCAGGGATGCATGGCTGAAGGTAATCTGGGAGGAGAGAATATGCACCTTATGTTATAATGATGTACAGACTATTGAACATATCATATTTGCCTGTTCTGCTTTGAAAATTTATCAACAAGGATTTTTAAAAGCACTTTTTAAAAACAAAAAATGTCATTGCATCAGCAAATGCTGCAATGGAGGGGATAAATTGCCCAGTTAATGAATTAATGTGCTGTAAAATGTTTACATGGTTTAGCTCCTTTCTAAACTTGTATTAATGAATGTAATTTTGTACACTGTAGATCTCATCTAACTCTTCAATAAAACCTTAACTCTAGGGTAATCTGTGCCAAGGCCTTAATGCATGCTCAAGGGACACTCAAACCCTGGGGAACCTACCTAGACCTCCCAAATGGGATGAGGCACCCGACTGAGGGCCAAGGTGGGGCAGAACGCAAGGCACAGTAACCCAACAGCCAGTACTAGAATTAGGACAGTTTTATGTGCTGCGAAGGTTTTCATTTTTAGTGCGTGGATTAAATTGCTTTAAAAAAACAGTTTTATTTATATGGAATCTCAGACTTGTTGGTATGCTGAAGTTCCCTGTGAATGTATCCAATCAGATTTTGACCCACTCCGATTTAGAATTTCCCAAACTGACCTATTCGTACATAGGTTGGGTTGCATCATTGAATACTGGTTGCAAATTGCAACCACTATAATGATACACCAGGCCCTCAATGGTTCCACCTCTCTGAACTTCATGATCAAGCTCTTCTAAATCTCATGGTCCCCACTGTCCTCTGACCTAATAATCTTTCCTTCAGTTGTGTCCTAATAGTGGTTAACCTGCCTGAGCAAACTGTGGATTCCCACCGGGGACCTCTTTTTATGAGGTGCAGGTATTCCGAAGCATTAATATTGTGCACCTGACATTACTGATACTAATGGGATTGATAATACCAGGATGCAAAACTACTGCTATTATGAGTTATCCCCTACAGAATGGGGAATTACTATGTAAATCGCTGCAACCATTTTGATTTATGCAGGTCATTTCTAAATTCTGGGCCTTTTGCAGAGGACAAATTCTTCCAGGGTATCCTGGGCAAAATGTGTCCTTTAAAACTGGGTGTAGGAATAGCACATGCAGCACTACTGCGTTACTTGTAACACCAATTACGAGGAAAGTCTCAAATTCTGGTGCATTTTGCAAGGACATATGTCCAAAGAAAACACACATTTTCCCCACTACGGCTGTGATTATCTCTGGCAAGAAATCCTGATTCGTGTGCCACTGACGCTTTCTAAAATATCTATTTTACTTTCTTACTATCTAACTCTGCCACTGTATAGCCTTTTTTCTTGTAATGTGGGACTTACAGTTCACTATTGTGTGGTACTGGTACCTGTTTTTTATGGTTATGTGTGATCTAAAAGTGTTCTATGCCCTTGGACATTCAGTCACAAAGTTAAGCCAGTTGGGCATTGGGCTTAGAAGGCACAGGCTCACTGCTCCTTGTGCATTGTTTATACTACTTCGTGTATCAAGAGTAGCTGAAATAAGAAATCCATTTTACATCTGGTCAAATCCGGTACTTCACTACTGTTGTGCATCTATATTTTTACGCTGGCGGCAAAGCCTGGCTGCACGCCAGTAGTGAAGCGCTGAATATCATCAGGCCTAACACAGATTAGTGCTTTTCATCCCATCCGCGACACTAGTGAGCAGCTTCAAGCACTTTCAGGTGCATTGATGTTACTGCTGCTCCCAATGCCCCAGCTGTCATAGAGACAGCTCCTGACTCATAATGCCCTATTACCTTGCTCAGAAGAAAACAAAAAAGTGAAGAGTGGATTGCTTGTATTAATCTCATCCTCTAGTAATTACTCTGAGCCACAACCCAGTCCCACTTGTCTTGCCTGCCATGCCACATCAGACAGGAACCAGCCATTTGCAGGACAGCTTTGGTCATGCTCCCATAGGATCAGTGTAGCTCGAACTACCTGGCCAGGTGTGCTGTGAATGGCAATTAAAGCTACCCCAAAACGGTTTAGGCTTATTTGGGTCCTTCAGTAGGTGTAGGGTGCAGCTTGAATCCTGTGGCACAGTGAACACGGGACCCACGTCTGGATATACCTGTGGGAAGTTAGGGCATTGCACTGAAGAAAACATAAAAGTAATGGGTGGATTGTCTACATTTCGTCAGTCACTGATGATTACACTGGGCTGCAATCCAATCTATTTTTGCCCACCAAGCTACCTCAGACAGGAACCAGCCATATGTAAATCAGCCCTGGTCCTACTCCAATAGTCTGAACTGACAAGCAATTTCACCCTGATTGGAACGCAAGCACCCTCACTCTAGTTTTAGTCAATTTGTGCAGTGATTTTGTTTTCGTACATTCTGCATTAGGCTTCTCCAAAGTAATCTTTGCTCGATCCGTGGCCCCCGCCTGTACCACAGAATTCCACTGTCAATCAATCAATCAGGGAATTGTGAAGCGTGCTACTCACCCGTGAGGGTCTCAAGGTGCTGGGGGGGGGGAGGGGTAGGGGGGAGGTAGGCAGCTCCGTTCAGTCGAAGAGCCAGGTTTTGAGAGTTTTCTTGAAAATGTTCAGAGAGGGGGCGTGTCTGATGTTGATTGGGAGCTGGTTCCACGTCTTGGCCGCGATGTAGGAGAAGGCCCTTCCTCCCGTTCTGGCTCTTCGGATGCGTGGGGCTTCGGCGAGGGTGAGGTTGGCGGATCGGAGGTTTCTCTTGGGTACGTGGAAGGAGATTTTCTCGTTGAGGTATTGGGGTCCAGTGTTGTGGAGGCATTTGAAGGCTTGGGTGAGTATCTTGAAGGTCACTCTCTTCTTGACGGGGAGACAGTGGATGTCTCGCAGGTGATGGGTGATGTGCTCCTGCCGAGGGATGCCAAGGACGAGTCTGGCTGCGGTGTTCTGTATGGTCTGGAGTTTACGGAGCAGGGACTTGTTGATTCCGGCGTAGAGGGCATTTCCGTAGTCGAGTCTGCTGGTTATGAGTGCGTGGGTGATGGTTTTTCTTGATTTGGGGGGGATTCATTTGAAGGTCTTGTGAAGGATGCGGAGGGTGTTGGAAGTAGGCGGAGGCAACGGCGTTGACCTGACGTGTCATGGAGAGGGAGGAGTCGAGTACGATGCCGAGGCTTCGGGCGTGGTCCGTGGGGGAGAGGGGGCTGCCGAGGGCAGCGGGCCACCAGGTGTTGTCCCATGCAGATGGGGAGGGTCTGAGGACCTCTGTAATCTCGGAGTTTAGCTTTAGGCAGCTGCTGCACATCCATGATCTGATGTCCTTCATTCCTTCCTGGAAGTTGAGTCTGGTGGTGAGGGGGTCCTTGGTGAGGGAGAGGATGAGCTGGGTGCCGTCGGCGTAGGATACTATGCTGAGTCCATGCTGTCTGACGATGGCGGCGAGGGGGCCATGTAGACGTTGAAGAGCGTCGGGCTGAGTGACGATCCTTGAGGGACTCCGCAGTTGATTTCTGTGGGTTTGGAGAGGAAGAGTGGCAGTCTGATTCTTTGGGTTCTGCCGGTGAGGAAGGAGCGGAGCCATTCGAGGGCGGTTCCCCGTATGCCGGCGTCGTGGAGTCTGGCGACGAGTGCGTGGTGGGAGACGGTGTCGAAGGCTGCGGAGACGTCGAGCAGGATCAAGGCTGCGGTGTGGCCTTGGTCGAGGAGGGTGCAGATGTCATCTGTGGCGGCGAGTAAGGCGGTCTCGGTGCTGTGGTTGCTGCGGAATCCGGATTGGAAGGGGTAGAGGATGGAGTTCTCTTCAATGAATTTCGTTAATTGGGCGTTGACGGTCTTTTCTGTGACTTTTGCCGCAAAGGGAAGGAGGGAGATGGGTCGGTAGTTCTTGAGGTCCGAGAGGTCTGCCGAGGGCTTTTTGAGCAGGGGCTTGACTTCTGCGCGCTTCCAGTCGCCGGCGGAAGGTGCCTGTTTCGAAGGTGGTGTTTATGGTGCGTCGTAGTTCCGGTGCGATGGCGGCGGCGGCTCTGTGGAAGATGCGCGGAGGGCAGGGGTCCGTGGGTGCTCCTGAGTGGATGTCTCTCATGGTGGATTCGACGTCTTCGGTGGTGGCTGGAGTCCAGGCAGAGATGGTGGGTTGGCTGGCGTTGTTGGAGGGGGGAGTAGTTTTGGAGTCCGGAGTTTGTTCGTTGAAGTTGTCGTAGAGGGTCTTGATTTTCAGATGGAAGTAGGAGCTGAGCTTGTTGCAGAGGTCCTGGGAAGGGGTGATGTCAGTGGCCTCACTGGGGGGTTTGGTGAATTCTTGGATGATGCTGAAGAGTTCCTTCAAGTTGCCGGCGTTGGTGGAGATCTTGTTCTGGATGAGGGTTCGTTTGGTTGATCTGATGAGATGATGGTATTCTCTCATGGCGTTTTTGTATGTTGTGTGGTCTTCCGGTGTTTTGCTGTTTCGCTAGTTCTTCTCAAGACGTCTGCAGGTGCGTCTGGATTCTTGGAGCTCGGCGGTGAACCAGGTGGCCTTCCCTGGGCGTTGTCTGTCGGGGTTGCAGAGGGGTGCGAGTTCGTCTGCGCAGTTGGAGATCCACCGGTGTAGTTCTTTGGCTGCGAGGTTGGCATTGGTCGAGGTGGAGGGGGCATCGCGGTTGAGGGTGGAGTTGAGGTGCTCCTCGGTGACCTTGCTCCAGTTCCTTCGTGGTGGGCAAGGTGCCGGCTTGGGGGCGGCGGGCTTGTTGACGTGGTAGTGAACACAGTGGTGGTCCGTCCAGAGGGGTTGCGAGGTGTAGTCGAAGTGGATGTTGTTCCCTCCTGCAAAGATGAGGTCGAGGGTGTGTCCTGCCTTGTGGGTGGGGGTGGTGACGAGCTGTTTCAGTCCGAGGTTTGCGAGGTTGCCCAGGAGGGTGGAGGAGTTGGGGTCATTGGGGTTGTCGAAGTGGAAGTTGAGGTCTCCGACGAGTATGTAGTTCACGCAGGCGATGGCGTGGGGTGCGATGAGGTCAGCGATGGTAGAGGCGAAAGCAGGTCAAGGTCCGGGGGGCCTGTAGGCGAGCGTGCCGTGTAGTGTGGATCTGGGGCTGGTCTGTATCTGGAAATGGAGGTGCTCGGTGCTGGACGGGGGGTTGCTCGTAGCAGAGGTGGTGAGTCGGAGGGAGCTCTTGTGTGCGATGGGGAGTCCTCCTCCCAGGCGGGCAGGCGGTCTTTCCTCTGGATCTTGTAACCGTTAGGGATGGCGGTGGTGATGTCGGGGGCGGAGGAGGTGTTGGTCCAGGTTTCTGTGAAGAAGGCAACGTCTGCCGAGAGGGTGCCGAGGATGTCCCAGATCTCTATGGCGTGTCTGTGCAGGGAGCGTACGTTGAGGAGGATGCATTTCAGGGCTTCGGTGGTGTTGCTGTCTGGCGTGGTGGCCGTGGGGGTCCGGCGGGTGGTGAAGGCCTGGCGGCAGTGGTAGCAGGAGAACTGGCCGTGGGTGGTGTTCGGCGTGGCTAGCTGGCAGTTGGTGCTCCTTCCGGGGTTGAGTGCAAGGAGGGCCGCTGAATTGTAGCGGTGGGTGGTCGGAGGTCCAGGGTCCCTGGCGCTGGTCGCGGACGGGCACAGACAGGCTTGCCTTTGGTGCACCTCTGGCGCGCCTGCTGCGCGTGGCCGCCCAGCGGCCATCATTAAATAGGACAGGGGGGAGGGAGTCACAGCTGGGAGGCGGGAGCGGGGATCGGCGGGGGGAGGGGCCACATTTATGGTGTAATAAATAATAAGATACCCATTTTGAATAAATGTATTCTTTTAAATTTTCATTTTTACAAAGGTCGTTTCTATGCAGCACTAGCCTTTTAAATATATTGTGAGAACGCTGTTTTACTTACTCGTTTGTAAAAGATTAACAGCCATTTATGCTCAGAAATAGCCAGCATTTTATAGCAGGAAGAGCCAGCAGGAAATATACACTCAGTAAGTCATTTATGAGTACAATTTTAGTGCACTGTCTAAGGTTAAAAGAGCCCATGACTGCGCACTAATATTGATAAAGAAACATTGCCATTAAAGGACATTTTATGATTCTGTTGTTAAGGAAGGCCTGCCGTCTGGAGTAAAAGCAGGGCAAGGCATCCAAACCTAAGAGCTTCATGTTCCACACATTACTTTGTGTTAGAATGAACCACGATTCAAAGGACCATGGATTAAACAATGCATTTTAATTTGGCCATATATACTAATGTTTAGGAACAGGAACAAGGGGGAATGTGTAAAGAACAGAAAACCCGGATCCCCAAAGTAATCCATTTAAGATTAAAGGATTGATTTAAACATAGCGTGCATTCTAGTCTCTTACTCCTAAAAGGTCCAATATATTTTTCTAAGGTTCTCATCAGAGAAGAATGAATCCAAATAGCTGTCAATGTTGGTGTTCTAAAAATACCACGATTAGTAAGTCTTCAATATATTTACTCTATGCTGCTCCCTCTCCTCCAGTCACCCAGCCTTCCTTAAATTCTTCTCCCTTGGTCTTTTCAGTTCCTCTTACATTCCCCCCTCTCTGCTTGCATGTTTCATTTACTTCAGCGTGTTGCCTTTCATGTTCAGAAGCTCTCATCTTCTTCATCAGCCATCTTGGCCTTTGGTTTGTTGATTCCCCTCCTTCAGTCTTACTCATCTCATATTCTAGTGATCACCTCGACATCTCCAGTCGTCTTAATCTCCCCAGGTCCCTCCAGTAAGCCTGAAATTCTTTCCTCTGCCGTTTGCTCTCTTTTTCTTGCCCAGGCCAATAAAAACTGATTTTCCCTTTGGCATCCCTATTTACCTCCTAGAATCTATTTCCTTTCCCATCTGTGGTCAACATCTACTCCTTCCAGCTGCGGCCTATGCAGGTAAGAGAGGTGGGGATTTCGACAGACGACGACGAGGGAAAATTAATTATTTATTTGATTTTCCCTCGTGTTCGTCTGTCGAATCCCCCTCGCCCCCAACCCGGCCCCACCGCTCTTACCTGCACGGGCTGCGGCTGACTCCTTCATTTCTAACCATATCTTCAACCACCTCGGTGCTCCCTTCTCACTTCCTGGTCTTTTTTCTCTCTTGCTTTGCCTGCTCTCTCCTTTCCTCCCATCTTAACAGGGCCATCCAGTGAAGAGAAAACAACAGTACTCTATACCCAGCCCTGCAGCTCTAACAATAAGCATTCTAAAATATCCCTTTGTTTGATGATGTCTGCGTGGGTTTTGAGACCTATTTATTGCAACATCATTCACTTGGCGAATCCTTCAACTATCTGTTGCATCTCGTCTAGGCTCTTTCCTCTCCTACCTGAGGCCCTCTCTCCTCTCCAGTCTTAACCATCTCTTTAACCCCTCAAGCTTTTTTCTTCTCCCATCTGTGGCCTGCCACTCCTCTCTTCCAGTCATAGCCATCTCTTTGATCTGTTTGCATCTTCCTTAGGTTCGATTTCCCCTTCCTGTGGCCTCTCTTCTGCCACCTCTGCCACTCTTGCTTCTCCTCCCCTTCAGTCTTAAGCATCTCTTCGAGATCCTGAAGGCACTCGTCTCACCTCCTACGATATCTGGACTGCCTCGGCTCTTCTCCCTGCCCTCTACCTTCCTCTCCCCTTGTCTCCACCCCTCCCCACGCCATCCCCTCCTCTCTCTGTATTTTAGTGTTGGTGAAAAATGACTGTTCCCCAAATATGTCAGGCATGAGTTAATCTCCCCATGAGGATAAATGGAACCTAAACAAGAACCTACTTAACACAGATTTGAAACTTTTGAATACACTTTTCTGACAGTGTTTGTGTAAACCCAAGACTTTAAATTTCATTGGTAAATCTAAATGTGCGAGCTAAAAGTGGGTGCCAATCCCACCTCCAAGCTTCGAGTAATGAAAGTAACTGGTAAGTAAGCAGATCCTTACCAGCTCCCCGGCCAACCTCAGTTGGGTAGTACTGAGATGAAAAAGCCTAGACTTTGAGTAATGCAGATAACCAGATTATAATCAGGACAGTACCACCTCATTTGCTATCTTCAGTGGCTAGGACTGGGGCATGGAAGCCTAGGTACATGGCTGGGAATCTATTCTTGTGTATTGTAGATCAAGGAACTAACCCTTCCCTTTGAGACTTTTAAAAAATACCTGAAAGTACAGCTTTGCCACCATTTTTAAGATCAAAAGCAGTTTTATACTGCATGTCTGCTGTCACCACACAGGCTCTATTATACAATTTATAACATATATATGTAAATCATTCTATTCAGTTAATCTATTGCTTAAACTGTGATCACTGAAACCATGTTTTTTTATAGAGTATACACCCTTGTTTTATCATTCATGGTTAGGAAGGTACCAGTTGGTTGTCTAATCTACTTATCCATTTGTAAAGCGCTCTGACACTCCTATGGTCTGGTAAGCACTATAAAAACTGCAAATAAATGAATTTAATATAGAAGAATGCCATTGTAAACACATTATTTTGCTTAAAACTATTAATAACTAAGTTGGTGAGACTTTCCCTGCAGACATCTTCCATCAGGCCCATGTTGTAGGGTGGTTGATGTTAATAGCTGTTGATTTGGAGAGGAATTGCGCTAGCAATGTGGGGATTTCCAGGTTCTCAGCTGTATGATGGGTCAGTTGTTCAAGGGAATGATGCTGGCTTTATATGTCGCTGGAGTACTGGTCACATAATGTGAATTCAAGAGGTGAAATAAACACTAACAGTTTGTTCTCAACCTTTTTTGAATATTGGTTTTACAAAGAATCGTAACCCAGAAAAGTTCTCCGGGTGCTTGCATTTAGATTGACTTCCGCTTTGAGATAAATAGGTTTGTGATCCAACTCGTACTGGAGCCTTTACGTTTTGCAAATGCTGTAGGTGGGAGTGGGCGTGTCTTATCACAGTAAATAGGAATAAATGTTCTAGGTGATATTTATTATGTATGCACTACAAGGCCAATGCCTCGCTTGGGTAAGTGAATCCCTTTGTCGCCTGTTGGCCTGAATATCCACCTCATGTGACGGGACCTGGGGACTTCAGTTTTGTCTCTTCTGCCACTTCGGGAACTTTCTCTTTTGAGCCATTTTAGCCTAGATGGTTCTCTCTGGGCCTCCATAGGACGAGACGTGCACATGCAGCATGACTACCGCTGTCTCATTAATATTCATGAGCATGGACTGAGTGCTGTATTGCACCATGGAGTTTTACGCTAAGCCAGTGTCCTGTATCTAGCAGTGGGAAAATGGACGCCGGTTCTCACTGGGACACAGCATTTGTGGCATGTATCTGATACTTTGTCTCTCAAGACCCCGAGGATGTGTTAAAGTCTAAAGTGCCGAAACGTGGCAGTCATCTGTGAGCCTGTTGTATATTGCAGTTCATTCCCATCCTTCCATAATAGGATGATGAAGGCGAATTGAAATGTAGTGTTAGAGAACCAAATGTTTCTTAACACTGAGCAGAAACAGTGCCTAACCAGAGAACGAAAATCGGAAATGAGAACTGGACGCCTCATCTAAAGTTACTTACTTATGTGTGTACCAAGTCGATCGTCAGAGGTAGTAAGCGCTATAGAAATGCATTTACAATACAATACAATACAATACGCAAGTCCAGTTCCTGCCAGATTTTTGATGTTGTTGGACTTTGCCAACACCCTGTTTGCTATCCCTGACACTCCTGGAAATGTGTGTGCAAACTGTGCACCTACTAATTACTGTTTATGTGGGGCAGGGTAATTAACACGTTTGAAAATTGCATCCAGATCCGAGTTTGACACCCAGAAACAAGGAAATAAAGTAAAATAAGCATGAATTCACCAGTTCTGGGGGTGCAAACTGGCATTTTTACCTGGTAAAATGTAGTTGGCAATTGGTGTAATGATGGGTGCCGTTTGCACTTGATTTGTAATCCCGTTTTGTGTACAGATATACATTTCCTACCAAGTCACAAGCAGGGCCTACATTTCAGTCAGTAAAGTGGGTGGATGCTGGTATGGTTATGAAAATGACCAGCTTCATCCACATTCCTTTTGACCTCCACTTGAGCTGCTCTTTGTAAATACCGCCTTCAGGTACTTTCAAGTGTAGCAATGCTGGGGCTTGTTTGAGAACTGACTAGCCTTGCAGTCAGCAATGGGACATTTTTTTCTCCCTCCCAGATCAGTTTAGTTGCTGCAGCTCAGCCTTTTTCCATGTCTTTCGAGCAGTCAGGATTTGTGCTCTGATGATCATATTTACCCTAATTTTGCAGGTCTAATTGGAGTGTGGGTGCGCGCACACACACACACACATACCCACAAACACACACATACAAATATTCGAACAGACACATGTATAAACACACACACCATGCACCAAAAAATACTCTAGGCACGACAGGAAGTTGCCTGTCTATTCTATTCCTAACTGATGATACCTAAAGGAATTACTCCTTTAACACGATTGGACTGGCTTGTGGGGCAATCAGACAGTGCCAGAAGGGGTGGTCTGACAGGTCAGTGTGTGGGACACTATTTTGCCTGTTTGTAGGCCTGTTTTATGGTCTGTGTGCCTGCTTTTACTGTTAATTTCCTGATATTACTACAAACATTGCCTGCAGCAAGCACAAATGCATGCAGACTCCCATACCTTGCAAAACACCTAAACAGCGTGTCTTTATAAGTTCAAAACTGCTCCAATTTGCAAATGTGGGCCACTTAAGCCATCTGATTTGCTAATGGGGCCACTTTTATTTTGGTGCCTGGGCCTATTTTCTGCCCCAGTTCGACCCTGTCCTTTAATACAAGAAAGGCCTCATCCACCTGGAAGGTGGCATGCTTCATGGTAGGGTTCCTCCTTACATTAGTCAAGGTGTGTGCCAATGTGAGCTACTACCCTTATTGCAGGGAAGCTTTTGGTGTCCCTATGTGTGCGTGTTGTTGCACTGGTGTTCTATTGATGTCTACAGACTAAAACTTTCTACTGGTAGAAATAAAAATGTTATGCTTGTCTCCAGTTTGCAGGGTTACAGATGACAGGTGAATAATTCTACCCTGTCAGGTCGATATGTTTCTGCCTAAAATTAAGCCCTATATGTGTCATCAGGACCATGACCCTCTGTTTCTCACACACATATGAACATAAACATGCACTAATAAGCCAAACACATGCACACATGCCAAACATACATGCACATACATGTGCGTGCACATGCACAAACACACATACACCACCTTCAGCCTCAACTTATCAGTAGTTTGTTCTTTTTGATTGATCTGTTTTAATTTGCACTTTTTAATTTAATTTATGTGTTTTCGTGCAACGTGTCGCAGGTCCGAATCGGAAATTCAGTATGATGATGATGAGCAGGGTAAGAACACTCGCCGGGACACCCGCAGTAGATGCATGGACTTCATCAAGCTGTGCAACAGTGGTGTCACTGTCACCATAGGAGCTCGAGAGTGGTTTCTCTACTCACCATATAGCTAGACGGTGGACCCACGGCATAACGGCCATTGCTGCATCTGAACAGGCGACTGATTGGGTAGCTAGTATATATGCTTTTCTTGTTCTTTTTGATTTGTGTAAAGTGACTATTTACCTGGTCCTGAAGAATGCTCCAGAACCCCGGTTGGGGTCAGCTAAGGGCAGAAACATGTTGACCTACTGTAGGGGTATATTTGTTGCTAACCCCTAGTCCTCTTTTCTTTTAATCCTGTCCCATAAGGTCACGGAATAAAGTAATAGGCCTTCTGTAGACAGTTTTATACTCTTTTCTCCCTTACTGCACTCTGTCCCTTACTCACTCCATTCTTGCTCTTGAGTTTTCTAAAACACCTCAGCTCCTCCTCACATGTGGAGTTGTAGCCCACACCAATGACCTTGCGACCTTGGTTTGAGGAGGGCACCCAATGATGAAGCACGTCACCCCGCCCCCCCCCCCCCCTCGGTGAGTGAGGGTTCTTGTCCTGAAAGGGGTTCTCTCCTGCATAACAATAGGAATGCCTTCGGCTTTTTATTTCTCTGTTCGACACGTAGACTGTTACCAGAATGCGGACAATCTCCCCCGTTTTCGCACTTCACCAGACTTACTTCTTGTGTGATATACAGATGATGATCAGGGAACAGCCTTGGTGTAAAAGGCAAGACAGAGTCAAAAACTATGTGCATCTTGCTGTAATATCTGATTAACTTGACAGAACATGTACACTGCTTCTATTCCAGTCTTATGAGAAGCTCTTGGGTGCAGTGTTAGCCACTCTGTGCTGCAGAATTTGTATGCAAGGGAATCAGCAGAGTACTTGGCAAGGGGCAGTTGCTGCTACAGTTAGTGATATGTCATTTGCACATCACACAGTGACAGTGTGCATTGCATGGAAGTTTTCGGACGACTTTCTAAACTCGTCCGATTTACGGTCGGTCGCTCGCTCTGACCTGTTCCAACCCGTATAAATTCATCCTCTGTTATTTTCTAATTTTGTTTTTCCCCAGTTAGTCTGGTGCTAAAACGTGGCGAAATCAAACACCCCCTTGAAAATGAGGAGGTGGGTGAGAGATAAAACAGCAGCAAAGCATAGGGACAGAAATAACAGCGTGTTAATCTAAGTGTTCGAGTGTGACAGGGTGGGGGAGACTGGAGGAGGCAAAGCTCGTTTGTGGTCAAACCTGAGAGTCATTTAACAAACACTTCCTCAAAGCCGACACCTCATCTGCCTCAGTAAGCAGAGGTGTTTGAAGCAGGTTTGACGCTTTTTGACACAGTGTTGACTTTGCACATAGACCCTCAAGCAGCGCGTGGGCTCAGCAAAGGACGTCAGCAGCGCTTCGGCCACGCCTCCTCGGTTAGTGCTACGGATTCCTTTCGTTGCAGAGGTTCAGTGCAACAGGCCTTCTTCCTCCCCTGAGGGCAGAACACGGGCGGCCCTGCACACAGCACCACGCGAACTCTGCCCGACTCCAACCGGAGCAGCACTTAAGGGGGTCGTTAATAATGACGATAAAGGATCAGAAACCTCCCTGCAAACAGCGTAGTACATTACAACAGATGTAAACAGAAGTGTCTAGTCATATGTATGATATCTCCGAACCGCCCCCACACCCCCACCCATGGGCGTCCGCAGGGAGGGGCAAGGAGGGGCGCTTGCCCCCCCCCCCGGAGCGCCCCTCCTTGCCCCCCCCCTCGTGTGTGTCAGCCCGGGCTGAGACAGCTTCTCGGGCTGGCGACCGTCTTGTTTGCAGCTGCACCAGAGTACTTCACAGGTCTTTAAAAGACCATTTACGTGTTAATGAGGCTTTTTGTGAGGCTTTGTTGTTTTTTCACCCCTTCATCTCCACTGTGCCTATTGCTGGAAGAATTAGCCCCCCTCCTCCCGAAATTTGTTGTAGCCTCCACCCCCCCCACCCCCAAAGTTTGGGCTCTAGTTGCGCCTCTGGTCTGGGACTAAATATATTTTCACCACCCCTTCTGCTGTGCTCCGAATCCGCTCCGAAACCGAAACTGAAGCTACATCCGATGCTTCTACCAGGCCAGAGAGTGGCGTGCGTTGTACACCACAGATCACTGGAATTTTTATGTGAGGCTAACCGGCTATGAGTATGACTGTGATTATAAGTGCAAGTAACATTACTTGAGAGGCCGAGTGGATGTACTCAGACATTTCACGATGATCTGAGACTAACTAACTATATCGTGTACTGCTTACTATTGCCAATGATTTCGTACCAAAGCTTTCTGATAGAGTGGGTGTTCTCTTTTTGTTGAATCCACTGCTCTGAGTTCTGACATAAGGGCCAAAAAACTACAGCTGCTGTCTGATTGTGAGGAAGGGGTGTCTACTTTCCAGATCATTCGGGGGTACTTTTCTCAGTCCTTGCACTGGATCTGGCTTAATTACTGTACAATGTGCACAAACTACATAAAACCAGGAAGAATATGTTTCTATCCGATTCTCCCAATATTCATTTCTCTTTTGGTCTTCTTATAGTACTGTTTCCAGTGCTATTTCCAGTACTTAATTTGTAAAAAAGTAAATAAATAGGTTTAGGGACCCAATGTTTTTTTCTTAGAAGCTGCCAGCAGCACTGCTGAACACCAGGGTGGCCAAATACCAAGGCTGCTTACTCTTGATTCCAGCTCACGCCTCTTCTGTTCACCACCTTACACTTCTCTCTCTTTCTCCAAGTCTTGTCCATTCTTTTTCATCTCTGCTTCATGAACTCAGCTCATAAGTGGGGCCTCTTATTTTGGTATCCGGGCCTTTTCTACTCCAGTCTGACACTGACTGAGTCTCCCAACACTTCTCCCCCTCCTTAGAATTCAGAGAGGGATCTCCCCTCAACTCTTAAACCTCCAATAAGTTTTGGGTTTTGTCTCTCCCTTGTCAGTTGAAAAATTAGATCTGTTCTCTGTTACTACAGATGATTCCAGTCCTGCAGTTATGGTAAGTTGACACTCACTTGGGCCATGTGCCACAAAGTCCACTGTAGAACTGCAGGCTGGATGGCACTAGTCACGCTGGTCGCAGAGGCAGCAGTAGATGGGCTAGCTAAACAGGTTTTTGTAGCATCAGCCAGTCAAAATCTGTTTATAGATGTTAAATCACGCAAACAACCACTATATGGTGGCAGATACTGGAGGTGCCTGCATTCTCTTTCCTCAAGGACATTTTATTAACTTACAAATAGGTGCTTCTGAGTCCCCTCTGCCGCTCATAGTCCAGGTGATGCTGTCTTTCCTGAGAATGTTTCTAAAAGGCAGAGCAACACCCTGATGATCAGACAAAAAGGAACCATTAACTGAAAACAAGCTGAAAAAGATAGGGCGCTATGGGGTCTTACATACAGCATAATTGCGCTGTGCAAATGTTGATGACCTAGTGTCCTTGCACTTTGCTATCAAGAGGCCCCAGTTGAGAGACTTATCACTGTGAGTCCTGGCGTTTTAGCCAACAGCAGTTTGGATTCTGCAAATCTGCTGTAATGCAGGCAATTTCAGAGTCTTAGGCAAAATTACATTTTATCTTTTGTCAAAGTATTTCCCATAATAACAAGGCAAATTCAGGCCATTTGTTGCAGTTTTTCACTTCCTCCTGTTCATTTGTGATAGTGCTGTCAAGTAACTGCCTGCAACAGCCTTAATTTATATCCGGCAGCCGCAGCCTGTGCAGGTAAGAGCGGTGGGGGTGGTGGGGATTTCGTGGACAATGACGAGTGAAAATTAATTATTTATTTAATTTTCTCTCGTCATCATCCATCGAAATACCCCCCCAACCCGGCCCCAACGCTTTTACCTGCACGGACCGCGGCTACATCCGGCCCATTAAACCCTGATAATCCCAGCTTTAGTCCAGAAGGCCATTTTCATTGCTTGCATCGGGGCCCAAGGCATCTATACTGCTTTAGTGGGATAATACAAAATAAACATATATGGCAGTGGGAATTTCCATAGATTGAGTTGTATCTTCAGAGCAGAGACCTTGCCCAGAGAATGATGTGGTTGCCAAGTCTGACAACATTCTGATTATTTGCTGGATCGGGCTGCACAGTACTAGATGGGGTCCTGAAAGTTGGGGTTGCATGCACTGACTTTGTGGCAGTTTTCACTCAAAAGAAAGTTTCCCGTCAAATGGTGTTGCATGAGTTCTGTGATTTTTGGCCAGATTTACAACTCACAAATCTTAAATTTACAAAACACTGATAATGTTGTTTCGAAATTGTGAAAATTAGTTGTCAGATAACACCTCAGGGTAAAAATGGTTGCCAAAGATGCTAAATCCCAACTTCCAGAAATTTAAGTGATTTGGGGGGGGCCTCCACTCCTAAAAAATATTGTCAGGGGGCTTGGCCTAAAAAGTTTGAAGACCTCTGATCTACACAGTGAGACCTTCGGGAGGGGCTGGATGCCAGGACGACAGTGCTGCTGATCAGCCCGACTCCACTGAGTAGTATCAGAAGAGCAGGCAGCAGTTTTTAAGTAAGTTCCAGTAACTTTAATGAATTCTACAGCATCAGCATTACCTACTGGCTGCATATCTAGGTTACTCTAAGTGAACAGTGTTCTAGACTTACATGCATGGAAATGGCAAGGAGGACAGTCCCCCCCAAATATGCAAATGTAGTGTGAGCTTGTAGTGTTCAGCTTTTGGGGTGCCAGGGGGTAACTTTAGGGTTCAGGTTGGGTGTGGGTTTTGGGGTACCAGCTGCCAGGGGGTAATTTTAGGGTTCCAGGTGGGTATGGGTGTTGGTGTGCCAGGGGGTAATTTTAGGGTTCAGGGTGGGTTAGTGATTGGGGTGCCAGGGGGTAATTTTAGGGTTCAGTGTGGGTATGGGTTTTGGGGTGCCAGGGGGATAATTTTAGGGTTCAGTGTGGGTATGGATTTTGGGGTACCAGGGGGTAATTTTAGGGTTCAGGGTGGGTATGGGTTTTAAGGGGCCAGGGGGTAATTTTAGGGTTCAGGTCGGGTATGAGTTTTGGGGGCCAGGGGTAATTTTAGTGTTCAGGGTGGGTATGGGTTTTGGGGTGCCAGGGGGACAATTTTAGGGGTCAGGGCGGGTATTGGTTATGGGTTTTGGGGTGCGAGGGGGCTACTTTTAGGGATCAGGGAATGTATGAGTTTTATGGGGCCAGGGGGTAATTTTAGGGTTCATGTGTGCTCTAATTGTTGTCCAGTTTCAAATGCAGAATTCACCACTTTTTTTTCTCAGCTTGGCCTGAGCATTACCCGATCCTGATTGTCTGCCATTTTAGCCCCGCCCCTATTGATTAACATTAGCCACTCCCCTTCATTTGCCAGGTTAGCCCCCCCCTGGAAAAATTTCTGCGGACGCCCATGCGGGCCCCACCGTATCGTAAAAAAGCCCTATTGCCAGCTACTGGCCCATAGTTATTAACTCGACAATCGGTCTGTAGGCGGCCCTCTGGCCGTAGCCCGTAGGATGCTACTTACTGTCCAGACAGGACTCGCAGACGGTCTGGTTCACTCCACAGGGCTGGACCACCCCCTCGCCCGGGTAGCAGACCTTGCAGCATTCTCCACTGGCGGTGTACTGGTTCGTGGCGCAGGGCTCCTTGGCACTCAACACAGAAACCTGTCAGGAAGAACAGAAAGATACATTACTTTCTGGACGTGACTGAAGAGCTTGGCATAGCTTTTCAGGGATTGTGTGGGCAGGGCAGAAGTGGGAACATCCCCCTCACTGTTATTGTATTGTATTGTATTTGTATAGCGCTTACTACCCCTGACGAGGCGTCGAAGCGCTTTTTCGGCGAGTAGCACGCTACTCCGGGACCCATAGAGGATTAGTGTTGAATTAGTATAGTGAAACATGCAAGTAAATTTTAAGTGGTGGATATGTTAGTCAGTTATTTGGATTCGGAAGGATAGCAGAAGGATAGAAGAGGAAAGAAGGTTTGTATTTATATAGCGCTTCTAACCCTGATGGGGTGTTGAATCGCTTTTTTTGGGCGAGTAGCACGCTACTCCGGAAACTCATAAAGGATTAGTGGTGAATTAGTATGGTGAAATATGAAAGTAATTTGAGTGGTGGATATTAGTCAGTTATTTGGAGAGAGAAGGATAGCGGAGGGATAGAAGGGAAAGAAAGGTTTGCATTCATATAGCGCCTGTTACCCCTGATGGGGTGTTGAAGCGCTTTTCTGGCGAGTAGCAGGCTACTCCGGAACCCATAAAGGATTAGTGTTGAAAATTAGTATTTTGAAATATGAAGTAATTTGAGTGGTGGATATGTTAGTCAGTTATTTGGATTGAGAAGGGTTAGGGAGGGGTAAAAAAGGAAAAAAGGTTTGCATTTATATAGCGCTTGTAACCCTGATGAGGTGTTGAAACGCTTTGTTGGCGAGTAGCACGCTACTCTGGAACCCATAAAGGATTAGTGGTGAATTAGTATAGTGGAATATGGAATTAGAGAAGTGAACATGCTAGTTTGTTATTTTGATTGAAAAGGATAGTGGAGGGATAGAAGAGTGAAGGATTTCTTTTTTTTAGGTCATAGCAGTAGGAGGAGGCTTTTGGATGACTAAAAAGGGTTTTTGGAGGGGAAGAGTCAGAGGGAAGAGTTTAGAAAGGTTTGTTTTGGGGGATCGGTACAGTAAAGGAGGTGTCAGAAGATGCAAGGAGGGGTAGAGTAGGAGAGAGTCAAGAAAGGGTTATTTTGGGGAACATAGTAGTGGTATGGCGTTTGGGATAAATGAGAGAGTGGCTGTAGAGGATATAGTGATAGATGTATAGGGTGAGATAGGGTAGTGAATTGGAAAGAGTAGTAGAAAGAAGTTTGAGATGAGTCAGAAAGTTGGGCTAGAAGATATATTGAGGGAAGTATAGGCTGAGAAATAGGGTAGTGCATTGGAAATGCTAAATTAGAAGAAAGTGATAAATATATAGATTCATAAGTACATTGAAAGTATATAGATGCATAAAGGAGGTAAGTATATGCAGATTAAAGATATTGATAGAGGTAGCGGATGAGAAATAGGGTAGTGCATTGGATATGCTTTTTCAGGAGAAAAGTAACAGACACACAGATCCAAGTACATGGAGGTACATAGATGCCCAATGGAAGCAAGTACATGTAGACCAAAGAAGATTTTTTTTTCTTTTGGTTTTATAACAACATAATCATTGTACATGTTTATACAAAGCAATACACGAAGATAGGCACATATCTATAGTGAAAATCAATGCTTATGTACAGAGGGACAAATACATAGGGTGGGTATTAATGAATGGGAAAATGGGCAGCATTCCTGGCCCTGGTCCCGACCAGTTTCGAACAGGCTCAAACAGGCACTCACCCTTGTCCTCTCCACCCTTAACAGGCTCAAACAGGCACTCACCCTTGTCCTCTCCAGCCTTAACAGGCTCAAACAGGCACTCATCCTTGTCCTCTCCACCCTTAGCTTCGACACCCGGGTTATCAGACGCTTCTCACCTCAGTGGCAATAACCTTGTTCTCTTCCCTTCGGTAGCTCCCGATGGGAAAATAATCCGAACTACAGCACACGAACACATGGACGTCAATTCACCAAAATGCCTGGGGTAGCGGAAGTGACACCGCACGCCATGTGACCTTTACTTTGACTCACACGCACATGCTTACATATATTAACACATTCACACACTCTCGCGCACATAAATACTCTCACCCGCAAGCATGCATGCAACATACATTTTTTACTTACCTTAGCTTCCAGTTAGGGTCATATTCCAGCTAATGCACTCCATTTTTATAACACTAATAGTGAATAATATTACTCACTATTTGTATAATATAAAAATTGACAGAAACCAGGTAAGTGGAGCGCCATTCAGCGTCCATAAGGAAGAGCTGCCCCTGTGTTCCAGACACTGATTTTGCACCTCTGAGGCCAGGGGTCGCAAAAGAAGTGCCAGGGTTAGCAAGGGGCAAGCCAGGGGTCGCAGCTGTGTTTTGCAAGGTATGGGAGACTGCATGCATTTGTGCTTGCTGCAAGCAACATTTGTGGTAAATCAAAGAACTCAACAGTAAAAAACGTGCCACCAGACCATAAAACAGTCCTGCAAACATAAACTGGTCTGTGAGACCAGACCTTCGGGCACTGCCAGTTGGCCCTTTATGCCAGGGTGACCCTGGTGGCGAGCATTCATCAAGTAGAGATTTCAGGCATTCTTTATATCAATATTACCACACAATCTTGGTGGGATGAGGTTGTTATGGAGAACACATGGATAAGCCATAGGATCCGTAAGATAAGTCAGTGCTGCTTCTTCTCACTACAGCTCATCCACAAGGGCTCTGCATCGCTTTTGCTCCCCCACCGCATTGCCAAATTGCATTATAATTCTGTTTCCCATGATGTGATAATATCTAGATCGCGCTGCTGCTTGGTGATCTTTAAAACATCACTTTAAATACGATTCTATTACAATCTTAGAATGTCATAGTCTACACTTGACTTCCCTTGAGCCCAACCTGCCTCTCCACCCATACCTCGCTTTCAGCTCTGACTTGCACCAAGTTTACCCATCCACCTCTGGGAATTTCACTCCATGACACGTGTTTGTTTCATCCACAAATATCCTTAACTACCTGCTCCACTGTTTTTTCACTTATAAATGCACCAAAACATATAATAGACAACTACAAAGTAAAACACATTAAAAGAGTTATCGATTAGCTACCTGAAAAGACTTTTGCATGGCCAGTAATTAAACCAGTCCTCGGGGCCAAGGTCAGTTTTTTGAGGCAGAGGGAGATTAAGTGATTCGCCCAGAATCACGGGATGTTGAGCCGCCGACACTGGGCCTAGAACCTGGCTCCTTAGTTCTAAAGTCAGCAGTTCTGGCCGTTTGGCCACATGTCCTCCCTAAACGAATGGTTCCGGTGGAATGTTCTTCGCTTGTTTAAGCTGATAATGAAGCAGGTCTGGTAGTGGGTGTTACAAAGTTCACATGAAAGTATAAAGCTCGGCCAAGATGCCACCCAACCTGCATCCGCTTACTGGGATTGCAATCAAACATCCTAAAGGTGTGCGCCAGATTGAAGAAGAAGTTGGTTCTCATCGAGAAAGAAGGTTCTATTGAGTCCTACCATAGTGGAGTGTCTGATGTGGTGTTGTATATTCTGTATATATTTGTGAGGCAGCTTGGGAAGGGTGTAGAATACCGTCAGCAGGGTGTGACATTTGTATGGTGATTTCACACATATGTAGCACGTTGTGTTACCAGTATAAGTTCTGATGTAAGAGTTAATTGTCTTCCATGTTTTGTTCTAGTCTAGATTGTGTACGAGTTCAGATGTGCATTGCACATATGGAGATTATGTGCAGGTTCAGATTTGTTTTGCACAAGTGGAGATTGCTTACGGGTCTAGATTTGTGGATGTATGGAGGTATTGTACAGATATGAGATGTGACTGTGGCATTTCCTTTTGTGAAAGTCTGATGTGGTTGTATGCTGAGGAGCAGAACCTGTGGTGAGTGTTGTAATGACAGGTTTGAGTTGGAGGCTGGTCACGAGTGTTTGGAGGTGAACTTTAGTTACACTCTGCCACTGATCATTTCTGCTCTGAAAGTGCAGACTTGGGGATGATGAGGAGACCCCTTATCAAAGGGCCCCGGAGTGCTCTGTATGAAGCGTGAGAACTCTTTGCCTGGATTAAATGTGTTGGCTGGGCTCTCTCGACCAGAGAGCGTCCCTGTGAACTACCGTGTGCATATCATGCATGCATGCAGGTGTCAGAGTGACATCTCGATGGGGGACAATCTCGAGAACAGCTGTATGTCTGGAGTATGTATGTGTGCCACTGTGGGCTCTCAACTGCTGGGACAATCCTGTGTAGAAATGTGTTCATGTGAGGAGAACATATGTCTGTTGGTGTGGAATCTTGACAAGAAAATTTCATGAACAACCGTATGCTCGGAGTAAATATGTTGTGCTGCCTCTCGACTACGGGACGAACGAATGGACAACTGTGTGCGTGTCTGTAGCGCATGTGTGTGTCTAGTTGGAATGTCGAACAGGAGAAAACCTCGTGAACATCTGTGTGAAAGTTGATAACTTGTGTGTGTCAAGTGGAAGCTCAAGCAGGGACAGACAGGGGTGCATGCTTTGGGTGCATGTGCAATGCCTTGAGCAGGGATCCCACCCGAAGACGCTGTTGTGCGTTAAGAAGAGATGTACATTTATGGTAGTGTAGGGGAAAGAGAAGTGTTGTATTGTGGCATGTGCATTTTGTTATTAAAAGTAAGCCAAGAAAAGTGTAGTGTCTGGTGCTGAGGTGATGTTTGTACCTTGTTAAATGTAATAGAAAAGTGTAGTATGAAGTTTGTGTCCTGTGTTAGTTTAAAGGACGGGGAAGTGTTGCATGGGTGATCTCTCATATGATGTGGATGCTGAGTGCTGAGACCAGCCCCTGCATCTATCCGTGTTTGAGAATGCTGTGATGTGGAGTGGTCTGCTGGCCATGGTGTGATTGATCAGAAGTGCTGACTGATTTAGTAAAGATTTGGGCTGAGCAGGGTGTGCCCTGTTCCTGGTGGGGCTTTACATCACCTTTTACTTATGTTCATCTTGAAGTGCTACCTCTTTACTACAGAGGTCCTGCTGCCTCCAGTATGTTCCTGCTGCATACAGTCCCTTTTGGATTACAAACACGTGGCGGTAGCTTGAGATGGAGTATTCAGACCGACTTGAAACGCTGGGGCGCCAGGAGTGGAAGGTAGGCCTCAGTTGGAGGAAGGACCTAGATCCAGTCTCCAGCAGGGGATCTCTGGCACTGGCTCTTTACCCACAGAGAGCGCTCTCACTCCCTTCATTCAAACAGTGTCTAGCCCAGCACCAGCTCTTTACCCACAGAGAGCGCTCTCACTCCCTTCATTCAAACAGCTCCTAGCCCAGCACTGGCTCTTTACCCACAGAGAGCGCTCGCACTCCCTTCCAACAGCTCCTAGCGGGCAGGCTCTGCACCACTAGAGTGTTCACCTGGATTCAGTTCTGAGGTCACCCGGCTGCAGCAGCTGCCGCTTCCCAGCTGTTAGTGAGCTCGCAGAGTGCTAGGCCTGCCCCTGGAAGGGACTGAGGAACAGCAGGAGTCCCAATAGCACTGCTCTGCTCTGGAACAACTGGTGACGGGTGCTGGCTGGATAAACACTGCCATTCTGAGCGGCGCTACCCCCTTCATCCCAGGCGCTACAGACATGGGAGCCAGGGGTGTCAGCTGCTGCGTATGGCGTGCCCGTTGTCCCCCCTGGCAGTGCCCTTGCCAGGGCCGGACTGGCTACCGGGCGTTTTGGCAGGCTGCCGAGCTGGGGGCTGATGTCACTGTGGTGGGGGCTAATTTCGTTGATGGAGACCTGCGTGTGCTTCGAAATAAACAAAGCAAAACGAATTTCGTTCAGCACACGCAGGTCCCCATCAACGAAATCAGCCCCCAGCTCGGCAGCATGCCAAAACGCCCGGTAGCCAGTCCGGCCCTGGCCCTTGCTACCCCTAGGACCTCTGCATCGAACAGGAGGCTATCGAGGGGACAACGGACGGAGAAGTCCAAACCCTGTGGTTCCAGTGGGCGTCAAAGGGTGTGTGTTGTCAATGCCAGTTCCCTGTCCCTGGTGTTTTAGTATAATAACACCTCAGGGGTCCGTGCAGAAGCTGAGATAAAACCGCTCTCTGCGCGATTCCTCACGTGATCTCACGGGGTGAAGGCTCCACAGCAGCCTCAGCCGGCGTGTATGAAGTGTCGCTTTTTTCCTGAATTATCTTGAAGCACCGATGCTCAAGGCCTGGACCAATGCTCGGGGCCTGGACCAATGCTCGGGGCCTGGAGCGATGCTCGGGTCCTAGACAGGGCACAAGTCCTAAACAAGCATTTGCAATGCATTAGGTCTCGCATTATTAAAGTTTGAGCTATTGGCATTGCTAAATAATGCAACACCAATAGCTCAAACTGTAATAATGCGAGAGTTTGAGCTATTTTTATTGTAAATGACATTGCCTTTTATTTATGTTTTGGTTTTTGAATCATAAATAAAAGTCATTGCCATTTACAATGCCAATAGGTCAAACTCGCGTAAATGCGAAACCTATTGCATTGCAAATGCTTGTTGTTACCGAAAAGCCCTTTCCACAGCGCATACTGGCTCCTTTAACGTTACTCACAAAACGAAACAAGTACAGGTAAAGCACGAGATGGCTTCGTGTAACCAAAAGCACAATGCTCCAGCACTGGAATTATAATCAACATAGTGGCAGAACTTAAATCCCAATGGCAGGAGTCAGGAGGCCTCACAAGGAACAAATTAACCTGTAATAATGTGCTAGAATCTGTTGGAGGAATATGGTTAAAGACCAGTGTGCACACTGATGAGAGGCATGTGAGTCCAGGACAGTGTCTCCTATGAATGAGCAGTACGGACCCTGAGTAACAGTCTTCTTAATCATGCAGTTTTGCCATCTGCACTAGTCCTGTTATCATCAGCGCTATTCTTATTGTTGTCATCGGCACTAGTCTCGTTGTCATCGGCACTAGTCTCATTGTTATCATCAGCGCTATTTTCGTTGTTGTCATTAGTGTTGTCATTAGCACTAGTCTCATTGTTGTCATCAGCGCTATTCTCACTGTTCTCGTTAGCACTAGTCCCACTGTTATCATCAGAGCTATAGTCATTGTTATCATCAGTGCTATTCTCATTGTTGTCATGAGCACTAGTCCCATTGTTATCATCAGAGCTATTTTCATTGTTATCATCACCACTAGTCCTGTTGTTATCATCAGGGCTATTCTCATTGTTGTCATGGGCACTAGTCCCATGGTTATCAGTGCTATTCTCATTGCTGTCATGAGCAATAGTCCCATTGTTATCAACGGTGCTATTCTCATTGTTGGCATCGGCACTAGGCCCATTGTTATCATCAGTGCTATTCTCATTGTTGGCATCGGCACTAGTCCCATTGGTATCATCAGCGCTATTCTCATTGTTGTCATGGGCACTAGTCCCATGGTTATCGGTGCTATTCTCATTGTTGGCATCGGCACTAGTCCCATTGGTATCATCAGCGCTATTCTTATTGTTGGCATGGGCACTAGTCCCATTGGTATCATCAGCGCTATTCTCATTGTTGGCATCGGCACTAGTCCCATTGGTATCATCAGCGCTATTCTCATTGTTGGCATCGGCACTATTCCCATTGTTATCAGTGCTATTCTCATTGTTGTCAGGAGCACTAGTCCCATTAGTATCATCAGTGCTATTATCATTGTTGGCATCGGCACTAGTCCCATTGTTATTATCAGTGCTATTCTCATTGTTGTCAGGCGCACTAGTCCCATTGGTATCATCAGCGCTATTCTCATTGTTGTCATGGGCACTAGTCCCATGGTTATCAGTGCTATTCTCATTGTTGGCATCAGCACTAGTCCCATTGTTATCATCAGTGCTATTCTCATTGTAGGCATCGGCACTAGTCCCATTGTTATCATCGGTGCTATTCTCATTGTTGTCATGAGCACTAGTCCTATGGTTATCAGTGCTATTCTCATTGCTGTCATGAGCACTAGTCCCATTGTTATCATCAGTGTTATTCTCATTGTTGGCATCGGCACTAGTCCCATTGTTATCATCAGTGCTATTCTCATTGTTGGCATCGGCACTAGTCCCATTGTTATCATCAGTGCTATTCTCATTGTTATCATCAGTGCTATTCTCATTGTTGGCATCGGCACTAGTCCCATTGGTATCATCAGCGCTATTCTCATTGTTGTCATGAGCACTAGTCCTATGGTTATCAGTGCTATTCTCATTGCTGTCATGCGCACTAGTCCCATTGTTATCATCAGTGCTATTCTCATTGTTGGCATCGGCACTAGTCCCATTGTTATCATCAGTGCTATTCTCTTTGTTGGCATCGGCACTAGTCCCATTGTTATCATCAGTGCTATTCTCATTGTTATCATCAGTGCTATTCTCATTGTTGGCATCGGCACTAGCTCCATTGTTATCATCAGTGCTAGCCTCATTGTTGTCATGCGCCCACCTTTGCCCAATTGCGTGCTGTCTTTCTTAAAAAGACGCACGGAAAGCCCAATAGCCGGGGGGTAAAACGAATCGCACACACGCACGAGCGTGTGCGATTCCTATGTCAGTTTTTAAACTTAATGTTGAGCATCCTTGCTAAGACTCGAACCCGGTTCCCCAGGGTCGAGGTCGACCACTCTAGCTGTTAGGCCACACCCTCTCCCCTAAACAGTGATGTCCAAGATACAACTGTTTTTATTATAGGAAAGTGATGTATTGCAGTCGCTCTCCTTTCATTAGACCTGGAACACGTAATACCGGGCATTCGTGCACTCAATAAGTTACATTAACATCACATAACATAAATGCATTTAAGATGTTGGCTACATCGAGCCGGTCTTCAGGGCTAGATCATTAATACACCAGTAAGATTGGCAGGGCAGGTTATTTTTAACAGTGGGTGACATTTTAATTTTGTTTCTATTGGGAATTTCACAAAATCTCCTAAAGATGACACTAAATTTTGCAGTGCTTCACCTCTGCAAAGAAAGGCAATGAGGGTTTATGTTACGCTAAAAAAGTGCATGATCACGCACATGTGATCACTTTACGCTAGGTGTGGCACTGTTCACACCCATCCCTTTGCAGTTTTACCTTTCTCCTCCCTTCCATCATGTCCTATACTCACTCATTTTTTTCAGTTTCAGTCCTGTTCCCCTGCTGGTGACTTTTTAACTTTTTTAACTGTCGTTCTCGTTATTGGGTTTTATTAACCCTAGACCCCACCCACATCATATAGGGCAGATGAACTCCCACTATGCCGTAGGCGTGACCATGTGAAACATTTTGTTTCGGAGGAGGGGCACTGATTTATGATGATCTGGCCCACCTCCCACTCATGTTGGCAGTTAAACTGCAATGGAATGATTCTCGTGTTGTAATGTTACTCCATTTTCTCCTGAGGTACTAGCTGCCCTAGAATTCCAAGGTAGTGACTGCTATTGTGTCTCAACATTGAAAAAGAAAAGCTGCTCTTCAGGACTGTGCCTTTGCAAAGGGAGGACTCGCTTCGCCAGTCTTCCTGTGCATCACCTAGGTAACAAAAGGATTGTCAGGGTGCTGATCAGAAAAGCTAATAGCTACTTTGCAAATGAGTTCTCCCGGACTTTCATTTTAGCACATATACGATGACAGAACCAAGGCAAATAGGTTTGATCATCTTCATATTACAGAGACGTGTTGAAGCTTATGAGCAAGGAAATGTTGAAACCCGTGTTCAGAAGCAAGGACAGATTATAGCCCTGGTTATTAAGTTTGCACAGGAGATGTTATGTCTCGTGGTAAGCTCTTAGAAAACACAAAATAGCAGCGAGTCGGACGACAAAACCTTAGAAACATTCTACCAGCCCGGCAAAGCCGATGAAATTATATGGATGGAGGCTAACCTTGATTTAGTATTCACCGAGGGTTCATTTAAACTTAATGGGCAGTATTATGAACAAGCACGGAATAGAAACGGTGCGCGCACACCACAGAGGTGCCAAACGTGAAACCAGTGGTGCGCGCGCACCACAGAGGAGCGGGGGGAGGGAGCACGGCAGCGGCAGCAGACGAACGCGCGCTGATGCGCGTTCTGGCCACCGTCGGGAATGGGCGCGGCAAAGGCGGGACATGCGCCCGCCTTTGACCAATCGCGTGCCGTCCCCGTAAAAAAAAACGGACGCACCAGCCAATGTGGGCTTCTGAAAACAAAACCACACGCACGAGCGTGTAGGTCGTTTTCAGAAGCCCTTTCTAGAGGTCTCGAGCTGCGCGAGCAGTGCTACGCACTGCAACGCTAGGCGCGAGACCTAAAAAAGAAGTGGAGGGACTGACCAAGTCAGGCAGTATGCAAGTGACATCATGACACGTGATATCAAAGCACATGACGTCAAGACGCATGACATTCCACGTGGCATCACAGGAAGTGACCTCACTGGAAGTGATGCTCTGATATGTGTATGTTATAACATATGCCAACTGAAAATGCAATAAAATATGCTTTTTTTTTAAAAAGTTGTCTCCTGCAAAGCATATCATATAACATGCAGATCACAGATTTTTATTTTATGTAGATAGGTAAGTGGAATACTGCTATGAACACAGAGATCCTTGTGTTACTTGCAGTTAATAAATGGTAATCCTTCTAGTAGACCACAGTGAGCTATGAAGTGTATTTGACCCCTACACCTAGTAACCCTGACTGTCTCATGTAACACATCTTGTACATTAATTTACACACTTATTTGGAATGGGTAATGTAAAGTGCTCTAACACTGCATTGGGATGAGTAGCGTTATACAATAAATAAAAAAGTGCTATTTAAATTCTTATTTGTGTAAATACTGAGGCAGACCAACCCATCTGACATTCTTACAGCGCATGCACTTATATACAACAAAGTAAAAAGCATGCATCTCTTAAGTACCCGTGAAGAGATAACAAGCTGTGCGCTTTTGTTTTCTCCCTGGTGTATTTGCATTTGTGAGGTGCCAGGCCGCCTCCAGTCCCACACTCCATCAAAAGGAAGCCTGAGGGCCCCTTAACTTCTGTCTTTATCATTGCCCAGCTGGAGGTGGGAAAAAAAGCCCCCTCCCTGCCTGCACCTTGCTGCTGGGAATGGGAAGCAGACAACGTGCAAGAGCTACTGAACGTGTCCCGGTGTTTCAAAATTACACTGGGACAAGTTCAACATATTTCTGTGGGGCCCAACTTCTGTGAAAAGAGTGGGTGGACGCCGTGTACCCGCGTGTACCCCCGACTCGTGCCCTGGTCCTAGAGAGATGCTCGGGGCCTGGAGCGATGCTCGGGACCTGGAGCAATGCTTGGGACCTGGACCGATGCTCGGGGCCTGGACCGATGCACGGAGCAGAGCTTGGGGTCTGGAGCGGAGCTCGAGGCCTGGAGCGATGCTCTGGATCTGGAGCGATGATCTGGAGCGATGCTCGGGGTCTGGAGCGAAGCTTGGGGCCTGGAGCGGAAGCAGCTGTCTGCTTTGACAGCATGCATCATGCTCCACGTTCAGTTGTTGTATCAGCTGTGTTTAGCTGGCATGGGATCCGAGGCCTGTGTTTCCCTCCAGAGATTCAACATACCTCGGACATTACTACACGCTTGGAATGAGTTGGGTGTAGTTTACACCATGGTTTGTCACATATCCCTGGATACAGCATGGGGCGGAGAAACCCGAAGACGAAGGTGAGGCTTGAGGGCACAAAGAGAGGCCGGGAGGAAGCTCACAGGGAGTGAGGAACCCTTAACTGGAGCCGACTGGAGGAGGTGGCGAGACCCCCATGCCCAGGAGGAGGTGGCGAGACCCCACCCCCCACCCCCCCAAGCCCAGGGTGTTTTAATGCATACAGCACTAACTGAAGCTAGACATAACAGGATGGTGAGACCCCCCCCCCATGCCCAAAGTGCTTGAATGCATGCAGCGCAGGGCTTTAAGTGGGCCGGGTCTCACCGGTGCTGAGCACCGACAGTTTTTCAAAGGGGGCCTCGAACCGGGTCCCTATCGGGCTCTGTTTTGTGCCCTGGCACAGGCGGTCTGTTTTTTTCCGGACTGCAGTGACAGCAGGCACATCGATGTGCGCGTGCTCACACTGCTCACTTCTCACTAGTGGAGAAGTTACGGCATGACGTCAAGCCAGGTGAGTGTTGTAGGGGAAGGGAAATCCTTTAAAGAGAGTCATTTTCTCTCTGGATTTCCCTTCTCTTTTTGAAACTCAGGAGCAGCAACATTGTCGTGGTGTCACCAGCGCTTTAAGTGGAAGCTTTTTCAATATTATATACAATTCATAGTTGCTGCTTATTTATCTTATGCCAACTAACAACCATTGGCAAAGCCAATAGTCCTGACTTCTTGTAGGTATGATATTACTTGTTGTATCATATATCTGGAAGCAATGACAAACAGCAAAATACAAGTCGAGTGGCACACTATGCTAAGCACAGATTTTTAGCTTACGTGTTTTTAAGCCACGCCCTTAATTACATTGGCCACGCCCCTTTGAGAGACCCTCCAGTTTTTTCATCCCACTTAAAGCCATGAGGCAGCGCTAACTGGAGCTAGGCGTGACAAGATGGCGAGACCCCCATGCCCAGGGTGTTTGATTGCATGCAGCATTACCCGGAGCTAGATTTGAGAGGATGGTGAGACTCCCATTCCCAGGGTGCTTGAATGCATGCTGCACTAACTGGAGCTAGTCATGACAGGATGGTGAGACCCAGTGGCTGCTGGTGACATTTGAAAGTGGTGAGGCGTGGTGAGGCGTAAATGTTGTGTCGGCTGCTGCTCCTTGCTCTGGTCGTCTCCCTGTCCCACACATCCACACATCCAAAACGTGAAAGCAGGGACACCTTCAATGAAGCTCACCTGATAGCGCCTCAGGCTCAAAGGGGTGAACTGCACGTGACACGCCCTAGAAGAATGATAGTCAAGTGCAGAGACTGGCCAGCTCGCTCCCGCTAGGGAAACACAAAACAAGAATCGTGCCTATTCCTAATAAATAACCCCTCCTTGTGGATATCTGCTCGGCTCAGGTGTGATGCACCTCTTACCGTCCTGTTTGCGGGTGAAGTCCGCTTCCCCCGTCCTTTATGTCTCCCACTCTTTCAGCCCTCGCCTGTCGCCTCTTGTGCTGCTGCGCACTGAGTCTGCCCACTCCTGCACTGCCCTCCTCACATCACTTCAGCCAATCTGGACGCTGCTTCCATGCTGTTTAAAAACAACATGAAAGCAGCCAGGGCTGGCAGAAGCAGGCAAACCCAGCGGTCCCTAGGAGACTGTAAGGCTGTGGCTGAAATCCCCAGCTCACTAACAGTGCAGCGATTAAAGAGGCCCCAAGTGCGCATGTCGGGTTGTCCGTAGAAAGACACACGTCCAAATCGACATGTGCACTAAGTGTTAACCCAGGGAACCTGGGCCTGCTGTGCTGGCTGTCAATAATTAAGCCCCACCCCTGCCTGCATAACGCAACGCAGTGCACACTCATTAATAAAGGCATCCGCCTGTGTGCACCCACCCCGGTCAGCGGCAGTGGGAGAAATAGTATGCTTTCACATGGGATAGGGGGCAACAAATACAGGGGCAACAGAGGAACTGGTGAGACCCCCATGTCCAGGGTGTCTGAATGCATGCAGCTCAACTGGAGCTAGACGTGACAAGATGGTGAGACCCCCATGCCCAGGGTGCTTGAATGCATGGGCTGACTACAGCTGGACTTGACAAAATAGCGAAATCCCCATGCCCAGGGTGTTTGATGGATGCTGCACTAACTGGAGATAGACTTGACAAGAGGGCAAGACTTCAGTGGCCCTTGTATGTGAAGCCATGCTGCACTGACTGGAGCTGAACTTGACAGGATGGCGAGGCCCCCCTGTGCAGAGTTTTTGAATCCTTACTGCACTGACTGGAGCTGGACTCGATGGTATGGTAAGATGCCCAGAGTGTTTGAAGCCATGCTGCACTGACTGGAGCTGGGCTCTATGGTGTATGGTCAGATGCCCAGAGTGTTTGAAGCCATGCTGCACTGACTGGAGCTGGGCTCTATGGTGTATGGCCAGTGCCCAGAGTGTTTGAAGCCATGCTGCACTCACTGGACAGTCGATAGGATGACGAGATTAACATCCTCATCCTCAGCCTTGCCCAGGATCAGAGGTTGAAGTGGCCGGGATCTGTCAGGAACGACGTTCCTTTACTTTTTCATTAAACATAATCCGTTCCTATACTTTTAAAAAATAAAAACGTGTCCCACTTCGGCATTTTCATGATCAGTTTTTTAAGTAACAAAGCATCTATTTGCACACGTAGAATCTGCCCAGCCTCCCTCGGACCATGTCGTTTCATAAGGTTCGGTTGCAGGTTGGCTGGTGACGTCTTTGACGTTGGGGAGCGCAGACCGGGCGTTTGGCGGGAAGCTTTTAATTTTTCATTAATAGCATGTCCATCTTGGCACTGACCTGCCAGTCATCACAAAGCAGGCAGGGCCGGACTGGGAACAGAAACCGGCCCTGGCAAACTGCTCAGCCGGCCCCCCCTGGGGTGAAGGGGAGTGCGGCCGAGCACTTTGCGAGGGCCGGTTTCGGCCGATTTTGTTACCGGGGGCCGATATTGCCGAACCCCGGTAACAAAAACGGCCCCCCAGGGGCCCAAAACCGGCCCCCACCCTAGCGGCCTACCGGGGAAACGCCCGGTGCCCGCTATGGCCAGTCCGGCCCTGAAAGCAGGCCTCGTCAGTAGCAAGGTCACAGGAGCAGGCAAGTGGGGTGCTTATCTTTTTAGTACAGTACAGTTCACTGCACAACCTGAGTCCCGGCACAGCCCTGGTTCAGAAGGGAGCATCTCCCGCTGACCAGACCCCAGACTCTACTGTGAGTGGACTCGGCAAGCAGGGGGGTTGGGGCATCAGAGGGAGGGCAGTTGCGTGCCAAGAGAAAGGGTATGGTTCACCTTAGTGGTTCCCTGGCAGTCACAATCCGCACACATGCCACCTTCCTCCTTTTTAGAGGTAGACGCTCTGTTCTTACCTAAAAATCTCAATGCTGCTCAACCTGTGGCTTTAAGTATGTCATCTTACCGCTTACAAAAACTACCAGTGCCATGCATGCCAATGGCAAGGCAGTTAGTCAGTGAGAATCAAAGGGGGTGGGGGTGAATCTCAAATTTCCCAACTAAAAAAGCAGTGGTCTACAAGGTGGATGTGTACGGAAGACCAAGGATCAGGATGGACTGTTTCTATGAGGAACAGGGTCAGGACTGATTTCCATCTGGAGTGTCACAGTGGGCAAAAAATAATGGGTTGGAATGCTACCCAAGGGATTACCACTGGTTAGACTATTTGCAAGCATTCACGCCATCAACTTTTGGGTGTTTGATTGCTTGTAGTGTGCCTAGAAAGTTGAAACTGGTGCAGCTTTCCAAGCCTACTTCTGCCAATGTTGTCAATTTGAAAACATAGTGAACTTGTACCCATTCAAGAAGTACTACCATAGGTGGAGATTTTCGATTTTTTTGTAAACAGATCACTTTATACATTTAAGATCCTGATCCAAAAAATGAACAAGTTAAAAACTCTTAGTGAAATGAGAACAATGAGAAAAACCAACACAGACCAGACCCGACTCAGGCCCCAGACTCAACTACTGAACCAAAAATGCATGTGAAAGGTATTCCACCCGAAACATCCCGCTAAAGCTACACCCTTGTCTGTCCCACCTGGGCCTGGTAGTTCTCAGTGGGAACTTATGGCTACGGAAATGTACATGATGGCTGGAGTCCCTCCACCGGGATCACTTATTTTAAATGTATTGTCACTGCACTGCATGCACACTTCATCTCCGCTACAAGAAGCTTTGATGTTAGAGTTGTCAAATCAGTGTATGTGGGTATGGCTCCTTTTTTCCTCAGTCCCCGCCTTTTACAAATCATTTTATAAAGTGACTGACAACCCCATGTAGTAAGCCTGAGTCGCCTCCGCACGACTGATCCTCGACGTACCACGCCACAGCCACATCACCCCCCACTTGAGGAACCTGCACTGGCTCCCCGTCGACAGGAGGCTCACCTTCAAACTCCTCACCCACGCACACAAGGCACTCCACAACACTGGCCCAGCCTACCTCAACAGACGGCTCTTCTTCTACGTCCCCAACCGCCAGCTCCGCTCCGCCGACCTCTCCTCGCCACCGTCCCCCGCATTCGAAGAACAACCACCGGCAGCAGATCCTTCTCACACCTCGCCGCCAAGACCTGGAACACCCTTCCACTAAGCCTACGAAAGACCCAAGACCTGCTGACCTTCAGGAGGCTACTCAAGACCTGGCTGTTCGACCAGTAGCAGCATCCCCCCCTTCCCTCTCCCCAGCGCCTTGAGACCCTCGCGGGTATGTAGTGCGCTCTACAAATTCTGTGATTGATTGATTGAAGTAGAGAAGGGTGTGCAGGCAAATTAATAGGGCAGTCGAGCCATGAGTCTAACTTGGCTCCAAGAGTCCCTGCACGATTTGAGCCATGAAAAGGTTTGGCATGTATGCTGTGGAACAAACAGAATGTAAAAATATGGTACAGAATTGTCAAAATTAAAAATTGTATTTCTTTAACATGCAGAAGCATTTCACCTTAGTACATCAGATTATGTCATTGCATAGACATTTATTTAAAGTGATCGTTTTTAGAAACATTTATTGCTCGCCCCCCAACGACAATGTCATAAGCGACAATGTCATAAGTGAACTAAGAGACAAGTCAGTAGTCATGAAAACCCTAAATGTGGTCTAGATTCGTATTATAGATGGACCAATATTACAGTCTATTCAATCAAACACTTGTACAGCACACATCCTGAATTCAAATATTTTAAAGTGCACTCATACGCGACAAACAAAAAAGAGTCTCTGAAAGAAAATATTTGCCTAGGATCATACAAGGCGAGCAGGTAAGCCAGTATTGATTTCAGTCTTGGCTCAGGACGAGAAAAACCGACTGAGATAGCAGACCCGACTCAGGGGCACCAGACCCAACTACCAAGCCAAGAATACATGGGGGGGTGTCATACCCCAGACACCCCCCAGAAGCTACGCCCATGGACAGGGGGCGCGTATATTCCATGCCCCACTGTTGAGACTGCATTATCTGCACCATTAATGTGCCGGTCTGCTGCACGCACGGCTCTGAGGGGCAATACCCATGATTGCACACTCTTGTGCACTCCACTTTTAATTATGTATTTAATACATGCACGTATAATCCACCAGGATTCGTTGAGGTACAGTGTGCACGACGTGCACAGTCTTGTACAAACCATATATATTTATTTATGACTCTTATAAGCGCACATGCATTAGGCTTCGTGATGCTACGAAAGCAAGGCTGCAGATTGCTCTCAGCTCTCTGCCTCTCTCTCCATCCCTTAACACACTACAGATCATTTCACTCTTTCGAACAAATACAGTTTCATTTCCTCGTGCAATTCACTTTATGCAGCACGTGCAGTGCACGATGCATTGCTGATCACACTCATCCTCCCCTCTGATCGTTCCAAAGGGGCGGGGCTTTGCTTGGCCTCCTCTGTACATGGCACCACGGATCTCAGTGGCATCGAGTGGTAGGGCGGCATTTACAGAAGCACAGCAGCCTGCTGCCAGGCTCTGCCTCTTCCAGCCTCAATATACGTCTGCACTAAACAAGTGGTAATGCCCAGTCAGATGCTTACAGGACCACAAGAGGATTGCAGTATTACGAATAATTTGGGGTGTTCTACTTGCTCAAATGACTTTAACTACTAATGTTCCACAGGACCGGAGAGAACTGTAACCTCTTTTTGCATTTTTGTTGCCGTAAGTGCAGTATTCTAAGTCTGCAGAATTTGGCGCGTGAGCGGCACTCTAATGAACCATAACTGTCCTGCATTTTTATAGAACTCTACTTGATGGTTCTCTGTCATAGCTGGTCTAGGTGTGTTTCTTGTCTCCACTCACACCTGTGCAACATACACAAGCACTGACAGAGCTACCTGGTGGCTGAGGGTACACGCACTTGTAGGCAGGCTTAAGGTGCACTACAGAATGCAAAAAGCAAACACGTCTGAAAAGGACCTGAGGATGTATCATTCCACTGCACGATCGGGTGAGGGACACGATTTCACATAATGTGAATATGCACCAACATTGTGCTAGTCTCACTGTCGCCGCCGCTCCCCACAGTCCTACAAAACCACAGTTTCAGCAGCAAAACTCTTTAACGACTATAGCAATATGGGTAGTGTGGACTTATGTAAAGCTCTAACACTTTATCAGAAGGCACGAGTATTTCATTGCTGGTCGTGAGGATTTAGGGCACCCCTACATTGGAGCAGGTAGGAACACCTGCACTTTAGCTTTAAGTAAGCATGTCTGCTGCTATTGCTGGGTGGCAAACCGGAAGGTGCTGCTAGGGCATAAAAAGCTTAAGAAATTCAGCATATGCACTTTAATTGTAAAAATCCCTCAGAATTTGGGTGGTAAGCACTTGGGTGTCAGACCAGTCCGTGAGAGCACAAGCACTTTACTTGCGAAGGAATACCTTATCTTAGATGTCCCGCAGTAAGGTGCCCATACGATCATTTGTTTGGAGCAGATTCAAAATATGCCTTGAGAGTAGATCTGCACTTTAGCCATCTTAAATTGCATGCACTTTAATTGTTAGTCCATATGGCCAGTATGGAGTGACTCAACTTGAATATTTTATTAGTGAGGTATCAGTGCTTAACTTGTAACAAAATAAGTGTCAGGGCCCTCATCAGGAGGCAACAGCAGCTTGCACCACCCATTGACCCTGCGTACACTGCCAGTGACAGTACCAATACAACTACTAGCCATCACACTTCTACAGGTGTGACAATTCAGACTATTCCAGGCCCCCAAAGCTATAAGAATGGATTGAACGGAAGGAATTTGTCATTTTTAATGTATATTGAATCAATAAACAGCTGCTGTTGTGCTCATCTCTAAATTAGACAACCAGCGCCACCATGTAGCAGACTGTCATAAGTGCCGGTCTTGACTATTATGTGCTGGTGCCATGCACAGGAAACCACCGGCTCAAATTAAGCACTGCAAGGCATGCCCGGTTACTCACCGGTAATATTCATTACTCCGAGTCCTGGTCTTCCCGTCCCATTCCTTACAAGTGAGCAGCTAGTCTGCTCCACAGAAAACCTATTACCTAGCGAGCTTTTCGCACTTCCCCCAACATGGCGCCACCATCAGGTGACAATAAAGGGGAAGTGCGTCAGAGAAACATCCTGAGAATACCAAAGAAAAAAACCCAGAAAGGAAAACAATCACCCAAACAAAAACCAAAAACAGGGAGGGAGGGAAGGGCTCAGGAATGGGACGGGAAGACCAGGACTCGGAGTAATGAATATTACCGGTGAGTAACCGGGCATTACCTCCTCGTCCAGTCTTCCCGTCCCATTCCTTACAAGTGAGCCAATACCCAAGCACACGGTGATTGTAAGAAAACAGACCAGAAAATGCAAGAAAACAGGTCCATTTAATCAACAGAAAGCAGTACAAATCATAAACCATGTACAGCAGACAAAACATGTGAGCCAAAGGCAGCCGAGGCCGCCATCCCCAACTGAAGACGATAATGGGAAACAAACGTATGGGGAGAAGCCCATGTGGCAGCATTACAAATGTCTCTCAAGGAGGCCCCCTTGAACATGGCCCAGGAGGAGGAGACGCCCCTGGTCGATCTACCCTGAACAGAAGAGGGGAGAGGACAGCGGGCGGAAACGTGAGGCCGAAACCACAGCACCCTTCACCCAACGAGTCAAAGTGGACAAGGAAGGACGAAGACCCCGCCCAGAGAGGCCGTAGGTGACAAATAAGGAATCAACCTTACGGAAACCAGAGGACCGATCCAAGTAGATGCGGAGAGCCCTCAGCACATCCAAAGAATGGAGGACCAACTCCTCCGGAGAGGCAGGATCCGGAAAAAAAACAGGGAGAACAATATCCTCCTGACAGTGGAAAGATGACAACACTTTGGGCAGAAAAAACTGACTGGGACGGAGAATGACCTTGTCAGCGCAAAAACGCAAAAAGGGGGGCGAAGCCATCAAAGCCCCAATCTCACCAACCCGCCGTCCAGAAGTAATGGCCACCAGGAACAGAACCTTAGCTGAAAGGAACTTAAGGTCCACCGAGACCAAAGGCTCGAAAGGTGGACCCGTCAAGGCCTGGAGAACCAGGGGAAGATCCCAGGCCGGTACAGGAGAGCGAGAGACAGGACGCTGAAGCAAAAGCTCCGCAAAAGGCGAGCCACCAACGGGGAGACAGAGGACACAGAGGAACCCCGGAAGGCAAGAATGGCAGCCCACTGCGCACGTAGGGAAGAGACAGCGAGCCCCAAGACGAACCCATCCCGCAAGAAGTCCAACACCCTCACAGCCTCACAGGAGGAAGAAGAGAGACCCTTCCCAAGGCACCAGGAGGAGAAGTTCTTCCAATGACGGTCATAGGACTTCAAGGTGGAAGGGCGCCGAGACAACTGGAGGCACTGGGCAACCTCAACCGAGCAACCCTGACCCAACAAACTCAACCTCTCAAGTGCCAAACCCCCAGCCGGAGGGCGGCGCAGGGAGGCAACCCTGAGAAGAGGAGCCCGTAGAGGGAGGGACACAGGGGAAACCTCCAATGGGGGCACACAGACAAGGTCAGAAGCAGGGAAACCAAGACTGACGAGACCACTCCGGCACAACCAGAAGAACTTCCGCCCGGTCCAACCGGATCTTCCTGAGGACCCGAGGAATCAAAGCAAACGGAGGGAAGGCAAACAGGAGCCCCAGTGACCACGGAATGGAGAAAGCGTCTATCGCCCACGCCAACCGGGAGGGAACGAGGCTGCAAAACCGAGGAAGGAGGGCAGAATCCTCCGAGGCAAAAAGATCCAGCCAAGGAAGGCGGAACCGGAGGACAATCAGATCGAACAGATCCGGGGACAGACACATAGTCACCGAGGAGGGGAACACCCTGCTCAAAGAGTCCGCAGGCCCATTCTCCTTCCCCGGAAGATAGACCGCCGTCAGAGACAAGAGATTCTGCTCGGCCCAAAGCCCGATCATCCTGGAGAGGAGAAACAGAGACCGACACATGCCCCCTGACGATTGACATAAGCCCGAACAACCTGGTTGTCGGTCTGCACCGAGACAGCATGGCCCAGAAGGAGAGGAGCAAACCACCGAAGAGCCAACCAAACCGCACGCAACTCCTTCCAGTTCGAGGACTGGAGAGACTCGAAATGGGACCACCGACCCTGAGCCTTGGAGGCACCCATCACAGCACCCCAACCCACGGCACTGGCATCCGTGGACAACACAACCACATCCCGAGGAGGAAGAAGATCGAACCCCTGGGAAAGAGACAGAGGGGACAACCACCACTGGAGATCCACCCGAATCCCAGGAGAGACGGGAATCAGGGCCTCGTAGTCCAGGGAGGCAGGATCCCAGTGCGACAGGACATGATGCAAGAGGGGATACAAATGCAGCCGGGCCCAAGGGAGGAGATGCAAAGTGGACGCCATCTCTCCCTGACTTCTCAGCCAGAGACGGGCAGACACCTGGGATTGGGACAGAACCCAAGAAAGGTGACGAAACAAAGTCAACTGGCGCTCCTGCTAGAGGAACACCATCCCGAGATCCATGCGGAAGAGAGCCCCCAGGAACTTCAGGGTCTGGGAGGGCACCAGGGAAGACTTCCGGTGATTGATGAGGAACCCAAAGGACCCCAGCAGATGACACACCTGATCCACATCCGATAGAGCCTGAGAAAAAGAAGGAGAAACAATCAACCAATCGTCCAGATAGGGAAAAACCAGCAGACCCCTGGAATGAAGAATACCCACCAGAGGGGCCAAGAGCTTCGTGAAAACCCTTGGCGCCGACGAAAGGCCGAAGGGAAGCACCCGGAATTGGAAGTGCCGGGAACCCACAGCAAACCGGAGAAACCTCTGATCCGCAGGATGGATCGGGACGTGCAGATAAGCATCCATCAGATCCAGGGATGCCAGGAAGCTCCCAGGAAGCAATAGATGCAGGATGGACAACAAAGTCACCATCTTGAATGTACGACGAGGGATGAAGCGATTGACTCTTTTCAGATTCAAAACAGGGCGCAAATCTGAAGTATCCTTCTTGGAGACCAGAAAGAGGATGGAATAACAACCCTCGCCCCTTTCCAAAGGAGGAACCTCCACGATAGCCGCCTTCTCCAACAGAAGGCGCACACCTTCCAGCAAGGCCTCCTTCGCAGAGGAAGACGGGGTAGGGGAGTCACAAGGAAGACTGGAGGGGAGGAGAGGAGAACTCGATCCGATAACCCTCCGACACTGTCTGAACCGCCCAGGCATCCGGAACCGTCAACCACTGTTGCAGGAAATATTGAAGGCGACCCCCAACCGGCAAAGGCAGACAGTCATTGCGAAGAGGAAGAAGCGGCGGCAGCAACACTGGCAGGGGTCCGGGGCTTGGCACCTCCAGGGGCCCCCCGGCCACGACCCCTGCCACGAAAGGGCTGCGAAGCACCCCGGGCAGAAGGCACAAAGGCACGCCGGTATCCAAAACCGCGCCCCCGAGAAGGAGGGCGGACCGGAGCCACAAGCTTGCGGTTCTCCGCCGACTGTTTTACCATCTCTTCAAGTTGAGGCCCAAACACCCTGGAACCCACAAATGGCAATTTAAGCAGGACCGACTTCTGAGAAGACTCAGCCTTCCAGGAACGCATCCAGATATGACGCCTCGCAGCAATTGAAGCACCAGAAGCAGCAGCAGCGGCACTCAAATTGTCAAAGGAAATATCTGACAAATAACGCACCTGCAACTCCATGAGGGACAAGAGAGAGGAGGCATCCTCCCCATCCTGCAAAAGGAGAGACAGTGCCTGAAAATCCTTGAGGAGGGACTGGACCATGTAATTAGAATAGGCAGTTGCCCTGACAGAAAAATTGGAAGCAGCATAGGAATGCTTCACCGCCCCCTCAACACGCTTATCCACTGCGTCCACAGGAAGGGCGTCATCTGACAGAACCAAACCCTGAGAGGAAAGACCAGCCATCAAATTGTCAACCTTGACAGCCTGTGGAAATTCAGCTGCAAAACCCTCCAAAGGATAACGCTTAGATAGAAAGCGAGGGAAGGCAGATTTATCCACCTCCTTCCACTCATGATCCAGCACCTTGCGCACGGCACCATGCAAGGGGAAGGACTCAGGGGTCGGCTGGTGATATTGCGTAAAGAAGTCATCCTCCAGGACATCGGACACAGGAGGAGTGAACCCCAAATTATCCCGCACATGGGCGAACAAGTCAGAGAGCTCCGCACCCTGAACAAATCGACCCCGGACACATTCTTCATCATCAGGACCCATCTCGCCATCAGGAGCGTCCAGTGGATCTACAGACCCACGAGGCACCTTGGCAGGAGGGCCAGCAGCCTCACGAGCCCGGAAGGCAGCAGCCACCGCCTCATCAATCAACAGGCGCAGAGCATCAAGAGGAGGAGTGGATGAAGAGGCACCCGAGTCCATGACAGCAACTCTGGGATCGGCAACGTGAAAACAGGCACCCTCAGAGGACGGGTGCATGAGGAAAAGGACTATTTAAACAAACAAAGTCCCGAGGTCCAGAGCTCACGCGGGACCAGGAAAAGGGCAGGCGCTTTAAAAAGCAGCCGGCCCGCCAAAATTCGCCCAGTCATCGCAACAACAACGCGGACCACTCCCGCCGCAGTAAAACACCGCCGCAACCCCGCCCGCTAACGCAGGGCGTAGTGGGACCGGCAGGAAGGAACACGGCCGCTAAGGCAGGCCGCGGAGATATCCCCCATCAGGTGAGTACCCCAGGCACAAACGGCCGCTAGAGCGGACCTCGTACCAAGGCAACAGCAAGCAGCACAAGCGGAGGGTCCAGGGCACAAACAGAAAAGAAGAAGGCGGCCGCTAAAGCAGGCCGACAAAACAGAAAAAAAAAAAATAAGGGAAAACTTACCCCACACCTCCGCTAGGCACACGAAGGAACTGCGAATGCAGAAAAAAAGAACAGGATGTTTCTCTGACGCACTTCCCCCTTTATTGTCACCTGATGGTGGCGCCATGTTGGGGGAAGTGCGAAAAGCTCGCTAGGTAATAGGTTTTCTGTGGAGCAGACTAGCTGCTCACTTGTAAGGAATGGGACGGGAAGACTGGACGAGGAGGTAATGAGAAGTTCTTTGGTTGTCATGGGGACCCAGGGTACACTTACGCCCCACGGGTCGTAGCTGGTAACAGCACTCGCACTTTAGCTTTTCTCAAATTGCATGCACTTTAACTGCTAGTTGATTGTCACTTATAGACCTTGCAGCCTGCCACCCTAGTCTGTACAGGGTAGATAAAAGAACATAGAGTCCTGGGGAAAGTTGGGCACGTTCGGGTTTTTTCTCTCTCGTCTGGCTCATTTTAAACCGTCATACGGGTTTTAACGCACATATGTTTTATTTTGATTAAACATAAAAGGTAGTTAAAAGAACACGGGGTCCCGGGGACAGCTGGCCACTTATGGAAGGTGGTGTTCTCTTTTGAGCTAACCAAACCATACATGGGTTTTAAAACACATGTTTTATTTTTGATTAAATTTAGAACGCGTTATTTTAACTGTATTGACGGAAGGAATAATTTGTAATGTATTTTATAAAATGAATGATTGGGAATGTTTTACACACCATACTATGCATATGCATTGCAATGGTTTTAATTAATCAAGCAATAAAACGCAATTTAATTGAATGAGTGAACCGACAGACAAGCATACACACTCTCTATATGGCCAATATTGTTATTGTAAATGGAGCTTCAGTACAGTCAGTTAAAGCATGTACAGGAGAGGTTTTTAAACAGCACACATTCTGAAAGGAATCCCTGAACTGAATTATTTGGATGTACTCACAATTGTGATTATCGCGGATAAGTGATCCGTTGAACGTGCATTTGCACGGAATACTTTTATAAGCAGTTTCTGCTCTGTGAAAGGCCAACCACATGTTAAAAGCGGGATATGGTGCTCTTAGCCACACCTTGACTCTGGCCTAGTGTCCTACCCCTAGTGTCACCGCTCCCGATTGCACTTTTGTGTCCCAGATCACAGTTCCCACACTGTTTTTCTTGCACTTCAACCACTGCTCAGGATGTACAAAGACCCAATGCACCAGGGACTGATTTTGGTGTTGTTTTGCTACCAGTGAACCTGTGAGCGTCCTTGGTTGCAGAGGAAATGTATTACTCGGCATTGGTGGTTTGCACTTTGCTCTGGTGCTGAAATAGTGTATCAGAGTAAGAGATGTATTTCTTGGGTCTGCAGGCATAGGTCGTTCATTATATAGCAGGTGATATTAATAAGTGGGGTTGGAGGGCTCCTTCCTAAAGCAGCACCATTTCATGAGGCTTTGGAGTGAAAGGAGATGGTTGTTCGGGAGCAGAGCACTGCATCTTGCTTTAATTCGGGGAGTGGTTTGTCAGTGAGAGGAGAGGCTCTGTCTCTGGGGTGCCTACACAGTGCATTAAGCTTTGCTGCTGGGAGTCGTTTATTTGTGAGAGACTGAGTCTCTGAAGTAGGCAGGCACACTACAATCAGCTCACGTGCTGGAGATGGCTTATTAGTGAGAGAACGTCCCGGCCCCTCAGTTTTGCAGACACGATATACACTTTGGTGCCAGGGATCGTTTATTAGTGAGAGTCCCTGAGGTGGGCAGATACAGTGCTTTACACTTTGGTGTCGGGGAACGTTTATTAGTAAAAGTCCCTGCCCTGAGGTGGGCAGACACAGTGCTTTACACTTTGGTGCAGGGGATCGTTTATTAGTGAAAGTCTCTGACTCTAAAGTGGGCAGACACAGTGCTTTACACTTTGGTGCCGGGGATCGTTTATTAGTGAAAGCCTCTGACTCTGAGGTGGGCAGACACAGTGCTTTACACTTTGGTGCCGGGGATCGTTTATTAGTGAAAGCCTCTGACTCTGAGGTGGGCAGACACAATGCTTTACACCTTGGTGCCAGGGATCGTTTATTAGTGAAAGCCTCTGACTCTGAGGTGGGCAGACACAGTGCTTTACACTTTGGTGCAGGGGATCGTTTATTAGTGAAAGCCTCTGACTCTGAAGTGGGCAGACACAGTGCTTTACACTTTGGTGCAGGGGATCGTTTATTAGTGAAAGCCTCTGACTCTGAGGTGGGCAGACACAGTGCTTTACACTTTGGTGCCAGGGATCGTTTATTAGTAAAAGTCCCTGCCCTGAGATGGGCAGACACAGTGCTTTACACTTTGATGCCTGGGATTGTTTATTAGTGAAAGCCTCTTACTCTGAGATGGGCAGACACAGTGCTTTACACTTTGGTGCCGGGGATCGTTTATTAGTGTAAGTCTCTGACTCTGAGGTGGGCAGACACAGTGCTTTACACTTTGGTGTCAGGGATCGTTTATGAGTAAAAGTCCCTGCCCTGAGGTGGGCAGACACAGTGCTTTACACTTTGGTGTTGGGGATAATTTATTAGTGAAAGTCTCTGACTCTGAGGTGAGCAGACACAGTACTTTTCACTTTGGTGCCATGGATCTTATATTAGTGAAAGTCTCTGACTCTGAGGTGGGCAGACACAATGCTTTATACTTTGGTGCCAGGGATTGTTTATTAGTGAAAGTTTCTGACTCTGAGGTGGGCAGACACAGTGCTTTACACTTTGGTGCCGGGGATCGTTTATTTGTGAGAGTCTCTGAGGTGGGCAGACACAGTGCTTTACACTTTGATGACGGGGATCGTTTATTAGTGAAATCCTCTGAGGTGGGCAGACACAATGCTTTACACTTTGGTGCCGGGGATCGTTTATTAGTGAAAGTCTCTGACTCTGAGGTGGGCAGACACAGTGCTTTACACTTTGGTGTCAGGGACCGTTTATTAGTGAAAGCCTCGGACTCTGAGGTGAGCAGACACAGTACTTTTCACTTTGGTGCCGGGGATCTTATATTTGTGAAAGCCTCTGAGGTGGGCAGACACAATGCTTTATACTTTGGTGCCAGGGATTGTTTATTAGTGAAAGTCTCTGACTCTGAGGTGGGCAGACACAGTGCTTTACACTTTGGTGCTGGGTATCGTTTATTAGTGAGAGTTTTTAGTGAGAGTTTCTGACTCACCCCATTCGGCTCTCGTGCTGGGGATGACTTTTAGTGAGAGAGCACCCCTTCCTTAGGGTGCGCAGACACAGCGCATTACGTCTTTAGTGCTGAAGGTGAGGTGTTAGTGTCTGAACACACCAGCTCATTAACTGTGCAGATACGCGTGCTGGGAATTCTTTGTGGGTGAGAGAGGAAATCCGAGGTGTGCAGGCACACAGCATTCGGCTCTTATGCGGAGGATGGTTTATTAGTGTCAGGACCCCCTACCCATGAGGTGGACAAACCGCATTATGCCCCGCTGCTAAGGACTGTGAGTATGTGCCCCACCCCCACCCCCAATCATTCCACTCCCTTTGTGTGTGCAGACACACAAGATTAAGCTGTGGTGCTCAGGATGGTTTATTAGTGACAGCCGCTGCCTGTCTCTCTGCATTAGAGTACAACGGTTGACTAATGAGAGGCATCTGGAGTGCTCTGTTTTTGAGTGAGAGGTGCATCCCGGGCCTGAGGTGCACTGTATTTGAGAGAGAGGTGCATCCTGGGTCTGGGCTCCACGGTTTTTGAGTGAGAGGAGTATGCTGGATCTGAGGTGCACTGTTTTTGAGTGAGAGGAGTATGCTGGATCTGAGGTGCACTGTTTTTGTGTGAGAGGGGTATTCTGGATCTGAGGTGCACTGTTTTGTATGAGAGGAGTATGCTGGATCTGAGGTGCACTGTATTTGAGTGAGAGGTGCATCCTGGGTCTGGGCTCCACGGTTTTTGAGTGAGAGGAGTATGCTGGATCTGAGGTGCACTGTTTTGTATGAGAGGAGTATTCTGGATCTGAGGTGCACTGTTTTTGAGTGAGAGGAGTATGCTGGATCTGAGGTGCACTGTTTTTGAGTGAGAGGGGTATTCTGGATCTGAGGTGCACTGTTTTGTATGAGAGGAGTATGCTGGATCTGAGGTGCACTGTTTTTGAGTGAGAGGGGTATTCTGGATCTGAGGTGCACTGTTTTTGAGTGAGAGGAGTATGCTGGATCTGAGGTACACTCTTTTTGAGTGAGAGGAGTATGCTGGATCTGAGGTGCAATGTTTTTGAGTGAGAGGAGTATGCTGGATCTGAGGTGCACTGCTTTTGAGTGAGAGGAGTATGCTGGATCTGAGGTACACTGTTTTTGAGTGAGAGGAGTATGCTGGATCTGAGGTGCACTGTTTTGTATGAGAGGAGTATTCTGGATCTGAGGTGCACTGTTTTTGAGTGAGAGGAGTATGCTGGATCTGAGGTGCACTGTTTTTGAGTGAGAGGGGTATTCTGGATCTGAGGTGCACTGTTTTTGAGTGAGAGGGGTATTCTGGATTTGAGGTGCAATGTTTTTGAGTGAGAGGGGCATTCTGGATCTGAGGTGCACTGTTTTTGAGTGAGAGGAGTATGCTGGATCTGAGGTGCAATGTTTTTGAGTGAGAGGAGTATGCTGGATCTGAGGTGCACTGTTTTGTATGAGAGGAGTATTCTGGATCTGAGGTGCACTGTTTTTGAGTGAGAGGGGTATTCTGGATCTGAGGTGCCCTGTTTTGTATGAGAGGAGTATGCTGGATCTGAGGTGCACTGTTTTTGAGTGAGAGGAGTATTCTGGATCTGAGGTGCACTGTTTTGTATGAGAGGAGTATTCTGGATCTGAGGTGCACTGTTTTTGAGTGAGAGGAGTATGCTGGATCTGAGGTGCACTGTTTTGTATGAGAGGAGTATTCTGGATCTGAGGTGCACTGTTTTTGATTGAGAGGAGTATGCTGGATCTGAGGTGCAATGTTTTTGAGTGAGAGGAGTATGCTGGATCTGAGGTGCACTGTTTTGTATGAGAGGAGTATTCTGGATCTGAGGTGCACTGTTTTTGAGTGAGAGGGGTATTCTGGATCTGAGGTGCCCTGTTTTGTATGAGAGGAGTATGCTGGATCTGAGGTGCACTGTTTTTGAGTGAGAGGGGCATTCTGGATCTGAGGTGCACTGTTTTGTATGAGAGGGGTATTCTGGATCGGAGGTGCACTGTTTTGTATGAGAGGAGTATTCTGGATCTGAGGTGCACTGTTTTTGAGTGAGAGGAGTATTCTGGATCTGAGGTGCACTGTTTTGTATGAGAGGAGTATTCTGGATCTGAGGTGCACTGTTTTGTATGAAAGGAGTATTCTGGATCTGAGGTGCACTGTTTTTGAGTGAGAGGACTATGCTGGATCTGAGGTGCAATATTTCTGAGTGAGAGGGGCATTCTGGATCTGAGGTGCACTGTTTTTGAGTGAGAGGAGTATGCTGGATCTGAGGTGCAATGTTTTTGAGTGAGAGGAGTATGCTGGATCTGAGGTGCAATGTTTTTGAGTGAGAGGTGCATCCTGGGCCTGAGGTGCACTGTATTTGAGTGAGAGGTGCATCCTGGGTATGAGGGCCACTGTTTTTGAGTGAGAGGAGTATTCTGGATCTGAAGTGCACTGTTTTTGAGTGAGAGGAGTATGCTGGATCTGAGGTGCAATGTTTTTCAGTGAGAGGGGTATTCTGGATCTGAGGTGCACTGTTTTGTATGAGAGGAGTATTCTGGGTCTGAGGTGCACTGTTTTGTATGAGAGGAGTATTCTGGATCTGAGGTGCACTGTTTTTGAGTGAGAGGAGTATGCTGGATCTGAGGTGCAATGTTTTTGAGTGAGAGGGGCATTCTGGATCTGAGGTGCACTGTTTTTGAGTGAGAGGAGTATGCTGGATCTGAGGTGCAATGTTTTTGAGTGAGAGGTGCATCCTGGGCCTGAGGTGCACTGTATTTGAGTGAGAGGTGCATCCTGGGTATGAGGGCCACTGTTTTTGAGTGAGAGGAGTATTCTGGATCTGAAGTGCACTGTTTTTGAGTGAAAGGAGTATTCTGGATCTGAAGTGCACTGTTTTTGAGTGAGAGGAGTATGCTGGATCTGAGGTGCAATATTTTTCAGTGAGAGGGGTATTCTGGATCTGAGGTGCACTGTTTTGTATGAGAGGAGTATTCTGGGTCTGAGGTGCACTGTTTTTGAGTGAGAGGTGCATCCTTGGTCTGAGGTGCACTGTATTTGAGTGAGAGGTGCATCCTGGGTCTGGGGTCCACTGTTTTTGAGTGAGAGGAGTATGATGGATCTGAGGTGCACTGTTTTGTATGAGAGGAGTATTCTGGATCTGAGGTGCACTGCTTTTGAGTGAGAGGGGTATTCTGGATCTGAGGTGCACTGTTTTTGAGTGAGAGGTGCATCCTGGGTATGAGGGCCACTGTTTTTTAGTGAGAGGAGTATGCTGGATCTGAGTTGCAATGTTTTTCAGTGAGAGGGGTATTCTGGATCTGAGGTGCACTGTTTTTGAGTGAGAGGTGCATCCTGGGTCTGAGGTGCACTGTATTTAAGTGAGAGGTGCATCCTGGGTCTGGGGTCCACTGTTTTTGAGTGAGAGGGGTATTCTGGATCTGAGGTGCACTGTTTTTGAGTGAGAGGAGTATGCTGGATCTGAGTTGCACTGTTTTTGAGTGAGAGGAGTATGCTGGATCTGAGGTGCACTGTTTTTGAGTGAGAGGGGTATTCTGGATCTGAGGTGCACTGTTTTGTATGAGAGGAGTATTCTGGATCTGAGGTGCACTGTTTTTGAGTGAGAGGAGTATGCTGGATTTGAGGTGCAATGTTTTTGAGTGAGAGGGGCATTCTGGATCTGAGGTGCACTGTTTTTGAGTGAGAGGAGTATGCTGGATCTGAGGTGCAATGTTTTTGAGTGAGATGAGTATGCTGGATCTGAGGTGCACTGTTTTGTATGAGAGGAGTATTCTGGATCTGAGGTGCACTGTTTTTGAGTGAGAGGGGTATTCTGGATCTGAGGTGCACTGTTTTGTATGAGAGGAGTATTCTGGATCTGAGGTGCACTGTTTTGTATGAGAGGAGTATCCTGGATCTGAGGTGCACTGTTTTTGAGTGAGAGGTGCATCCTGGGCCTGAGGTGCGCTGTATTTGAGTGAGAGTTGCATCCTGGGTATGAGGGCCACTGTTTTTGAGTGAGAGGAGTATTCTGGATCTGAAGTGCACTGTTTTTGAGTGAAAGGAGTATCCTGGATCTGAAGTGCACTGTTTTTGAGTGAGAGGAGTATGCTGGATCTGAGGTGCAATGTTTTTCAGTGAGAGGGGTATTCTGGATCTGAGGTGCACTGTTTTGTATGAGAGGAGTATTGTGGGTCTGAGGTGCACTGTTTTTGAGTGAGAGGTGCATCCTTGGTCTGAGGTGCACTGTATTTGAGTGAGAGGTGCATCCTGGGTCTGGGGTCCACTGTTTTTGAGTGAGAGGAGTATGATGGATCTGAGGTGCACTGTTTTGTATGAGAGGAGTATTCTGGATCTGAGGTGCACTGCTTTTGAGTGAGAGGGGTATTCTGGATCTGAGGTGCACTGTTTTTGAGTGAGAGGTGCATCCTGGGTCTGAGGTGCACTGTATTTAAGTGAGAGGTGCATCCTGGGTCTGGGGTCCACTGTTTTTGAGTGAGAGGGGTATTCTGGATCTGAGGTGCACTGTTTTGTATGAGAGGAGTATTCTGGATCTGAGGTGCACTGTTTTTGAGTGAGAGGAGTATGCTGGATCTGAGTTGCACTGTTTTTGAGTGAGAGGAGTATGCTGGATCTGAGGTGCACTGTTTTTGAGTGAGAGGGGTATTCTGGATCTGAGGTGCACTGTTTTGTATGAGAGGAGTATTCTGGATCTGAGGTGCACTGTTTTTGAGTGAGAGGAGTATGCTGGATTTGAGGTGCAATGTTTTTGAGTGAGAGGGGCATTCTGGATCTGAGGTGCACTGTTTTTGAGTGAGAGGAGTATGCTGGATCTGAGGTGCAATGTTTTTGAGTGAGATGCGTATGCTGGATCTGAGGTGCACTGTTTTGTATGAGAGGAGTATTCTGGATCTGAGGTGCACTGTTTTTGAGTGAGAGGGGTATTCTGGATCTGAGGTGCACTGTTTTGTATGAGAGGAGTATTCTGGATCTGAGGTGCACTGTTTTGTATGAGAGGAGTATGCTGGATCTGAGGTGCACTGTTTTTGGAGTGAGAGGAGTATTCTGGATCTGAGGTGCACTGTTTTTGTATGAGAGGGGTATTCTGGATCTGAGGTGCACTGTTTTGTATGAGAGGAGTATTCTGGATCTGAGGTGCACTGTTTTTGAGTGAGAGGAGTATGCTGGATCTGAGGTGCAATGTTTCTGAGTGAGAGGGGCATTCTGGATCTGAGGTGCACTGTTTTTGAGTGAGAGGAGTATGCTGGATCTGAGGTGCAATGTTTTTGAGTGAGAGGAGTATGCTGGATCTGAGGTGCAATGTTTTTGAGTGAGAGGTGCATCCTGGGCCTGAGGTGCACTGTATTTGAGTGAGAGGTGCACCCTGGGTATGAGGGCCACTGTTTTTGAGTGAGAGGAGAATTTTGGATCTGAAGTGCACTGTTTTTGAGTGAGAGGAGTATGCTGGATCTGAGGTGCAATGTTTTTCAGTGAGAGGGGTATTCTGGATCTGAGGTGCACTCTTTTGTATGACAGGAGTATTCTGGGTCTGAGGTGCAGTGTTTTGTATGAGAGGAGTATGCTGGATCTGAGGTGCACTGTCTTTGAGTGAGAGGAGTATGCTGGATCTGAGGTGCAATGTTTTTGAGTGAGAGGGGCATTCTGGATCTGAGGTGCACTGTTTTTGAGTGAGAGGAGTATGCTGGATCTGAGGTGCAATGTTTTTGAGTGAGAGGGGTATTCTGGATCTGAGGTGCACTGTTTTGTATGAGAGGAGTATCCTGGATCTGAGGTGCACTGTATTTGAGTGAGAGGTGCATCCTGGGTATGAGGGCCACTGTTTTTGAGTGAGAGGAGTATTCTGGATCTGAAGTGCACTGTTTTTGAGTGAGAGGAGTATTCTGGATCTGAAGTGCACTGTTTTTGAGTGAGAGGAGTATGCTGGATCTGAGGTGCAATGTTTTTCAGTGAGAGGGGTATTCTGGATCTGAGGTGCACTGTTTTGTATGAGAGGAGTATTCTGGGTCTGAGGTGCACTGTTTTTGAGTGAGAGGTGCATCCTGGGTCTGAGGTGCACTGTATTTGAGTGAGAGGTGCATCCTGGGTCTGGGGTCCACTGTTTTTGAGTGAGAGGGGTATTCTGGATCTGAGGTGCACTGTTTTGTATGAGAGGAGTATTCTGGTTCTGAGGTGCACTGTTTTTGAGTGAGAGGGGTATTTTGGATCTGAGGTGCACTGTTTTTGAGTGAGAGGGGTATTCTGGATCTGAGGTGCACTGTTTTTGAGTGAGAGGTGCATCCTGGGTCTGGGGTCCACTGTTTTTGAGTGAGAGGAGTATGCTGGATCTGAGTTGCAATGTTTTTCAGTGAGAGGGGTATTCTGGATCTGAGGTGCACTGTTTTTGAGTGAGAGGTGCATCCTGGGTCTGAGGTGCACTGTATTTAAGTGAGAGGTGCATCCTGGGTCTGGGGTCCACTGTTTTTGAGTGAGAGGGGTATTCTGGATCTGAGGTGCACTGTTTTGTATGAGAGGAGTATTCTGGATCTGAGGTGCACTGTTTTTGAGTGAGAGGAGTATGCTGGATCTGAGTTGCACTGTTTTTGAGTGAGAGGAGTATGCTGGATCTGAGGTGCACTGTTTTTGAGTGAGAGGGGTATTCTGGATCTGAGGTGCACTGTTTTGTATGAGAGGAGTATTCTGGATCTGAGGTGCACTGTTTTTGAGTGAGAGGAGTATGCTGGATTTGAGGTGCAATGTTTTTGAGTGAGAGGGGCATTCTGGATCTGAGGTGCACTGTTTTTGAGTGAGAGGAGTATGCTGGATCTGAGGTGCAATGTTTTTGAGTGAGATGAGTATGCTGGATCTGAGGTGCACTGTTTTGTATGAGAGGAGTATTCTGGATCTGAGGTGCACTGTTTTTGAGTGAGAGAGGTATTCTGGATCTGAGGTGCACTGTTTTGTATGAGAGGAGTATTCTGAATCTGAGGTGCACTGTTTTGTATGAGAGGAGTATGCTGGATCTGAGGTGCACTGTTTTTGAGTGAGAGGAGTATTCTGGATCTGAGGTGCACTGTTTTGTATGAGAGGGGTATTCTGGATCTGAGGTGCACTGTTTTGTATGAGAGGAGTATTCTGGATCTGAGGTGCACTGTTTTTGAGTGAGAGGAGTATGCTGGATCTGAGGTGCAATGTTTCTGAGTGAGAGGGGCATTCTGGATCTGAGGTGCACTGTTTTTGAGTGAGAGGAGTATGCTGGATCTGAGGTGCAATGTTTTTGAGTGAGAGGAGTATGCTGGATCTGAGGTGCAATGTTTTTGAGTGAGAGGTGCATCCTGGGCCTGAGGTGCACTGTATTTGAGTGAGAGGTGCACCCTGGGTATGAGGGCCACTGTTTTTGAGTGAGAGGAGAATTTTGGATCTGAAGTGCACTGTTTTTGAGTGAGAGGAGTATGCTGGATCTGAGGTGCAATGTTTTTCAGTGAGAGGGGTATTCTGGATCTGAGGTGCACTCTTTTGTATGACAGGAGTATTCTGGGTCTGAGGTGCAGTCTTTTGTATGAGAGGAGTATGCTGGATCTGAGGTGCACTGTCTTTGAGTGAGAGGAGTATGCTGGATCTGAGGTGCAATGTTTTTGAGTGAGAGGGGCATTCTGGATCTGAAGTGCACTGTTTTTGAGTGAGAGGAGTATGCTGGATCTGAGGTGCAATGTTTTTGAGTGAGAGGGGTATTCTGGATCTGAGGTGCACTGTTTTGTATGAGAGGAGTATCCTGGATCTGAGGTGCACTGTATTTGAGTGAGAGGTGCATCCTGGGTATGAGGGCCACTGTTTTTGAGTGAGAGGAGTATTCTGGATCTGAAGTGCACTGTTTTTGAGTGAGAGGAGTATTCTGGATCTGAAGTGCACTGTTTTTGAGTGAGAGGAGTATGCTGGATCTGAGGTGCAATGTTTTTCAGTGAGAGGGGTATTCTGGATCTGAGGTGCACTGTTTTGTATGAGAGGAGTATTCTGGGTCTGAGGTGCACTGTTTTTGAGTGAGAGGTGCATCCTGGGTCTGAGGTGCACTGTATTTGAGTGAGAGGTGCATCCTGGGTCTGGGGTCCACTGTTTTTGAGTGAGAGGGGTATTCTGGATCTGAGGTGCACTGTTTTGTATGAGAGGAGTATTCTGGTTCTGAGGTGCACTGTTTTTGAGTGAGAGGGGTATTTTGGATCTGAGGTGCACTGTTTTTGAGTGAGAGGGGTATTCTGGATCTGAGGTGCACTGTTTTTGAGTGAGAGGTGCATCCTGGGTCTGAGGGCCACTGTTTTTGAGTGAGAGGTGCATCCTGGGTCTGAGGTGCACTGTATTTGAGTGAGAGGTGCATCCTGGGTCTGGGGTCCACTGTTTTTGAGTGAGAGGAGTATGCTGGATCTGAGGTGCACTGTTTTGTATGAGAGGAGTATTCTGGATCTGAGGTGCAATGTTTTTCAGTGAGAGGGGTATTCTGGATCTGAGGTGCACTGTTTTTGAGTGAGAGGTGCATCCTGGGTCTGAGGTGCACTGTAATTGAGTGAGAGGTGCATCCTGGGTCTGGGGTCCACTGTTTTTGAGTGAGAGGGGTATTCTGGATCTGAGGTGCACTGTTTTATATGAGAGGAGTATTCTGGATCTGAGGTGCACTGTTTTTGAGTGAGAGGAGTATGCTGGATCTGAGGTGCACTGTTTTTGAGTGAGAGGAGTATGCTGGATCTGAGGTGCGCTGTTTTTGAGTGAGAGGTGCATCCTGGGTCTGAGGTGCACTGTATTTGAGTGAGAGGTGCATCCTGGGTCTGGGGTCCACTGTTTTTGAGTGAGAGGGGTATTCTGGATCTGAGGTGCACTGTTTTATATGAGAGGAGTATGCTGGATCTGAGTTGCAATGTTTTTGAGTGAGAGGGGTATTCTGGATCTGAGGTGCACTGTTTTGTATGAGAGGGGTATTCTGGATCTGAGGTGCACTGTTTTGTATGAGAGGAGTATTCTGGATCTGAGGTGCACTGTTTTTGAGTGAGAAGAGTATGCTGGATCTGAGGTGCAATGTTTTTGAGTGAGAGGGGTATTCTGGATCTTAGGTGCACTGTTTTTTGAGTAAGAGGAGTATGCTGGATCTGAGGTGCAATGTTTTTGAGTGAGAGGGGTATTCTGGATCTGAGGTGCACTGTTTTTGAGTGACAGGAGTATGCTGGATCTGAGGTGCAATGTTTTTGAGTGAGAGGAGTATGCTGGATCTGAGGTGCAATGTTTTTGAGTGAGAGGGGTATTCTGGATCTGAGGTGCACTGTTTTTGAGTGAGAGGTGCATCCTGGGTCTGGGCGCCACTGTTTTTGAGTGAGAGGAGTATGCTGGATCTGAGGTGCACTTTTTCTGAGTGAGAGGGGTATTCTGGATCTGAGGTGCACTGTTTTGTATGAGAGGAGTATTCTGGATCTGATGTGCACTGTTTTGTATGAGAGGGGTATTCTGGATCTGAGGTGCACTGTTTTGTATGAGAGGGGTATTCTGGATCTGAGGTGCACTGTTTTGTATGAGAGGAGTATTCTGGATCTGAGGTGCACTGTTTTTGAGTGAGAGGGGTATTCTGGATCTGAGGTGCACTGTTTTTGAGTGAGAGGTGCATCCTGGGCCAGAGGTGCACTGTATTTGAGTGAGAGGTGCATCCTGGGTCTGGGGTCACTGTTTTTAAGTGAGAGGAGTATGCTGGATCTGAGGTGCAATGTTTTTGAGTGAGAGGGGTATTCTGGATCTGAGGTGCACTGTTTTTGAGTGAGAGGGGTATTCTGGATCTGGGGTGCACTGTTTTTGAGTGAGAGGGGTACTCTGGATCTGAGGTGCACTGTTTTTGAGTGAGAGGTGCATCCTGGGTCTAAGGGCCACTGTTTTTGAGTGAGAGGGGCATCCTGGGCCTGAGGTACACTGTATTTGAGTGAGAGGTGCATCCTGGGTCTGGGGTCCACTGTTTTTGAGTGAGAGGAGTATTCTGGATCTGAGGTGCACTGTTTTGTATGAGAGGAGTATTCTGGATCTGAGGTGCACTGTTTTTCAGTGAGAGGAGTATGCTGGATCTGAGGTGCACTTTTTTTGAGTGAGAGGGGTATTCTGGATCTGAGGTGCACTGTTTTGTATGAGAGGAGTATTCTGGATCTGATGTGCACTGTTTTTGAGTGAGAGGGGTATTCTGGATCTGAGGTGCACTGTTTTAGAGTGAGAGGTGCATCCTGGGTATGAGGGCCACTGTTTTTGAGTGAGAGGAGTATGCTGGATCTGAGGTGCAATGTTTTTCAGTGAGAGGGGTATTCTGGATCTGAGGTGCACTGTTTTTGAGTGAGAGGTGCATCCTGGGTCTGAGGTGCACTGTATTTGAGTGAGAGGTGCATCCTGGGTCTGGGGTCCACTGTTTTTGAGTGAGAGGGTATTCTGGATCTGAGGTGCACTGTTTTGTATGAGAGGAGTATTCTGGATCTGAGGTGCACTGTTTTTGAGTGAGAGGAGTATGCTGGATCTGAGGTGCACTTTTTTTGAGTGAGAGGGGTATTCTGGATCTGAGGTGCACTGTTTTGTATGAGAGGAGTATTCTGGATCTGATGTGCACTGTTTTTGAGTGAGAGGGGTATTCTGGATCTGAGGTGCACTGTTTTTGAGTGAGAGGTGCATCCTGGGTATGAGGGCCACTGTTTTTGAGTGAGAGGAGTATGCTGGATCTGAGGTGCAATGTTTTTCAGTGAGAGGGGTATTCTGGATCTGAGGTGCACTGTTTTTGAGTGAGATGTGCATCCTGGGTCTGAGGTGCACTGTATTTGAGTGAGAGGTGCATCCTGGGTCTGGGGTCCACTGTTTTTGAGTGAGAGGGGTATTCTGGATCTGAGGTGCACTGTTTTGTATGAGAGGAGTATTCTGGATCTGAGGTGCACTGTTTTTGAGTGAGAGGAGTATGCTGGATCTGAGGTGCACTTTTTTTGAGTGAGAGGGGTATTCTGGATCTGAGGTGCACTGTTTTGTATGAGAGGAGTATTCTGGATCTGATGTGCACTGTTTTTGAGTGAGAGGGGTATTCTGGATCTGAGGTGCACTGTTTTTGAGTGAGAGGTGCATCCTGGGTATGAGGTGCACTGTATTTGAGTGAGAGGTGCATCCTGGGTCTGGGGTCCACTGTTTTTGAGTGAGAGGGGTATTCTGGATCTGAGGTGCACTGTTTTGTATGAGAGGAGTATTCTGGATCTGAGGTGCACTGTTTTTGAGTGAGAGGAGTATGCTGGATCTGAGGTGCACTTTTTTTGAGTGAGAGGGTATTCTGGATCTGAGGTGCACTGTTTTGTATGAGAGGATTATTCTGGATCTGATGTGTACTGTTTTTGAGTGAGAGGGGTATTCTGGATCTGAGGTGCACTGTTTTTGAGTGAGAGGTGCATCCTGGGTATGAGGGCCAATGTTTTTGAGTGAGAGGAGTATGCTGGATCTGAGGTGCAATGTTTTTCAGTGAGAGGGGTATTCTGGATCTGAGGTGCACTGTTTTTGAGTGAGAGGTGCATCCTGGGTCTGAGGTGTACTGTATTTGAGTGAGAGGTGCATCCTGGGTCTGGGGTCCACTGTTTTTGAGTGAGAGGGGTATTCTGGATCTGAGGTGCACTGTTTTGTATGAGAGGAGTATTCTGGATCTGAGGTGCACTGTTTTTTAGTGAGAGGAGTATGCTGGATCTGAGGTGCACTGTTTTTGAGTGAGAGGAGTATGCTGGATCTGAGTTGCGCTGTTTTTGAGTGAGAGGAGTATGCTGGATCTGAGGTGCAATGTTTTTGAGTGAGAGGGGTATTCTGGATCTGAGGTGCACTGTTTTGTATGAGAGGGGTATTCTGGATCTGAGGTGCACTGTTTTGTATGAGAGGAGTATTCTGGATCTGAGGTGCACTGTTTTTGAGTGAGAAGAGTATGCTGGATATGAGGTGCAATGTTTTTGAGTGAGAGGGGTATTCTGGATCTGAGGTGCACTGTTTTTTGAGTGAGAGGAGTATGCTGGATCTGAGGTGCAATGTTTTTGAGTGAGAGGGGTATTCTGGATCTGAGGTGCACTGTTTTTGAGTGACAGGAGTATGCTGGATCTGAGGTGCAATGTTTTTGAGTGAGAGGAGTATGCTGGATCTGAGGTGCATTGTTTTTGAGTGAGAGGGGTATTCTGGATCTGAGGTGCACTGTTTTTGAGTGAGAGGTGCATCTTGGGTCTGGGCGCCACTGTTTTTGAGTTAGAGGAGTATGCTGGATCTGAGGTGCACTTTTTTTGAGTGAGAGGGGTATTCTGGATCTGAGGTGCACTGTTTTGTATGAGAGGAGTATTCTGGATCTGATGTGCACTGTTTTGTATGAGAGGGGTATTCTGGATCTGAGGTGCACTGTTTTGTATGAGAGGGGTATTCTGGATCTGAGGTGCACTGTTTTGTATGAGAGGAGTATTGTGGATCTGAGGTGCACTGTTTTTGAGTGAGAGGGGTATTCTGGATCTGAGGTGCACTGTTTTTGAGTGAGAGGTGCATCCTGGGCCAGAGGTGCACTGTATTTGAGTGAGAGGTGCATCCTGGGTCTGGGGTCACTGTTTTTGAGTGAGAGGAGTATGCTGGATCTGAGGTGCAATGTTTTTGAGTGAGAGGGGTATTCTGGATCTGAGGTGCACTGTTTTGTATGAGAGGAGTATTCTGGTTCTGAGGTGCACTGTTTTTGAGTGAGAGGGGTATTCTGGATCTGGGGTGCACTGTTTTTGAGTGAGAGGTGCATCCTGGGTCTAAGGGCCACTGTTTTTGAGTGAGAGAGGCATCCTGGGTCTGAGGTGCACTGTATTTGAGTGAGTGGTGCATCCTGGGTCTGGGGTCCACTGTTTTTGATTGAGAGGGGTATTCTGGATCTGAGGTGCACTGTTTTTTAGTGAAAGGTGCATCCTGGGCCTGAGGTACACTGTATTTGAGTGAGAGGAGTATCCTGGATCTGAGGTGCACTATTTTTGAGTGAGAGGAGCATCCTGGGTCTGAGGTCCACTGTTTTTGAGTGAGAGGAGTATACTGGATCTGAGGTGCACTGTTTGACTGAGAGGTGCACCCTAGCTCTGAGGTGTGAAGACACATTGTATTAGACTGTGCTGCTGGGTACGTTTTTCAGTGAAAGGATCATCCTGGATCGGAGGTGCACTGTTTTAAGTGAGAGGCTATCCTGGATCTGACTTGCACTGTTTTTTAGTGAGTAGTGCACCCTAAATCTGGTGTACACAGTTTTTGAGTGAGAGGCCCAACCTGGATCTAAAGTATGCAGACACAGTGTGTTAGACCTTGCTGCTTGGTACGTTCTTAGATGAGAGGTGCACCCTGGATATGAGGTGCAATGTCTTTGAGTGTGAGGCCCAACCTGGATCTGAGATGTGCAGACACAGTGCATGAGACCCAGCTCTTGCCCTGTTATTGGGTTTGAGGTGCACCCTGGATCTGAGGTGCACTGTTTTTCAGTGAGCAGTGCACCCTGGATCTAAGATGCACTGTTTTTGAGTGAGCAATGCACCCTAGATCTGAGGTTCACTGTTTTTGAGTGAGCAGTGCATCATGGATCTGACGTGCACTGTTTTTGAGTGAGCAATGCACCCTAGATCTGAGGTTCACTGTTTTTGAGTGAGCAGTGCATCATGGATCTGACGTGCACTGTTTTTGAGTGAGCAGTGCACCCTGGATCTGGTTTTTAGTAAACAGGGGGACCATAGGGAGATTAATTGATTAATCACGCATGATGACCGCGTGAGGAAGCTGGTGTTACAAATTAGCTACAAAGCCACATCTCATGGGAGGTGAGGGGAGACCCCTTTACACCAAACATTTCACACCAACAAGCTCCGTGCAAAAAATATGTATACGAAATGCCAGCCCCACTCAAAAAAGCATCACCAACAGGCGACAGTCTCTCCTGAGGGACAGTACACGCCTGTTGCATGGTGCGCAGCGCACTGTGATAAATGACGTCAGTCGTAGGTCATGGCCCTTTATGCGTGACATGACTCGGGACAAACATCCATGGAACTTCTCTCCCAAAATGTGGGTGCCCGCGTGTTTGTGTGCGTGCGACACGCGTCTGTAAAAGCGGTGTGCCGTGTGCATGTCTAGAATGATTCTTTGTGACGAACATACGTATCAACCTGTCTAGCTCCACTGTAGCGTGCACCCCGCACAGAAGTAGTTTGCAGTGCCTGCCTTGAAAGCAGTATCCTGAGTTTACCAAATTCAAAGCTGAAACATAGGTCTGTGTCTTTGCTATCTCACATCTCAAGGTTACAGAAATATGCAACGAGGCCTGGCATCATGGGTATGTAGTACCTCTGTGCACGGGTTTAGTTATGTGCTGATATAGCGCGCGCCTCGGGTGCTTTTGCATCTCCTGTGTGCCAGAATGTCACCTGCAAGGACAGGTCTGCACGCTCTCCTATGGGTTCAGTTGCCATTACGCTGCATGCTCGCATACCTCTCCTAGCGCAAAGCGTGTTTGTGTCTCTGAAAGAGAAAGGAAAGAGAGAGGGGCGCAGAGGGGGGAGGCAGACAGCGGGGCGTCTGTCAATAACGCAGCAGGTGCAGTGGCACGTGGACGCAGGGCGTGAGGGGCTCTCTACTGCCCGATCATGGCAGCTTTTTTGGTGCTGAATCACGGTTCTGGGGGCACCATTTTCCTTGCCTATTTCATGACCCCTGGCACCCTTGCACCGGAGAGAGACACAGCTAGAGAAAGGGAACGAGGGAGTGACAATGAGAGACAGTCGTCGAGAGACGGAGAGAGCGAGGAAGACCACAATAAAAGAACAGGAGAAAAAGAAAGGGGGACATTGGGGTGGAAGAGAGCGAGAACGGGAGAGAAAAGAGATAAAGGCACAAAGTGAGACTGAAAGTAGCAGAGGGAGAGAGAATGAACGGGAGAAAAAGAGCGCACGCGATTGAGACGGAGGTGGGGGCGAGTGAAAGAAAAACATTTTTAAAAAAATTATATAGAGGATGAAGCTGTGCATAACGCGCATGTGCAAATTTGACCATCTTTTGATATGCTTGTGTACATTTAAAGTGAGAGAGAAAACGAGAAAGATGGGGATGGAGAGAGAGAACGAGAAGAGAGACAGAAACTGGACGGAGAGAGAAGCTATATAGGGATAGAATAGAAGCGCTAGAAAGCGAGCGAATGAAACAATTTTAAACGCTTATGTAAATGTCGTGCTCCTGAAAGGTCCCAGGTCGAGTGCACTAGAGACTGAACCTCTCCGCAGCAATGCCTGCTTCCTGTTTTTCCTCTCTGCGACGCACGCAACAAAATGAAGTGCCCCTAGGCGCTATAACAGCTGACAGAAAAATACGTCCCTTCACTCGTCCCCCTCCCTGAATAAGTTTGTCTTCAGAACTGAGTGCGGTGACGTAAGGCAAGTCCTCCCCACGCTCGTTGCATAGTGTTGGTTCTGCACAGGTGTGTGTGGAGTTGTGCACCTGGTTGTTTGTACACACGTGTGAGGTTACACGCCTAGTTGTTAGTATGTATCTTTGGGGGTGCTGTGAACCGGACATTATAAAGGCATGTTTGTAGTTATGTCCCAGATGTTTTCATTCATTCATGAGACTGAATACCTGCTAGTTTGTGTTTATGTACGGTGCGGTTTACCTGACTTTCTATGTACATATTCCCTCCTGTAATTGGTTGTTTGGCTGTGTTTAGATACCTGTGTATTTGGATGTTTGTACATATACAAGAGGCTCCTTTCGATGGCCGTGTTCACCTAGATGTTTCTCCTTGTGTGTGTAGGTATGTGCTTGGTTGTTTGTACATACGCCTGGGCCCGTGTACAGGATTGTTTGCACATGCTCATGGTGCTGCCAGCCTGCATCCTGTGTGTAAGTACAGCACTGGTTATCATAGTGTGTGTACCTATGACTACAGTTTTGTGGTACTTAGATATCGGGCTGTCTATCTCACTAGTAGTGTCTTCATGTGCACTACGGCGCTTGTGAACATTGACGGAGCCGCAGGGCTCACGCACTACTTTTGCCCGCTCACTTCGATTGCTGTGAAGTGTTACCCCTGGGGTTCTGTGCTGTTCGTGGCTGCAGCTGGGCTAGGCCTACTTCCACGGTAGTGACCGCCCCTGCTGCTCAAGGGCCCCTCCATAGGCGCTATATGTGCTGCACATCGGAGACGGACGGGGGTGCAGTGGCAGACACCTGGCAGGCAGGGCCGGACTGGCTACCGGGCATTTTGGCATGCTGCCGAGCTGGGGGCTGATGTCACTGTCGTGGGGGCCCATGGGATGCGCCTCATGGGACAGATCTGTAGGGCTCCTAATCTGCCTCGCATCCCCGGGACATGTTCAGATCTGGCTGTCATTACTCTTCCGCAGCAAACCTCAAAGCCTGGAGACACAGATGCCCTGTAGCAGCAAGCATGCCGAGCTCTGATTCGAATTACTTCCCTTAAAACGTCAATGGGGAGGGGTCACTGCCACGCGGAATTCTGTTTATTAACTTGAGAGGTCAAGGCTTGGATGGGCAGACATCGCTGGACATGTGCATACCTGCTTCGCATCGGTAGCCCATATATGTCCCCTTGGGGCACTCTTCCTCCCAAGCGATCACCTCCCTGCATCCATCTGAGGATGTGTGAGGGTTGGATGTTCTGTCCCTGCCAGCAGGGCCGGACTGGCTACCGGGCGTTTTGGCATGCTGCCGAGCTGGGGGCTGATTTCGTTGATGGAGACCTGCGTGTGCTTCGAAATAAACAAAGCAAAACGAATTTCGTTCAGCACACGCAGGTCCCCATCAACGAAATCAGCCCCCAGCTCGGCAGCATGCCAAAACGCCCGGTAGCCAGTCCGGCCCTGCTGGCAGGGACAGAACATCCAACCCTCGCACATCCTCAGATGGATGCAGGGAGGTGATCGCTTGGGAGGAAGAGTGCCCCAAGGGACATATATGGGCTACCGATGCGAAGCAGGTATGCACATGTCCAGCGATGTCTGCCCATCCAAGCCTTGACCTCTCAAGTTAATAAACAGAATGCCGCGTGGCAGTGACCCCTCCCCATTGACGTTTTAAGGGAAGTAATTCGAATCAGAGCTCGGCATGCTTGCTGCTACAGGGCATCTGTGTCTCCAGGCTTTGAGGTTTGCTGCGGAAGAGTAATGACAGCCAGATCTGAACATGTCCCGGGGATGCGAGGCAGATTAGGAGCCCTACAGATCTGTCCCATGAGGCGCATCCCATGGGAATCCTGCCTCACGCTGGAGGAAGAGCAGGACGAAAGACAAGAAGAGGCAGGCCCTGGGGTGGGATTATTAGCCTCAGCTCTGGATGGTTGTGCAGCTGTTCAGAGCACTGAATCCCAGGATTATAAGAGAAGGGCCCAACATTGCTTAACTGGGAGACCACAATTTCACCATACTCAGGGGGGCAAGTGGTAAGGGACTGTGGGCAATTCCACTGTCTTGGTTGTATTTAAACAAATGGATACCTGAATGTATTGACTTCTTCTAGTTGAATGACAGAGCAGAGAGTATTGCATTGTCCAGACACCTTCTTTCATGAGCTGATAGGATGCTTGATCCCGCCCCTCTTCATATCTGCTACAGACCCGTCCTGGGTTTGGGTAACTTCCTGTGTTCTGGCAGGGGCATGGCGCAGATACTGTTTACCAATCCCCTTTGCACTTCCACGTCCACTTTCCTGCATCAGCGAAAGAGCAACCAAAATGCAAAGCTCTCCAGCAGGATCCTCCCCATTTATAGCTCAATGTATGAAACAGCATAATTCGCATTGGTACATTATATTGTTTCCCGGTGCTGTGTCCCATCCTACTCAACCACTGTAGAAAGTTGAGGCCTTACATCACGGTATGCGGAATTGATTTACCTCCACTTACCATGATGTAGTGCCCGAAAAAGTAGGATTGAGTCCCTCAGTTGTATTTCTGGTCAGTCTCCGATATATCTGGGGTGGGCTTTTGACCATAATATCAAACGACGTCAGCAGGAGCAAGGATGCTTACTAGATGTATTAATTAAGGCCACCCCAATGGTCAGATTGAATTCTGTATGCCGCCCAGTCTCCGTTCATGTCCCATTATAAGATCAGATAAACCCGATATATCTGTAAGCATGATCAGGTGTTGTACGGTCAAGCAGACTGTCACCCCAAAGGTCAAGTTAAGCAAGCAACACTCAAACTGAGTTTAAAATATATTGTACATGAATATCCACATCACATATGTCAATAACCAGCTAACCGCACCAAGTGAAGTTTTAAACAGTGCAAATTTGCTATAGAAAAAGGGGCCACTAGAATTATGCAATTCTGCGGCCCTGGCGTTTCCTTGCTTATTTCTTGATTTGTAGCACTTGCCACATAATCCATCTGCTGCATACTTTGCAAGAAAAAATTCGAGCTCACTCGGGTCCAAAGTTACAAAAAAAAGTGAAACCTGATGCCGCACAGTGGCAGACCCTTTGAAAAGATTACCTGATCAACTTTCAGTTACTAATTTCTGCGATCGTGTGTTAAACTAGCACTAATAAGGTGATTCTTTTACAGTACTGCAATAATGTGTGTTCAAATGTCAAAATAGCAAAAGAATACTGTCATGCATGTTTATGCCTCATAATTTAGTTAATCCTGTTGCATAGTTTGGTCTCCAGCTGCCACACTATCCCAGTGGTCCTAGGAAAAAGTATTTAGTATAATGTTGTATAAAAGTCCAAATGTTCCCAAACTCAATATTAATCTCAGAATCATTAAACAAAACAGCTTCCAATATTAACCCATTATTACTCGATCCACACCAAGTATGCATGACCTGCAAAGGTACCAAAGACAATGGCTGCCCTACATTAAAATCCATCCTTTGAGTGCTACCAGCAAATTCTCCTAAAACCCTCAAGAATATTTAATAAGCCATAAATCACTAACAACATCTAACCCACAATAACAACCACGAACTCGGTTACAAATTGTCCAGCCAAACATCAATTACCACTGCAAGAATGAAGGACGTCCACCCTGAATTGATATTGAAAAATTCAGCATAAAGCCTCCACCTAAAAGGCATATCGGTGTAAAAACCCAACACCAAAATCACTAGTCCAACATTTAACTCCTCCAAAACACCAACATCAAAGCCTCTAACCAAATATTGAGGCTTCCATAAACGTAGCTCTAAAATATATAATAACAATAAATATTTGTGAAAACCAAACTTTAAAACCTCTTACTCTGTATGTATTTTCTTCAAAAAAACAAATCTCAACATTTCTTGCCACTCTTCCTAAATTTATCTGAATACTCAAAATTATAACCTCTATTAAAACCTTTATCCCATCAAAACCCCTAATCAATACACTAAACTCCTCTAAAAACAAATACTAAAACCCATAACCAAATACTAAAAAAAAAACGTACCTGTCAACAAAAAAATAAATGTTAAAAAAAAACACCATCTAAACCTCTAACAAAATGTAAAGCCATCTAATCATTCCACACCAGATTGGTCACCAAGCATTTTACCCAGAAAAATGTACATCATAACCACTTTTCAAAAATGTAAACTGAGCTAACACCCAATACTAAAAGATGCAACTAAATTTGAAAATTCCTACATAAAGACAAAAACAAATCCTTTGGCCTCTTGTTTGACTTGTGTTAAAGCTTTATACAAATATATCTCCCCTACACACCAACATAATCTCTAACCTGACATATAACCTACTGTCCAAACAGCCAAAATCCCTCTTTCTACAGTCAAAGATAAATAATGTTGAAAATATCTATCCTGGACTCTGACCTAGTCAAACTTGACATCCATCCCGCCTCTCAGCAAGCACACAAACGTATACCAACCCTCAAGTTCTTCTTTAAAACCCACCGTAAAGCTTCCAGCCAATTGCTACATCCAGTAAAATCACAACCACAAAACTCCTTTCAAAGTGTCACACTGTTCAACTAAATGTCTAATCTTTTACAATCCTTAACTATAATGTGTTCAAATGGTTATGCATGAGCGTACACACCCACAAACCAAATTGAATTTGCAAAACCGCAAACCCAAATTCAACCCCTCAACTTGAAGGGAGTGTCTCAATGCTATGCTAATTGCTCAGTTTGATCCACTACTAACTTGAAACCGCTGACCATTTCTAAAAAGTCCTCATAGAGCTAATACGGCCCAAAAAATGTTTTAAGATCACTCCCGAAACAGGCAAGTGACGCAAACAATTGTTTGTAAAATGAAGTCAAACATTTCTTTACAATTTACAAACAGTACAGTGTACTTCAGTGTCTGGCAGCAGCAAAAAATACTTGGGCTTGTAAAGACGGTTTATATTCTGCTTCTTTAGGAGTTGCTTTTGGGGCTGAATGGGCTGAGCATCTCCGAGCCCATCCCATCCTGTGATGAAAGCAGCTCGCTGTATTCTAGCGCACCAGGGGTTTCTCTGTGTCCCATATTGTCCTGCCAGCCCAGTTCTCGAGACCCAAGCATTCAATATTCAAACGAAATATACAAAACCTCCTTCTGCAACACCTTCCCGACTCTAATAAATAGGGGTAAGGGGTTAGTTTAAAAAAGGGCAAGAGAGACTTGTATATTGGAGGCTGGTGCCCAGTCACCACTCCCAAAAGCACTGTGATCCTCCAAATAACCACACCTCGGTACTAGTCAAAGGAAACTAAAAATCACACCTTAACCAACCCTCAAATTTAATAACCCAAAATCTCTGAGCAGTCATTAAACTGAATTACATGGAAAATATCAAACATGGAACTCCCATCAGTATCTTCACTGAATCCTTGTCTTCAGATTGCCATCATCCCATCTGCAACCACCAAGCCCTAGGCATGATAACTTCCATACCCTGAACTCCAGCTCCATAGACTTCAACCTCCTGAGCAGAAAATCCCTCCATAGACTTCAACCTCCTGAGTAGAAGATCCCCCCATAGACTTCAACCTCCTGAGCAGACGATCCCTCCATAGACTTCAACCTCCTGAGTAGAAGATCCCTCCATAGACTTCAACCTCCTGAGTAGAAGATCCCTCCCTTCAGATATGAGCCCTTCAAAACTGCCGACCACGCACCGGGCCGGGGAAAGCTTTTTGCTGCACTAGGCAAAGTGATGTTTCCGCCTTTCTCACCCCCCTGACATGGCACTACCATTTGCCGCTTGTAGAGTAGAAGGGCTCCTGGTGGTGGCCCGTTAGCCAGCCAGCGAGCCTCGTCTAGTCCCAGGACTTCCCCTGACCCCGCAAACCCCCGTCATGCATATGGTCTTCATGGAACCTGTAAGCAATCTGCATCCATCCATCTAGTCATCCAAAGAGGAGAGGGGAGGAAGAGATGGGGCTGGTCAATTCATCAGCCAGATTACATGTCATCGCAGATAGAGAGGGGGGAAGGAAAGGAGACACCGGGTGGTGGCAGATGAGAAGAGAGGGCAAGAATAAAGAAGGGGAGATAGAAAGACCAGGGATAGAAGGGCTTCAAGAGGTACGGAGTAGAAGTGGGTAAATCAAGAAGGGGTGGGGGGGGCACGTATTGCAGGAGAAAAGAAAGACAGAAAAAGAGAGACAGAACGGAGGGAGGGTGGTGAAGAGAGGGAAGAAAGAAATTAAAAAGAGAAAAAGGAGAAAGAGGGCGGTAAAGTGCAAGAAGGGAGACGAATTGTAGAATGGCAGTCTAAAGTTGAAGAGAAGAGACGGGGAGCACAGAGGATAGGGAGATCGTATTAGAAAAGAGGGAGGACAAAAGGAGACGAGCAGGAGAGAGGAGCACAGGAAGGCTAGATAAGAGGGAGAATCAAAAGTGACAGACACAAAGTGAAATTGAGAAGGGAAATAGAGAGAGAAGGGGCAGAGGCTGAGTTAGAAGGAAGGGAACAAGAGAAGGGAAGAAGAGACGAGATTAGCAAGAGAAGGCACAGCGGCTGGTAAAGTGACAAAGAGACAATTGGGGCTAAGGACGGAGACCAGGGTGTGACACACAGAAAGAGACGGCCACACAAACAGAAGGGACGGGTGCACTCGGCCAAGGGAGGAGACAGGTCAGGAGAGTTCCAGATTGACAGGGTAGACGGCAAGGCTGCGCAGCTCCTGCTGTTACTCACCCCCCAGAGCAGCAGCAGGAGAAACAGGTTCCTCTCCATGTCCAGGTAGGGCAGACAGCTGCTGAGCCTGAACCCTGCGGGCTATGCTCCCGGCTCCTGCAGGGGTGCTCCAGAGGTCCCGAGCCTGGCTGCGTGCTGGGGTGCCGGTGCAGAGGTGGGGCCGTCCGGGCTCAGTCGCATCCCCTCCGCTCCCGAGAGAAGGGCTCAGGGCACTGCTGCAGCGGGGATCCCAGCACCTGCCTCCAGTGCTTAGGCTCGGCCCCCTGCTATTAAAGCCCGGCCCGTTCTCCTCCCACTGGCTGCAGCGTGCGCCACCATCACTGCCAGGGCAGGACTGCCCCTCCCTGGCTCCCTCCCACCAGCCTAGAGCACCGACAACAAGCACAGGCTGCTGCCTTCTGACTCTGTAGAGATAATCCTTGGAACCCAGCCCCGAAGACACTTAGCTGCTAATAATGTTTGAAGAAAAAAACCCTGAAATGAACTGGAATGGCTACTCGCGTTTCCGCCTCCTCCCCTCGCGCCTCCCAATCAGTGCCAGAGCCGCATCCCGGCGCAGGCAGGGAATCCCAGGGGATGCTGCCAGGGCCAGACCAGCGCGCGCCGCTGGCATCACCGGGGTGCCGGCACGGGGCACTGGGGCGCTGCGCAGCTCACTGCCCGGGGTCTGTGCTTCCATCTCTGAGTGGGACCGGCGGTGTCTGAGGCAGCTGCAGCCGTGCGACGGCGAGGGGATCTCTCGTGGCACCAATACACTCTGTGGTGGCATCCGCTGTGTGAGGATGTGTCTGCTGCTACGGAGGATTATGTGCCACGTGCCGCGCGGGGATATCTTATTTATTTATTTATGCATATTTATATAGCGCGGACCTTACCCAAATGTGCGAGAACGCTGTACAGGAGAAATATTTCGTTACTTGGAAATTACAGATGGTTTAAGATGTTTTACAGCTGTAAGTAATTAAAGTGGTTGAAAGTGCAACAAGGTAAATCATAACATAAAACAGAATTTACAAAGGCCGTAAAACGTTTGAGGTAGTATACAGAGTGTACAAGAGGTATATATAGCCGCAAAAAGGTTGAGGTAGTACACAGCTGTCAAAAGGTTGGGGTAGTATAGAGGTCTGTGTCAAAAGTTGATTAGTGTTATAGCTAAAATACTGTTGGAAGACAAGGGCTTTCAGGTCCCTTTTGAAAGTCGTCAGCGAGGTAGATGTGCACAGATTTGGAGGTAGTGAATCCCAGATTCTGGTTGCAATTCCAAGGAGGATTGTGCCATCAGTCATTAAAGCTTTTAAATAACAGGGGTTCATAAGCTCTGCTTCGGCATTCAGCGATGGTTTGGAGCCTCCTGATAGCATGAGTTTCAGAGTTTGTCCACCAGGTAACGGGGAGTGGATGCATGCATGGCTTTATGGGTGATGCAGGCAGTCTTGTACACAGCCCATACTTCAATTGGCAACCATTGGAGAGTGATCAGCATGGGGGTCATGTGGTCATTTCTTTTGGCCCCGTAGACGAACGCTGCTGCCTAGTGTAGAATCGTTTTTTGGGTGGTGAGATGTGTTATGGGGAGACCAGTCAGGATAGAGTTACAATAGTCTATTCTGGAGAACACCAGTGTATGAGCAAGAGTTTTAAGATCTTGTTTTGGAATGTAACGGCGGATTCCCCACTGAAGGCGTGGTTAATAGCGAGCATTTTTGGCCATGGTGCTGATTTGAAAATACAGGTTGAATCTTTTATCTAAGATGGCTCCCAGAGACTTGGCACTGTCAACATTGGCGGGTTTGCTGTTGAGGATGTTGTGTGTGTCCATTGAGGATTGCAGCGGAGGTGTTGATTTTGAAGGGGAGATAAGGAGAAATTCAGTTTTAGAAGGGTTTAGCTTTACAGTATGAGAGGTCATCCAGTCGTGAACAGTTTTAGGGTGGTGACGAGCAGCGAGATATTGTTTTGTGAGGAGACCTTTAGATACAGCTGTGTGTCTTCTGCATAGTGGTTATAGAAGATCCCTAACTTCTTAAGAAGGACCCTGAGTGGCTCGATGTATAGGTTGAATAGGGTTGGGGCAAGGATGGACCCCTGGGGGACCTCTTGGCCCACCGCAGTCGATAAAGAGAGACGGTCATACATTTTTACTCTCTGTGACCTGCCCATGAGGAATGAAGCAAACCATTTCAGGACTATGCCATTAATGGGCATTTGATTTTTGAGTGTGTCTAGGAGTGTGTTGTGCTTGACTTTGAATTTGAAGAGCATGGTCGGCCACCTGTAATAGGGCAGTTTCTGTGCTGAAGCCCTAGTTGAAACCAGATTGGAATTCGTCTGGTAGGTCGTTGTTTTTGATGTTAGGTGAGTTGCTCTGCTACACACCTTTCAATGATATTTGAGAGGAAATAAAGATTGGAGATTGGGTGATTGTTGTTGAGGTCGTTGGTGTCTGCAAAGGGTGTATTTTTTAAGAGAAGTGTAACTTGTCCAGTTTTGAGGCTGCCAGGAAATGTTCCTTGGCTCAGAGAGAGAGAGATCCACCAGTTTTGCCCAGTAGGCAAGTATGTGAGTATAAAGATCTTTTGCAATGTCACTAGGGACTGGGTCTACAAAGTGGCTTGAGGGTTTTGCTTTTATGAAAATCTTGAGTAAGTCTATCTCTGTAAAATTGTTGTCAAATCTCTTTGGATTTGCATGCAGGCGAAGAGGTAGTAGTGTGGACATCTTGATGTAGTAGCCGTTGAACTTTGGAATCAAAGAACTGTACAAACTTCTCTGCTTTTGATGGTGTATCAGATCGAAGAGTTGCTTCAGTCGGTTCTTGGCTGAGTCCAGCAGGGACCTAAAGTGGTTAGATTTCTCCCAGAAGATGTCTTTTTGTATTGGAGCCTAGCATTTCTGAGGCAGGTGTGGTTGGTGGTGGATGGCGACTGTCTATTTCTTTTCTAAGTTTCTTAAGGCTGTCCTTTCCTCATACACGACCTAGTTGAATCATTGTGCTGATGGTTTAGGACATTTCAGTTGTTTGCTTGAAGCTGCAACATTAAGTGCATCAGAGAGGCATGCAAAGATGTGAGAGGTAGCGTCATTCACATTTGTGGTGGGGCCAATGGAGGATTTTATCTTTTGAGCAGTGCTGCTAAGAGTAGTGATATCTATGTTTCAGGTACTTGCTTGTTTCACTTTACCCATTATCGTGGTGGGAGAGAGTCGTAGGGTGAAGGGAAAGAGGAAGGGATCGGACCAGTCTGCTGGGAATGGATCATTCACTGAGAGCATGCTGTCTTTGGAGATTATTAGGTCTAATATGGAGGCTTTAGTGTGTGTTGGTTTAAGGTTCTCTTGGATTAAATAGTTGTTGTGGAAAGTGGAGGCAAAGTGGTTCACTGACAAATCTTCTGTGGTGCCCCAGTGATGGTTGAAGTCTCCCAGAAAGATCACTTTGTTGCTCCGGGTGGTTTGGTCAGTTATAAGGTCAGTGTATTCCTCAACGAAGGCCATGGTATTACCTGGTGGTTGATAGATTGCATTTATTCTGAAGTGAGACTTGTGTGGAGCACATAGGTCTAGAGTAAGGCATTGAAACGTGGAGAAGGGGCCATTTGGTATCACCTTGCATTGCTGTGAACCTCTGTAGATGACTGCGATACCGGCCCGACTCTGCCTACTTGGTCTTTTCTGATGATGGAGTAGTTTGGAGAAAAGTTGAAGATCAAAGGTGTTGTGGGATGTGTCATTGAACCAGGTCTCAGTCAGGATTAAGAGGTCAAGATTGTATTGAGAGATGGTGTCAGAGATTTCCAGTTTGTGCTTCATAGCAGATCTACAGTTGTGAAGCATGGCACACAGAGAAAAGGTAATAGATTTGGTGTGAGGGTTGTCAGGTGTTTTGGTTATTATAGAGATATTGTTCATGATAGCAGCAGTCTGCTTTGGGCGAGACTTGTGTTTGAGTCGGGTGAGGGAGATAGTAGGATTCTCTGCTGGTTGGAGTTGTCAAGCTTTGAGATGATAGTAGGAGAAAAGGGTGTTGAGGAGATTGGGGGTAGCTAGGTGCTGTAGTTTGCTAAGAGGCCAGCAGAGGGTGAGGAATGATAGGATGGGCTAGTCTGTGTGTGATCCAGCGGGATGAGGTTATGCCAGTGGGGTCTTGTTGGGGGGTGCTAGTTGTGAGAAGTTGATGGAAAGTAAATGATTGAGCAAAGAGTAGGGAGTAAGGGATGAGGGGAAATTTGGGGAGGGGGCGTTTAGTGAACAGTGGTAGGTATGGTTGAGTGAGTAAGGGTACCCTGTAAGGGGTGGGTGTCAAGACCACTGGTTGCGGATTGGTGAGGAGTTGGGACAGGGGTTGAGTTGGTTGTGTGGGGTTTGATGACATGTTGAATGGTGTGTTGGAGAAGGCTTCCAGTAGGGCATGGGTACTCACAAACTTTAGTGGGGCCAAAAGTATAGTCTGGTTTGTGACCGAGGGCCGCACCGATGGGCTTGTGGGTGGGGGCAGAGCTACTAGTGTAAAATAAAATCACCACCTTTTCAAAACATTACTAGACAGGTGCAGCATTCACCTTTAAAGACACATGCAGAAACAAGGGGGATGCTGGTCAGTTGTGAACAGATACTGGGAGGCCAATAAAAAGATCTATAAACCTAAAAAAAGAGACATGCAGTGACTCGGGGGCATGAGGGACAGAATCAAACTGGGACACCAAGTAGGCCCCAGTGCCCAAATAAAAGTATTTGCCTTTAGAAAATTAGAAAACTAAAAAAGTGACCTTTGTCAGCAAATTGAGACAGTTTTTATCTTATAATACACGCTGTATATGTTTTTTGCATGGTATGGAAGACTGCATGGATTTGAGCTTGATGCAAGCAATGCTAATGTTAATATCAGGGAAATCGACAATAAAAACTGGCCCAGCAGACTGTAAAACAGGTCCGCAAGCAGCCAAAAAACAGTCCATCACTGACCTGAAGGAGGACCTGTGAGGAAGGCAGCCTGGCGGCGAGCAGGCCGGTGAAGAAGCTGGTCTGCTGACGGTGAGCAGGCTAGCAAAGCAGCTGGTCTGCGGGTGACAAGGAAAGGAGCAGGCTACCCCGATCCATGGGAGGCCCCCTGCTGCAGTCCTCAATGGTGGCGGAGAGTGCTGGCGAGATCCGGTGGCGTGTAAAAGAGCAGGCTGTGGGCGGCAACGTCCGTGGCAAAGGTAGCAAGATGCTATGTGAAAGGCCTTGTGAAAGTCAGCTGTGAATGCGCAACAGCAGACTTTTAAAGGGACTTTGCTTACTGCCAGTGCGGGGCGTGTGATATTACTGAGGATGTGAGTAAACAAAAAAGAGGGCAGCTGGAGCATGTGCAGTGAAGCTGCTACCACACTTGCTCACCTCAAAAATCTGTTTTTCTAGCAAAGTTATTGAGCACAGTGCGATCCAGGCCGAGTTAGAAAGGGACAAAGTCTTTTGCCATTTATACAGTAAAGATCGTAGATCTGAAGTAACGAACACTACCTTGTATAATCGAATGACCAACGAATGTATAATCCATGTACAAATTCAATCACTGTATTAATTATCAATGTGATGTCTGAAAGTCGATACACTGTCATCAATAAAAAGTTTTATAAAAAAAAAAAAAAGGCAGAGAACTCTGGGTAGTTTCCAAGTGGAGAGCAGCTCCTATATAGAGCACCCTACAACACCAGCGAAACTCTACATTTGCTCACCTCAAAAATCTGTTTTTCTAGCAAAGTTATTGAGCACAGTATTAGCACAGTGCGATCCAGGCCGAGTTAGAAAGGGACAAAGTCTTTTGCCATTTATACAGCAAAGTCTTTCAGCATAGGATTAGGTAGTGCCATTCATGCTGAGTTGTAAAGTGAAAAGAGCCTTTTACCACTCCAGGCACAGTATTACAGATTTGGATTGGTAAAATACCATCCAAGTCAAGCTGGAATGAATAAAAGCAACCAGCTCTTCAGAGAGGTTTAGCTTCTTCCAGACACAATGGAGCACCCAGTATAAGTCAAAACAATACCATTTCAGGCTTAGAGTGAAGCATGAATTATGCAAAAAAGAAGCAGAGAACTTTGGATAGTTCCCAAGTTTAGGTGGAGAGCAGCTCCTATATAGAGCACAGTACAAAACGAGTGACACTCTAAATTTGCTCATCCTCAAATGTGTCTCTCTCTCTGTCTCTCTCTATATATATATACATATATGTATATATATCACACAGTCTTCTGTCGACGGGGGCCCCCGACCCTGCAGGGCGGCCTCAGCTGATGGGGACAGAACCTCCCGTTAGTAAAATGAAGAAAAGAGGTGCTAAGGCCAATTCACGGAGCATCTGCAACATTTATTTCAATGCAAATGTGGCTGCAGGTACGTAAACCTGATGCGTTTCGGCAGCAGTGCCTTAATCATAGGTATGGAGGTAACCAGACACAGGTGCATTTATGTCCATGTCTCCACGTGGCATTCCCATCGGGGAAGGATTTTCAATTTCAGCATTTGAGCCTATTATGATGATCGATGGGACAAAAACGGTACCCGATCAGCATTGAAGCCCGATGAACCTACCATTTCAAACATTGCAGTCCCCCCATTGGCTAGGAATACTCCAATAGAAGGAGTGATGACATTATTTACAGCCAACCAGACTCTGGGTTTCATTTTTCAGCACTTTTTACACTTGATAAAGGCAATCCCGCCGAAACACGTTGTGAAAATAAAGTGGCTGATTTCACATAACTGAAAATACCCCGTGAGTGCTCCGTTTGTTGAAAGAGTTGCTGTTGAGCATGCAAGTTCCCGTCTTCGCATTGGAGTTTAGCACCCGTCCTGAGTTCGGAGCGTCTTGGGGGGAAAACGTCGTGAAGATTACTTATACGCTCCTGAACTGCAGCTGAAAGACTTTCCAGCCATCAATGGATGACGCGAGTTATACAAACTCGTGGTGTTGCAGTTATTTAACGGACACCTGCTGGCATATCTGGGTATGCAATCCAGCGGCTGTGGCGAGGGGTCATGTTTGCGGAGAGCTGGCGATTTCCGCATTGGGGCAAAGTGACAGCCTGAGTACAGTGCGGCACTTGAGGGACTGTTTGAACAGCTTATGGAAATAAGAGCGAGGTGCCGTGACCCCTGTGGCATTCCCATCGGGGAAGGATTTTCAATTTCAGCATTTAAGCCTATTATGATGATCGATGGGACAAAAACGGCACCTGATCGGCATTGAAGCCGGATGAACCTACCATTTCAAACATTGCAGTCCCCCCATTGGCTAGGACTACTCCAATAGAAGGAGTGATGACATTATTTACAGCCAACCAGACTCTGCGTTTCATTTTTCAGCACTTTTTACAGTTGATAAAGGCAATCCAGCCGAAACACGTTGTGAAAATAAAGTGGCTGATTTCACATAATTGAAAATACCCCGTGAGTGCTCCGTTTGTTGAAAGAGTTGCTGTTGAGCATGCGAGTTCCCGTCCTCACGTTGGAGTTTAGCACCCGTCCTGAGTTCGGAGCGTCTTGGTGGGAAAACGTCGTGAAGATATATATATATATATATATAACAGGAAACGTCTTTTCCACGCTTGGTCGATCTGCAAAGACGAAGCGAACCCAATTTACAGTGCAAAGTAGTTTATTCTTGTTCAAACCCCTGCACCACCGCCATTACGCGTTTCAGCCCTCGTGGGGCCTTGATCACATATATATATATGAAAATGAAATGAAAATTGGATTATTGGATTTATAGAGTGCTCGGCCACTCAAAAAGAGTGACCCGACGATATTCACAGTTAGAGGGGGAGGCGGAGTGCTACATGACTAATGGGCGAAAAGCCAGCTCTTAAGTTTCTTTCTGAATAACCTCTCGCCTTCGGTTTGAGGCAGGTTTAATGGAAGTTGTTCCAGGCTTATGGGCCCAAGAATTCAAAAGACCGACCTCCAGCTTCAGAGAGGCGGACACTCAGGACTGTGGCTAGATGACCACTAGAAGAACGCAGATTTCTTTGGGGGCTGTAGCGAACAATCCTGGTAGACAGATAACTAGGGCCAGTGTGATTAAGTGCTCTGTGCATTAAGAGTAGGGTTTTGAGCAGGATACGCTTATTCATAGGGAGCCAATACAGGTCCCTCAAATGCGGAGTGACACGAGCCCGTCTTGGGAGATTAAAGCACTAAACGAGCAGCCGCATTTTGAACTATTTGTAATTCCCTCAGTAGATACTGTGGGAGACCAGCGTACAAATCATTGGCATAATGCATCCAGAACATGACCAAGGCCAGGACTACCTTTTTCCTTGCTGGAACAGATAGAAAATGCAGGAATCTTTTTGCAGTGATCAAGAGGCTAAAATACATGCCCACTACTGTGTTTATTTGATTATAAAAGGTCAGATTATTGTCGACCTTGACTGTCAAGTTTTTCCCGGCTTCGACTTGCAGGTTGGGAAGAGAGGCCTCTTCTGGCCAGTGGATTTAGTTGTGTCCGAAGCTAAGAACCTCTGTCTTTTCTGCATTGCACTTGAGTTGGTTGGTGCACATCCAATGAGATACTGGAGAAAGACAGGGTTTAATGGCATCAAGGGCTATTACTTTGTCTTTCTTAAAAGAAAAGAAAAGCTGCATGTCATCAGTGTAGGAGATTATCTTGGCACCGAAGGACTCGACCAATGCTGCTAGCGGGGTCATATAGATGTTGAGCATCGTTGGGTTTTGGGCCGAGCCTTGGGGCACTCCTACAGAGTCTTCCCAAATATCTGAGGAATAGGGGGACAACTAGACTTCCTGTCCCCTATCTTCCAGAAAAGATTTCATCCACTTCCATGCAGTACCTCTTATGCCTATATCATGTAGGCGAGAGAGCAGCCTGGAGTGGGGGACTGTGTCAAAAGCTGCTGACAGGTCTAACAGTACAAAAACAGCCTTACCTCCTGCATCCAGATTGTTTCTGATCAGTTCTGAGACTTCCAGGAGAGCAGTCTCTTTACTGAATTTTGGCCTGAAACCAGACTGGCTGGACTGTAGTAACTCATTCAATTCAATGCAATCCGACAGCTGCTTATTAACAAACGTTTCCAATAGTTTGGATGGCACTGGCAACAGAGAAATAGGCCTGTAGTTACTGGGACATAGTGCTCCGCATTGGAGTTTTTAAGGAGGGGTAGGATTTTGGCCTTTTGCCAACAGGGAGGAACTATGCCAGTTACCAAAGACTCATTTAACAGTGAATTCATCACTGGGTTAATGGCATCCACTCCCAAAGCTAAAAGAAAGGGGGGCAGGTGTCTGAGGGGGAGCCTGACTTTCGGTTTAATAAATGGCAGCACTAGTGTCTTCCAAAGAGATCGAATTGAAGGAAGATAGAGAGCAAGACATATTATATGGGCAAATATCTGATAAATGAGAGCTTACCCCCGAAATCTCTATCATGATTCCTTTTTTCATGTTGCTAATAACTTTGGCCCCATTTGACTAATCTCCAAGAAACTTTTCAAAAAGGTGCTACTTTTTTGAATGATTTGTGCATGGAAAGTTTCAGGCTGATCTGTCAAGTGGTGGGCGAGAAAAAAAGGGGGGGAGTTCCAAAACACAAAATCTCCATGCATTTTCCGTAGACTTCTTTGTAAACAATACTACAGCAACGGAATTACTCCAAACTTAGCAGGAATCTAGATCTTTGTAAACAGATTGTAATTTTTGTAATTTGGTGTAAATCTGTTCAGTACTTTTTGAGAAATTAAAGTTAGAAAAAATATAGATATCTGGACAGTTGGGTCCGTGAGAGGCTCGAAAAACTCTTGTGGGAGCGCTAGTCTAAAAATGGAGCATTCTGATTGGCCCAGGGAGCTTTTTTTACCCTTGGGCTAATTCTCTCTCGTGGGAGTCAGAGTCCCGCAGGAGTGAGCGCTTTGATTGACGGCCAGCAACATCAGATAAATGTTGCTGGCACCCATTACAGGACTCTGGGACTTAGTCCCCTGTTCTGAACTTGTGAAAAAAATTAGATATATGGCGACATGGTAGGGATACCCCCATGGGGGGGGACCCAGAGGGTATATCCATTGGGAGGAGCTCAAAAATGGTAAATAGGTTTGTATACAGGGTGAGACCTTTAATGAATGTGTGACTACAAGGCTCCCCTCGTTTATTCCTCCATAGAGCTTGAATTTCCCAAAGTTAGGGACCATGTGGAACCAAAATAACAAGCGAACTGTCGCTCCCAGCAGAGCATTACAACTGGTATTGCATGTGTACGTGTTCTGGGTGTGTGTGTTTGTATACAAACAGGGACACACCATAGGGAAAACAGAATTCTGGTCCTGAAGAAAGCATTGGTCCCCATTGTAGGTCCACAAAAAGGGCTTTAGCATGTTGACCTGAATGGATGTAAGATACATAATGATGTCTTACGCATCCCATTTTTTCATTTTCATTTTCCCCTCACCACCTGCTAATACAGTGTAAATTTTCATAGGGTAGGTGACCTGGATTTTTATACCTTATTTGGGTCCCTTACCCCCATATTTTTCCCTGTAAGTATCCTCGATGGAAGCAAGGGTCCGACCGCCATTAGAGGATTCTTTGGTGAGCGCGGGATGACCGATGATGAAGCATGCCACCCAAGGAGGGTGTGAGGTCATCCCGTATATTTTTATTAATATCCCCTAGATCCTTCTAACGAATGGGACATAGAAGCATCCAGGAACAGGGCTGTATTCCATATATAGGTTATGGGGGTTTTCTATTTGGAAGCCATATAGGGGACACATTTGCCATTTGTGTTATTGATATTTACCAGGGAGAGCACAAGCGTGTATGGCCCAAAACCTGTCTCTCCTTCCCTCTGCCCTTCCTTTGTAAGGGCAGTGTTTGATTATCTAATACTTGACCAAATCTTACGATGAGTGAAGTATTCTAGAATAAATGCTACATGTGAGTAGGTGGTATTTGTATAGTGAAAACCTAGCCGAAAGGTAGAGGAGCGCTGTACAGTGTCAAAGGCAAAGATGCAAGAAGAAGTTGGAAAGTTAGCTATAGTCTGGGAGCAGAAGTGTGGACTCTTTACTGCATTGTGATGTAGTGTTCTTTAAAGGGGTCCATCTTCATCTTCCTCTCCTAAAATGTTGTAGGTTTGGTCCTGATGGAAAGGATGTTGTTTCTAGGTGCATAGCTGAAGAAAGCCCATTGCCTTTTACATTTTTGCTCTTCTTTGCCTCCAGTCTGATGGTGATCGTGCTGCGGGTGCGCTGAGAGCCACCAGAGGGGACAAACTTGACAGCCAGTTATAAGGGGATACTGGTAGTGATGGGTTTGTAAAGGATACAGATGAAGTTGAAGATGATGAGGGCTGGTAAGGCGAGCCAGTGGATTTCTATAAGTATGGAGATTATGTGGTCCTATTTCTTCAGGCCATGGATGAGAGGTGATTAAGAAGCTCCAGAGTGATATCTGCGAAGCCATGGGGCAGGATATTGACAGCATTCATATGAAAGTGTATGGGGGCTTAAAGAGCAGTTTTGGAATTGCTTTCTGGGAGGAACCGATTCAGGTTCTTAAGGAGACAGAGCTGATACTAGGCTGTATTTGTTTTCTTTGCAGGGTGTTCCTTGAAGGTGAGTTGGTGTACAGGGTGAATCCAAGTGACTTGGGTGGATGTTTGGGTTTGAGTCCATCTGGATCCATGTCACTGAGCCAAGTTTAGACTAGTTTTTGTTTGTTGCTCTTGGCAAATAACAGGAATTACATTTTTGGTTCGGTAAAGCTGCAGGAAGGTGCTGGATATCCAAGTCTGGATGAAGTGTAGGCAGTGTTTCAGGTGTAGGATATCTGGAGCACATGAGGCTTTCTAGTAGGGTTGTGTATCATTGTAATATTGGCAATTTTTGATACTGTTATCTGTGAGTAGATCCCCAAGGGACTCTATGTAGAGATTGAAGAAGCTTGAGACGTGATGTAACCCTGGGAGACTCCACAGGTGATATGAATCATCTGGAACCTGGAGGGCCCATGTGAATAAACTGGTGGCATTTGAATAAGTAGAGAGGATAGCCAGTGAAGGACTTTGCCAGTGAATCCTAGCCAAGACTTAAGGCTTAGATGAGGATGGGATGGTCAACAGTGTCAGATGCAACTGAGAGGTCTAACAAAATCAGGAGACGGGGACATCTTATCTGCCATTAGGAAGCCATTGTCAGCAATTTGTATGGTAGCTGTCTTCATGCTGCCGCAGCCAGCTGAAGCCATATTAGCAATCATGCAGGAGGTAGTTGGCGTTGATGTGTTCTGGGAGATGAGCATAGACTACTTATTCAATGATCTAGCCACTGAAAGGCAGGTGAGTGATGGGTCGGTAAGTAGTAAGGTCACCTGGTTCTAGTAGGGCTTTCTTCAGGAGTGGGAGGATCAGGCCTGTCTTGAGAGTTTCTGGGAAGATGCCTTGAGTGAGGGCATGAGCAGGAGTACATGAGAATGGTTCACTGATAGAATATCAATGTTCAAAATATCTAAAAAAAAATATAGACTACAAAAATATTGACTCCCATACCTACACAGGTAAGTACAAAAATATTGAATCAAAAATATCAATGTAAAAATATAGGGGCCCATTACGATGGCGGGCGGAAGCACTACCGCCGTGCTGGCGGATGCAAAAACCACCAGTTACCGCCCGCATGCCGCAGCCCACACGCCCGCCAAATTACGATGCGAAAAGCAGGCCAAACACCGCCGGCAAGCCAGCAACACCGTCCGCCATCAAAGTGCGCCCGCACACGTAGCGGCGCAGCACAACTGACACACACCGTCCGACGAAACACGTCCCGCCCGGCGCATAAATTACGATGCCGCAAACAAACGGCTCCCACGGCAAAGAGACACCGCACGTGAAAGAGAGGCGGAAACACGGACGCAGAGCACGGACAACGAAGAAGCGGCACCCCGGGCATGAATCCAGCACTGCAGGCCCTTCCCATGCTTCTGCTGATGCACCACCAAGGACGCAACGTACCGCGGAGACGCAGGTAGGCACACACACAACAAGTGCACGCAAACAGCGCACACAGTGCAAGGGCGGAAAAAGCGGACAACCCCCCACCAGCGCGTGCACACTACACATCCACCATTGCATCCACATATGACACACAGGCCAAATCCTAACAACGCAGAACACATGTGTACACACCACCTGGGACTAGGAACCAACCACCCCGTCACGGCCCCAAAGCGCCGATGACGCCGCCACACATGCGCACAACGCAGAGGCCAACCGCAGCGCCATGCATGCGTCGCACACAGGGACAGGGACACAACCAAGCAGCACACACATCAGCCCCACCCCGAACGCACATGACACGTGACAGGCCGGCCACAGACATGTCCCCAACGCCCAATTCACGGACAACACCCAACGCCACACAACCGACGCACACATGTCAGTGAAGTCACGCAACAGCAGGACACACCCCAGTGTAACAAACATGGCGAAGCACACAGCGGCGGCAACACCAACTAGGAGAAGCAGGGCCCCTTCGGGAAGAGGAACGCCAGTACCACACTGAAAAACCCATACCACCCTGCACATATGAACAAGACACATGAAACGGAACACCAAAGAGCCCGGTGACCGACAACAGGTGGCCCAAGAATTACATCCACACACAAGGCCCAACGCAGAGCGGAAAGGCAGGCTGCCGCCCACACAAGGGAGAGCAGACAGCACTGAATGACCTTCCATTCCAACACCGAAACCACAGCCCTACGACAGAAGCCGGTGAATACAGCCATTGTCCAAGAATAGACCAACACAGGCATGCCGAGGAGACCGACCACACGGCAGATAGCGCATATCACAGAAGCACACAACGGACGGGGAAGAAAGAAGAAAACACTCCCCCATGTCGGCCACATGCAAGTTAATTGGAAGGAGTCACACAGCACTGACCTTGAACTGTCTGAGAAGCATGTGGGAAGAGGGCCCGTGTCCTCCAAACAAGCCAACAGAACACAAGTCCTGTCTCCCCACGACTACACAGAGCTCACAGCAACCCCGGAGTGTGCACATTGCAGACTGCACACACAGCCGGAGCACGCCACCACAACGCACCGCTGCGAAATGGCAACCGCAACACACCTACCCAACTACGCCGAAGAGCTCAAGCTGTACCAAACCAGCACGATACATACATTGGGATGCGATCTCCTGTCCATGCTGAACGTAAGTTACCGACTGACTTACCGCATCACATTGTTCAGCTGCGTCATGCCCGTCTTCTACTGTCGGAGGTGTCCCTACCAGCATCCCGTCGAGATATGCCTCTCCAACCCGGCATGTCTGAAGGCGGACCTGCTACCACTACTCCTCCCTCTGGACGCACACGACAGGGCCTGCTCTGCCTATGGGGGCATGGCGTATGTGGCCAACATCGCACGCGCACTGAAATGGAACCACTGTGCCTCCACACGACGGATCATCGAGAACAGCTACATCGAATGTCACCCAGCATGCCCCATCATGGTCCTCCAAGGGACAACCTACGAACAACACCTTGACAGCCACCATCCGCTTCATTGGCTGGCAAACATGTACACCACCAATGACATGGAAGCCCTGCTGGGCGGCATCGCATACCTGACAACCTGTAAATACGTCGGACCACAACGCAGGTTCCCCGAGTGACCTATGAAGTCCAACCCCGCACCCATGCTCAGCTTCCGCACGGACTGGCCAGTCACCACCACAACAGCCATACCAAACGACCGGCAACTGTAACCACACCATCAACGACATCGCCATGACATCGGATATGACCGGGACATGCACACTGTTCCCCATCACATCCAGGAACACCGCATGCATCGTGGGAGGCAGTGGCATGGGCTCTGTGCATCGCACCCACATGGACGGAACTGCACGAACAACCAGGACACGACATGGATCCAGCGCACATGGACACACACACCGCTCAGTGGACATGAATAGGTCGCCTGGAGTCTGTGGGTGCTGCACCCCTCCCACCCCCGCCCCGGGAATCCCATACCAGGACCTTTGCATGGACGACAAGTGCATACAACAACAACACGACCCCAGTGACTGTGACATGTCCAGTAACCACCACAGTGCAACAACAAGTGGCACGCCGCTGCATGCACGCAAGCACATGCCCTGATGTCATCTCACATGCACGCGTGCATGAGGAACAACCGCAGCAAACCTGTCACATGGAACTGAGATGGACTGTGCCCATGATGCCGAGCGGTCTGGTAGGCTACATGTATACCGTCTGTGTCAAAGTCCGCAGCTCCGCAGCTATACGTAAATGTACATTAGCACAGCCTTGGCCAAGCAGATGTAACCCCACACCCTATCCCATTTGTAATCATGCTCAGTATATCCTCAATATGTATTCCGCTGCCAGTAGTGTCCACTATACTGCATCACAGAGGACAGAAGACTCAATATAATGTTTGAAACCAGAACTGTCTCCGCTGACTCATTTCACAAGTACGAATGAGAGAGGATGAGAGTATGTGAAGTACACGGCAGTCGTGACATGACCATGTAGTCCACTGGTATTGGATGTCAACGCAAATGAGTAGCACTACTGTGGAAGACACACATGTGTCGTGTGAAGTCGTATGGACGCAGTGCTCAGGTGGGTGGGTGCGACGGGTAGATGCGCACATGCCAAGTTGGAGCACGCCGTGTTGGGAGGGCTCATGAACAGTACACCACCGCTTCCCTGGGCATTGTGAGAGGACACCTGTCGGGGGGAGTGAACACGTGTGTGCACAGCAGCCGGGCACACGTACAAAGCGGTACCAGGCGCACCTCAGCCCACCCTCTGTGGACGAGCTGGATCCTGTTGTGCGCCCGCCATGCCCCTTGACAAGGCACACACAGCCCCAGTCGACCAGGTGTAACCCCAACATAGTCAATCCGCACAGGCGATACAGGGCACGGGATGGCAGTGGAGCATGGTGTGTGAGAGGTCTCCTCGCGCTCCTCCTGCTCATATCACGCAGGCAATAGAACCTCAACGTCCAGCATGGCAAAAGTCAAATGGAAGTGTAGGGGGACGCACCACAGCACGAGCAGCACTGACGTCACGGGAGGTGGCTCGCACCATCCCATCCATTGCCCATCATACCAACCACGACACATGCCATTGCGACTAAGTGCAAGCGCGTGCGCCACCACCCCTGAGCCCTCCCCAGAGAGGCCAAAGAGTGAATGTGTGGGCCATCAGCCACAGACGGACGCGGCATGGCCGCAAGGGCAGCCACAGCCACTGGGTGTCGCAGGTGGCGGATCCGGAAGGCGAAGACTGTGATGCATAGTCCATGCAGGCCGGGTCTCCATTTGGGGCACCACGCAGGTGGACGGCGTCCCGCCACACATCATACCCTGAGACAGCCCACTCGTGCAACTGGACCCACACATACACTCCTTGCCCTCTCTGGTGCAAGCTTGGGGCTGCCTGTGCAAGCGCTAGCCTCGCAGGTGAGCATGCATATTGGGGGCGAGGGGAGGACATGAGGGCTGGGGCGAAGATGACTGTATCACTGTCAGTTAGTACAAGGGATGACCCAGATGTGGAAAGGAAGAGACGTGTCCCGTGTGTACTGCAACTAGTCGCCAATCCAACTACCCCCCATGTCCGGAATGTAAGCCCGCACCTAGGCCCGCCCATCCGCCACATCGAACATACCACCAGCACGACAACCTTCCCATTCGAAACACTGACTGGGGGTGGCGACCAGTGAACAATCATGTGTAGCCTACCCACGCGTACATGTGGGCCCTCCATGATCCATGTCACCTGCGGCAAAGACATGACATGCGCAATGAGGGAAGTGAGGAGAGCTGTCCGCCCCACGCGCAGAAGGTGCATCAGCTCCACAGACCCAGCAGCGAGTCCAGCAGGGGTCACATGTGCAGGGGCAGCTGTGCCTGGTGTGAAGGCACATGCATATAGACAGCACATCGACCAATGTGTAGTCTGCCCACATCCACAGTCCATCATCATGCGGACATAGGAATTGAACACAGGGCAACACATCTTAGCTGGTGCACCCACCGTGACCAACAATGCGCAATCATCGACGTACCCGCCCTGTGCATGGCCCCCCCCCAACGGAGGCACATCCAGTGCCACCATCCCACACACACAAGCCTTCCACGGAACATGCTGTGTCCAATGGTCAGTACAGAGTCAGCGCCCATCTGGTGGATCCTGAACAGGAGACACATGCACACACATGCCAGCTCCCACTATGTACGACTGCCACCTGGCACGTGCAATGTAACCTCTCACCTGTGACGTGTGACTGCAAGCACACAGCCGTCTTGGCATGGGGCTGTCAATGTGGACACCAGTCAATGTTTCGGGAGCTGTGATCCGTACAGTGCTGTACATAGGGTGCAGTGCTGACACCTACTACTGTCTCATATCCCCTCGTGCCACAGGTCCCACTTGTATTGGCCGCTCAGCCCGTGCCCACATCGTCGTCGTCGTGTGCCATACTCATCCAGCCTCGGAAGCAGTACCATGCTCAGCAGACACTCATGTTGCCGTGGCGTTGCCGCTTGACGAATATGCAGTCAGTCCCCATCAGCACGCCCCGCAAGTCATTGGGGCCTAGATCCCCATGTGCATGCACATGGCAGTGGTATGTCTCACTTGCCATTGCCATTGTTGGGAGACCTGTGTAAGTGTATTGTGGCCGTGCCGTCCCAGCTTGACAGCTGGGCTGTGGCTCATGTGCTTGCTCAGTCATGTCAGTGATGTGTATGCGAAATTGCTATGTGCCGTGTTGCTTTGACATGTGTCCTCTGCCATTTAACCCAGGCGGAGACCGAACATTGACCGCCCATACCAATTGCTGGCGGACATGGACGATACAGAGGTAATCAGGAAGTTTCGGCTGGACAGGCCAACTCTGCATCGACTGTGTGCCATGTTAGAGCCCCATCTCCGTCCCCGCAGGGTGTATCCGACTGCTGTCACCCCCACGGCTAAGGTGATGGCCGCCATGCATTTCTTCGCCACTGGGTCATTCCAGCACACAGTGGGCAGTGGAGGAGGGATGTCCCAGCCCATGTTCAGCAAGGTGCTGAGGGATGTACTGGCAGCCATGATGCTGTGCCGGAACAGGTACATCAGATTCCCCAGGGCTCGTGAATTGGCGGCAGTGAAGGGTGCATTCTATGCCCTTGGCAGAATCCCACACGTCGTGGGAGCCATTGACTGCACTCATGTTGGCCTTGTTCCACCACAGGCCACTGAGCACCTGTACCGCAACAGGAAGCACACGCACTCCCTGAATGTGCAAGTGGTGTGCCTTGCGGACATGGTGATCACCCACGTGTGTGCAAAGTTTCCAGGCTCGGCCCATGACGCACACATAATGCGCAACAGCATCTTGCCACGACTGATGGCCAATCTGCAACAGGATCGTGGCTGTATTGTCGGTGAGTATGTGGAGTGGTGTAGCGTGCTGGTTGTGCGATGCTGTCCCCTGTCCAGTTGGAATAGCAACGGTTCTCTGTGTCCCTCACACCCAGGTGACTCTGCGTATCCGAATGGGGCATGGCTGCTCAGTCCATTGAGGAATCCTCGCACCCCAGCAGACGATCGATACAATGAGGCACATGGGAGGACCAGACGTGTGGTCGAGCGTACCTTTGGCCTCCTCAAGTCCAGGTTCAGGTGCCTGGACCGCACCGAGGGTGCACTGGCGTACTCCCCACAGAAGGTGTGCCAGATAGTGGTGGCGTGCTGCATGCTGCACAATCTGGCCATTCGGAAGCAGATCCCCCTCATTGTGGATGACGGAGATCAACCAGGGCCCCAGCCCGCAGACCAGGACAGCTCGAGTGAGGTGGACAGCGGAGAGGAGGAAGCTGGGAATGTGCGCCAGCAGCTCATCGCCCGCTACTTCACTTGACGGTGAGTGTCCATGTACGACGGATGATGTGTCTGTATCTATGCAGGTGTGTGTGTGCTGTGTCAGGGTGGCCGTATGTTCACTGCGTGCAGTGTGTCAACGCTCCATGGCCAGGGTAGTATGCCACTGTTGGTGGCTGTGGCATTGTGCCCTATTGCTCTGTGCGATGTGTGTACATTGCTTGTAGTTGTTGACATGTACTGTGTGATGGGTGTGTGACACACTCATTGAATGTGCTCCTGTTCTGTCTCCCACCCCTAGGTCCCTACAGGCCCTCCGGATTCCATTTCCATGCCACGCATCAGGTGCCTTTCCGCCCAAGGTGGCCGTTGTATTCCGTACAATAAAGACACAGGGCACAAACAGCAGTTAGTGAAAAAGGTGCATTTATTACAAACTGTGACATGTGATTGTGTGTAAGGTGATGACAAAAGTGGTGCGTGCAGTGACAATGAGCTGTCGGTCATGGCTGCGTGATGATCAGGGTGTACCCACTGGTTCTATGTCCATAGTCCAACACACACATGCCATCCAGATGGCTGTGTGGAGTGGGATCGTAGAGCAAGTCAATGCAGTGGCTGGTCAAGGAAGGCTGGCGGAAGGCTGGCTGGCTGCCTCACTTGCGACTGGAGCGTGCGAAGTCCTCCCGGGAGATCTGTTTCCTCTTCGGACGGCCCCTTCCACGTTTGGGAGGGGGTGTGTGGTGGCGACCTGCTGGTGGTGGGTGAGGTGTGCTCACTGGCTGTGGACGCAGGGGAAGTGGACACTGCTGCCCGAGCCTGCGCCCTAGCAGGTGGTGGCGGAGGTGGTGTTGCTGGCCTTGCCTGTGACCCCACCGCCACCACCAGCTGGCCCATGAGGTCCACGAGTTGGTCCATACGGGACACGAATTGGCCCATATGGGCGTCCATGGACCTCAGCACCCCCAGCACCTCCCGCGTGTCAGTAGCAGACCTGGCCCATTGTCCTTGGGCCTCTTCATAGGCCCCAAGGACTCTGTCCATTTGAGGCAGGGCATGGCTCCCAGGGGAGGCTGGCGTTTCCCTGACCCTGCTCCTCCTACCAGTCCTGCTGCCACCGGCCCTGCCCACTAGCCACATTGCTCACCACGGTCCTCGCTGTGGCTCCCAGGGTGGATCCAGTCGGCCGGGCCACCACCTGCGCTGGGGCTGGTGCCAGCGAAGACGTGGTGGTGGTGGAGGCGGTGGTGGTCGGTGCGGCGATGGTGGCGGTTGCGGCAGTGGTAGTGGCCGCAATGACCGTGGGTGTGGCCGCAACGACAGTGGCAGCAGGGGACTGGGACTGTTCAGCATCCCTGGATGATGGGTTGGTGGGTAGGAGGGGTCCTGGGGAGCGGCTGGGCCCTGCCACGCCAGATGGGCCAGCTTGGTGGTCCGTGTCCGAAGAGGTGGACAGATCCTCCAGATCCGTGTGTCCTCGTTGGGGGCTTGTAGGCTGGCTGTGCTGGCTGCTGTCTCCATCCCCAGCGTCCAGCAGTTCGTCACCTGTGGAGAGAATGAGATTTGTTATTGTGTTGCACCTGGCGAAGTATGTATTAGTCGTCTGACATTGGCAGTTCGTGCAATCTCGTACATGGGTTTCCCGGAGGCGAGTGTGTGGCTGTGGCATCTGTAGGTGTGTGTGCTAGGCAATGGGACTGTGTGCTGTGCACATGTGGCATGGGACGGATTGGCCATGCCGATGGGTGTGTTGCTTTGCCCCTACTCATTGTGACTCTGGTGTATGCGGGCTCCTGGCCCATCCTGGGTCTGGTTTGTACTTTGCTTTTGGAGTTCAAATGGAACGCTTAGGAACGCATATGGCAACATGGGGGCCATGCCCCAGATTCGCATTTGGGATGGAATATGCTTTTGGGGTTCAAATGGAACGCTTAGGAACGCATATGGCAACATGGGGGCCATGCCCCAGATTCGCATTTGGGAGGGGATATGCTTTTGGGGTTCAAATGGAACGCTTAGGAACGCATATGGCAACATGGGGGCTATGCCCCAGATTCGCATTTGGGAGGGGATATGCTTTTGGGGTACATGCTGTGAGCCATGGGTGCCGAACGTGACATGTGTTGTGGCAGCATGACAGTGCATGGTCTGAGGTGTGTGCATGCCTGACATGCCCTGCATATTTGCTGTCTGTTGTGGTTACTGGACATGGCATTGGACGCATCGTTATGAGTGAGTGATAGTTGTGTGCCAGCCAACGTATTGCAGTTGTCCCATCTCCTTGGTGTGCGTGCTGCCCTGTGCCATGTGCATCACTGCAGTGCTCGGGGGGTGTGGCCCATGTTGTGTGTTGTTGCTCACAGTGTGTCGTGCGCTTAATTGACTTCTGGCACATGGTTGGTCATGGGCATGTGTCTTAGCGTGACTGCTGTATGTGTGGCAGCTGTGCGGATGACATGCCTTTCATGAGACCGGGGCTGACGGATGGGATGGATGGTATGTTGTATGTGCATGGTGTGTCTGTGTGTTTGATGGGTTCAGTGGTGTTCGTGTGCATTTCTGTTGTTCCGCTCTGTTGCGTCTAGTGTTGTTTGTCTTACATAGGCGTAGTTGTGGGGTGTGTGGTTGACAGGCAGTAGGGGCTACATGGACAGGACTTCAATGGTGTTTCGGTTGTGTGTGATGAGTTGCACAGTGGCTGCCGTGTGGGACTATATTCAGTGTGGCTTGTGCATGCAGACGTGGCTCCTTGGGTGTTGCTATGTCTGTGATGGGTCATGTGGGGTGTGAGTCTGCTGTTCATGTCCGTGTGCACATTGTTCACTTGTTCGTGACGGTGGGCGGTGCTGCGTGTTCGTGTGCTACGTGACATGTCCCATGTGTTGGTGGTGTTATGGTCCTCATGCCTCCAGTAATCCAGCCCTGTCCAGTTTCCCACCTGCAAGTTGTTCGTGCGTGCACTGTACTGGATGCCACATGGCTCTTAGCGGGGGTGCTCCATGTTGCAGGTCTGTGGGGGTGGGGGGGTGTAGTGGGTCGTGGGGGTGGCTGTACACCCACTGACACCGATTGCTGTGGACCGTGATGTCTGCCTTTCGGCTGTCGTTGTGCACTGCGGTGGCTGACACGTGGGTGTGGGGTGTGGGGGATGCTCCTCCTTGCTGTGCTGTGGGACTGGGGCCTGGTGTGTGTTGTACTTGGGCTGTCCACCGTCCCACCCACTGCACTTTGTGTTCCTGCCACTTACCTGTTACTTGTCGGTTGGTGCAGCTGTGCCTGACACATGGGTGTGGGGAGTGCTCCACCTTGCTGGTCTGTGGGAGTGGGGGCCTGGTGGGTGTTGTACTTCAGCTGTCCCCCTCCGACCCACTGCACTTTGTGTTCCTGCCACTTACCTGTTACTTGTCAGTTGGTGCAGCTGTGCCTGACACATGGGTGTGGGGAGTGCTCCACCTTGCTGGTCTGTGGGAGTGGGGGCCTGGTGGGTGTTGTACTTCAGCTGTCCCCCTCCGACCCACTGCACTTTGTGTTCCTGCCACTTACCTGTTACTTGTCAGTTGGTGCAGCTGTGGCGGACACATGGGTGTGGCGGGTGCTCGTTGTGGCGCTTCTGGCATATTTGTGGACCTGTTGGTGGTTACGTGGCTGGCTTAGTGTACACATGTCCCCACGCATCTTACAGTTGTTCGGTTTGGCCTGTGTGTGGTAGTGTCTGTTGCATGTGCGTGTGATGTGTTGTGTATTGTGTGCTGGACATGGGGGTGTTTGTCCCTGGGAGCTGTGGCATGGTGGTTGCGCATGTGTGTACATAGCGGTGTGCTGGTATACATTAGTTTGTACTTACCAGCCTCCACTCCCCCTGCTAATCCGGCGAGGATCTCCGGATGGATTACGACTCGCACCTTCTCCTCCCACGCTTTGAAGGTCTTAAAGAGCGCGGGATTCCCTCCGCCAGTGACGGCAGCCAGCTCTCTGTTTTTGCCCTCCTTCTTCTTGACCAGGCTCTTTACGTCATTCCAACGTTTGTTTATCTCGGTTCTGTTCCTGGGCAGGGTCCCGACTGCATTGACCTGGTCTACGATCCGGGTCCACATTCTGTTTCTGGTGGCTAGTGGTGTGTGCTGGACCATGTTCCCATAGATTTGTGGGTACACCTTGATGATCTCGTCGACCATGACCGTCAGCTCCATGGGCGTGAACTTGGGCATCCTTTGTGGTGCCATGGTGTTTGTGGTGCTGGTGCGGTGTGTGTTGTGTAATGTGCAGGGGGTTTGTGGTGCCGGTGTTTGGTGGTGGTGGTGGTGGTGGTGGTTGTGATGTGTGCGTTTCTGTGGTGTGCTGCTGTCCTTGCTGTGTCACTGTGTCCTCTCCTCTCCTCTCTGGTTTGCAATGTAGCAAGGGGTTGTGGTCTGTGGGAGTGCTGCTTTTGTACTCACCTATGTGGGTGTGTCCTCATGGTCTGTTGTTTTCAGGTGTGTTGTGTCTGGGGTTCTGGCCTTTGTATTTTTTGTTTGTCCGGGGGGTGTTTTCGGGATGTGTACTGTGCTTGTGTATTTGTGCGTGCCTTGCTGTGTGGACTTGTTGGCCATGTTGTGTGCTATTGGTTTTGTGTGCGGATGGTTTCTGTGCAGGTACGTGGGCGCCATGGCTTCTGCCGTGTCGATTCTCATCGGCGTTGTTTGCGCTGGCGGGCGGTATTTTTGTTGTTTTTCCGCGCTCATGGCGGTGCGATCGTAATTTCACGTGCGGTGTGTCGGCCGTGAGGGCGGGCGGTTTTGTGTTGTCGTGCGTGTTTCCGTCCGTGGCGGGCGGTTTGACTCCGACTCGGACGATGGCGGGCGGTATTTTGTATGATTTTCCGCCGATGGCGGTTTTCAGTTTGTGTACTCATAATGGCGTGGTCGGTGTTCAGGCGGTGTGTGCGGGCGGATTTTTGCCGCTTCCATGCCTGGCGGATTTTTTACGCCGGGTATCGTAATGTGCCCCATAGATGTAAAAATATCGATTTAAATATATATATAAAATAATATATATTAAATATATTAAATATTAATATTAATTTTAACAAAATAAATTAAATTTAATATACATTTTTACAAAATATTACAAATAAACTTAATAAAAAAAATAAACACACATAATAATTCATACATATATATATTTACTTTAAAATAATTAATAAACTATTATCTTTAATTTATTTTAAAACTTTAAAATTATATGAAAATAATATATATATGTATATAAATAACTTAAAATATAAAAAAACATTCTAGAATAAATTAAAACATTAAACTATGAAAAAATATTTAAACTTAAATTGCTCAATAAAATCAGTGCAACAGTAGGAAAAGTGTTGGACAGCAAAATAATTAAATGTACTATTCCAACTCCAGTGAGTGCAACAGTAGGGAAAGTGTTGGATAGCGGAGGGGTAACAATTACTATTCCCACTCCAGTGAGATCAACAGTAGGGAAATTGTTGGATAGCAGAGGGGAAAAAATTACTATTCCCACTCCAGTGAGAGCAACAGTAGGGGAAAGTGTTGGATAGCAGAGGGGCAAAAATTACTATTCCCACTCCAAAGAGTGCAACAGTAGGGAAAATGTTGGATAGCGGAGGGGTAAAAAAATATATTCCCACTCCAGTGAGTGCAACAGTAGGGAAAGTGTTGGATAGCGGAGGGGTAAAAATTACTATTCCCACTCCGGTGAGTGCAACAGTAGGGAAAGTGCTGGATAGCGGAGGGGTAAAAATTACTATTCCAACTCCAGTGAGTGCAACAGTAGGGAAAGTGTTGTATAGCGGAGGGGTAAAAATTACTATTCCCACTCCAGAAAGTGCAACAGTAGGGAAAGTGTTGGATAGCGGAGAGGTAAAAATTACTATTCCAACTCCAGAAAGTGCAACAGTAGGGAAAGTGTTGGATAGCGGAGAGGTAAAAATTACTATTCCCACTCCGGTGAATGCAACAGTAGGGAAAGTGCTGGATAGCGGAGGGGTAAAAATTACTATTCCAACTCCAGTAAATGCAACAGTAGGGAAAGTGTTGGATACCGTAGAAAAAAAAATTACTATTCACACTCAAGCACTTAAAAAAAAATAATATAGAAAATAAAAAATATTAAACATATAAAAAGAACACATATTATACTATTACTTACATATAACAAAAACTTACAAATATTATATAAAATAATATAATAAATACATTTACAATAAAATAATTCTTTTAAACTAGAAAATATTTACAAACAAAAAAATTAATTAAAACACAAATGTATTTATTTTATTTCCTACCCTATAACACCACACCAATAACAAAACACTTCAACATTTTTAATTACATTTATTTACATAATTAACATAATAAATAATCAATTAAAAAAATATTATTAATTAAAAAACTAATAAACATTAATTGACTACACACACTTTAACACTATAATATCCACAACGCACACCTAAATTAAACTATAAAATAATACAACACAATTAAAACTTATTTTAAAATTAAAAACGATTACTATTGACAACTAATAATTAAATAATTAAAATGTATTTAATACTCACCCTTTACCCCTTTAAAAGTAACAACACACACAAAAATAAACAATTACCCAAAATAAATATCAAATAATGAACATGAATTAACAACTATATATTAATTAATTGAACACAAATTACTTCCCACCCTTTACTCCTATAAACACCACAACACACACCTAAAATGAATTACACAATTATCATAATTAATTACCAATTAATTATTTAAAATTAATTAACAACCAATTATTAATTCATAAATTAAAAATAAATTACTTCCCACCCTTTACACCTATTAACACCACAACACACACCTAAAATTAATTACAAAATTACCAAAGTTAATAACCAATTAATTAATTAAAAGTAATTAACAACCAATTAAGTCATAAATTAAAAATAAATTACTTCCCACCCTTTACACCTATAAACACCACAACACACACCTAAAATTAATTACACAATTACCATAATTAATTAACAATTAATTAATTAAAATTAATTAACAACCAAGTATTAATTAATTAATTAAAAATTACTTTACACATTTAACACTATAACATCTCAATCAAACAAATATTAATAAATAGAAATTAATCAATAAGTTTAATATAATTAAATTACTTCCCACCCTCTTCCCCTATAAACCCACAACCCGCTACGGAACTAAAAACGCAGAATTCAATTACAAAAAAATAATAACTTTAATATAATTAAATTACTTCCCACCCTATTCCCCTATAAACCCCCAACCCGCTATAGAACTAAAAACGCAAAATTCAAATTAAAAAAATTTAATAAATTCAATATAATTAAATTACTTCCCACCCTATTCCCCTACAAACCCACAACCCGCTAAGAAACTAAAATCGCAAAATTCAAATAAAAAAAATTAATAACTACTAAAAATGTAATACATATATTAAAAATACAAACAATTCTTATGCCAAAAAACATACATCACATACATATAAAATATATACTAAAATACATAACAATAATAAAAAACTATATTTTTAACAACTATGGGGGTTATTAGGATTTCGGGCGGACTTCAGTCCGCCCACCACCCTAGCGGTGCTGGGACCGGCCGCCAGACGTGCGGCTGTCCCGCACCGCTGATTAGGATGCGACCGCCACCCTGGCGGTCGCATTCCGCATGTTTGACATTGTGGCGGGTGCTGCTGTCAGCAGAACCCGCAGCAATGCCAAAGTGCCATGTTGTGCATTACCATGCACAACGTGGCAGGCACCGCGCGGTGCCTGCCACCTTGTGCATGGCAATGCAGGGGAGTACCATAGGTACCCCCCAAGTGCAGCCCCCCACCCTCCCACCCCCCCGGGGGCCTGCATAGGGCCCCCAAAGCAATTCCCCGCCAGCCTTTCCATGGCGGCATCGCCGCCATGGAAAGGCTTTCAGAAGCACACATCCTAATATGGATGGCGGTGCCTGGTAGGCACCGCCACCATATTAAGGCCCAATTCCGCCCGGCCGGCAATCGGAACGATTGCCGACCGGCGGAAAAGCAGCGGACGCACTTTGCGTCCGCCGCGCTACCCCCGCCATCATAATATGGCGGGGGTAAATCGGGTGGTGATGGCGGGCGGATCGCCACCGCCTGGCCGGTGATGGCGATCCGCCCGCCATCCTAATCACCCCCTATATTTTTGCAAACGATACTAAACACTTCGATATTTTTTTAATCGATATTACTTACCTTAAGTCGATATTCTTGACCACGATATTCTTGCTGTCGATATTTCTGACCCATAATATTAATGACTCAATATTTGTGCAACTCGATATTTTGTACTCGATATTCTGTCTCTGCACCCATGAGAATATCTCTGCAAAATAAAGAAATCACTTGCGAAGCTAGTATATTGTGTGGTATCTGTCACACACAGATATCTCTGATAATACTGTATTCAGTGGTACTGCCAGTGAGTATTTCACTAGTTATACTATAAGATAATGAGATATCTGCTAAATTAAGCTATTTGGCGAAACACATGCATTCTATGTTATCTGCCACATGAGAATATCTTTGGGGATAATTAGCGGATTATCTGAAATTCGTCACAATTATATCAGGAGATTTTTGTAATTACTGAGGTATCGGTCAAATGATGATATCTCTGGTGATTCTTAGTTATTATAGAGTACATAAATGTTTCCCAAACTGTGGGTCAGTTGCAAGCCAATTTTTGATGGGTCGCCAGGTCCAGGCAATAAATAACAATGCCTTTAAATTCTGTATTTATCGTGTCACATTTGCCTCAGATTCAAAGACAGAGGTCAAATGTCAGGCAATGTCTTCTGATGCTTATTTGTTAACATGACGACTGGAGTTTATGGACTCCTCTCACTTTGCAGCCAGAGAAAGAAAAGTAAAGTGAATTATATGACAATCTTGCTGGGTTAAATGAAATGTGAAAGTTAAGCTGGAGGATGTAATTTCTTCTTAACACACAATCAATACCTGCAAATGAACTGTACACATTCAGCAGTTAGGAAAGCAAAATGAAGCACATTTTTTTGCAATTCTGAATTGTGATAGAAACAAAGATTTTAGTTGGATCAGAACAAATAAAGGCACTTTACTTGGTGATGCACTAATAATAAATATTCACTGAAACCCAAAACATTATCATTTGTGTGCAGTAGAGTTTTATCAGTAAAACTCTATGTCTGTGTGCATTTTGTGAACATTTCAATGAAAAATGTGCTGTCTGCAAATAACAGTGCATTACAACATGATGCTTTAGTTACATTAAAAAAATCACCCACCTCATGTCCAGTAAAGCTAGGTCGGTCCCGAAAGTTTGTTCTACTCATCGTTCTAAAAAGTTTGGGAACCACTGGTGTACATGCATGATGATATTTCTGGCGATACTAGTATATTTTGTGGTATGTGACACCTGAAGATAGTTCTTATGATACTCATGTATTCTATGGTATGTTTCCTGACAATATCTCTCATGTTATTAGCAGGTTCTATAATATCTGCCACGTGAGACTATTCTTGGTGATGGTTATAGATTTTGAGTTGTCCTTTGTGGTATTATCTCTGGGAATATTGTGCGTTAACTAGTATTTGTTTTGTTAATATACTCTGGTTGTTCTTAGCAGATTCTGTGGTATCTGCTCTGAATAGATATTTGTGATATTAGTGGATTTCTGGGAATCTGCTCTATGAGGAAATCACTGATGGCATTAGTGAATTATATGGCATTTGCCATGTGTAGATATCGCTATGATTTTAGTGATTTTGTGGTGTGTGTTCTCTGGGACTACATCTAGATGTAATAGTGCATTCTGTGGAATCTGCTTAGTGAAGCCATCACTGGTAACCAGAGGGTGCTTTGATATATGTTCCATGTGAGGGTACAGCCAGTGTCTTGTATGAATTCTGTGGTATCTGCTGTGCTCATATGACTGTTCTTTCTCCTCTTTGTGAATATCTTTGTTTAATGAATGGATTGTTCGGTATCAGTTTGTGCTGTACATGGGTGTTCTTATTGAATTATGTGGTAGCTGCTGGGTGAATATGTCACTACAATTTGATGGACTCACTGATATCTGCTGTTCAGATTTCTCTGGTGATTTGTGCAGATCAAGTATATGTGGGTGTCACTGGTGGTTAGCATATTGTGAAGTATCTTCTGTGAGGGCGTAACTGACAACTTGAGTGAATTCTGCGGTGTCTTCTTTTTTTCGACATATGGCAATGGTTTGGTGGGTACCTCTCTGCAGTGTGAGAATATCGCTGGTGGCTAAGGTTGATACTGTGCTATATGCTGTTAGCTTATCTTGAGTGGACTGTTGTGGATGGTTTCTGCCTCATCTTCTGTTATGATAATATGAGTGGTCTGTGTCCATTATGTGGTGCCTGCTGAGGGAGGATATAACTGGCGGTTACTGTGGATTCAGTAGTATCTGCTGTGATCCTATTATAGTGATTTTCATGGATTCTGTACAGTATATTGTCATAACTTCTCTGTTTTTGGTAGATTTTGGTATTTGTTGTGATGATGCCACTTGTTATTTGGCTGGGTATGTGGTATGTGCTGTAAACATATTGCGAGTGATTACAGTGGATTTTGTGGTGTCTTCGTTTTGATGCCATGTTTGTATTTTAGTGGATTTTGAGGTATCTCCAATGGTGCAATTATTGGAGCTTGAGTGAATTTTGTGGTTTATGCAGTGATGATATCACCTGACATTTGCATGGATTTTGTGCTTACCTTCAGTGTAAGAAATTAACTTTGAGCTGGTGGTTATTATGGCTCTGTTGTGATTATACCACTGATGAGTTGTGGGCTGAGCAATATCTTCTGTAATGATATTACTGACAGTTTGCAAAGATTTTGTGGTATCTTCAGTATGAGCCAACTGTGTGGCTTTGTGGATTCGATTGTAACCACCGTACAATTAATGATTATTTGGTGGGTTCTGTAGTATCTGTTGTTATTGTATAATTAGTTATTTATGTGTATTTTGGGGTATCTGCAGGATGATGATAGTGTTGATTTTTGTGAATTCTATAGTATCTGAAATTTGGGGGATATGACCATGCTTTGGGGAATTCAGTGGTATCTTACGTGTGAGAATTTCACTAGTGACAAATGTATTTTGTAATACCTGCCATGAGGATGTTACTGGTTATATGCATAGATTCTGCATTATTTGATGTGTTAAAAGTCGCTGCTGCTGTGTTCATCTGCTATGCGGGTATAGCTGAGGGTATGGTCAATGAATACTCTTGTATGTGATGTGATGGTATCACTGGTGACACTAGTGAACTCTTTGTTATATTTTATGTGAATCGATGTAGCTATCTGGTGTATGTGGATATCTAGCTATCCACAGGGTCTAAGGTATTTGCATTCTGAATTTTTCCCTCGTGAAATATATGGATTATGTGGTATTGGATTTGTGTTGTTATCTCTGATGTTGATTGTACATGGGTATATCTGATGAATTTGTGGCTGCTTTAGTACTTTAGTAGCTGTGTGAGGCTATTAAGTGATTTTCTGGGGCTTGTGGTATTTGTTTGTGTGGCTCTCCTTGATTTGTGTGGATATTCAGGCATTTTCTTTGTCAGGAAATCCATAGGGAGTTGGTGGACTCTGGTGCCTTCTGTGTGAGAGTACCTGGTGATTTGCATGTCTTGCTATATAGGGAACTCCTTCCTGATTTGTGTGGGTTTTCTGGCAGTTACTGTGTAAGGATATCACTGGTGATTTGGGTGGACTTTGTGGTATCTGCTACGTGAGACTATCTGGTGATTTGGTGTGTCATGCCATATTTGCTTTTGGGAATCTCCTTTGTGATCTGTGTGAGTTCTGTGACATGTGCCGTGTAAGGATATCATTGGTTAATTGACTGCTTTCTGTATTTCCAGTGTACTTTAAATGGAGCACTTACGGGCCTACAAATCGTAGCAATGAAGCTTCTTTGCACTTTTGTTTTTGTGTTGACAGTGCTTTCAGTACTTTAAAGCACCTTATGGAGTCATACCCACTACACAATTGACTGAAATGAAAAGATTTGTATTGCCTCAGAGTGAAAGCTGTTATGAATTTCCTGATTATTACAACATAATTTCGCAATTGCTTCACCCTGACGCGGCCCACCCTGAAAGACGGCGCACGTGGGAGACACCTAGCTGATTTCTGGGTGTTTTCCAGCTCTTTGATGACACCGTGTTGGCATGCATTTGATTTACTCACCTCAGCTCTGAGAGATCTGATAAGGACATGGCGTGCAGTACAGACGCAGAGAGATCATAGGTTGTTTATGGGGAGGCAGGAAAAGGTGCACCGCTTAAGGTCCATGTTGGGAATTAGGCATACCAACAACTGCAGATAGCTCAAGTTTATAAAGTCAGACTTAATACGACTTTGCAGTTCTTTTACAATGTTTGCAAATTTTCCAAATTCAGCTGTGTGGTTTAAATATTCTGTCAAAGGCTGACTTTAAACACGTTTTTCTATGTTAGAGCTCTGTATTTCATCCAGTCCTGTACTCAGTATGTCATCCAGTCTTCCTTAATATTTGCATTTTAGTAATTGCATTTTTGATATCTTTATAATTAGACTGGAGGGAGTGCTATGCACAGAAATGAGCACTGAATGCACTAATCACAGCATACTTAGGACACAGGGAGAGCTCTCAGAATTGCATTAACAACCTGCTGGCATAGGACCGCTTTCAGGTTCGGTGTTTCTTGCACAGAGTTTCTCTGGAAGACTAACCCATCTCACAGGATTAGACCAGCCATCAACTATTTCATTCGGTTGACTTTGAGCTGCCCATAAGTAGGTCTCATCTATCAGACTGCATTAGCTGTCTGAGTGCAATTTACCTCTTGTTCACTCTTACAAAAACGTACAGTGGGCTCAGAGCCCGCCCATTGCTTTCATGGTTGGCTTTATTGTTACGCTTAGTGCCTTCTTATTCAACTGTTTTCCTTCGTCTTCTTGTGTTTGTCCCTCCTCTGGGACATAGCTTCTTTACCATGCTTTTGATTGGCCGACCTGTATCCTTCCATTGCCCACTTTTAAGAACAATTTTTACTTTTTTGTTATTCACTCCATGAGAGTGCAAGTGTTTTACTGCTTTCTCTCACGTATGCTTCTCTCCCTGTCAAATGCCTGCCCCCAAGCTCTATGTTGCTCTCTCTCTCTTTCTCTCTCTCTCTCGTGTGCTGCTCTTTCTCTAGTGCTTTCCCTTACCAAACATACCTCCACGCTCAGTGTTGCTCTTCTCCCATGTGTACTGATTTTCCTCTCTTCTTTATCTTTTCTCTTCCACCCAGCTTTCTTTTTATTTTATCCCCTATCCCCATCCCCACTGTTTCCCCCCTATTTTTTTTAATTTCCTGTGCCAAGTGACATTCACATCTTTGATCTGTAGAAAAATAAAATGGCTCCTGCATCATTCAGTAGTAACGCACATGGTGGTGATGTATGTGTATGCCTACTGTACAACGCAGGTACAGATAGCACCTTGACATGAATGCGATATGCATGCATGATGATCCATTTACATTTTTTGCAGATGCTCCATTTGGCTTTTTACCAATGCTGTACAGAATTGCCAAAAGGCAGTGGCAAAGCCAATAGATCTCTAAGGGTAGATGTGGTACAGGAATCCAGGAAGAAAGGTACCACCTCAGGAATGAAGCAGAAGCAAGTCAGCAGGTAAAATATCCAAAAGAGTTTATTCGTACATCCATGGAAAATGGAGCCCACAACAGCATGTCAGAGGTGCACAACAGCCAGGCAGAAACTGACATAACTGACCTGGACACTGTATAAATAAAGCTCAATACATTTGAATAGAAACATGCATCCGCGCGCAGATCAAAGGCATTTGCACGCTGATGCAAGTTTAAAGGAAAACAGAACAATGAGAGCATTTCCGTTCTGGCGCTCGCAGGAAGCTGAGCGCGAAAGCGGTGAGAAATAAAGAACACCGCTCATGCGCGTGCCAAGAACAGAGCGCGAGAACGTTTACAATATAAACAATCAAGCAAAGTACAACACCTTCCCCTTTATAAAATAAACAAAGAAAAGAAGAGCAATTACAGGTGGGGACTGTGAATACCAGCAATAAATGGATCAGTCCACATAGAAATCCTTAAATTTTGAAGGCATACCCACATTTCGTGCAAATCTCTGCGAAACAGAAGAGGATGCATCTGCTTCTAAATTGCTACCAATGGGAAGTAACGAGGTAGACCTGTCCAAACTATTACTAACACCTTTGAGTTCAGGACAGGCGTTGCTAGAACTTGGGCCAGTAGAGTCGGGTCCAGCGAAATCCAGGAAGTCAGAATCCTCCTTTTTCTTTATGCGAGAAATTTTTAATGCTTGCTCCTTAGATACCTTCACCAAATCCCTTTTACTTCACCAGCCTTTGCCTTTTAAAAATGCAGATCCTTTGGAAACTCTTTCAACCACTACAGGAAGAGACCATTTGGATTCTCCTTTCTTCACTCTTTTCGGAATCTTTACTAACACAACGTCACCAACCATCAAATCATTCACACGGACCCTATGTCTGCGATCAAAAGCTAATTTAGACTGCATTTGCTTCTAAGCGACCGGGGCAGCCACATCTTCTAACCACTGATGAGAACCTTGCCTGTTCATGTTCCTGACCCAGTCAGGACAAAATGAACACCTGGGTAACCTTTTCCTCAACAAAAGAAAAGGAGAAACACCTGTCGTGCTGTGTGGAGTAAGTAAATATGACCAAAGCTTTTTGTCAAAAATTCCGTGGCATCCCAACCCATCATTAACGCAGTCTGGATACCCTCTTTGAGAAAGCGATTCATTCGCTCAACCAGACCATTGACAGAAGGTGAATAAAATGCTGTAGTCAAATGCCTGATACGTTGTTCATCCAAAAATGCACACATCCTTTTGGAAACAAAGTGTGTGCCATTGTCAGAGACCAATTTTTTAGGTACCCCTTCAATAAGAAATACACTCCTTAAAAAACTAATGACTGACTCAGTGTCCGGATGAGATGTAAATTTGAAATAAACCCACTTGCTAACGTAAGCCTGTAATAACCATAAGAAAACGTTGTCCCGTAGGTAACAGTTCAAAGGGGCCTGCAAAGTCCAGAGCAATCTTACTCCAAGCTTCTTCAGGCAAAGGAACAGGCATAAGGGGTCTCATGTTTCTTCCAGTGCTTGTCAGAAACCAAGCAGGTTGAACAACCCTTTACAAATTTTTCGACTTGCGCCTCCAAAGACGGCCGCCAAAACAATTGTTCCAAAGACTTGCAAGTGCTGGAGACCCCTAAATGCCCACCATGAGCCTCCTTGATGAGAGAAAACCTGAGGGAAGAGGGTGGCACACAACGATCTCCTCTCACCAACACTCCTTCAACCAGAGCTAACTCATCAGCAACTTGGATGAAAGGTCACAAGGAAGACTCCACACATCTCACTTTAGGCCAACCCCTTCTCAAAAAATCCGCCACAGTAACCAAAACAGGATCCAAAGCAGAAGCCTTAAGCCATTCTTCATGTGAAACAGGAGCAGAATTAGAAACAACTTCATCCACTAGTGCGACGACACATTCCTCATGACTAATTCCCTCCTCAGAATCATCCTGAATGGGCAGTCTGCAAAGACAGTCAGCTCTGACATTTTTCCCACCTGGAATGTTTTTTAAAGTGAAATTGTGCTCTTGCAATCTGGATAACAACCTTACCAAGCGAGAAGAGGCCTTTCCAGAGCCGTTGCCATTCAACAAATGTAACAAAGGTCTGTGATCAGCGAACATGGTGAAATGTTGTCCCCATAAAAACATTTAAAATTTTTCCACAGCCCAAGAACATGCTAATGCCCCGCGCTCTATGGCGCTGTAACGTGATTCTGCAGTAGAGAGAGAGCGCGAGGCAAAAGCAACTGTGCGCTCTTTGCCCTGGATAATTTGTGACAGCACCGCACCCAGGCCAATTTGACTGGCATCCACAGTCAGGACACACTCCTTGTCAGCCTGAAACGGAGAAAGTGCAGGCGCTGAAATGATTAGATTTTTCACAGCTTCAAAAGTAACCTGGGTTTCGTCATTCCAAATGAATTTTACACCCTTCTTTAGCAACTCTTTCAACGGTTGCACAATAAAGGAGTACCCATCCACAAACCTGGAGTAATATTCACTCAAACCTAAAAATGAGCGAAAGGAATCCTTATCCCTGGGAATGGGGGCATCTTGAATAGCTTTGATCAGCGAGAGGTTAGGTGAAATACCTTTTGCACTTATAGAATGACCCAAATAATCAAACTATTGGACATTAAATTGACATTTGTCCAGTCTTAGAGTAATTCCAAATTCAGTGAACTTGCCAAGAACCTGGCAGAGGATGGCGCCAGCCAGTGTTTTAGCAAAGATGAGGCCATCATCCTGGTAGGCCTGAACCCCAGTGATACCCTCCAGGATAGTGTCCATCGGTCTTTGAAAAACACTGGCGGCAGAAGCCAGTTCAAAAGGAAGTCTGGTAAACTTGTAAGCCCCAAAAGGCGTAACAAATGTGGTAAATAGTTGAGAGTCAGGCTGGAGAGGAATTTGGTGATACGCCAACTTTAAATCCAGCAGGGAAAAGAACTGTGCACCACCAATATTGGCCAACAACTCATGAATCTTAGGTAATGGGTGACTCTCAACAACAATGCATTTGTTAAGACTGCACAAGTCTGCACATAATCTAATACTTTTGTCTTTCTTGCCTATGATAACTATGGGACTTTCAGACGCTGCCGCCTTTACAATCACACCTTCAGATAACATCTTATCAAGCAAGGACTTAAGCTCATCTCTGATGTTCAATGGAACAGGGCGAACTTTGTGAGTTACAGAATTGGAACTTTTCTTTAACACAATAGTATGAAAATAGTTTTTCACACAACCCAAAGAGTCATTAAACACAGCAGGAATTTTTTTTTCTCCATAATGTCATACCAGAATAATCAAGAGAATAAACCGGGGCAGCAGGAAAATCATGGAACCTGACTGGAGGATCGCCACCAGGAACCAAATAAATTCCTAACTTGGCAAGATCCTTCCAACCAACAATAGATTTGCCCTTTCTTGCAACATATATCTTAGTCTGTAAAGTTCTACCTAAACAAGTTATGAGGTCATAGAAAAATCCCACCTTTCAATTTCTTGTTCCCCATAGGCATTGGGACGTACATCAGAACCATGCAAATGTGCCGCATCACCCCAGTTAGAATAAAAAAAACATCAGAAATAATGGTGATGGGAGCACCAGAGTCACACATCATATCGAGGGTGAGAATCCCACCTATAGTCACCTGACAAATGGGATCCTTAATTTCTGCATCAGCAATTTGCAAGACATCAAGACTAAGTAATAAATTGGACAAATCCAATGCCTCAGTGTCCAAGGGTGCTTCCAGATTATTAACTCTAGTCTGATTCATGCCCATCCTACACACAGGGGCCGATTCTGATGCGGGTTGGAAAAGCTTCCCGACCGAATCGGTTGGGAAATGGTGTCCGACCCACTCGGATCGGGAAAGTCCGACCGGCGGGGTAGGATGCATCCGGATGCTTCCAGATACGATTTGGTTGAACTCCCATTGACTTCAATGGGAACATTTGTTCCTAACCGCATCAGAATTGGGCCCCGAGTGTCCAGCAGCCATCTCCAGTAAAACCGGTTTGTTCACATCCACTGTCTGACCCGTCAAGGTAAGCCTGGGATCAGCCTGTCTGCGCCATTGGCAGGTGTGCCTGGTTCTTTCTGCCTTGTGTTTCTCTTTGAAATAGTGGACTTGAACTGAAGGCATACATTTATACTGGGGGTGTTGGGGGAGGGGGTCAAGCTACAAGCACCAGAATGCAGATAATAAACTGGATGATTGCCCTTCTCACAACGCACAACTTGATATGCCTGATGTTGTTAAGGGCGAGAGCTGCCTGGGCCGTACAAACTAGTTATGGGGCAAATCCGCCCCACACTGTGAATATTGAAGTAGGTGATGTGGTAATGTTATGTTATGTTATGTTATACCTAATTTATATAGCGCTCGTACACCGGATTGGTTTCTTGGCGCTACTCGGGAAGGTGATGGATAACAGTTTGTTCAGGTGATTACACGAATCACGCGAATGCCTGTTTAAACAGCCATGTTTTTTGAAGTTTGCGGAAAGTCATGAAATCTGTACAAGATCTGATCTCTAAGGGCATAGAGTTCCAGTATCTTGGGCCCAGTGTGGAAAACCTGGATCCGCCAAATCGTTTCTGTTTAAAGGAGGGTGTTGTCAGGAGGTGCAGGTGGGCGGATCTCAAGTTGCGGGTTGGATTATATCTGTTAATCAGACTATTAATAAATTTAGGGTTTCGGCCATTCAGGGATTTAAAGATGATGCATCCCGTCTAACATTGGAAATAGTGGTTTTCTCCATGAGGGTAGTGAATTCTGGGAATAATCTTCCAGCAGAAATTGTGGAGAGATCTGATTTGTCCAGGTGGGGAAACAGGTAACTTTATAGTACAAAAACCACAGAGTGATTTTTCTCATAGTATGGTCATAGCCGTGAACATAAATGTGCTCTGTGGTCAAAGCACTCAACGGTATTCTTTAGCTATATGTATAGGTAGACAGTGTATATTTATTATAAGGGGATTGAAAATTATATGATTTTGCTTCTCCAAATGTGGCATTTTGATTAAAGTTCATAAACGTAATAAAGTTTCCAAATTAAATAAAAATAACCAGACTTGTAGGAGAAACACTGAGCTAAACACTACTTTTAACTGGATAACTGACTGCACAAACATTTTTTCGGAAAAAACATTTTTCCTCATAAATCCCTCATGTTTTTACTGAAGTATTTCCTTTGTTTTTGAAGACCAATGGCCTGAATTACACGTTGGTGGATGGGATACTTCATCAGAGAAGTGACGGATTTCTTGTCCACCTTATTACAAGTTCATTATATATCCTATGGCACTTGGACTATAGCGGGTGGGATATCTGCCACGTTTGGGATGGAGTATCCCACCCTCCAAAGTCTAAATCAGGCCCCAAGTATTTAGTCCTTTCTTGAATATTTCAAGGACTGCTTTTCCATTCCCTGTAAGATGCAGAAATGGACATTAGACACTGTCTTCCCCCAAAGCAAAAGTGACACCAGCTCATTTCACACCCTAACACTCAGAGAATTGTAACTACAGATCACAGTCCTAAGTCCCAAGGAGAAACTCTATCAGCTTATGGGAGCCTTTTGAACCAGGAGCATTCAATCACCACCTCTTGCTCAAGGGGAAGTCACAGCATCAGAGCCTGAACACAAAGGGAAGTGAAAGCCACAGAGCCTGACTTAGCCAGGACTGCCCTTCCAAAAACTCTGCAGTCCTGCTAAGATTTGTGAATATTTCCTCCCAGGACTGTGCCATCACCTACCCAAGTGTATAGAAAAGTTTGAACAGTGCTTCCGGCATACGTGAACATCGCCACCCAGAGCAAGAAAGCTTGACTATCAGAACAATATTAATTACACCCATCACCAACCCCAGATCATTGTATAGTCTCATTTAAAGGAAATGGAGCGCACCAGTCTGTTCATGGAATGGTATTGAAATAGGACAAGTAGCTGGGAAGCAATGGAGAGCTGTACATCAATGAGAGATAAGAGGTAAGATTGTATGTATGTAAGTATATGGTATTTGTATAGCACAAACGAAGCCAAAAGGGAGCGTAGTGCATCACTGGGTCTAAGACAAGAATAAAGTCAGCGAGTGATAGGAGAGGTGGCCAGTTTGTGGACTGTTAATGCATTGTGATGTAGTATTTGTAAAAGAGGTGTCTCTACAACTCATTCCTTAATCAAAGAAGCACTGGGGCAGCCCTGATGGATAAGGGGATGTTGTTTCAGATCCTGGGTGCATAGATGGAAAAGGCCTGCTCACTTGGTGATTCATTTTTGTACTTCTTAGTATGCAGCCTGACTGTGTCCTGGCTGCAGGTGTGATGATAACCACCAGAGTTGGTGGGCTTGTTTCAATACAAGTGGACATGCTGATAGTGATGGCTTTGTAAAAGATGCAGCTGGTTTTGAAGATGGTGCGTTCTGGCTAGAGGAGCCAATGGAGTTCCATCTGGATGGGGTAATGTGATCATATATCTACCCGTCCTGGATGAGACATGCTGTGCCGTGTAGGCTGCCCCTAAGGGGTAATTTGTGGAGACTGAGAGGCTATGGGGCAGGGCATTACCACCATGCTGTTGCAAGAGTACTAGAGCTGGAACAGCAGAAATGGTTTCGCTTTCTTTAGAAGAGAGAGCTGGTACCAAACAGACTTTATTTTTTGGCAGCGTTTCCTTTGAGGGTGAGGTTGGTGCCCAAGGCGAATGCAAGTGACTGGAATTTGGTGAAAGTTGGGGTTTGAAGCGGTCAAGGTTCATGTAATTGAGCCAGATTTGTAGTGTTGATGTTTGTTTTTCTTGCCAAATAACAGGAGTTATGTCTTGGTATGTTAGGTTGTAGGTAGGTGCTAGACATTAAGGTCTAGGTGATGTGCAAGCAGTGTATTAGGCTTTGGATGTCTAAAGCAGAGGAGGTTTTTAAGTAGATTTGTGTATTATTGGCATATTGGTGCATTCTGGTGCTGTGATCTGTGAGTAGAGCATCAAGTGACTCCATGTGGCGTTTGAAGATAGCAGGGGGCAGTGTGGAACCTTGGGGTTCTTCACAGGTGACAATGATGTTTTGGGACCTTGAAGTCCCCATGTGAACAAACTGGTGTCATTTGGAAAGGTGGGAGGAGAACCAGTGAAGACACTGCTGGTGAATGCCATTCGAGATTCCAGGGTGCGAATGAGGGTGGGATGACAAGCAGTATAAAGAGACACGGGTCATCTTCTTTATCTGTGGCCATCTGTACATCAAGTGAAGGTTTACATAACACCCTTGTCTACATTACATATATTCATGTTTTGAAGCATAGACGGACAAAATAATTTGCTTAAGTGCCACTCGACTGTCAAAGCTGGGATTAGAGCCCACATTCCCCAGTTTCAAGGTCAGTATTTTAGCCACTAAACCTCATCATTGTTAGATGTCTTAAGATCAACCAGTTACCAATTCAGAGAATAACACAACCACATAGCTCTCTATAGCTTTTCCAAATTAATCAAACTGCTTCTTATGGCACCTTGCAATAAGGATGCTGGTAATTTTACAACCAACCTCTAAGGCCACGGTCGAACACTTCTCTCTCCTCCCTTCCCTTATCTCTGTTTCCTATAGCTCTTTGAAGTTACTATATAGTAGTGTTTAGCACTTCACAAATCCTACCTCCTAATAGAACTCATTCATGTGAAAGTAGTGGACTAATGCATTAATTACAGTGTTTTTATTTAAACATGGTCAAGGGTTAAAACCTCCACAGTCCCAGTGAGACATTCATCATTACAAGTTTGATAAAAATTAGCCCTAATGTGTTGGAAAATAAACATCTTCTATTAGCCCAAGAACCTGATTAGAAGGTCAGTGAATGCTTTAAAAACATATTGTCATGATTAGTTAAAGTCAATAGACCAGTCACTGGGAGGATGTTCTAGTTGAAATGTTCCCTGTCCTCACACTGGCACTGCAGCCCAGCAGACTGCCTCTGTCAGGAATACAGAAGATAGACCATCACCAGTACCACATTAGTGACTGCAAACTGGAGCTGCAAAAGTTAATGCAAACCAATGTGAAATGTGGAAGGTCAGGGTCTTCAGCTAGTTTAATGCCTGGTTCTGTAGGCTGGCTAGCAGGGAAAAGATCGCACTAGCAGCGCAGAGGTCTGGCTTTTTAGGTAGTGTAAAGACTATGTTCTGAAGAGAGTCCAGCACAGGAGAGGTCAGTCTCCTCTGCTAGATTAATACCAGGCACTAATACCTTCTGGCAGACTAGCCAAGGAGGGGTTAGGCTCTTCAGTTAATTTAATACTAGGCTCAGGAGGCAGCCTATCTGGGGAGTGGTCAGGCTCTCGGCTAGGGTAATACCAGGCGGTGCACGCAGCCTAGCTGGAGAGTGGTCAGGCTCTTCAACGAGTTTAACTTGGTTCTACAGGAAGTCTAGCAGCGAAGAGTCTCTACATTTATTGAAACTGGGAGAACCTACAAGAGGTCATGCTCTGCACCTAATGCAAGTGGGAGAACCCAGAGTGGGCAAGCTCTGCAGGCATTGTAACAGAGAGAGATCCCCAGAGAGGCAGAGCTCTACACTTGTTATTAACAGGGAGAACCATGAAGAGGACATGCTTTCCAGTCATTGCAACAGGAAGTCCCAGAGAGGGCAGGATCTACAGTCATTGTAACAGGGGAGAACCCCAGAAAAGACAGGCTCTGTACACGTTGCAACAGGGAGAGCCAAGGGAGGCTCTCTACAGCAGTGGTCCTTAACCTGTTGACTTCAACGTTTTTAAGTAGTTGCGGATCCACTGAGTAGGCATTGTGGACCGCCAAGGGTCCCCAGACCACAGGTTAAGGACTTCTGCTCTACAATCACTGTAACAGGGAAGAATCCCAGAAACCCGAGAGGGTTATTGAAATATGGAAAGTCAAGAGAGGCCAGGCTCCACGTGCATTGTAACATGAGTGAACCACTGAGAGGCCAGACTCTGTATGTCTTGCAACAGGGAGAGGCCAGATCCTGCCGCCTCTTTTACAGAGTAGCACCCTTGGGAGGCCAGGCTCTGTGATAAGGGACCAGGAGAAGGTAGACGTTGCAGCCATTATCGGAGCACCCCAGAGAGGCAAATGTATGCACTTATTTAAGCCCAGAAAACTCCAGTGGGGCCTCGATCTGTACTCATTGCAACAGGGGAGAGACTAGATGGGCCTGGCTATAGAGTCATGTTTAAGCTCTCTCAGAAGATAAACGATTTTCTAAGAAGTGAAGAAAAAAGATGAAATGTGTGTCTTATTAAGAGACTAACTAGAGAGAAGAAATAGCTTCAAGATACGTCGCAGCCTGGCACCAGACCAACAGGAAGTGTGATGTCAATCAAGTTTATACAGAACCCTTTTTATGTATGGTGAAGCGGCTAAGTGTGTGTATGCGTGTGTGTTTGCGTGGGCATATGTTTGAGTGTCCATGTCTCTGTCTGTGAATGCATGTACGCATGTACTTGTGTATATGCATTCATGAGAATATTTTGTTTGTGTGTGCGTGTGTGTAGATATGCTGAAACGCATAGATGTACAAAAACCGAAAAGTAACAATGTCCCTATTGTCATCTTCATATATCTTGACAAAACTCATATAAAACTTTTTGTAACAAAATTGAATTTCAATTTCAGAAAAAAATAGCCGCACGCATTCAAATCAAATCAAATCAGGGACATTTGTAAAGCGCTCACATCACCCGAAAGTCTCGTGGCGCTCACAGGAATCTCCAATTAGAAAACAGCAGCAGAGGAAAGCAGAGGGTCAGTTGTCAAAAGACCGAGGGGCATATTAGCAAGACCCACGTTAAAATTATCGCCGTTTTAGCGGCAGGAAACTGCCGCTAAAACGGTGATAATGGGCTTGCTAATATGCGTTATAGAATTCCAATAGAAGCCCAGGTTAGATGTGCAGGACATCTAACCTGGGCTTCTATTGGAATTCCATAACGCATATTAGCAAGCCCATTATCGCCGTTTTAGCGGCAGTTTCCTGCCGCTAAAACGGCGATAATTTTAACGTGGGTCTTGCTAATATGCCCCCCATGTTTTTAATTCCCTACGAAAACGCTGATGATCAGCAATAGTGCGAAGATGTAATGGCAGCTTGTTCCAAAGAGTGGGGGCTATAAATGAAAAGGATCTTCCTCCATTTATGGTTGTACGAATTCTGATGGAGGTAAGGAGATACCTATTGCTGGATCTGAGGGGTCTGCTTGGCTGATGCCATTTAAGCTTCTTTTTCCAGTAGCCAGGGCCACTACCATACATGTTTTTGTGTACTAAGCAGAGAATCTTAAAACGCGTTCTCTTTCTGACAGGCAACCAATGAAGTTGCTTCAAATTTGGCGCAGATGGGGAGCCCGACGGAAGATTCAGAACCAACCTAGCATTAGGTAAGTCTTGTGATGGAAACAAAGGTAACACTTAGAAATTTAAAATAAAATTTCAGAACAAAGTAAGCTCTATGATGTTCACAAAAAGAGTAAATAAATGTGTTCAGTGGACAGATTTAAGCTGCAATGACACCAGACTGTTTCGAACCTTCTTTGGAGATACCCAGGACGTCTCACCTCTAAACAACACAAAATGCAACCGATTTAAATGTAAAAAAAGCGTTTTAACTCTGGTTAACAAAAATCCCAGAACGATAAACGACGGCCAGATTCCGTAAGGGACCAGATGGTGGGAATGAGGTATAGAAATTTGACATGTCCTAATACTAACGACGCACCCCAAAAATACATCTGTCCATCTCCAGAAACAAATGAGAAAGAACATACGAAAAATCCTCCAGCTTTATCTATGTATTTTTTCATTTTTTGTGTCTGCTGATCCATCAGCTAATTTTTTTGTTGAGATTTTGTTTGGCCAGAACACTCGCCTGGAGGCTAATCTCACAATTGAAAAAATTCCGCACCATGAAAAAATGAGAAAATATAAGAACCTCACAAAACGCGTGCGAACCAACAAATAAAATGGGCATGCAATATGAGAAGCAAAGATCTTCAACAGACACAAAACATATTTAAGCTTATGATCTGGCAATTTGCCATCAGTTATTCTGGTAATTATGTCTCTGTGTCTACCGCTTTGCTTCTTTTCAGCTGCATTAGAGCCATTAAACCCTTGGTGGGTGTAGTATGTTGTATTTGGTATTAGTATAGTGCGTCACTACCACTAGTGTGGGCCCCGGAGTGCCATGTATCACATTTCTGAAAGCTGAAAGCATTAATCAAAATGTTAAATGCCATAACATGTTTTTCCCTTGACAGAAGTGTCTTTGGGTATTTAAATCCCTGCTTACTTGTGAGAATATTTTTTTCAAAGAAGCTAGCACAAGTATGTGATTTGTTGGTATCCTTTTTTTGATAGACTTTTCGCGCAGATTCCTCACCTTTTGAATAATCCTGAGGCATCAGGCAGGATCCAGAAACATTTCAGCTGCACCTCTATGTGCCGCTAGGTTGCAACATGTGACTTTGCACTGACGCCGCTCCACTCTGGAAATGACATGCAGAGCCTATATAGGAGCCTCTCCTGTGCGCTAACGTCAGTTTCCAACTTTTTCCGTGCCACAAGACACAGGTCCACAGCTGCCTCTTGTCTCTTGAGATCCTTACCTCGATCTAAAAAATTTCTTTAGTGTGCAAGGAACATGTCGGGGCATATTATCAAGGATTAGCGATATTTATCGCTAACCGCGCTTAGCGCGACTTTGTTTAACGCCGCCTATCGCTGGAAAATATCGCTGAGATAACACCCTATTAACAAGGTTTATCTCCATAGCGATAAAATTTCCAGCGATAGCGGCAAAATGTGAGAATATCGCTGGAAAAGCAGCGATATTCTCGCATTATCGCTAAGGTGGATTCAGCATTAGAATCCACCTCATATACTTTAAACAGGTAAGTCATCCTCACTAGCAGGTGATAAAATCTAGTGATAAACGCGCTTAGCGCGAATTATTTTATCGCTTCGCCTGCCTTGCTAATAGGGGGTAGTGGTGTTAGCGACTGTTTTCAGTCGCTTTTAGTAGGGAACGCCTTCCTTGCATGTCATTAGCGATAATTATCGCTGACATGCAAGGCGATGTGAATCCCGGCCGCTAACGCCTAAAAGCTGTCGCTAATGCCTGTTAGCGACAGCTTGCTAATAGGGCGATAAAAATATCGCCGCTTTAGCGGCAAAAAGTGCAGCTAAAGCGGCGATAAAGCCCTTGATAATATGCCCCGTCATCTCTTAAAACGACAGGTTTTATGCTCTGATAGAACTGTCACAAGTAATGTCAGTTACCGATTCTCAAGCAGGTTTGCCTATGGTGCCTGGGTTCGAGCCACAGCTCCAACGCCTGCAGTGATTGTGTGTGGATGAGCTCGAAGGCCATATGAGACCACAAGGTGAAACACTACATCACCAAGCACCAGAAGACGCTAAGACGAGATCGGTAAAAGTCAAAAGTTCTGTCCCGTTCAAGTTCTAGAAGTCGTGGGAGTCGTTCCAGATGTTGGTCTTCATCTCGAGCAAAGTCTTCGGATAAGTTGAAGAAAAAAGACATAGGGGCAGCGCCATATGTCTCGATGTTGCTCCTGAAGTCGTTTGACTTCGGAGCCGATAGCACAACTTGTTTTGGCACAACCTGAGTTTCGGGGCTGTCTCCCACTTCTTGACTCTTTGGATCCTTGCCAACTCCATCTGGCACGCCTGCTGGTCCCACGGAGCTGAGAGGCTCACCTCTTGTATCATCGCTGGCAGGTTTGCCGTCAGTGCCAACTCAGAGCTCAAACCTGGGCCGCCTCTTGCTCCAGTCTTGACTCCGACGCCACCGCCTTTGCTGGTTCGTGATACTTCACCGACTTCATTGGCGCCGGAAGACGAGAACCCAATTGTCCTCTCTGATGCCAAGTCGGCACCGGTTCAGCCTTCACCAAGGCTATGCTCGGCCACCATAGCGGCCCCGCTTTCTCCGCTAGATCTGCCTCCACCAAGACGAACGCACACTCAGCATTTTCTGTTTGGCACTAATTCAGACAGTGGCTACCATGGTGGTGATGAGATTGGCCATCCTTCTACAAGGAGAATTGGTATGATGACCTGCAAGAAGCTAGTGGTGTTGATACCTACCCTGAGTCGAGGCTCTTCTCACTCCCTGGTCCTTTCACTGAGAAGAGTGCTTCTTACACCTTGGTAATGTGTAAGGAGGTCAAAATCCTTGACCTTCAGCTCCAGACCTTGGAGGTCAAACCAAGTTCTTACAGAAGTCCTTCAGCCCGGGCAAATATCCACTGAGCCCCTTTTACCTTTTAATGAGTGCCTTACGAATACTTGGTTGAATGCATGGGCTAAACCTTGCTCTTGCCCCCACGGTCAACCATTTGACCCCGGGCGACACAGAGATTTTTCTCAGAACACTTCTCCTGTAAGATTGGTGGTGCAGGTGTCTGCAATCAAGACTAACCCCAATATGATCCCAACTACTCCCCCTACAAAAGGAAGTCAAAATAGGTGGAGACGTTCAGATATAGAGTCTTCTCATCCACCAGCTTGACGCTTCGATCAGTGAATGCCAGCTTTCTGCTGGTGTGCTATTTCCATGCTCTTTGGGATTCGGTGGCTCAAGTCCTCCCAGGGGTCCCTGAAGATCTTCAATTTTTCCTTGCCCAGGCCATACAGGACGGCTGTGACATGGCCAAGTTCACAATTCATTGTGGCTTAGACACCACCAATTCCAAATTCCATTGGGCGTGACATTGGCATCAGTGTCACAATTCGCTACCATGTTTGGCTGTGGTCAATTGGTTTTCCAGGCATCGTTTTGCCATCCCTCAGGGACATGCCATTCATTGGGGCTTGCCTGAATGGTGACAAGGAAGACGCCGCTCTAGAGTAGTTCATGGAGAGCAAGACCACGGCACACTACTTGAGCTTGTCTGCCCCACCTCGCCAACCGCATCAGCCCTACCTCTCCTTCTACTGCTTCAACAGAGGTGCCCCATACCGCCAACCAATCTAACCTCCACAAGGTGCCTAGCAGTTTCGTAGTCCAGGGTGTCCACTGCTTCTGCGGTCAAGGTCAATGGCTGTATAGTCCACTACCCCCCTGCAGTCTCACCTGCAAAACCCCTTTTGCATGCCCTTAGCGGCACACAGCCACATGATGGTAGGCAGGATCTGATGATTCTTGCTGGGTTGGTAGGTTATAACATCGGACAGGTGGGTCTTGCAAACTGTTCAGAAGGGCTATGACCTACTCTTCCTTTCCATGTCGCCGCACCGTCCACCGTTCCCAGTGACTGACGGAGGACCATCTCTCTGTTTTGTGGCAGGAAGTGCAAGCCCTTTTGGCTAAAGGGGCTTTCAAGAGGGTGCCCGCACCAGAAGTAGGACATGATTGTTATTCCCCCTAATTTCTGGTGTCCAAGAAGGGTGGAGGCTTTTGTCCAATTTTAGACCAGCACCCTCTCAACACTTTTCTCCAGAAGGGGAAATTTAAAATGCTCATGCTGGCTCCGGTGTTGCCTGCCCTCAACGCTGGAGACTGGATAGTGGCGTTGGACCTTCAGGATACCTATTTCCATATACCTACCCTGCCAGCCCAACGGCGCTTGCTGCTGTTCGTTGTGGGACATGAACACTTTCAGTTTGCTGTGCTCCCCTCTGGTCTCACCAGTGCCCCTAGGTTGTTCATAAAAGTGATGGCGGTGGTAGCAGCACATGTTCGGAAGGCAGGCTCGCTCCAGGCAATTGTCAACCACCTCCAGATGACGGCGAACTTACTGTCATCTTTGGGGTTCACTGTCAGTGTGCCAAAGTCACACCTGATTCCTTCTCAGATGCTCCTCTTCATTAGATCCATTCTGGACATGGTTCGGTTTCGTGCCGGGAAAGAGAGTTCAGGACATTCAAAGTAAAAACCCCGATCTTTCGGCCTCGGTCCTGGATTTCAACTATGTGGTGGGATCTAAAGTCTCAGTGGGCCTGACATTATGTGGACATCTCCAACCATGTTCAGATTTTGGAGGAGACTGCAAAAGATTTGCAGTGGTGTTTACTGAATCGCGATTTGGTCAGAGGCAGACCCCTCTCCCTTCCTCGCCCAGAGCTGATGGGGTGATCTTTGGCAGAGTCCCAGCTCCATATCAACCTTCGGGAGCTGAATACCATATACTTGGCATTGAAAGCCTTCATTCCATCCATCAAGAGGTGGCAGGTATAGGTGCTCACGGATAACACCACTGACATGTGGTACTGCAACAAACAGGGCAGGGTGGGGTCACAGACCCTGTGCCAGGTAGTTCTGTGCCTCTGGAAATGGCTGGACCACCAAGGAATCTTCCTTGTGGTGAACCATCTGGCATGGTCTTTGAATGCCAGGGCGGACAAGCTCAGCCATCGGTGCCTAGTGGATCACGAGTGGCAGTTACACCTGGAGGTAGCACAAGGTCTTTCCCACAAATGGGGAGAACCTTGGCTAGATCTGTTTGCCACCGCCAAGAGCACACAATGTCAGCCCTTTATCACATTGGAGTTTCCAAGATGTCACTTGCTTGGGGCTGCTTTCTGCCTCGAGTGGAACTCTGGACTCCTGTATGCCTTCCAGCTGATACCACTCCTTCCTGAGTTCTCAAGAAGACCAGGACCGACTGGCCCAAGTCATCCTAGTGGCACCGGATCAGGCACAGAGAGTATAGTATCAAGAACTCCTGGGCGTTAGCATCTGTCCTCTGATCAGGCTTCCTCTCCAGGAGATCTGCTGTTGCAGCAGCAGGGCAGGGTTCTGCAGTTGAGCCTTTGCAATCTCACCTTCATGCTTTGAGATTAACCAGCGACATCTGAACACCTTCACCCTCATTCTGGAGCTGTTTTATGTCATCTTGGCAGCCAGGCTTTCCTCGACAAAACCTGTACATACTTTTTGTTGGGACAAATTTGTGGCTTGGTGGTGGTGCTCTGCAGATTCACCCCCTCCAGGTGAAGTTTTCTGACATTTTATTTTTTGCTTTAGCACTAGCCAGCAAGGCTTTGCTCTTGGTGCAGTTAAGGTGTACCTTTTGGATCATTCTGCCTTTTTATGGTTGCTGGAACAGCCCTTGTTGTTGAGGTCTACAGTTTTTATGCACTTTTCGATAAGTTTGCATTTGTTTCCTTCCCATCCCTTTATCATGCCTCAGTGGGACATTAACTTGGTCCTCACATTTTCGATGTGCACTCCATTTGAGCAGCTTCACAGCTGTCCATTGTGGCTTCTCCCTCTCAAAACAGTGTTCCTCATCCTCATAACATCTGCACAGCACTTGAGTGCACTTCAGGCTCTCTGGGTCAACGCGCAGTCCACCACCTTCTTCCCAGACAAGCTGGTTTTGTGGACACTGCCATCCTTCTTGCCTAAAGTTGTGACGCTGTTCCACATCGGTCAAAACATCACCCTGCTGGCATTTTATGCTCATCCTCACCCCTCTAAGGAGGAGGAGAGGCAGCACCATTTGGACCCCAAAAGAGCTCTCAGTTTTTATTTTCATTGTATGAAAGACCATCTGGTGAATGATCAGCTCTTTGCGAGGTTCTCTGTAGTGAAGAAAGGCAAAGCTGTGCTCAAGAAAAACATTTCTTGTTGGATCGTGCTCTGCATTAAGATCTGCTATGCACTAGCTAAAAAGCAGTATGTGGAAAAATTGCGGTCTCATTCTTCCAGGACCAAAGCTGCTACCACTTTGTTAGCACACAGAGTCCCTGTCCTGAACATATGCGAGGTAACTAAGTGGGTGACCCGCCACACGTTTATGACACAGTATTGTCTGGACAGTCAGGTTCACTGAGAAGGGCATTTTGTATGGTTTAAGTCCATTTCCAGGTCCATTTCCAAATAGGTACTGTTTTGGTTTCTGTTCAAAAGGTGAGGAATCTGCGGCTAGAAATCTCTATCAAAAGGACAAGTTACTTACATTCATTAACGCTGTTTCTGGTAGAGACTCTAGCTACAGATTCCTCACCGACCCTCCCTTCCTCCCCGTTTTGTGGTTGATCTCTATCCATTAATAAGATCCCAAGACTAGGAATCTGCACACTGGTCACATCAATTTGTATTTTGTAACTCTGTGTCTGGGGGCGCAGTCCCTCTCGAAAGCAGATGATGTTTGTGCGCTGGAGTGGCACTTATATAGGCTCCATAAATCATTTCTAGAGTGGAACAGCGTCAGTGCGAAGCCACATGGTGCCACCAATGAATGCACAGAAATACTGCTGAATTTTCCAGATTTTTCCAGATTCAGTTTGACATGTTGGTAACATTTAAAAGTTGAGCAATATGCAGATAGATAGAGTCTCTACCAGAAAAGGCATTACCGAAAGTAAGTAACTTGTTCATCTATATCAAATGCAGAAATTCAGAGATCTCAGGTTCTCCCATGTCAGGGATGAGTAGCTCATAAAACATCGGTTCTCTCCTTGCATTGTGATAGTTCCAATCCTGCAATCATCATCTGCCCAGAAGTTGCAGAAGGCAAAGCTAAAACCATACTTGGAAGAACTAGTCACACAAGGCTGGTCTAGGCCAACATGTAGAGTTGACTGGCTTCCCAGTGTTGTTGCAGAATATATCATTATTTTCTTAGTTGTCCTCCAATCGTACACATTTTCACTTTAATACACAACTGAAGACATTTTGCACAAAAGAACTTTATAGACTAGCAATTTTTTCTTAAAAGGATGAGATGCTTTCTGTTTAAAATGGTCATCATACTAATAAAGAAAATACTTCAAACTAGTTTCAAAAAGTTCATTGAATGCTTGGAAAATTCTTCTTGAAATTCATTGATTTGTTTATCTTTCAAGTTAAGTGTGGGTTACCGTAGTGTTTTTTCATGTAATTGCATCTCCTCGATCAACGGGTGGACTTTTACCTGTCGCCATTGCCGCTTTGCCTGCAACTCAAGACCTCCCGCCCTCACGGAAACCCTCATCACACCCATCTCACCAACCACGACCACCCGGGATCTGCTCCTCTGCCTCCTGCTCAATGCCTGATCACTCTGCAAACACTCCACCGAAATCTGGGACACCATCACCCCCCTCACACCCAACGTTATCTTGATCACAGAGACCTGGCTCAACCCCTCTTCCACCCCCAACATCACCACCACGATGTCCAACCTCAACAAGATGATACACCAGGACCGCACCAACAAACACGGAGAAGGCATTGCCATCATCCACAAAGAAATCATCCATTGCACCACCACCGAAGAGATACAACACAAAGATCATGGAACACATCAACTTCCAACTGCAAACCAACAGCAAAACTACCATCGTGGGCATACTTGTCTTCAGACATCCAGGACCACGCCCTGGCTTCTGCAATGCCATTCTCAAATTCATCGCTCCATTCGCCATTGATTCCAAGCACTAATTCTCAACTTCTCCTCAACGACCCCAAAGACGCAAACTCCGCCAACCTTGTGGAAAGCATGAGCAACATCAAACTCACCCAACTGGTCACCAACCCCACACACAGCGCAGGACACCCGCTTGATCCGATCTTCACTGCCAGCGACAGTCAAGTACAGTCATGTCACTAAACTCACTTGGACCGACTAAGCCATCGTCCACTTCACCATCGCAAGATCACCTAGTCGCCCAGCTCATCCCACCACAGCTGGAACAAAGTGAGAGAGACCCAATGGAGGGACGCACTCCAACACCACCCAGTCTGTCCCCGCAACCAACCTTGAACAGGCCGTACAGAATTTCTCCGCCTGGATCATCAACTGCGCCGACAGAGTCGCCTCCATCAAGCCGGCCAAGACTAGCAGATCCACCAAACAAGCCAGTTGGTATACACCAAAACACAGGACTATGAAGCACAACTGCAAACGGCTAGAAAGAAGATGACGCACCAGCAAAGACCCCATAGACCGATCCACCTTCAAGTCAGCCCTCAACGAACACCACCAACTCCTAAAAGACACGAAAAGAGGCGCCCTGGCGGACCACCTTGACGCAAGCTCCAACCACAGCAAGGAACTCTTCAGCATCATTAAAGAGTTCTCAAGCCCGTCAGCCATCGAAAACACAATTCCCCCCCCCGTCCCAGGAACTCTGCAACACCCTAGTGGACTACTTCCCCAGGAAGATATCCACCATCTAAAGTAACTTCGAACCCCAACCCATCGACCTTTACAACCTCATCACAGCGACAGACACCACCCACAACCACCCGCTCACCGCATGGGAACAGTTCACCACAGTCACCATGGACTCCATCCACTCTGGAGCACCCACGGACCACTGCCCCCAGCACTTCTTCAACCTCGAGTGCAAGGAAATCAGCAATGAACACACCTCCATTCTAAATGCATCCATCACCACGGCCACCTGCCCCCAACGGAAGGAAACACACAGAGGTCAGAGTATTCCTCAAGAAACCCTCTGCCGATCTCTGCGAACTGAAGAACTACCGCCTCATCTCTCTGCTCCCCTTCCTTGATAAAGTCCCCAAGAAGGCCATCACCCCCCAACTCACCAAACACCTGAAGAGAAACAACTTGCTGGACACCTCCCAATCCGGTTTCCTCACCAATCGCTGCACCAAGACCGCCCCGATTGCTTCCACAGGCGACATCAGAACCCTCCTCGACTAGGGAGAAACAGCAGCCCTGATCCTCCTCAACCTATCAGCAGCATTCAACACCATATCCCACCACGCACTCATCAAGAGACTCCACAACATTGGGATCCAGGGTGATGCCCTAAGTAGATTGCATCCTTCCTCACAGAATGAACCCAGAGAATCCGCCTACCACCCTTCACTTTGGAACCCAAGAGCACCATCTGCGGCATCCCTCAGTTCCACCCTGTTCAACAATTACATGATGTGCCTGTCCAACATCATCACAACCCATGGCCTGAACATCTTGTCCTACGCAGACAACACCCAGCTCATCCTCTCACTCTCAGAAGACCCCTCCACCACTAGGACCAACTTCCACAACTGCATAAAGAGTGTCGCCAACTGGATGAAGACCAACTGCCTGAAGCTCAACACGGACAAGACAGAAGTGCTGATTTTTGGGAACAACACCTCCCCGTGGAACGACATCTGGTGTCCCTCCAAACTCAGATCCACACCCACACCGACAGACCACGCCTGCAACCTTTGCATCATCCTGGATAACAAACTCTCTTTAAATGCTAGATCAACGCAGTCTCCTTCACCTGCTTCCACACGCTCCGCATGCTCCGTAAGATCCTCGGATGGCTCCCCCTCAGCATAAGGAAAACCGGCAATCAAGCCTTAGTCACCGGCTGGCTGGATTACGGCACCTCTATGCAGGATTCACCACCAACTCCTGAAGAGATGCCAGATGATTCAGAATGTAGCTGCCAGACTCATCCTTGACCTCCCCAAATTGACCCATATCATCCCCCAACTCAGGAAACTCCACTGGCTCCCCATCCAGAAGAGATGCAAATTCGAGATGCTGATACACGCCTACAAAGCCCTCCAAAACCAAGGACCAGCATATATCAACCACCGCCTGAACCTCCACCAATCCTCCATACACCTGAGTTCTGTCTCCACATAGCTCACTCTCGCACACATTCCCCGCATCCACTGGAGCAACAGTGGAGGGCGTTCCTTCTCCTACCTCACTGCTAAGGCCTGGAACGACCTTCCCCTTCACCTCCAAGCATCATCCTATCTCCTGGAATTCAGAAAGGGAGTCAAGACCTGGCTCTTCGACTGATCCCGGCAAGAACATACCCCCTGGATACCCTCGCGGTTGAATAACCACACTTCATAAATCTGAGTTGATTGATTGTACTGGGTGGACTGGTTTGTTGCTTTATATGATTTGTTGTTCTGAAAATTATTATTTCACTTCCCCTAGGCTTTCACCTAAGCGTACTTACCCTAGGGCCCTGTAAGCACATCTACTATGGGCCTTCAGTAGCTGCATTCGATATTACTGCAGCATTTTTACGTAAATAATCAGTAAGAAACTAGAGGAAGGTACTACACCTCTATGGAGAGGAAAACCGTTCTCTCACTTTATCATATCCAAGCTGTAAGGAAGAAGAAACATCATAGATTCTCATAATATAAGACTGATCTCTTCCAATTTGTTGACCTAGCCTTTGGGTTGCATCAATTTGTATTTAGGATTATAACAAAACAGCCAATAGGTTTCAAATCAAATAAAAAATGCTTTATTTTGGTCAAAGACCATAAAAGCAACAAGTTCATAAAAACATTATATAGTTCATTCATTCTTACAGAGTCTAAACACGACTCCTATGACAAAAAATTCTAAAAACACAATTATAACATTTTTACATTAAAATATAGTGTAAAGTGCAATGTGAAAGTAATAAAAAATGTTCAGGCTAAAATGTAGTGCAATGGTGTTTTAGTAATTTAAAATTGCTAGCATAGCAACAACAGTAGCATTGTTAGCCATTATAATAGGGGTCCGCGCAAAATAAATTGCAGCAATAAAGTGTAATAGTGGCTTATGATAGGTTCTGAGACACAGACCTATGCAGGTAAAGATGTGCTTATCAAAGATTCCAGAAACGATCAAATGGCTTATAGCACTTCTAAGCTGGATCAGAAGGAGATATAAACTGATTCAAGATCTTAGTTCTGATACACAGTGTAGCTTCAGACCTACATATTCATGGAGCCAACTTGTGTTGTTGGACTCTCAGATATCGCAGAGCAGCACAATCCAGTGCCTGCATTGTCTGGTGTACGTAGGGCAAAAGAACAAAAGAAGTTCCTCTGGTTCATCTGCCTCCCTGCACACAAGATAGAGGGCACCACCCTCTGGAGAACGCCTCCTTTTACGAGTGAGGATTGTGAGGGCTAATGTCCCTGGCCTGAGTCTTATGTAGAGAGCTCTAATGAATGGGGCGGGGGGGGGGGCAATTTTGTCGAGAAACATCTCAAACACCGGAGTAGACTTTATTTCTCATAACTGATCAATTAATCTACCATGATGCATTGGGTTATTTTCCCCCTCTCATCTTCCCAAAAGGTCACTTTTACAAGTTTAATAGAAGCATTGGTAATGGATGCAGGAAGTTCCCACAAATCAGGCAAACCCAGGTTAAATAAAGTCTGTTTGAGGTTTTGCAACCACTTTAACATAAACCTTTATAGACCACAAAACCTCAATAAAAATTAAAAAAAAAATCAAAGGCAGCCTTTAGATCAACAAATGCTACATAGAGGCTACCCTAGTTTATGTCACCCGTTTTCCATCTTACTAACTGCTCGTTCTATTGTACTCCTTTTGCGATGGAACCCAGCCTGAAACTGGGATAATATCTTGTTGTCCTTCACCCAGGACGTCAGTTTGTCCAAGATTTGTTTTTTTTGGGAGGGGTCTATAAGGATTATTGGACGATAGTTGGCTGGATCAGATCTTAAGCCCTTCTTGAAAATAGGAGTGATCTCTGCTCCTCTCCAAGTTTCTGGGATTGGGGCACCAGCCATGATGACATTGGCAATTGGGTTTAAGTATGGTGCTCAAATTCCTGTCTCTGATTTATGTACATTCCCATGGATCTTGTCTGGGTCAGGATCCTAACCCACCTTCTGCGCACAAATAGCTCTATGTGTTTTGTCCAATGAGAAGAACGCTATTGTATGTGCTACCTCCAGAGCGGGCGCAGTAATATATCCTGGGGAATCGTTGCCCGATTCTGTAGGAAGCACCTCTATATCTAATATACTCTGGGCTGCATTGACAAAGTTTCCCTCGCTATGAAGGGACTGAAATGAGTGACCCATTCCTGAGGTAAAATGTTGGACTCTGGTCTCATCATTTTGGTTTTGCCACCATAGCTAATCGTGTGCCAAAAAGCTACCTTGTTCCCAGTCTAAACAGCATCCAGAAACTCCCTATGCTGATGTGTCCCAGGTTATTTTTGAATTTTTTTGACTCGTAGTTTTCTCTTACAACCTGAATTTCATGTGATGTACCACTTTTAATAGGTTTAATGAAGGAGAGCTTAGATTTTCTGCAGTCCCTATTATACCATGTGGGATTGCCTGGGTCTGGGGTTCTGAGCGTGGTAACAGATTTGGTGAAGAAAACGTTCTTCAGATCCTCAAAACATTTGGAATGTAGATCCATAATCGTATGTGGTGCGAGGCTGGGGTCATCAAAAGCAATTAGAGTTGGGATTAGATGTTGGTACAAATGGCTGCAAACGACATCATTATTGGCTAATGTGTCCCATTTGATGTTCCTCCTATTGTTGGTAATAGTCAAATCACCACATTGCTGCCCTGAGTATCAGGGTTTATAAGAATCTGTGCTTCCCTGGGGGGTAAGAAGAAGGGAATAATGGTCGCTCTCATTATGGAATGTAAATGTCCATATCAATAAGATATGGCCATGAATGCAAGTCTAACAAAAAGTAATCGATGTTACTTGAATATGTGTTCCTTCTAAAGGTGGATTTCTGATTCAGGTCATATGTCGTACAACCATTGCATGCTCTCAAGTGAAAAGTAAGTGACAGATTTACCAACTATAGGGCGGCCCTAGATGTGAAGATGAGTGCAAGGGCCTTGGAAGCGGGAAATATCCCATTGTTCGTCCTCATCGCGGGCTAAATCCCTTATAAAGGTTGAGGGCTCAAAGCATACATTAAAATCTCCCCCAACAACAACAGCGGTAGTCTTATCAGCCATTGCAATGCACTCTGTCAATCGTGACATAACCTGGTATTGTATAAAGCGTAATGGTCCCAGTATTAAAACATCTATATAGTGTTAAAGAAATACAGTAATATTCACAACCATAAATCAAAATAGGAGAATTAAGAAATGCTCAAGTGTTATTTAATCACACTGAACACAAGAAGCAAATTTCACAAGAAAACATTGAAAAACATCATTGCTGTGCCCAAAAGGAATGGGAAAGGGAAAGGGCAGTGAAATAAGTGAGGTAGTGAGGTAAGTGACAAACACTACTCATGGGTATCACAATCCAATTGTTGGGCATGCTATTCATTGCCACACATTCTTGACAAAAAGGAGAACAAATTTATAACAATTAATTACATAGCCATGTAATACAGCGAGTCACAGTGCAGCATGCACTGTTGACGATACTGGCATCAATGTTGTGTCGACGTTTCGACCCCTGAAAGTGTGTAGGTGTTCTTGAAAACCTTACTATCGGGGTCTTCCTCAGGACAAGTGGTAAGTGAAGGGGTGGATAAAAAGGGGCACCGTGTCTGAATTAGAAGGAGGTCCTCATGGGCGCAAAAATGTCGTCGAGGACAGAGAGGGCTCAATGGCTCCAAAGTACAGAGGTGAGAGAGAGTTGGACACTCAAAAACTGGGCTGTATTCCCAAACGTGAAAGCTACAGTAAGAATCGCGGTAAAACTGTCAATTAGATAGTGGAAGCCATCCACAGTTGATTGAAGCAAATGGTCCTCATTTGTCGGACTCACTTCCACCGAATGGAAAGAACGCGCGTAGCTTTCACGTTTGGGAATACAGCCCAGTTTTTGAGTGTCCAACTCTCTCTCACCTCTGTACTTTGGAGCCATTGAGCCCCCTCTGTCCTCGACAACATTTTTGCGCCCATGAGGACCTCCTTCTAATTCAGACACGGTGCCCCTTTTTATCCACCCCTTCACTTACCACTTGTCCTGAGGAAGACCCCGATAGTAAGGTTTTCAAGAACACCTACACACTTTCAGGGGTCGAAACGTCGACACAACATTGATGCCAGTATCGTCAACAGTGCATGCTGCACTGTGACTCGCTATATTACATGGCTATGTAATTCATTGTTATAAATTTGTTCTCCTTTTTGTCAAGAATGTGTGGCAATGAATAGCATGCCCAACAATTGGATTGTGATACCCATGAGTAGTGTTTGTCACTTACCTCACTACCTCACTTATTTCACTGCCCTTTCCCTTTCCCATTCCTTTTGGGCACATCAATGATGTTTTTCAATGTTTTCTTGTGAAATTTGCTTCTTGTGTTCAGTGTGATTAAATAACACTTGAGCATTTCTTAATTCTCCTATTTTGATTTATGGTTGTGAATATTACTGTATTTCTTTAACACTATTTAGATGTTTTAATACTGGGACCATTACGCTTTATACAGTCCTACACCCAGGTCCCAGTGATTTTGGGTATACCCTCTACTTTAATGATAACCTGGTATTCAGCAGCGTTTGCAATACTCCTACTATATACATTGTATAAGAAAAGTTTTTTACCATTTCATGATGATAGTTCTATCCCTAGTATGTCTGAAGAATAAAAATGTAGTTGCTTGGCCTGATATCCTATTGAGCTACTGACCCGTAAAGCAAGGCCCCCAGATGGTCTGCCAGCCCGTGATGCCAGAGCCGGGTTAAAGAAAGTTTTAAAACCTTGCCTATGGTGTGGATCTAAGTCCCATGTTTCCTGGAACATTATAACATCAACTTGGTTGTCAATGAATGTACACCAATCTTCTTGTGGCATTTTGCTCCTTAGTCCAGCTATGTTCCATAATACTACTGCTAAGGTGTGAACTTCTGTAGTGTTGTTTGCTGGGTCCCCCTGTAAGGGTGTTGTTGGAAGGGCTGTGTCTAATGGAGTAGTTGGAAGGGTTGTGTCTAATGAAGTACTGGAGTATCTCTCTGAGAAAGAGGTGTTATAGGGTCAATTTCTAATAAAACAGGTGGAAAAATAGAGGACAGTGAAGCAGTGGCTGGCACAAATTTGAAGCTGCGCTCTTAGGTCCACTCAAGTCAGTCATTTAAAGACATAGGTAATATAACTTGGGGTCTCTTAATAATCTTTGGTAATGAAGGAGAAGTTTTAAATTGTATTTTTGAATTTGAGGGCGGGAATGTGCGAATATCGAGCCATTTACTAGAAAGGAAGATTTGAGGGTCAGCATAATAGAATCAAAACTATTGTCATTAGAGGAGAGACGAAAAGCCCTGAGGATATCCGAGTGGATTAGGCTATGGCACTTTCGTGCACTCCTTATCTAATGTGTGGCCTTATTGATTAGCGAGATATCAGTCTGTCTATGGGGCAACAGGAGCGTTGACACACCTATCATATACACTGTCCTACTGTTTAACGTGCTAGGACTATATGAGCCTTCCCATGCACTACTTCTTGGATATAAAGCTGTAGATTTAAGCTGGAGTGGGCGTTTAATGGATTGTTCTAATATTTGAGACCTGGAAGTAGTTGGGGTATTATCTAAAAGAGGTCTTGGGCAACAAAATGAGATCCTTTATGTTGGAATGGATTTTCGTCACCTGTTCGTATTCCCTGAGCAAATTCTGGGTGCTCATCAAAATGGTGTGTTTTGTGTGCTAGAAAGTTAGGTTCATAGTATGCCTGTTGGTACAGGGGGTTATTCCCGTTTGGTAGGTGGAAAAAGATGGGATCAATTTCTAAGTGCCTATCATAATGGTGTGTCTTTTGCACTAGAGAGTTGGATCTACTGTAAGCCTGTTGGACTGGGGATTAACCGTTCTAGCACGGAGGAGAGAATTAGGAACTGTCCCTCTACCCTTAATCTCAGCCCCATTGGGGCATGAACACTGGAACAAAACAATCTGAGAATATCATAAAGGGTGCTCGGACAGCAAACAAGCCTTAGCCGTAGGATCTTTTATCTCTGCCTTCATAAGATTAATAATGTCCCATAGCTCGTTTAATGCACTGCTTGTCTCATCAGGAATTATAGATTGTATATTGCCTGATGATCGAGACGAATGCTCCATTTTTTAAACCACTAGCATACACCAGAGCATAGCAATTGGTGCAAAGTATCTGAGGTTCAAGTGGTACATTAGATTCCTTTTGTGCACGGGAAATAATTTCATTGCTCCTTGCGAGAATAGGTGTCGCATTGTCTGGGGTAATGGGTTTAAGAGGTTGCAAGTGCTCTAGCTTTAGATCTTTTTTTGCATATATCGGGGCTACTTTTGTCGTCTCTTTTGTAGGATTTGTTGACTTAGAATTATCTTGGCATGAAATTTGCTCCACTTCCTCAATGAGGTCATCCATTACTCAATAGGTGCAGTTATTTGAAGCTGTCTTTGGGACTTCCTTACTTATGGGCTCCCCTGGGTGTTTTTCAGTGATTTTCCTTCTCCCCATTATTGATGCTAGATAGTTCACTTGGTATCATCAGAAGGCGTCCAATTTAAGAGTTTTGGACCTAGGGGGCTGCCCATGGGTAACCAGAACTGGTCAAGCAAATGAGGGAGTGCAGTGCTGCTCAAAGCTGCCCTTTTTCTGAAAGGTAACAAGGAGCAGGGAGCACGATACAATAACACCTTACTCGCCAACAAGCTACAGCCAACCATACAAAACATCAAATAGAAATCACTTAAATGCCCAGACATCAGTGCTTAGATACCTTTACACAAAATTAGAAAAGTGGTTTGTATAGGCATAGATATAAGGATAAGTGGGCCATATACGTTCGCTGGAATTTGTTAAAAAAGTAAGCAGATATAGTAAGTAGGACTTTCCGGGTCAAGAATGCTACTTTCTAGCTCGAACTCCAGTAACCAGCACTACCAGTATACTTTCATGCAGGGTCCAAACAAGTATAAAATGATGCAGGAGTACCTTGAGTAGAAAACCAAGGGGGGTGGCTCAGCCAAGCCTCTTCCGGGGCTACGATGGCGCTAAATAGCGCTTGTGGGAGGGTGTTCCTTCGCTCCTCCCCCTTCTAGTGCCAGTCGGTTTATTTCTGTTTTGACTGACTTCTGTACTCTACATACCACCAACCAACCCAGTCCGGCCAGCTCTAGAGACGTCTAAGAACGTCCTATGGTTTCATCCTGCTCTGACAGTATGTAGGAAGAAGGGTATTCACTTACAAATCCTCCAGTAGGCTACGCAAGATAAAACTTTCCTTGCTTCATGAAAACATGTCTTCTGCAAATTCTGAAAAGTGGTGTATCTGACAAAGAAAATGTTTCTGTCTAATAAAATCTCAACTGCCATCAGTAGAGGTCGAGTAATTTTTCAGATAGGTGAAAAAATTCTCTCCTCATCTGCGTTACAAGCAGACACTAAAGGTTCAAGGATTACGTTTAGGCCTTTGTTCCATTACAAAATTTTTTAAAGAGTGGATCATTTTCAGTTTAAGGTAGTCATGAGAAAGGTATCCTCATTGCTGCAGTTGCGAAACATTTCTGCTATTGAAAGTAATGAGTCTCTGCAATAGGGGTGGGCATATAACTTGCGTAATTTCGTGCAGCGGAATCATGCGGAATTACCCAAAAGTTCTGCGAGATTACGCAGAATTACACAAGAAAAGTAATTCTGCATTTAGAACTATTTTCTATGGATGTGAGGAAGCATTTTATGCTAAGAAATAGCACTAAAAGCAACAGAACATGAATAGCAAGCGCCAGCAACAGTTCGCTAAATGTGCACTTGGGGTAAGATTTTCCCCCAATTTACTCCCAACATTTACGCTAGTTTCTTGGTGCAAAATACACCCTAGCATCCAAAGTGGACATAAGGAAGCATTTTGCTCTAAGAAATAGTTCTAAATGCAACAGAACATGAATAGCGAGCGCGAGCAGTCATTCTCTAAATGTGCTCTCAAGGGATAGGATTTTCCCCCCCAAATTACCCTTAATTACACAAGTGGCCTTAATCTCTTTATTGGTAATACCATGCGGAATTACCTAAATTACTTTGCAAACTCCGGCGTTATATAAATTCCACCCAGGCTTACTCTGCAACTAACTCGCAAGCAGGAGAACTAATTTCTAGTCTTAGCAGCTAAAACTCACATGTGGATCCTGACCATATTTGTGGCCAAGGTCCTTAATCTGTCCTTAACCACAGGCAGTGTCCATGATTTTTTTAAGAGGATAGAAATGTTATCCTTATTGAAAAAATCCTCCTTATATCCTATTTTGCATGGTCCATTGCAGTAGTGCTTTAGCCGACCAAGATTCTAGAGAAAGCCTCTTTGTTTGCCTGCAGGCTCATTGAGAAGAACATGGCCTCCTAGACTTAAGCTAGTCTGTTTTTTTATGGTATGGGACTGAAGTAGCCCTGGCGGAGCTTTAGGACAAGCTACTTGCCCCTGCAGACCAGGGGAGACTTTTCCCGTTGGTCATGTTAGATTTCATGTTGCCTTTCAATTCAGTTCACCATTTGCTTCTGTTGAAGTAACTTGGGATGGTGCTGTGAGCTTCTGGCCTGACATTAAACTGGTTTCCCTCACTTCTTGATGGTCACACCTCATGTGTAAAGCTTGGTCCTTTTTAGGTCGAAGCCTACCAGACAGCTCAGCTGTCTGGTTTGCTAAAGACATCTTGGGCACGTTCGGAAAGCTTCCCTGGGAATGCATTCCGCCCATTGTTTACCATGGCTTTGTAGCTCACATTTGCTTGCTTTTTATTTGCTGACTTTATTTGTTTTAGGCTGTCCAGCTTGAGTTTGTCTCCTCCATGGCGCATATCCTTTATACCATTGCACTCTCTGTCACTCTATTCTACTCTGCACCGCTGTACTCTACGCTACTGCTCTCTACGCCACTCTAATATACTGTGCGCCACTCTACTCTATGCCACTGCACTCTGCACTAATGTACTGTAGGCTAATACACTCTACGCCACGTTTCTCTGCAAACATTCAGCTGATTTTTGTGACGGGTTAAACTCAAGGCTGATAAAGATTGCTCATTGGCTTGGGGCGAATGGCTTCATAGTGAATGAAAGGAAACCAGAGGTATTGCTTGTGGGCCCCAAGCACCTTTGTTCATCCTCTACTTTCTGCCCCCACCCCCTCCCTTACCACGAGTCTCAATTGAGTTCTTGGTTACAGTAAATAATCTGAGGGCTTCATGGCACACTAACATGACTTCAGTGCCTCATATGGGCCAAGTGATCAATAACTGCTGATTCAAGCGTCATTAACTGTGCAGAGCCCTCCATTTTCTTCCATTAAACATCCATCCGTTGGTGATCGGGAATGCCAGAAGTGATTATGGGAATGCCCTGTTTGGGGTATCTCCCTGAGCATCATTTAACAAGGCTGCAACATCTTCAAAATGCTGCAGTTTGGTTTATCTTTAGTCTTCTCATCTAAGGCATGCTTTGCACACTCGAGTCATAAGATCACCCGGCACTGCCATAGCCCACTGTCCTCTGTCACCCTCTTGCTGCTTACCATCCCCAGAACTCGCTGTAGGTCTCGAGGGGATAAAATGTATTCCTTCTTCAGGCATGCTCTCTGCATTCGTCTCCCACTCCAGGTGTGGGAAATTCAACCTTTGGACGTGTTTGTGAAAAAGAATGAAATAGCGGACTTTTCTGCTAATTGCAACTCGTGTTTTTGCTGCCCTTATGCTGTTAGTTCGAAGTGCCTAGATATGCTTGAATGCGTAGAGTGCCAGTAATAAATAAATGAAAACACATAAATAAATTGACAAAATGTAAGATGGGTCCTGTGGCCCGATAAACTAACAACGTAGCGAGAATTTGATCTAGTATTGCGATACTTCATTTTAGCTAGTTTGCCCTTTTTAAATGGCCAACATTTTGAAAAGCAGAATGACAAGTCACCTGATATTAATTCTAACATAAAATAACATGCACATAGGCACTTTGTGGTTATCTAGCACCTAGATATTGCAGAAGTGAGGTACCAACCGCTACACAAAAACAAGTTAACATCTCCTTTTATTACTTAATACTTCTTTACGTTGCAAAGAATAACATATCGCCTTTGTTATTAAAGTTACACGTTTACGATTACAACCGAACCGTGTTTTTTTCATGAGTGTTATTCTGGAACTTGTACCTGGATGTTGTCCACTTGCTTCTTTCGATAATGTGCTTTCGAGCAGCTCAGTGGTGTTCAGTGCACACAGGTGAGCATTAGTTGTACTTGAGAAGAAGCAGCGGCTAGTCAACAATAACTTCAGTGCAGTCTGCGAGGGCAGGGCACAGTAATTGCTGTATCCCTTACTCCAACAGACAGGCCTTTTTTGGTCTCCATCTTAACCTTGTCTGTCTCTAAGCTCTTGCTGGCCACTGTTAACCACAGTTCCTTTAAAATTCAGTTTCATTTGCCCCCCAGCGCCGTGGGCCTTAATGCAAGCAACAACATTGGATCCTCTGCCCCCGGTCACAGGTTTGGTAGTATAAGACAACCGTATTTGAGGTGCAGTGGGCCCCTCATAGCGGTGGGCTCAGGGGCCACTGCACCAGATGCCGTAATGATGCCGGTTTGGAAGCAGAGTAGCATGTTGGATTGATATTTCCCGCAGTTTAGAGAAAGAATTACAGGAAACAGATACGATTTGGGAGCAGCTGCTGTTTAAAAGCGTCCGCATGAATTATGGCTTTTTTCGATTTTAAGGTAATGGATTGACACCACTGAGTTGTCCCACACGTCACATACATTTGAAGCTTCGATCACAATATAAGATTTGAAGCAACGTTTCTGGACATCAGTTCCTGTGGAACAACTCCACACCACAATTAAGAGCCATAATACCAAGTCCAAGTCCTGAAGAGAATCCCGGATTTGTTAGGTATTCGAAACGCATTGGCTTTGAGTATGGGGGACTGTTGATGGGGTGTGTCATGAGGAATGTTAAATAATATTTCTCTCAGCAGCTTCTGACAACACCCACCAGTAGGTTAGGTATCCCCATCCTCTCGCAGGCAGGACAGGAAACATGTGTTGCGAAAATGAGTAACTGTCCGTCTGGTGTTAATATGAATGTAGGACTGGTTTAATTTCAGGCTGGCACACATGAGCTATTGATGTTTTTCTTGTGATTATTGATTTGTTGTTATTATTTGTTTGCAAAAACGTTCCATATATTATTATTTTTTCTCACAAAACTTTTTTTTGCACTATGTAAATGTTGTATATAGTTCTATTTCAAACATTTTTGGATTGTGCGATTTACTAATGTGGTGTTTCTTTGAAAAGACATGCTCTATTGATTTATGAATGTCTTTGTTGAAATATCAAAAATAAGCTAAATAAAGCTTGAAAACTTTGGAATTAATGGTCTAAGGTTTATCACAACTCTAATCAAAATAACCCCCCCAGACATCCTGTTTGCTTATTTCAGTAATGATGCCCAGGGCGGAAGACTACAGATACAAGGAAGGGACTCGAGGCTGCTTGGGTGGCAGCTATAAAAAGTAGAAAAGGTCAGAACCAGAACAGCCCGGCCGTTTAAATATACCACAGCAATATTTGTAAACGTGTTGAGTGTTCTTTTAAACACAGGCCTCATTATTAGAGTAGGCCCTTTTGCTGTGGAGTTAACATAGCCACATTTGAGGTAGGTCACCTGCTTCGTGGAGCTCCACTATCTGAGTAGGTCCAGAGGACAGGTCCCCTTTGGAAGCAGGCTACTCTCGCTACACTTCTCCTACGTGGATATATGTCGGAACCATGCAGGCATTTTTTCCGCATGCCTTTACAATGTGGTCCGAACCACGAACGCGTCTTTACAACGCATTCCTTTACCACGCAAGTCGTTACAATGACTTGCCTTATGGAAAGCGCTGGAGTTGGAATACTATAATTTAATATTCCAACTCCAGTCTGTGCATCAGTAGGGAAAGTGTTGGACTTAAAGTTCAACATCAATCCAACAACGCTTCCCTTAAGGCAAGTCGTAACGACTTGTGGGGTAAAGAAACGCATTATAAAGACGCGTTTTTGATTCTGACCACATTATAAAGGCACATCGTGGTTCAAGCCGCGGAGTAAAGGCTGTTTCCCCTCGTAGGCACATTTGGAGGAGGATGCTTAATCTGTGGCGCTCTCTAGCCACGTATGAAGCAGATCATTCTACCTGGCCTGAAATTTGTTCTGATTTGCTTTTTTGCTACTGTGACCCCCGCAACCATTTTCTTGCTTATGTTAACTGTAGTACCGAGCTATGATGGCTCTAATGTATACAGCTTACTTTCATTTTAGCAATAGTAAGCAAGCATTCTCAAGTAGCCTGCTTAGTGCAGAAAGTGTTACATTTTTGTATCCTTTTGATGGTCAAATGTGCTCTCTCATGGGTTTTTTCTACACCTGTAGTACCCTCCTTGTTCCAGTTTCGGCCATGTGATCTTCATTGGAGCCTTGTGTTTAAAAACCTGTACATTTATGAACAATATCATTTATGCTCAGTGAATGCAGGGGCGGGGGGACCTCTTGTGTGCCTGATTCTCTTAGACTTAGATTTTTTCTTATTAATAAACTTGTTCAGAATTTAAGAAGGTGTACGTGTGTAGATTGTCTTCAACCATTTTGGTGCTCAGGCTGGAAATGTCTACTCTTGAATGAAGTCAGGGAACGGGGGCTGTACCGCACTCCACATGAGAGATTCTACAGGGCAGCTTGGGTGGTAAACAGCCCTATTCTCGACCTGTCAATCGGATCAGACAGCCTGAGCACGTTTAAGAACACTTCATGACTTGTAAAGTCTGTTCATGTTTATTTATTGTATCACTTTTTGAAGGAACTAGAAATTGTCATCTAGAAGGTGTTGACAAGGCACATCGATTTGGGAAGGTAGAGAGGAGTATCAATGCTATCTATCGTATAAAGCAGGTGGTGCTAGAATAATGCGGAAAGGGGAAGAGAAATGTAGGAGCACCAGGACTCTAGCACAGACCCTAATGGACGTATGTGTGTATGAAACAAGGAACACTGATCCAACCGCACCAGAACTTTTCCATTATCAACAGGATGTGACTGAAGAATTTCTAAAGCAAGGGGGGTAGCAGACAAGAGAGAAAACACCTTTCCTGTTTACTCCATGGGAACATGGAGAAAAGAGCTGTTAGCCCTACCTGCAGTCTCTTCCGTTATGTACCCAACCTCTCCACAGGATGAGCTCTATGTTTTCCTGGACATATGTCAGGATATATTAACAGAAATTGGAGCAAAAACAACAAAACAAGAACAACTGCAGGCAAAAGAGGCTTGCGTTCATGCAATATACCATCAGTATGGACAAAGCAATGGGTTTGGCTTCCTAATTAGGATGGGAAGAAGTCCTTTCCGGAGGAAGGTACTTTTGATGTGGAGAGCTGGAATAACCTTAGAAAAATATCAAAACAGCCCACTGATAGAGATCTTGGCCAGTCTTCCCGAATTGGCACAAGGAAACTAACAAAGTCCCAACTACGGGGTATAAAAGAGACCCACAAAAAACTCAACTTCCAGAGTACCCATTTGAGGGACAGGGTTAGGGTAACCCTGGGCGGGTAACTCCGCTCCGCCAGCGGAGTTTGCAAAGATTTGCCTACTCCGTGGCGAACGCGGATTAGGCAAAAAACTCCACCTCCGTGGCGGAGCGGAGTTAGCTGTTCCCTCCCGCCTCCCAAAGTCTTTAAAACCGTAAAAGAAGGCACTTGCCTGGTGTCTGCCGCCTCCCCTGCCTGGCCGCTCTCCGTCCTGCTCCTCGGTCCTCGCGTCCCCTTCTGTAATTAAAAAAACACTACGTTGTACACTTGACGCGCGTGCGCACACGCGTCAGACGTACAATGTAGTGTTTTTTTTAATTACAGAAGGGGACGCGAGGACCGAGGAGCAGGACGGAGAGCGGCCAGGCAGGGGAGGCGTCAGACAACAGGTAAGTGGCTTCTTTTTTACATTTTTAAAGACTTTGGGAGGGGGAGGGAGCGTAGCGTATTTCCACAGAGTTTTTTTTAAACTCCGTGGAAATACGCGTAGAGGTGCTACGCCCAGGGTTAGGTTAGGGTTGGTACTGGCTGTTCCACCACATCCATATTTCTTTCCCCAAATTACATCCCAAAAAAGAGACCAGTTGGAGGAAAAGGAGAAGGATTTTTTAGATTGCTTAAGCTTTCCCATGCTGGCAGATGCCAGAGGTGCACCAGCTCCTAAAAACGGGCAGCCACTGGGAAGGGTACCTGTGAATAGAGTGGAGGTGGGCACAGTGAATACAGAAAGCACAGCGAGTTGCATGACTGATAGCAAAGCACTAGAGGATGGTGCGGCACACGCAGACAACATAACATCACATACATCTTCCAGGTTGGATTGTGTATGATAATTAAATATTACTTTATATTAAAAGAACTAGAAATTTACTGAAAAAAACAAAGGTGAAAGCAACGTTATAGGTAGGTGAAATGTTCAGTAGCAACGTAAAGCTGTAAACTCTAAAACCCACTGACATTCACCAGTTATAGTTATCTCAGGAAATTATGGTCTGTAGCTAATCACTGCCTGGCAATGCAAGAAAGAAAAAAAAGAGTTGAATGAATCTACATTGATGTCTTAACAAATATGTTATCATATTATAAAAGTAAGAGACTGGAGAGGAATGGGCAGATTGAGTGAGAGGAGTTGCAATTGGGAGGAAGAGCGGGAAGGAACCCAAAACAGGACCCGGAAGCTTCTGCCCCTCCTGGAGCTTGTTTTTGTTTCAGTTGTGGACAATTAGGTTACTGGAAATGGGAATGTCCCAGCTTAATTTCTAATACATCCTTCCAAGTCAATCAGCCCAAGTTTACCTAGCTTTCCAAAAGCCAATATCCTACTTTTTGGCCAGACTGAGAGATGCTGACTGCTCTGTAACACCCTAATTCTGCCAGGACCGGAGGCTCAGATTATGCCATTCTTCCTTTGCTTTATTTTTCAGCAGCCATTTCCAAAGATATATAACAAAACTACTACTCCCAAGAACAGCAGGGAGTAGGAAAAAAAGTTTTAACAGTATTCCTTCCTCTCTGTCCACAGTCCAGCCTCCACTTGGTCCCTTCACTGTGTTTCCTCTGCCTCTTTCTTCGCTGCTCAGCAGCAAGTTAAGTCATATTTTTTACTTGTCTCTCTTCTGGGGGGAGGTTATTGTATTAATTCTGGTATTGTACGATGCCGTTTTGAACTGCCTGTTTCTCTGCAGATTCTCGGTGGTCGCGGGACGCGTTTTGCGTACCTTATGCGACTATATCCCCTGAGTGTTGCAGTGAGGTCCTCCCACCGCTTGGGGGCACTGTGCCCTCTCTCTAAGCAGAGGGAGTCAGGCACTAACCATAGAATGCTGATGAACGCTGCCTGGTAGAGAGCCTAGCCCGGTCCCCAGCCTCCTGAGTGACGCCCGTTTGGGTCTGTAACCCCCTGTTTCCCTTTACGCCCTCTAGGGTCTGTATTTGGCTGTGTTTGTGATGCCCTGCGGGGTTGTATAGGTGGCTGCAGCACCACGTGGGACACTATCCTTGGGGGGCAAGAGCACTTTTCATTCATCACAGGGCGTCAGTGTCCTCAGCGCTCTGCCCATAAAGTTGTGTGCCTCCGGCCCACCCAAATTGGCCTGGGCTCCCTCCCAGCTTGAATCTACCCACACACTGAGTGCATACTGTTAGTATAGTGCTACCAGCGCTTAAGGGACTGCCTACCGCCCATAGTGGGTACTACATTACCTACCTGTCATGCAGGACCAGGACCAATATTTGGAGGAGGACTCTTTGTCCTTCCTGCCGTGGGACGACGATTTCTATCAGGCAGTAGATGTTTCCATTTACAGGGCTGTGAACCAGGCCATGGAACTCTTAGAACAGCGCCTCTCTGCGCAAATTGCGCGGGAGTGTGCCAGGTGGGCCAAACCCATCCCGAATTCCTCAGAGGTCCCCAAGACACTGCAGGATGAGGGGACCCCCTCCTGCGAAGAAGCAGTGCAACCCTGGGATGGATGCTGACACGATTGCATGCCTGAAGCAGGCCTTTTTAGCGCAGGCTCCCCCTCGCAGTCAGTACCGGCGGCCCCATATTTTCGAACCTACCCAATATTCATAGCCAAAAGGCTCTGCCTTTACTCTGGTCTGACCATTTTTTAGTAAATTTTAGGTTGGTGTTTGATTCACAGTCTAATAGTTGGCGGGGGTATGCCCAGACGTGGGTCCCTTGCTCACTTTGCCACTGGATTCAAGCAAGCCTGGCTGATGACGGCTGGAATGCCAGAAACCGGTCCTAGGATGCTTGTTTCTGGTCCAGGGAAGACATGGCTTGGCAGTTCGGGCTGGACTGTTCCCATGAGGCACAGGGTCAGACTGATTTGCATATGGCCATGTCTGAACTGGGGTGGTGGAGTGAGCTAAAGAATGATGATGGATTAAACCCAGATCAGTTGACTGGGGGTGAGTGTTTGATTGGCTCAAACGTTCCGTCCATCATCCCCTTTTGTATCGCTTTGTTCGCCCTAAGTTGGCGGGGGTATGCCCAGACGTGGGTCCCTTGCTCACTTTGCCACTGGATTCAAGCAAGCCTGGCTGATGACGGCTGGAATGCCAGAAACCGGTCCTAGGATGCTTGTTTCCGGTCCAGGGAAGACATGGCTTGGCAGTTCGGGCTGGACTGTTCCCATGAGGCACAGGGTCAGACTGATTTGCATATGGCCATGTCTGAACTGGGGTGGTGGAGTGAGCTAAAGAATGATGATGGATTAAACCCAGATCAGTTGACTGGGGGTGAGTGTTTGATTGGCTCAAACGTTCCGTCCATCATCCCCTTTTGTATCACTTCAAAATGGAGGGCATTCACCTTCTCAGGGACGTGCTGAGGCCTCTCGACTGGATGGTCCGGCTAGACCTGAAGGACGCATACCTCACCATCCCAGTATTTGCCCCTCACCGCCGTTTCCTGTAATTCAGGTGGGACGGTTGGGTTTTCCAGTTCACCACTCTGCCTTTCGGGCTATCCTCAGAGCCGTGGTGTTTCACGAAGGTCCTCTGACCGGCTGTGGAGTTCCTAAGGGCGCTGGGCATTCGGATGATCGTGTACCTGGACGACATGCTGTTCCTGGCCCAATGCCCCAAGACACTGACCAGTCACTTTCAAACAGCAGTCAACTTATTGCCACTCAGCTTTATCCCATTAAACAACTATCAGCTGGGGGTAGAACTAATAAAACCCAACCCAAAGAGTTTACTTTTTTTAACCTAAATTGTAGATCTCTTGCGAAACATAAGGAGGATATTTTTAATCTTCTTTATAACTCACAACCTCAGCCAGATGCAATCTTCCTCACGGAAACATGGCTACACGAAAGCTCCGGCCCTGATATTGCAGCGGCCTTACCGCCAACCTACACAATTGTTAGGAAAGACCGAGGAGATAAAATCGGTGGCGGTATTGCGATTATCTTTAAAAAAGGTTATTCGTGTAAATGGGAGACACCACCTTGTGGAGGTTGTGAAGCAGGCTTCTTTCGATTACTCCTTACTTCTCAGTTCACACTGACTGGCTTCCTGGTGTATCGCCCCCCTGGCGCAGCAGGGCTATGGGCGGCAAGCTTTCCTGACATCATTGCCCCTTTTCTACTCAATGCAGCCAATTTTACCATTGTGGGCGACCTTAACATTCACTTTGACAATCCTACATGCAAGATTGGCTCCAGCTTGATTGCCGATCTAGAAGCCATGAACATACCACTCTGTAATACGGGTCCTACGCACAGGGGTGGCCACTTGCTTGACCCCATATTTTCGAACCTACCCAATATTCATAGCCAAAAGGCTCTGCCTTTACTCTGGTCTGACCATTTTTTAGTAAATTTTAGGTTGGTGTTTGATTCACAGTCTAATAGTTCGGCCATCTCCGCACCTAAAGTTAGGAGCAGAAATTGGAAGAAACTAGATATTGACTCATTAAATCAACATCTGGTGAGCAATACTCCTGATTTGACTCCCATTCAAATCTCGGACACAGCTACCATCCACACTTGGATAACGGCATCTGTGAACACCTGCCTTCCCATTTCACTTAAGAAATTAAATAATCACCGTCCTCCTGCCCCATGGTTCACCGAAAAATTAAAAATTGAAAAAACAAAATGTAAGGCTTTAGAAAGATGTTGGAGGAAGGATTATGCCTTAGAATCCAAGCAGTGTTATAAAACTGCTAAGAGAGAATATAATGCCCTATGTAAAGCAGCGCGTGCGGAATATGTGAACAAAACTATCACATCAGCACAAAATAATGCAAAAGTCTTGTTTAAATTAGTCGGCGACCTCTCGGGAGCAACCTGTCAACCGGTACCCCCGACACTTGATGAAGCACACTGTGAAATTGTGGCGAAGTTCTTCATCGAAAAAGTAGAAAAGATCCATGCAGAGCTTGAGTCGGCAACTACTAAATGGTACAGCATTTAATGAATCCATCCCCCACTTCTGACTGTAACAGCCTAGTCGGGTTCTCGGACTCGGCATCTACCATGAAAGTAACAAACTGGCAACCCTTAGACCCTTTATCTTTCAGTTCCATTTTAAATAGTCTTAAATCAGGCTCCCCTAATGACCGACTTCCAGTCAATATTCTTCAAAAACTGAATTCCTCTTCATTGAGGATCATCATGGATCTACTTAATGCCTCACTGAGGGAAGCCACTTTACCTGCAGAATGGAAACACGCAATGGTTCTTCCTCTTTTGAAGAAACCAAATGCGGATCCAGCTGAGCCTTCCAACTTCCGCCCAATTTCCCTACTCCATGTTTTTTCTAAGATCCTAGAAAAACACGTGAATCAACAGCTTACACGGTTTGTGGAATCCAATAACATCTTACACGGGTCCCAATCAGGCTTTAGAGCCGGTTACTCCACAGAGTCTACTCTCTTAGGAGTTACCGAAACAATACGCCTGCTTCTGGATAAAGGGGAAACGGTGGCACTCATTCTATTAGATCTGAGTGCCGCCTTTGACACGATATCTCATTCTACACTTCTAAAAGCTCTCCAGTCCCTGGGAATTGTTGGATCAGCTTTGGAGTGGATTAAAAACTTCCTCACCAACAGGACTTTTCAGGTTTTCTCTCCATTGGCTTGCTCCAAGACCTATTCATCTCCTCATGGAGTGCCTCAGGGATCGATACTCAGTCCTATGCTATTCAATCTTTACGTCAGCCCTTTAGCTACCATCGCGGAAGAGGCTGGGTTGTCAATATTCTCTTATGCGGATGACACCCAGCTTCCCTTTTCACTATCCGCCAATGACAAATCCAGTGTTTCATCCCTACAGTTAGGGCTATATAAAATTGCCAACTGGATGCACACTAACTGCTTAAAGCTAAATGGAGGAAAAACTGAGGTTTTGATCATGGGGAAGGATAAAGATCTTTGGGGCTCGCATCACTGGCCGCCTGAAATGGGTGAACTTCCTAAACCTGTACAAACTGTACGTAATTTGGGCATAGTGATTGACAATCAGCTGACTATGAAACAGCAAGTAGCGAATACCACTTCTATTTGCTTCACTATTCTCAAATGGCTCCGTAAGATATTATGGATGATGCCTGAATCTACTCAAAGAACAGTCATCCAGGCCCTAATCATGTTGAGGCTTGATTATGGCAACGTCCTTTATCTAGGAGCAAATAGGGAATTAGTACGCAAGCTGCAGGTGGTGCAGAATTCTGCGGCCAGGCTACTTCGTCAGGTATCGACAACATCCTCCATCACAGGCTCTTTGCGTGATCTCCATTGGCTCAGGGTTGACCAACGGACGAAATTTAAGGCCTTATGCTATATGCATAAGATTAAGCTTGGTACAGCACCCCATTACCTATGCTCCCTAGCCCAGATATATCTTCCGCCCCGTCTACTTCGCTCCGCATCCCAAGCTAACTTTATAGTTCCTAGATTTAAACTTTCACGTATGGGCGGGCGCTCCTTCTCGTACCTGGCCCCAATGTTGTGGAACTCACTACCTTCCCCACTTCGCCATAAAATTAGCCATAAAAGCTTCCGCAAAGGCCTGAAGACCTGGCTTTTCAACCAGTAAAAAGTTTTCCCGATTTGTCTGCAATCTGTCCTGTGCGCCGGGAAACCTCCGGGTAGCTGTGCGCCTTATAAATTTAATTTAATAATAATAATAATAATATTTCAAGGGCTGGGCTTCGTCATCAACGAGAAGAAGTCTCTTCTTACCTCGGTACAAAGCGCGACCTTCCTGGGTTTCACGTTAGATTCCAACTCCTCGACCCCAAGCCTGCCGGCCAGGAAAATGGCAAAGATCAGGCACGAGCTTCACCAAACTTTGGCCAAATCACATACCTCTCTGCGCCAACTGGCTCGCCTGGTGGGCCTTCTCTCCTCCTCAATCCAGGCCATCTTTCCTGGCCCTTTGCACTACCACGCGTTGCAGCGCCTCAAGGCGCATCATCTCAGGAGGGTGCTGACTTATTCACAATCCGTCCCTCTTACAGCGGAAGCGAAGGAGGATATGGTTTGGTGGCTTACCCACATGGAGGCGTGGAACAGGAGAGCAATCTTCGGCTCCGCACCAGACATCCTGATCGAGTCTGACGCCAGCCGTTCAGGCTGGGGCGCTGGATGCGGAGAATTTTCCACAGGTGGAGTCTGGTCGGCACAAGAACAGTCGTTACACATCAACTGTCTGGAGCTACTGGCGGGCTCGTTCGCGGTTCAGTGTTGGATGAGGGACCGAGTACAGTCTTGTGTCCTCCTCAAGATGGACAATATTTCCGTCGTCAGATACATCAATCATGTGGGCGGCACCAGGTCCTGTGCGCTGGTGAACCTCGCCAAGGAATTTTGGAACTTTTGCCTAGCCAACCAGGTGTCGGTCACGGCGGAGTATCTCCCGGGTTGCGTGAACGAAGTGGCGGACTGGCACTTTCGTCATCTCTTGGATTCCAGTGTTTTAAAACTGGATCCCCAAGTGTTCTCCCAGCTGATCTATTTGCCTCAAGGCTGGATCATCAGTTACCGAGGTTTTTCAGCTGGAGACCAGATCCTTAGGCGGGGCGACGGGTGCGGTCCTCCAGGACTGGCATCGGGAACAGGGCTATGCGTTTCCCCCTTTCTCCATGATCACGCGTGTGTCTCTGCCCACGTTCGCTGCCAACAGGAGGAGGTTGTGTTGATCACCCCTCTTTGGAGGTCTCAAGTGTGGTTCCCAGTTCTTCTGGAACTTTCCTTGGATTTCCCAATCCGACTCCCCCACTTTCCTCACATCCGGAGCTCAATCCTCACCACCTGGTAGTGGAAGGGATGCTTCGGTTGATGGCCTGGTGGATCTCTGGCGACGCTAGTTGCTCCCGGGCCTTTCGGGACATGCTGAGTCCTTGTTATCCAAAGCATGGGTGGATAGCACGACCAAAAGATACCGTTCCGCTTGGAACAGATGGCACCATTGGTGTTTGCGACGGGGTGCCGATCCCATGGGCGCAGATGTAGTCCATGTCCTCAATATTCTGGCGAGCCTTGTGGAGGAAGGGTTAGCTTACCGCTCTATCAATACCTTCCGTTCGGCAATCTCAGCGGGTCATTCTCCCATCCAGGGGTCTGCTGCGGGCGAGCACCTGTTTATTTGTAGGCTCCTTAGGGAAATTTGCCTATCCCTTCCACCGGAACCACGCTACTCTGCATTGTGGGATGTGAATCTGGTGTTGAATCTTTTCCTATCATGGCAACCGAATAGATTTCTGTCACGCAAAGATCTCTCAGTGAAATTGGCAACCCTATTATGCCTGGTTTCTTGCAGGCGCGTGTCTGACGTACAGGCCCTAGACATCTCAGCCAGAGTGTTTTCCCCGGTAGAAGGACCAAATGTCATACCAGGGTGATTTCCTGCCCACCATCTCGAGAATTACCCAAGCTGTGTGTGGTAGAGTGCCTCCGAACATATGAGGAATTGACAGAGGAGGTATGTCCTCCGAGTCAAAGACAGCTGCTTATCGTATTACGAAAACCGTACAAGGCAGTTTCATCACTGACCATAGCCAGATGGGTACGTTGGGTAATGCAGGAGGCGGGGATAGACAAAAAGAATTTTGGTGCTCACTCAATGAGAGGGGCAATGGCCTCTAAGGCATTTTCGCTCGGAGGGCATTCGGAAGATCTTATGCGCGCTGCCGACTGGTCCTCGGATTCGACCTTTAAGAGGTTTTACTTTAAGCCAGTGTTGGATGTCGCTCAGCTGGTGGTGGATAAGCTTTAAACTGGCATAATCTGAGCATCCGGTCCTGACATAGAATGAAAATTTGCCTAACTCTAGTACAGGTAAGTTTCAATTCTATTAAGGACACGGAGGCAAGGATCATCCCACCCCGCGATCGATGAAGACGGGGACCTTCCCCATTCCGGAGTAAGTACTTTGTTTCAAAGTTCAGTTAAAATGTTGGTTACATGCTTGGTTATTGCCTATGGTCATGTATTGTATAACAGTGCCTGTTGTGTTTTGCTTTGATGACTTGTTCATATTGGACTTGGTTCTGACGCTGCCTGTTGTTGCAGGAAATGATGGATCCAAACAAGGCGCGTGGAGTTTGTAGAGGAGCTGTTCGCGCGAAGAAAGAGGAAGAGGAAACACAGTGAAGGGACCAAGTGGAGGCTGGACTGTGGACAGAGAGGAAGGACTCCTGCTAAAACCTTTTTTCCAACTCCCTGCTGTTCATGGGAGTAGTAGTTTTGTTATATATCTTTGGAAATGGCTGCTGAAAAATAAAGCGAAGGAAGAATGGCATAATCCTCGCTTCTGTGTCCTTAATAGAATTGGAACTTACCTGTACTCGAGCTAGGCAAATTTTCATTCCCATAGACTAGAATGGGCCCTATGTTAAATGTGTGATAGGTGGGGAACCCACTTTGTGCCTTAGTGATACTGGTGCTAGCCGGTTGGCACTGAAGAACTCCTCATTCCTTTCACTACCTTAGTCATGCTTGCCAATCAATGCAGTTGGCATTTCAAATATAATAGTACAACACAGTATTACTGATTCCCATCAATATTAAGCCTGGGCATAGTTCGCGAAGTAGCGCTACGCAAAGCTACGCAAAGTGCAGTTCGCACTACGCGAGCTACGCGTAGCACTACGCGAACTGCGTAGTGCACTGTTCGCAATGATTGCACAGTGCCGGATGCTTGTCCGCACTGTGCAATCATTGAAAACGGCATCTTGCACTGTGCGAGCTGTCTTTTACTGCCGCTCGAGTAGATTTTTACTCGAGCGGCAGCTTTCTCAACGCGGACTGGTAGTTTCTCATCGCGAGCGGTCGCGAGCATACACGACCACTCGCAATGAGAAACCTGACCTCCCCGCGTTGAGAATCTCGCCGGGAGGTTTATTTTCCACGCTCGCGATCGGCAACTTGATGTTGCTGATCGCGAAAGAGGAAAAAGTCTCGCCGGGATGTCATTTTGCTTCCTCGCGGTCGCCAACTTGACGTTGAGGACCGCGAGCAAGCAAAAAATGACCGCTGCACTACGCTACGCATGTTTGCACTGTGCTACGTGCAATTCGCGTTGTGCGAAGTAGCGCAAACTTCGCAAACTACGCGAGCGTAGCGTAGTGCTTTGCCCAGGGTTAATCAATATTACCATAGATCCATTACTGATCATCATGCCTTTTTGTTGAGCCCTACCTCCCCCTTGAACCAGTTGGGCTGAGACTTCCAATGTAAGTTGAATTGTACTGTGTACTGCACTAATGAAGGTTCCTATTTAAAAATACCTAAAGGTAATGAAAATTACTCTGAAGCGGAAGGGAACCCTTTGTGGATCGTCTGCAAAATCCTGAAAAAAAAGCAAGAATCCTTCCAAGTGTTGCAAAGTTTTATGTAACTATAGACAGAGATCTGAAGCTTATAGTGAGAATGCGTAATGTTCCAGGTTCAAATATTTTATTTAGAATTTTAATGAATACTAAATACAAGCCAACAAGTGTTTCACGTCTCCTAAAAAATGTTATGCCATTTCTTCAGGGCTTGTTATAAAAGGATTTTACACATTAACTTTTACATAAAAGAACAAGAGTAACATAGCCATACGAGAATTAACCAAAAAGGATTATGCAAATTGGGGAATGGAAAGATTGATTCATTAAGAAAAAACAGACTAACATGAATAGTGTTTATCTTCATGTAAACAAAATCTGAAAACAATGTATTCATTGGTTTTATAGATTCTATAAACAAACTACCCAAATGAATTCAGCTAGAATAACACATAATCTAGTAGTTCATCACATCTCAAAAGTTTATTAGCAGACCCCAAGTGAAAAAATCTGTCCAAAAGAGAATCCATCAAAATCCAATCCAAATGAAATAGTATTTTCTATGAGAAATGATAGCATGAGAAGAACTGAAACCATTACAACTCCTTGTTCAAACCGACAGGAGCGACTGTATAAAAGGTCCTTTACTTCCAACCTTACAGAATAAGGACACAGAGGATAAGGTAAAAGCAAAAGAGAAAGAAAAGGAAAGACAACATTTGTCTTAATACTGCCCTCACACACTTTGCAGTGTCATGCTTCATCATAGGGCCGCATCTGACGTCCCGGTGCAGACCAACACCATGGACGGAGCGCAATTATTTTAGATATCTATGTGAAGAAAAGTGGTGAGGGTACAGAAGAAAGTGGTGGAAAAAACACACCGACATAAACCCACAACAAAGGGATATAAAGGAAAAGATATTCCCTTCAGAAGGGACCAAAAGAGTGCAGACACACACAATTAAAACAACCTAAGGGGAAACTGCCATCACTCTTTATTAAAGTGACCCCTTGGTAGGATTAAAAAATCAATAAACGGGATAATCAGGGGAGGTAAAGACCCCTATATCCCTGCTGCAATTACCAACATGTTTCAGCCATTATTTCACGCCCAACAGGGTCGCTCTGGCATTCGTCAGGGTGTTTTTTGTCCCAAGTTACCTGGTCTTCACCCCTAATTGGAGTTATTACCTTATGTCAACAGGCTAGAGTCCTGCAAGATAGTATACTCTGGGAAATTTCCGAGAGAAAACAATTTCACGGGTTTATTAGAAATTCTCCAAACCCGGGACCTTTGTGGGACCGTGGTCTTGTAGTCACACTTACTCCAAAGAACGACTCAACTTCAGGTCCTCACGCAGGTCCTCGGGTGGACCTGCGTGAGGACCTGAAGTTGAGTGGTTCTTTGGAGTAAGTGTGACTACAAGACCACGGTCCCACAAAGGTCCCGGGTTTGGAGAATTTCTAATAAACCCGTGAAATTGTTTTCTCTCGGAAATTTCCCAGAGTATACTATCTTGCAGGACTCTAGCCTGTTGACATAAGGTAATAACTCCAATTAGGGTGAAGACCAGGTAACTTGGGACCAACACCCTGACGAATGCCAGAGCGACCCTGTTGGGCGTGAAATAATGGCTGAAACATGTTGGTAATTGCAGCAGGGATATAGGGTCTTTACCTCCCTGATTATCCCGTTTATTGATTTTTTAATCCTACCAAGGGGTCACTTTAATAAAGAGTGATGGCAGTTTCCCTTAGGTTGTTTTAATTGTGTGTGTCTGCACTCTTTGGTCCCTTCTGAAGGGAACATCTTTTCCTTTATATCCCTTTGTTGTGGGTTTATGTTGGTGTGTTTTTCCACCACTTTCTTCTGTACCCTCACCACTTTTCTTCACATAGATATCTAAAATAATTGCGCTCCGTCCATGGTGTTGGTCTGCACCGGGACGTCAGATGCGGCCCTATGATGAAGCATGACACTGCAAAGTGTGTGAGGGCAGTATTAAGACAAATGTTGTCTTTCCTTTTCTTTCTCTTTGCTTTTACCTTATCCTCTGTGTCCTTATTCTGTAAGGTTGGAAGTAAAGGACCTTTTATACAGTCGCTCCTGTCGGTTTGAACAAGGAGTTGTAATGGTTTCAGTTCTTCTCTGTTGAGTGAGTTTTCGTTGATGACAGGGGAGTCAGAGAAGGCTTTTTTTCCCTAGTCTCTCTTCTTTGTGATATTTAAATGATAGCATGAGACACAAATTAATTACCAAAATTATAAGCAAAAAGCATTTGCAGCGATATCTTACTGCCAACCTGTGGATAATAGACAGTTCTTAAAGATACATAATTTGCTGTGGCTATTAAATTAAGGCTCCAAACAAAAGCCACAAAGATACCTTTGAAAGTATAGACCCATACTCTTTGAAAGGAGAAAGAAGCCATAATTGTCTAAATCCAATAGTTAAAAAGTTGGTGAATGTCAGGAGAATCCCTTTGAGAGAGAGTGTGCATTTACTTAACAGCTTGGTAGCCACACTTCTCCAAGAGCCAAGAGTAAAAAGCCTCAACCACTGCGGTTGGGCCCAGTGACCCTTGTGTGTCCCATGGCCCTCTGACAGGTGTTCTGACAGGATCCTTCATTCACTTGTAGATGGACTTCATCCATTTTCTTATGTTTTAGTGAAAGTGTGTATGTTTGCAGGTTGGATTGTGGCATGTCATTCTCATGCATACGCTATCACAGTGACTAAAAGTCTAATCAGAATTTTTATACCTACAGTTCATCTGCGACTTTCCAGTTACCAGGGCTCCCACTTTGTTTCCTCCGTAGAGCAAGAACTATGCAAGCCTTTAGGAATTAAACAACAGTTCCATTGTGCATACCACCCTGAGTCCTCATGGAAAGTTGAGTGCTTTAACTGTATCTTGAAAGCAAACTAGTGAACATATGTTTTGAAATCACTCTCAAATGGCCTGATGCCCTAACCATGGCACTCTACTCACTTTGAGCCATACCTACAGCCCATGCCTCTTCTGGCCAACCCTTCAGTGACACTGGCCGTCCTTGACTTAAGTGATGACGTAACTCCTCAAAATTACAAACAACGTATTCACTGTTGCTGCAGCTTCTGTTTAATCAATCAATCAGGGGCTTGTAAAGCGCGGCTACTCACCCGTGAGGGTCTCAAGGCGCTGAGGTGGATGCGGGGTTATGGATCAATTGGAATGGTAACAATAATACCAAGACTTTGGTGGGCATCAGTTTCATGTTAGCCAAACGCAATATATCAGCAGATATTGGAGGAGGAGCAACGCTGCCACAGTGGCGGATGGCGAAGGGGCATGGACACAGAGAAAGCAGTCACCAGAGCGCAGGGGGTGTCTGCAGAAATATTATAAATCATGGAATGTATCTACCAGATTGTCTGTTTCCCTTATGGGATGAGGGAGCTGCTGAGTCAGAAGGGGCAAGAGGCCAACTACACCCTGGCCGCCCCCACCCCCGGAATCGATGCTATCTGTACTGTGAAGACACTTGTTTGCTCTTCCTTGAGCAGTACCGACACATTCTTAAGCTCTCTTATTGCAGGATCTGTGCTCACTTGTTCCCTGGTGCCCGAGGAGTCCCATGGTCCCTTTTCCTTTTGATGAAGCACAATAATGGCTTGATTTGTACATACATGGGAACTGCTCCGAAGAATGTGACAACGTTTCCATCTCTTTGCCTCTGTTGAGTTGAGGTTTCCTTTCCTCCGACTATCAGCATAAGTCCGCTGCTGTTCACTGCTCATGCTGCCCCTGGAATTGCCCGTGCAGCCCGAAACCATAGCAGATGTGGTTTACCGGCTAGTGCGGCCGACTTTGAAGCTGGGGAACCAGGTTCCAGTCTGGTGGGAGGCTCAAACATCCTGGGATTCTGGGCAAATCACTTAATCTCCCCGTCCTAAAAATGAATGTGCCTGTCTGTAATGCAAACGGTGCTCACTCGTGTAAAGCGCTCTGATACCTTCGGGTCGAGTTCGCGCTATATAAAACTGCAAAACAAAAAAGTAGAAAGCTTTCTATCGGGTGCCACGTTTGGAGCAGGCCTCTCTATCTAGGGACTTCTCTAGCCACACTTGAAGTAGGCCGTTCTGGCAGGGGAGCTACTTTATGTAAAGCTCGCCAGTCACCTTCGAAAATGGGCCGTCTGCTGCTGCCCGTGCGTTTCCTCTGCTCCCAGCCGCCGACCTTTTCTTTACATAAACTAGGGGCCCGCTTGCCACGCGGAGCTAAGAGTAATTACATTGAATGCGGGTGGATGGCATCAATTCGCATGGCAGTGTTTACCTGAATGGTGGTGGGGGGATGTGGGGGGCAGACCACGACTGACACTGCTGGTATTGGATTTCCCTTTCAGTGCAGATCAGAGAGGGGCTCGCAGGCGAGGGCTGTGGTAGGAAGACAGCCGTTGCATGAACAGCCCTATTGAATTCCACTCGCACCCCAAGGGGGAGCGGGCCCTCCGGGTCAGGGATAACTGAACCCCATCTGGGAAGCTGCCGCTTGGAAGCTCTGGATTGAATAAATGTGGAGGAGAGTGAATTACATTGCAATCCCTATGGAGGGAGAACCCCCCCCCCCCCTCCCCCCCTGTGGGCAGTCATGGGAGATGTCAGTGAAGGTGTGCGTTTTTGTTGAAGGGAGGGGGCTACGGACGAGGAGCTCGCGGCTGAGCACACATGGAAATGGTATTTAGCACTCTCCAGGAGATGATGGTTTAATCTGTGACCCATAGCACCGCATCCCAGCCGCCCTGTTTACGTATCGCCACTGGCGGCCCTGTGCTCGCCTGCTCGGTACAAATGACTCTTTGAGGCAGGAGCCTCCGTCCGCCTCTGCTTTCTTTCCCGCTTCTGACCCGTCCTTCTGCGCCCGCTGAGTAGCTGGGCCGTGGGCCCGTGAAGCCATTCCAAGCCTCCTCTCCTATCCCGGAAGAGCGGCATTTACGCAACTCAGAGGTGCGTGACCATGACGTGGCTCTAGTACGCCACTGCTCAGTGGCAGTCACACAGTCTGTTCGGTCTTCTAATGGGTGACATTGTCCCTCCCTGGTTCTTTCTGGCCCGTGTGCCCACCTGACACCCACAGAGCAGTGACTGGAGGTAGATTAGAAAGGAAGATGTGTTTTGGGCAGATGAAGGGCACGCTTCTCGAAGCTGTTGGTTTAGAAAAGGGAGCTTTTGGAAGAACGGGTTTTCCCAATAAAACAGTTTCCCCCGCAAGTGAATCTTACAGAGATATGAGGACAGTAGAACAAGTATACCTGTTCATGCTAAAGGCATCATAAAAGGTTTTGCACGTGTGCAAAAACACACCCTGGTGAAGTTGTGTTGGTCACAGTTGCGGTATTCTGTAGAATATTAAATCATGATAGGCAGGTGGTGTGCACATTTATATGTAAATATTTTGTAGCAGACTGCTTTTTAACCTGTAAACACTTCCGTTTTTGGCAGATAGACGCAATAAGGCAGAGTTAGAAGAAACGATTTGTCCAGGATCACACGATGTAGACTAGAAAGACCATATCAGACCTTGTGTCTGCTTATTTCAGGCTAAACTGACAACCAAATACTCATTTGCATAACCAAATGCTCTTACCTGCATGTGTAACTGACTCACCACTGCTCGCTCACCTCTATTCTTATCTTCTTTCACTTCTTCGCCTTTGATGCGGTCGATTAAAGACTTGTCCTTGAATAAGACAGATGGGGCTGAGGGACAAGGGGAACAATCCCCACTCTCAGAATGCGAATTCTCATTTTACTGCGTCTAAATGCGTTGCTCATAATACAAATGTCTCCGAGTTCAGACTGAAGCATGCACTCCATTTTTTCCAAACATATTTGCTTCCTTCATCGGAAGAGAAAAAGTTAAGGGCACAAGCTCACTCTCTGTCGATTGTCTACACTGGAGTAATCAGATTCAAGTGAAGCAAAATGAGTTATGCACATTCACACTCATGCCACTGACTCATACAGACTCCTGACAAAGCTTGTGCATGACTCTTCTGTGGGTCACACTTACACCAACACAGGTGCACTCACTCATCAATATGAGTTGAAAAGATAGGCAGTGCTGCACTGCTATGTTCACTTGGCCTGTGGAAGGAACTGTGCTGCTTGTACTGAACAGACATGTGGTGTGTGAGAGAGATTAGAAGACTGAGGAAGTTAGGCTCGACATCATCTCAAAAGCCTGTTTTGGAGCCAATACCTGGGTTCAACTGATGGAGTCATTTGCAGCTGTGTGGTGACAAAGAAGAAATTGAATGACTAGTAGGCACTGTACTGGGGTTACCCTTTGACTTCTGGAGTGTCCTTTTAACGATGATATAAAAAGGTTTGCACAAGGCACCGTCTTATTGTCTATTACTAAACATATAGTCTTTGAAAGTACTTGCTTTAACTTAGACGAATCTTTCTTGCACATTTTCAATGTAGCCTATATTATGCTGCATGTACTACATGTTTAAAGTAAAGACACGTTTTCTCGGTGCATTCTGCCACAGGCTAAGCTTGCGTAGCACTATATGTACCAATGGGTTAACGTGTTACTGCAGGGATCTTTGTTTGAAATGTCACCGGTTCCTGTTCTAGCTAAATTCCCAGCAATGTACCGATAGTGCAGAGCATTAACTAACTTGTACTTAAAATTGCACGTTTCTCACATTTTGGGACGTTTAAATACCAGCAGTCTGAGGTCAAGAAATGAAATACAGTATGCTTTACTATTAGGTAAGTGAGAGTTAGCCCACATATTTTATATGCATTTACTTGTAGGTGAAAGACCAATACACTAGTTAGAGATGATTTGGCCAGTGGCGGCTGGTGACATTTGAAAGTGGTGAGCCGATGCCCCCACGCCCCAATGGAGGAGCAGCCACTGGATTTGGCTCTTTTTAGCCACGCTCTGCCCTCCCCCCCCTCCACATTTACTGCCTCCCATTTTGTCAGCATATCAGTTCCCGTACTTTTTAAGGCACTCTTTGAGCACTGCAGTGCCCGGGGCTATTTGTTATTCAGGCTGTTTCTAACCATCTCCCATAGCGTCACAGGATTGGGTGGGGTCAGGAATATTACTGACCCCACCACACGCTATGATGAGATGGGAGAAGGTGAGGTGAAAACTCACAAAATTGAAAACTAGTGCCTAGGAATCACTGTACAGCCTACAGCGAGGAAACCTGTGTTCCTGGCTCAATGGACTCAATGGACCCCCAGCACCCACAGCTGAAACAGACCAGCACAAGCAGCTTAAAGTAAGTAAATAAAAACTCTGAAATGATGTGTGTGTGTGTGTGAGAGAGAGCGAGAGAAGGGCAGTGAGAATACGTGACAATGAATGTTAGTGTAACTCTGAGTGAAAATGAGTGAGTCAGAGTGAGTGAGAATAAGTGGCGCTAAACTAGAATGAGAGAGTGAGTAAGAGCAAGTGCAAGTGAGTGTGACTATGTGATAGTTAATGAGGGTGAGAGATTATGAGTGTGACTGAGTGAATGTAAGAGAGTATACGAGTCAGAACAGGTGAGAGTGAATACTTGTGAGTGAGAATTAGTGAGACTGAGTGAGAGTGAGAGATTGAGGCTGTTGAAAGTGAGCGAGAGAAAGAGTGATTGTGAATGAGAGTGACACTGAGTGAGAGTTAGTTTGAGTCAGTGTGAACGAGTGTGAAGGAGTGAGATTGTGGAAGTGTGAGCAAGTGAGAATGAGTGTGAGCGAGAACGGGAGTGAGTGAATTTAAGTGAGCTTGAGTGAGTGAGAATGTTTGTGAGTCTGTCACTGGCCCTGACATACTGGAGGTAATTTCTAGCTTGTTGAGGCAACAATGGCAACAGGCTGACACTTTCGAGGTAATTCTTGACATAATGGGAATCCAGGCAAAATGCTGGCACTGGCACATAAGATGTAATTCTTGACATATAGGACACCCATGGCAAAATGCTAGTGTTGGCATACTGGATGTAATTCTTAGCATAACGGGGCTGATGGGAAAATGCTGGGAATTACATATTAGAGGCAACTCTTAGCATAAGGGGCATCCATGGGAAAATGCGGGTGTTAGCACATTCAAGGTAATTCTTGACACAACGGGTACCCATGGCAACCTTATATACTGCAAATAATTCTTGGCATTAGGGAGGACAACCGTGGCATATTTGGGGGTGAAGACATCCATGACAAAATGCCGGCCTTGATATGCTAGAAATAATTTGTGACATATGAGTCACATGGTATATGGGTGCAGTCAAGGGTAAAATTCTGGCACTGGCATGTTGTATGTATTTCTGGTTTTGTGAGGGACATCTATGACATAATGCTATCCCTCGTTCAATGGAAGTAATAATTGACATATGGGGGCACTCACTGCTTCTTATGCAAGAAATACAAAAGCAAGGGTGCCAGGTATCTGTTTCGCCTAGTTTGCTGACCCCGCACACACTTCCTGGGATATGCAGAGTTTTTTAGATAGAGCTCGTCACACACCTGAAGTGTACATCAGATATTGCCAGGCATCTCGGACTTTTAGCTATGTGGATAGGCCTGCAGGGACATACTATACAGAATGCTGCAGTTATCCGACATCTTACCGGTATCAGTCATGGAGTTGAGTGGCAGTGAGAAACACAGGTGGCAGAGGCAGCAGATGGCATGAAAGCACAGGGTTGGGTAGATGGAGAGGAGAGCTTAATGGGTTCCTGCAGATTGATGGGGATTGATAGCTGGACTGGTATGCAGAGAATTCAGAGACAGCGACAGCAAGACCAACACTGATGGCAATTTGTATTGTTTGACAGTATGTGCATAGGTATATTGACAGACTGGCACCCTACTCGGGCAGTCCCTATAATGCTGTCTATGCCACCAAAATAAAAGGAAACCATCATAGGAATGTGACCATAGGAAATTCATTTGTCATGTAGGCTACCATGGACCGGAAACGCAGAGATCAGAATGACCAGAAGGAACCTGCTTTGACACAACTCTCCTAATATAAGCTTTGAGAGATCTGCAGAAAACCTCCAAAATGTAGGGGTGAATGGACCCCCCCCCATGGAAAGCAGAATAATAGCAATTGCAGGTAGGGTGGTAACTTAAAAAAGAGGTAGAAGATAGCAATACAAAATAGGCAATTTAACACGAGGATCATAAATTGGAGGCTCTCAAAAATAACCATGGGATTCCAAGACTGCATTGCAGCATCCATTTAACACCTTAAAATCAAACTGCAGTCTTTACACTTAGAAAATGGTGCCAGAAGACCAACCAATGAATATGGGATTCTTAGTGCAACATGATGGCTAGAACATAGGACAGATGAGCAAGCAGATTTTGATATTTGAGGTATTGTTAATAGAATTGGCCTCATAGACAAAGGGCACAAAGACTTTTTGGCAAGCCAATGGGTATGCAGCTAGTGGCCAGAAAGGCAAAGGCATGATCATTGCCATAATAAGGGGTCCCAAAGAAAGGGAATCAATTTTAAAATCTCCTCCAGGGAGACATACCTACCGTTACAGGATTTAGACAGTTGCCTTTTCTTGATTTCTGACGGGTGACAAAGCACACCAAAATGTAGAGTTTAAAAAACGTGCATGTCTGGAGCTTGAGGTAGTATTAAAGGAGAAAACCCAGGCTTGTGTATGTTGACCTTCCCTGCTCATTTTTGGGGAGGATCAAACACAAAGTCGTCCAATCAGGAATGGAAACCTAGACCCCCCAGTCAAAGACTTTGTTCTTTGTCATAGAAGCTCTCAATTATTTCGCCAAAAGGGAGGAGAAGATTTCGGGTATGGTACCTTGTTGAAAATAATTTAAATAAAAAGTTATTTCTCTAACTCTCTGCTTCACTTGCCTCTCCCTCTCCACCACACAAAGACTTTCTCATTTTGATGTACGGCGGGAGCTTGGAGGTCAAGAACACAATTTAAGTCAGTTGAAGTACCACTGTTGTGTTATCAGCATTTTTTACAGCATTCATTGCAACGGGTTGGGCAGTCTGGTGAATTTCAATATGGTTCTGTGGTTTGATTCAGCTGGTGATGTGTCACAGGTGTTGTGTTCTGTACTTATTCTTGGTTAGTTGTCTGTGTCTCCTTCATCGATCTGTGTGTTATGAGATTAGTACTTATGGGTTAAGGCTAGAGAGCTATATCTGATGGAGACTTCTAGCCACACATTCCTTGCCACAGAATTTTCCCCAGGCGTCAAATCTTGAGCAGCAACCCTGCACGCCAGTAGGTAGTGTCAAATGGCTCTGCATTGATCGTCGTAGACGTCGTCCGTGCCGGATCTGACGTGCGCGGTGCCTATAAAGGCATCACCCCAGCGCTTTGACATCCATTCCTTTGTTTCTGCGATAAAGCTTGGGTCTGGAAGAGCTTCCCGGTCATTTTCTGACCATTTTTTTTGTGGACATTTTGTTGACTTTTTTGAGCATTTTTGCTCCTAGTGTGCTTAGGGTTGTCCTGTAAAAACCTGTGGGGTATAAACCTTATGGAACTTGCCACACACGAATGTCTGTGAGGGACCCCCACTTGGTTTGTTTGTTTTGCCTAGAGCCAGACCATGACTCTAGAACCTGCCCGACTGCCGCACCATGAATCCTAAAGCGATTCAGGAGTAGGCAGTGAAGCTTCTAAGGCTTGATAACGGGTGACTCACCACCGCTCCAGGTTCCGGTCTCGTAGAAGCTCCCAGGCTCGCTCTCAGAGTCGTTCCCGTTGGTCGTTGTCATGGTCGAAGTCGTTGGGTAAGTCACACAAAAACAAGAAGGCCAAGAAGTCAAAGCGCTCTTTGATGTCACAATGCCAGTGTAAATCAACGGCAAGAATGATGCCACAAGGCTAGACCTCGCTACCGCACTCCACCTGCGGAGACTGGGTCTGCTCCACGCCTCACTTCTTTGATAGGCCGTATGGAGAGTATGACTAGGGTGGATCTGAGGATCCCTATGGTTATCCTGATCCCCTTGAGAATCTTTGGCTGAAGTTTACTGGTGTGAAGACCTAGCTGATGGCAGTCTGTACATCTCGCTGGACACTGGGCTGGTCTCTCCTCCTAGTTTGCTTATGGAGGAAGGGGCCTCCTTTGCTATGGTGGGGTGGAGGGCGGCTGAGGTCCTCAATCTCTCGCTACCCTCAGTAGAAGTCAAGACAAATGTCTTGATGGAGGTGCTTCAACCAAGGGTGTCCCTTCCTGCCCTTCAATGAAGCCCTCTCTGATGTTCTGCTTGGGCCTGGCCCAAGCCCTGAAAAGGCAAACCTGTGCACAGTATGAGTGCACGTCACCACTGCCCCGTTCCTGGGATAACCAGCTTTCCTCACACGGCATACCTACCCTTAGAGCCTAGTGATGCAGAGCTTAACCTCCAAGGTGAATACTAGCACGCTACCTTCCACTGCACCAGATGATTATCTCTTCCGCCAGCCTGCACTGTGGTCAGTGACCACCACATGCCTTTTGGGCTGGTATAGCTACCCAGCATGGGACTTGGTTGTGCAAGTGCTGCCGATGGTCTCCAAGTAGGCCCGAGCCATCCTGAACCAGCCTATTGCTGATGGCAGGAACATCACAAAGTTCACAATAGGATGCGCACTGGACACAACAGACTCGCTAGGCAGAGCAGTTGCTTAATCAGTTGTGCTCCATTGCCATACCTGGCTGAGATTGACTGGATTGTCAGGGAATGTCCAGGCATCACTTATGGATATTCCCTTCAATGGCACTCGCCTGTTCGGCAACAAGGCCGTTCGGCACTTGAGAGCTTTAAGGAGAGTACGGCCACTGCCTGGGCATTGCGACTCCGCGTGGCCCATGCCAGCCACACTCTTCCTTTTGCTCCTTCGGTTGCTACAGTAGGGGGCTACCAGTCATGTCCTTTTTCATCCAGCCACCACAGACAGCACCAGTCCTTACATGGCCACAGACGCTGCTCCCACAAGTCTTGTGGGACCCAAGGCCAGAGATCTGCCCAGTCCCCCTCACCCACCTCTTTAACGTGCCCACACAGCATCACAGGCAACCTGTTGGCGACAGGATCAGGCACCACCTGTCCCAATGTCAAGCCCTAATCTAGGACAAGTTGGTGCTCCAAATTGTTTGGCAGGGTTACGTCCTACCATTCTGACATTCACAGAAACTCTGCTGCCCCTGCCACTGTCCTCAGAGTGAGGAAGCAAAAGACACACAATTGATGGACGGAATGCAGAACAAATCAAAACATTCACCCCCAGTCAAGAGATCTGGGTTAAATCCATCATTCTTTTGCTCATCATGCCACCCCAGTGTAGACCTGGCCATATGCAAATCAGTTTTGACCTTGTGCCTCATGGGAACATCCAGCCCGAACTGCCAAGCTGAGTCCTCCCTGGACCAGAAACAAGCATCCTAGGACCGGCTTTAGGGTTTCATCCCTCATCAGCCAGGATAGCTTGAATCCAGTGGCACAGTGAGCCTGGGACCCACGTCTTGGCATACCCAGCGCACTTAGGGCGAGGAAGCAAAAGACACACAATTGATGGATGGAATGCTGAACAAATCAAAACGTTCACCCCCAGTCAAGAGATCTGGGTTAAATCCATCATTCTTTTGCCCACCATGCCACCTCAGTTTAGACCTGGCCATATGCAAATCAGTTTTGACCTTGTGCCTCATGGGAACATCCAGCCCGAACTGCCAAGCTGAGTCCTCCCTGGACCAGAAACAAGCATCCTAGGACCGGTTTCAGGCTTTCACACCTCATCAGCCAGGATAGCTTGAATTCAGTGGCACAGTGAGCCCTGGACCCACGTCTGGGCTTACCCAGCGCACTTAGGGCGAGGAAGCAAAAGACACACAATTGATAGACGGAATGCAGAACAAATCAAAACATTCACCTCCAGTCAAGAGATCTGAGTTAAATCCATCATTCTTTTGCTCACCATGCCACCCCAGTTCTCAGAATAGCTGATGGAGGACTAGCTCTCTCTGCTGCACCAGGAATTGCCGGCTCTTTTGGCCCAAGGAGCCATTGACAGGGTGACGACATCAGAAGTTGGTCATGGTTGCTATTCTCGCTACCCAGATCTTGGTGACTGGGGGTGAATGTTTGTATTGTTCAGCATTCCGTCCATCATTTGTTTCTTTTGCATTTGTCGCCCTAAGTGGGGAGGGCATGCCCAGACGTGGGTCCCGTGCTCACTGTGCCACTGGATTCAAGCTAGCCTGACTGATGAGGGGTGATGCCCCGAAACGGGTCCCAGGATGCGTGTTTCCGGTCCTGGGATGACCTGGCTTGGAGTTCGGGCTGGACTGTTCCCATGAGGAACAGGGTCAAGACTGATTTGCATATGGCTGGGTCCAAACTGGGGTGGCGTGGTGCGCAAAAGAACGATGGATTAAACCCAGATCTTTGTGCCTGGGGGTGAATGTTTGCATTGTTTAGCATTCCGTCCATCATTTATTTCTTTTGCATTTGCTATTCTTGCTACTGCCTGGTGCCAAAAATGGATGGAGGTCTCAGCGCTATACTCAGACTGCTCCCCGAACTTCTTCCTGAAAAAGGAGAAATTCAAGATGCTCACGTTGGCTCAGGTCCTATCTGCCCTGGATTCTGGAGACAAGATGGTACTACTGGACTTGCAGGACACATATTTCCACATACACCTCCTGCCAGCCCACAAACGTTTCTTGTGGTTCATGGTGGGCCACGAGCATTTTCAGTTTGTTGTGCTCTGCTTTGGCCCTACTAGTGCCCCTTGGGTGTTCAGGAAAGTGATGACGGTTGTTGCAGCCCACCTGCGGAGGTCAGGGGTCCGTGTCTTCCTCTACCTCGACAATTTGCTGTTGAAAGTGGACTCACTCCAGGCAGTCATCACCCAACTCCAGACTACGGCTGACTTCATGCATGCACTGGGGTTCACTATATACATACCAAAGTCACACCTGACTCCCCCTCAGATGCTTCCTTTCATCGGTGCCATTCTGGACACAGAGCACTTTCACGTCGAGTGGTGAGTCTGGGTTATTCAAGCTATGATTCCGATGTTTCAGCCTCTATCCTGGATTTCGGTGAGACTGACTCTGAAGCTGCTAGGCCTCATGACCTCCTGCATCCTACTTCCATCCATCCAGTTAAGGCTGGTTCAGATGTTCACAGACAACACTACTGCCATATGGTACTGCAACAAACAAGGTGGGGTGGAGTCGTGGGCCCTGTGCCAGGAGGCCCAGCGCCTCTGGACATGGCTGGAATGCCAGGGTATTTTCCTGGTCGTACAACACCTGGCAAAATCTCTGAATGTCAGGGCGGACAAACTCAGCTGTCGATGCCTTGCAGATCACAAATGTCGTCTCCACCTGGATGTGGTGCAAGTTCTCTTCTGCGATTGGGGAGACCCTTGGTTAGATCTATTCGCCACAACCGAGAACGCGCAATGTAAGTACTTCTTCACATTGGAGTTTCAAAGTGGGCGCTTGCATGGAGACGCATTTCTTCATGAATGAGACTCAGAACGTCTGTATGCCTTTCTGCCGATACCACTCCTGTCCCGAGTTCTGAATATCAGGACAGACTAGGACCTCGAAATAGTCACATAAAGAAACTGATTTCAGCATGATGGATTGGCACCTATGTAGGCACCGTGAGCGTCACACCTGACGAGGACGATGCCTATGACGCCGACGCGGAGCAGTCCGACGCCACCTACTGACACGCAGGAGTAATGCTCAAGGTTTTTCGGATCTATTCTGATGCCTGGAGAATATTCTAAGGTAAGTCTCGACCAGATAAGGCATTACCAAAGGTAAGTAACTTGTTTGTTTATGATCTAGGCATCATCCAGGTTGATAACCATGGCCAATGCCCAACGGAGGAAAATGTGTCTATGTGTGTGTTGTGTGCTGTTTCTTGGTGGAGACCAGTGGCATAGCACAAAATGATGGGGCCCCACTGTAAAATGTGATGAGGGACCTGCCGTCTCCCGGATCACACAGATATTCATTGGTCTTGGGCTTAATGGGGTCTCCCTGAAGGGTTAGCCCCCCCCCCCATGCTGCAGGTGGCCTGCTCAGGAAAGCAGAGTGACTTTCCTGAGTGTTTACCTATTACTTAGTCCATGCCATTGCACGCATTCTGCAAGGAATGCAATGGCATGGCTTTAGGAGGTGCGGGCCCTCCATTACGCCACTGGTGGCAACTCTTCCTACACAATGCTGGTATATTAGTCTTTTCTATTGATAAACTCCAGTATGAAGTGGACACTCCTTTGTAGATAAGGATGTGTTGATATTGAGCTTTACAGGATTAAATATCAACAAATATAATTAATTTCTCCTTCTCTCCTTGCTCAGTGATGGCTTTCTTGAGTCCAACTTACTAACAGCCTTTCATGCGGGTAAGGACAGGTTTGCAGGCTGTAATGAATGCACAAATCATCTGTATGGTCCGCATGTTAGGAGCCCAGGTGGACTCAGGTCTAGCACATAGTATGCATCTGTAAAGGTAAGCTAGCAAACATTCTTTTACTGGCCTTGCATTCCCTCTATCAAGCCAACTTTTTGTCACTAGGCTAGTTTTCAGTCTGTTTAGTTCCTAAATGTCAAAAAGGAGATTGTAGCTGTCAGAAAAATATTGAGTATTAATATTTATTGTTAACAGTATAATTCTTCCTTTTTTTTGTTCCTCTTATAATAATTATTATTGCTAGCATTATTGTTATAATTATTTTTTTTATTAGTAGTAGTAGTAGTGGTGTTACCTTTGGATGAGAGAATTCAAAATATATCATTTAACAAAGGATGAGTAAAAATTCAGAAAAAATCTGAGTTTTGTTGAGCAAAAGCATGAAAAATTTGCATTGAGCAAAGACAAGCATACAGCCATACATGCTAGTCATGCTGACATTTTTAGGTCGAGCCTGGGCAGGCCGTGCGCTGTGAGACATGCTGCATTCAGGTATGGACTTGAAGCTCGGCCCACTCTCCGCCCATCTTTTCAATTGGCTGCTATGACTGTCCTTCCTAAATGTTGGCTTTTGATTTTTAATAGGCTTATTAGTCCCTTCTTCTTTTGTAACCACCCATCAGGACTGGACGTTTTACGTGTGTCCTTACGGTATTGCTTGCATTAGCCCTTCAGGAGAACTCTTTGCTTAATTAATCTAAAGAGCACTGGTGGGGCACCAGCTTTAGCAATGGCGGCAGCTTTTTTTTAAATTTGCTGCGCGCTATGCGCGCTTTCAATTTTACAATGGGGCCACGCACCACTCGCGGGGCAGGCCGCACAGCTCGCCCTAACTTGCTTTTTTTAAACATTAAATCATGGCGGCAGTGCGTCTTGTGCGCAGCTCACCCAACTCGTTTTGTTTTTTTACAAATAAAGTCCACGTGTATTGTTTCGCGACCTCCCTGGGACATTAAAGGTTTTGTTTTTTCAGGAGGGTGGGGAGTCTGGCACAAAGCCATGACTCTCTCCATGGCCTCCACCTACCCCACTTGCATTACGTGATTGCTTGCGCCTGCCCCTCCCACCACCTCCCTCTTGTCGCTGCTTGCTCCCTCCACCCGTCGTTGCTTGCCCATCCACCGCCCCCTCCACCCCGTTGCTGCTACCCCTATCGTTGCACACACACACGTGTCATTTAATATGTAAGGCGTTTACTTAAAGACATTGGGTCAGATGAATCAAGAAAGCATTTTGCGATTCTGAAATAGCGAATTTTACCGATTCGCTATTTTGGAATCGCAAAGTGCATTGTATGTAGGAATCGCAAAATATTTTGCGATTCCTTAGCATTACCTAATAGCGATTCGGTAAATAGCGAATCGCTATTAGGTAATATGACTCTATTCATTCCTATGGGCCTATTGGCCCATAGGATTGAAGGGTTTTGCATTTGCTAATTTGCGATTACCAAATTGGTAATCACAATTAGCGAATGCAAAGCCAAGGGTAGCTGGGGGCCTAAGGCCCCCCTGAATCACCCCCAAAAAAGAAAGTGTGCACATGTAAAGCACACACATGCCCTAGGGGCATGTGTGTGCTGCATGGCACTTTGAAAAATGCATTTTTGTGCATTTTTCAAAGTTTGCACATGGTTACCATCAACTTGAAGTTGATGGTAATTAGCGTTTCCTAAATGCACAGTTCGCATTTAGGAAAGGCTTCCTGCATGTGCATTAGGGATTCGCAAATTGCGATTCTCTATTTGCATTCGCAATTTAGGTAATCGCAAAAATTGCGATTATTTAAATTGCGAATGAGAAGCCTTTCATACATTGGAAAAGGCTTTTTTCCGTTCGCAAACGGGCCGATTCTGCGAATTTGCCCGTTTGCGAACGGAAAAAGGCTTGATACATCTGGCCCAATATCCTGATTTGAGAACCTGCATTTATCAATTGTATGTAGGCTTTTGTGACTCGAAAAGGTATTTTTATCACCTTCGCGGCCCTTCAAACATTTAACTAGAAGATGCTATCTTTTGGATTGTCACACATTGCACAAGGGTTATCGTGCCCCGAGAGGAGTACATTATACTGGGGTACATAACGTAATTAAAAGGATATTTCAAAGGCCGTTGTGTCTCGAAGCACACCTGACAGTCAGTTCTGAAGCAGTGGGGCTCGACCATTTACAATGCCAATAGCTCAACCTCCCGCAAATGCGAGACCTATTGCATTGCAAATGCTTGTTGGTTGTGTTATACTAGTACTAGTGCAAACAAACCGTGAGAAAGCGGCAAACTCGCAGGGTTATTTTCAGAAAGTCTCACTGAAAACCACTTTCTGGCATCTGCACTTCACCAACTAGAAATCTATCACGTGGGTGCACAAGTATATTGACATAGAGCGTGTGTGCTTTCACCCTTTCAGCTCCCATGAACCAACAAACCTTGGCTTTCTATGATCAGACACTGGGGGACCCGCTACCATCCTGTTTGATAACGTTGATGTGATAACGTTGATTTGTGTAACAGCACGGCCGCTTGCTGTCCAGCCCAGTAACCCATTGGGCTGGGTTGGCTGCTGGCTGCATTAGCATCCTCTCACAAGGCCTCTCTCTCATGAAGCTGTTCTTTGTGGTCATGCGGCGTCTGCTGTCTAGCTGAAGCCGGCAGGAAGTGCGGCTCTGCTGGCTCCAATCCATTTATCTGTTATGCATCGCTGTATTATCCGAGCAGAACAGCAGCAGAATGCGCTGCATTGAAGCAGACAGCGTCCTAAACATGTCCACGCGCTGCTCGAGAGTGAGAGACATCTCCATGGAGGCAGCACAGAGACTGCCGTGACAAGCAAGACAAAACCACTCGGTTGGATTGCTAGAGTGTGAGTGTTTAGGATGCAGAGAGCCCCACACACACACACTGTTGGCCCCCGGTGCTACGTCACCTGCAGCAAAAATGCCTACCATGTTGTATCCTCGTATATCTCTCACTCAAGGGGGGCCGGGGTCAGAAAACATGAGAACCCCAAGAGACGAGCAGTTTGTCAGCCCACAAATTAGGTTAATTCCTGGCCAGAACTCACAGGACAGTCACTGCGCTGCTACTTTGGAGACTCTTTGGAGAGTAGTCAGCAATTTGCTCCAGAGTTTCTGGACTTCTCTGTGAAGATCCCTGCCAGGCTCTTAAGAAATCCTTCACTTTGCATCGGTTGGACCAGTGTGTTCTAGAGTCGTTCTCAGGCCCATGCTGCCTCTGAACAGACCACCAAGTGGGCACTTACATTTGCATTTGATCAACACAATTTAAATGCCTGCCCGAGCAGTGTGTAATGCCTACTAGTAAATATAATGTTGCATTTGCCAGCCTACAGTCGGGCAGCTACACTGCACGTAGAGCACCCAGCTTCATTTATGTGGGGCACCCTCAGGTCAGATCCTCAGAGTGTCCACGACCATCCAATATCTCCTCGCCCTGCCCCACACAGCCTACAAACAATTCACCGTTCTAGACAACCATTTTGCTTCCTTCTCCTCTTTGAGGTAACACACGTATAAGCATACTTTGCTGTCCTTCTTTTGCCTCATCGGTCGCCTCTCTTTTCATTCTTCCCCTTCTCGGTCGATCCTCATCATCCACATGCCCACCTCACCTACAAAACTCCTCCCACCTTTCCAAGATCACGCTTTGACTGTTTCACCGTTTTAACCACTAGGCAGGGGTGCTTACGGTACTCTAAAATGTGCAGTCTACCTGCTCACACTCACCCCCAGATTCATTAAAAGCTCATCTTCAAGGTCAGTGGCGGCTGGTGTTCATTAAAAGTAGTGAGGCGTAATACCTGCCAGGAGTTCACCCCATTTAAAAAAAAAAATTCCTCACTCATGCTCACTCTCTCTCACATTTACTATCCCCCCCTTCACTCTCTATTACTCACATTCTCTAACTTACTAATTCTAACTCATATTCACTCCCACTCACTGTTCTTCACACACAAATGTACTCATACTCACTGTTTCTCATTCTTAGGACTCAGAGACAAAGTTCAGATGTGGGGCCTCTCAGAAGGCAAGGGGGCTGTGCCCTGAAGCCCCTATCAAGGAACCGCCACTGTCAAGGTACTCGCATTCTACACCTGAATAAACAACCTCGACAGCCCCTCCAGCTGGACTTCACAGGCCGCATTGATATGTTACTTCATTACCTCTATATCCAATGGTCTCACCAGTGCCCACCACAACCATCCATCTTGTATTATATAACCCTCCAAGATTCAGCTGCGCTTCCCCTTTGCTGTGCCACCATTAGAGCACATTTCTTGATCCATACACACGTCAGCAAGAATCACATAAAGGCCACTTGCTGGCACAGTACACATCGATCACCGCCCTCTATACCAGTGCAAAACTCTCTGCACTTCTTTCTATGCATGCAACCTTTGCATTATGCTGCTATATGGCCCCTATGAATACAACTCGAGTATTATTCAATGCACTGTCAAACAACCCTTCCTCCCACACATATGTCCTGCCTACCAACATCCTTCTCGTCAACACAGGCATGGATCTGGTCTTCCAGTTATGCAACATTCTGGCGCCCTCTCACCTAACTCAGTTTACCTCCCATTACTATAGAAGCACCCTCTTCTCACAAGCAGAGCTCTGGCATGTCCCCTTCTAGTCTCCCATGCAGCCTCCAGAATCTTGTCTGGTTTCATGGACCCCTGTGCTTCTCTCTGCCTCACCCTTTGACTTAAGATCTGTCACCTTCCTGTCTACTTTTGAAACCTCTTTCGAGATCTTTCTATTATAGGACCCTCCACAAAACCTCATCCCACCCTGTCAAGAGGAGGAACACTGCCAATGTCATGCACTACTCCGAGGAAGTCTGAGTATAGTATGTGATATTGCATTTTAAATGCAGTTTGTGATGCTGGCCCTTATATGTGTAGATTTTCTTATGTGTAAATGTACCTTTTGTATATGTGGTGGAATGTGTGTGGATTTTTTGTGCTGCATAAGGCTGTAGCCACCCAGGAATCCATTTTGATTTCCTGCAGTGGAGTGGTACATGCAGTGAATGTTGGAGAAAGCCCCATACAGCAATGTAAAACACAGGGCTTCTCCAAAGCATTCAGAGGTCCTTTGTAGTGGAGTGAGGAGGGTAGGATACAGAGGAATCTTTGTGATGTACCGAAAACCCTTACCTTCCTGCTCCATTCTTCCCCACAGGTGTTATCCAAAACAAGTTGAGAACAAGTGCCATTTCAGGAGGATGCCATTTGGACTGTCTTGGGCCATCTTGCATGTTCTGTTGATGCATTGTTTAAGGGCATAAGTGGGGTGACTTCTAAGAGAGTTTGGAGAATCATGTTCTTTTCGCAAGCGCGGAGGCCAGCTTTATGCATTATCCCTTTTATTTAACACTCTGAGCAGTAACACTTGAAGAATTGATAGAACTCTGCACTATCATACGACCATTGTGAATAGTAACACTTTAAAGAGCGATAGAACTCTGCAGAACCATATGACTGCCATCTTGTTTCTTTTTTATTTGCTGTTCTGATAACAAATAAGTGAAATTTTTTCTTTAAGGCATATTATTTAATAGTTTACCATTTATGCCCCGAATGATCATCAGGACACCTTCCTCTTGGAGGGTATGCATGGGGTGATGGCCACACCTGACACGGACACGCTACTTGGGAGGGAATTCAACTTGTTCCGGATGCACTCATGGATAGATCGGCTCAGAGGGTGGGGCCTTCAGTGGTTAAGGTCCATGTGGATAAATTGTGCTCTCGCCATCTGACAGTAAAAGGTTACACATTCTATTCAGCAACCACCAAAACCTACGCGAGAATAGATTTTCTTTCTCACAGAGGTAGATATAGGTGCCACTACCCTCACTAACCATTCACCCCTCTCCATCACATTACGCACCCCCCACATCACACTCCAGGCTGGCACCTGGCGCCTTAATCGTAAGCTGCTGACACACGATTGCATCGCCTCTGAAATTGCTGACACAATACGCTCTTTGATTGACATTAATGACACACCAGATACCCCTATATTCTTACTATGGGACACACTGAAAGCGGTGGTGCAGACCGCCTTTATAGCCATCTCTGCTAGGCGGAATAAGGGTAGAAAAGGCAAGCAGCTCCAACTGGAGTGACGAGGGAGGGAGCTAGAGGAAGCCCATAAACAGTCATGCTCTCATAAAGTGCGGCGGCAACTCACACTGGCTTGTAAAGAACTTAAAGCCTTAGATATTGACTAAGCTGAATATGCCCTCCTGCGTACTTAACAGAAATAATATGCGAGAGGCAACAAGGCAAGGGCGCATGCTAGCACATCGGCTATATTCGCAGACTCTCAAACAGAGGATAACTGAGATAGTGGGATCACAGGGAGACAGGGTGTAGCAGGACACACAAATTGCCCAAGCGTTTGAGCATTTCTACTCCACATTGTACATAGTGGAGACACTGGACTTGGAAGATGCTCACACATACCTACCTCCGGTCCAAACAGAGTGCATCCCAGCTACAGACTCCTCCAAACTCGATACGGATCTACACCCTAATGAGGTACTCATGGCCATAGCCCACAACAACCAGGCAAGGCACTGGGCCAAGACGGTTATACCTCTGGCTTAAATATTTGCCACCTACTGGCCCATATAATGGCGCGACTATACAATTTCTTTAGCATCTCAGGTACTCTTACGGACACTATGAGAAAGGCCATCATCGTTGTACTCCCCAAGCCAGCGCACTGTGCTTCCTACCGCCCCATACCCTTGTTGAATGTCGACACTAAGATATTCACAAGCATTCTGGCTGCCTGTCTTGCTCCATATATGCATGGTCTGGTCGACCCCGACCAGGCCGGGTTCATCCCGGAAAGAGGCTGCACCAAGCAGCTCAGCCACTTTATAGATAAAATCCATTGTTCCCGTATGTCTGCGCTTCTGCTCTTGGTCGACACAGAGATGGCGTTTGGCCATGTACCCTGGCCTTATTTCCAACCAGTACTGACTTGAGCCGATCTCTGCGCCAGGTCCCGGCGCTGGATATGGTGCAGCTACTCCAATCCCAAGGCACAGGTTAGGGCTAATGGGGTGCTGTCCCACTCTTTTGATATAGCATGTGGTACCAGACAGGGATGTCTGCTGTCCCCATTCCTTTTTGCCCTTTACATGGAGCGGTTGGCTGAGCGAATACTCTGTAACTCTCAAATCACAGGCATCACCATGGGGGTCAGGGAACATAAACTAGCCATGTATGCAGACGATGTTATGATCGCTGTTTCGCAGCCTTTCACGTCCCTTCCCCCACTGATGCTAGAACTGGAGGCCTTTAGGAAGGCCTTTGAGTTTAAGGTCAACCATCAGAAGTCGCAGGTGCTTGGTTTCAGTGTTCCCCAGGCTGACTGAATTTAACTGGAGCGCCTCTTCCCATTCACTTGGGCCACTAAGATAAAGCACAAACATCAATGTAGAAGGTATTTGGTGGAAATCATTTATATGGCAGGGTAAGAAGGAGAGGGCACTCTTTTGGCTGAGTTTATTACAAGACCCAGTTTGGACAAAGAAGAGGCTTATATAGAGGGAGTAAAGCACATCAGGTTTCTTCACTCAGAGAGGTAGAGGAGGAAGGAACAGACGTTCAAGAGATCGAGGGCAGTATTCAAATTTAGGTCAAGGTGAGTATGGACACTATCTGGTTTCTGTTTCTTCCATTTGGTTTTACAAATACACTCCACGTTAAAACACACAGCGGAACGCAATTAGGCCGTGCTGCTTTCCACAGCCAAGTCAGACCTGATCTCCTGGAAGGGAGACTATCTCTCCTGGTTGGGGAGAATGGCTGCTGTTAAAATTACCCTACTACCTAAAATACTATACGTGATGTGGACCCTACCGCTACAACCTCCCCTGCATGTCATTGAGAAGCTGCAGCACCTGGTTGAAGAATACATATGGGCATGGCAAAGAAACAAGCATACTGGCACATGGCGGAGGGTGGCTGGGTGCCCTTCATTTGATGTGCTATTACCAAGCTGCACAGCTTAGATACTTAGTAGAATGGTCTAGGCCCGCCTGAGAAGCACTGGTGCTTTACAGATCAAGCGATAGCTGGGATTTATTTATGGAAAATACCTCAGCTCCACAAACCGCACTGATCATCAGGGGTTTGTATCGCTCCAATAGTCTGTGCAACTGTGGGTACTTGGGACAGGGTACAGCTAACCAAGAAACCCTCCTCCTACATATCGCCACAGACACAGTGGAAATAATTTATTTGCCAGGGCAAGAAGGAGAGGGCACTCATTTGGCTGAGTTTATTACAATACCCAGTTTGGACAAAGAAGAGGCTTGTATAGAGGGAGTAAAGCACATCAGGTTTCTTCCCTCAGAGAGGTGGAGGAGGAAGGAATGGACTTTCAAGCGATCGAGGTCAGCATTCAAATTTAGGTCAAGGTGAGTATGGAGACTATCTGGTTTCTGTTTTTTCCATGGAAAGGTGGGAGGCAACTTGAGGGAATATTTGGATGAATAGCAAAAAATAACAATAGATCGTTGGGATCTCAAGGAGGTGTCCGGTTACATGATAGGATTCATTTCTTTCCCATTGCAAACATAAGAACCAAGGGGGTCAACCTTTCAGGAAGAACTGAGACAGTTGTAAACACTGAAGTTTGGAACATTGGAAAAGGGTGCCAAAACAAAGGTGGAGAATAGATGAAAAGGGTTTGTAAGCACACTTTTTTTGGTTAAAAAGAAAGAAAAACATTGGAGACCTGCAATAAAGCTGAGACAGTTAAATTGTTTCATGACGTAGACTTTATGAGGTGTGCATTTACTGAGTGATGTGTTACAGGAAATTGACTGGATGGTAAAACTAGACCTAAAATATGCATATTTCTCCATATTTTTGGGTTGTCACACTCACCTCCAATTCAGGTGGGACAGTTAGTTATATTACTTCCAGTGTCTACCATTAGACCTTTCGTCAGCCCCTTGATGTTTTACAAAAATTCTAAAGATATCTAAGGGAACATGGAGTAAGAATGATTATTTAATTTGGACAATATTATGATAATGAATCAGGATGTAGATTTGTTAAAATCCCAGTTAGTATTGGTAATGCCCCTGTTAGAGAGCTTAAGGTTCATTGCGAATCTGCAGAAATCTATTTTCATTCCATCTTATAGACTGGATTTCCTGGGTTTCAAAACAGACACACTGACGGTAAATCTTCATTTACCAGAGAAAAAAAGCAAAATTGATAAAATGAGCAGTGAATCATTTGTTAGAGGAACAGGAGTTGACTTCATGGGAGCTCGTTTGAGGGATTGGCCTGTTATCTTTCTCAATCAGAGCTGTGTACATTGCAGGGCATTACAACTTCTGAAGAATTTAGGCTTGGTAAAGAGTCTATGGTACAGAGGCAACGTGTTTTTTCAAAGGAAGTAAGAGAGGAGTTGATCTGGGGGTTGGAAAACCCAGAAGCATTTAACAATTGGGCAATTTGTGAAATAGCTCCAGATTTTATTTTAGAATCAGATGCAAGCATTGTTGGACATGATGCATTGCTAATGGAACAGGAGACTGGTGGGAAATGAAGAGTAGAGGAGAGCAGAGGAAAGAAAGGTTTTTAGGAGATTATGGCGGATTGTTTTGTACTTCTGTCTCAAGAAGCAGGTTCAAGGATGTGTAGTGTTGTTGACAATGGAAACATTACAGATGAGACTTATAGAAACAAACTAGGGAGAAGTAGGCCAAGGAAACTTTCGGAAATTGCGGCGGAGATATGGGGTTTTTGTCCCAAGCACAAGATCATTTTGAGAGTGCAGTACTTAACAGGGAAGGAGAATGTGATGGCGGACTGGAATTCTCGTCCCTTATTGGATTACAGCAATTGGAGATTGGAAACCAAAATGTTTCAGAGAATACAGGAATTTTGGGGACCTTTAGAAATGGATTCATATACTTTCCATTTGACATGTCGGTTAGGAAATTACATCAGTTAGTTGCCGGAGCTCTGGCATTGGCTGCTTTCAGTCAGAATTGGAAAGGGATGAAAGATTATGCATTTTGTTCTTTTCACAATGATTCAGAGAGTGTTATTGCAAGTGAGAAGGCAGATATTTTCTGCCAGTTCTATTGGCCCCCTTTTTGACAACTCGGGCATGGGTTACTTCCATTTGGGAGCTGAGAGAGCACTTTGCTTTTAGGCATTGAAGGGGAGGGGCATCCATTAATAGAGACAGGTGTGCTCAGCATTCTAGTCTAGAACATTTCAGGAAGATTCACAGATCTTTCTGGAGGGGCTTTGGGATTCCTTGGTGAATCATGGGCCCCAGGGACAAGGAAGAAGTGGCTGGAATGTCTGATCATGTTTTTTGGCAGAACAATTTGAAATGGTATGGGCTACCGAACAGTTAATTGTTACAAGTCGACAATAGCAGCAGGGCATTCTCTGTTAGATGGTGTATCTGTGGGTAGAAGTCCTTTGATTTACAGGGCTATGAAAGCAATTCTGTTGAAAAGACCACTCAGGTATGAGAGTCTTTGGGATGTTGACTTGATTTTCAATTTATTCGACAGGTGGCCATTAAATACGTTTTTGGCTCTCATAGAATTAACTTGCAAGCTGGCTATGTTACTTTCAAAAGAGTATCTGCTGTGAAGACCTTGGAGTTGAGCAACAGATTAAGTCAAATCGTTTGTTTTTTGAGATTTGGAAAATAACCAAGACCATGTCTGAATCAGTCTTTAAGCTTAAATTTGATGACTATCCTAAGTTATGTGTGGTTAGATATATTAAGGAATATGAGAGCAGGGTTCAAGAAAATAGAAACACAGGCGTTGATCAATTGTTAATTTCATATGTAAAACCATATAGACCAGTGTCATCAACCACTATTGCAAGATGGGCTAGAGCAGTTATGCAGGAGTCTGGAGTGATTTTGTCTTTGTTTTTGTTTAAAGCTCATTCTGTGCAGGATTCTATTATCTTCAAGGTTTGCTGTGCAGGAGGTAGATTGAAAGAAATTATGAAAGCAGCAGATTGGACAAATGCTGAAGTTTTTACTAAGTTTTATTTTAAGCCCGTGGAACATGACTCAGGCTTTCCTCTGTAAGGATTTGAACATGCATAATGCTAGCCTCCTGTCTTGCCATAAAATGTGATTCTCAGAGCTAGAGTATATAGAGTATTGTGATTTAATTAATGACTAGGAGACTAGCCAGCCTTCCTAACAATTTAGATCGGGAGTTGATTAAATGTATTTTGCACCTGTGGTATTAATATTGAGAAAGAATAAATTATTGTGTATTACATGTTCAATAGGGAATGTTATATTTCTGATTTGAAAGAAAGTTTAGATTTTATATGTTAACTTTATTTTTGCATCGAGTCAATGAAGTATTCATTGCAATGTGACATAAAGAGCAAGCTGGTTAAAGGAATACATTTTTCTCATGGTTATTAACAGCTCCAAAAGAGGAAGAAGATGGCTGTCACAGGGTTTATATGGACTGCCCAGTTCTATCTACTTCATGTAGTCATTCAGTGCAATTCTATAGTTCTTTGAAAATGTTGCTCCTCAGAGTAGCAAATAGCAGGGATAATGCATAATGATAGCCTTTTATTCTTTAATAAAATCATAATTCTCTATACATTCTAGCTCAGAGAATCAGCGTTCTTCGACATTGTTGGGAATCTTGATCTATAAGGGTCTGGCACCTGTGCAAAAGGGTTAGATTTCCTGGGCCATCATGTGACAGAAGATGGAGTACTGAAAATAGAGTTCTTAGTTCAAGGTGTGTGAGAGAATCCTTGTGCCACAACTAAACACCAATTGCAACCATTTTTGCCTGGTCAAATTTATGCCAAGTTACACTGTATTTTGCAGAAAATTCTGGTCTCTTGTATATTCTGCAGAGTAAGAATGGGAGGTGTTGCAAGGAGTGTGTGTGTGCTTGTGTGTGTGTGTGTGTGTGAGAGAGAGAGAGAGAGAGAGTGAGAGTTTGGGTATGCTAAGCCTCTGAAGCATGTTTGCAGAATTGTTGGGATTGATATCCCATGTAACAGTTATTGAGTGGCCGTTCTACAGGTAAAGAGTGGAAATGAATGAGTGTTGGCCTATGTTTCGAGGACCTTTTGAGATGTTAAAGTAAAGTACTCAGTGATCAAGACTGAGTTGCTTTTTGGTGGGGAGTGCATCTCATTAGGCTGTATTTGTGGGGCATAGTATTCATGCTCTGCACAGATCAGAAAGCCTTAGTGGGTCTACTGACTACCAAGGGAGCAGGACATGTTATGCCAAAAAATTGCAAGGGGCAGTTTAGGCTACAGTAAGACTGCTACAAGATGATCAATGTGCCAAATGTAAGAAAGTGAATGCAGATTTGTTCCTGTAAATGAGGAAGAGAAGAATGACAATTTGGAGGCAGAACAAATTATAGTGACATCAAGTGAGCATGTTATCAGGGGGAGCTGTGAGTGAGTATGAGTGGAAACAAGGATTATTGGAAGATAGCGTATTGTACAGTGTGGAATTAGAGGGGTGGTTGTACAAGGGGAATGTATAGGAGGAAGTTGGGCCTTACTTTTGTATAGCTCATGAATTAACAGCAGATGATTGTGTGATGAGACATCTGCATTTATTGTTGGTTCTAGAGGGTTTGAGGAGAAGGGTTTTGCAGTTGGCCAATTAGGATCCCTTTAGACAAGACAGCCATGAAGCGTAGGATCAGGGACAATTGTTTTTTTATAGCTGGTGCGTAACAGGTCAGGGGAATGCTATGTAAGGCAATGTGTTTATAGTGCAGTAAGCAACATTCAATGTACTGGGTGATGACATTTCCACGCATTTTCATTTGTGCGCTCTATACTTTTATCAGTAAAACTGTATGACTGTGCAAATGTAATGGTTGTTTCAATTGAAAATGTGTGATCTGTAATGGCAGTGCCCTACCACACCATGCATACTCCACACTACACTACACCACTCCACTCCACTCTACACTACTCAACTCTACAACACTCTACTTCACTCTGTGTCCCTCCTGTCAGACCAAAAATCTAAAAGTAGTTGTGCACTAGCCAGTTGTTCAGGCCCAGCGGAAGCGATGTACGATGAGAGTCCTTCCACGCCCCTTGATGCCTCTCGGAGTGACACTAATATGCTTACTGCAGAGATCCACCGAAGGGTATGGTGAAATGGGACAAAATAACAAACAAAAACGATCAACCAACGATCACAATTGCCACTCCGTGTGTCCTCTGCAAGACGCTCTAGGTTCACTCGTCTTCTGTGATCTGATTTAGAAGATAATATAGGGTGTTTAGTCAATTGTACTGCACTGGTTCTTCACACTCACCTGCACACTACAAAACACCAGTAGCGGCTCCTGGAGGGAGTGCTGTAGGTGGGGCGGGGCGGGGGAGGAGCAGGGTGGGGGGTAGTAAACTACGGCATACGGTCGAACGGAGGTAAGTAAACAAATAAAACGAATTTCGTTGCGCGCGCTGCATCGCATTTGGCAATGCAGCGCGCGCAATGAGATTTGTTTTATTTATTTAATTGTTTACTTACCTCTGTTCGGCTGTATGCCGTAGTTTACTACCCCCACCCTGCTTCTCCCCCGCCTCACCCCACCGCCACGCAGCACTCCCTCCAGGAGCCGCTACTGCAAAACACACATACACACTGTAGTTGCTATCCACCTTTGTCTCTTTTACCTGGTTGTGTATGATGGAGCGTTCTGGTATTGGTTGCGCTTGTAGCCTGGTTCAGTAGCATAAGTCTCTGCGCAATACTTTGATGCACCTTTTGTTTTACCAACAATAATAAGCTCCATGGAGCCTGGTAGTCTCTGGCTTGCTAATGATGCACTGCTTGGATAGCCAAGAGCCTGGCTCGGTACTAAGCTGTGAGAGTTTCCGTCTCTCAATAAACAAACATTGTGCAGGAATGAGTCTCTGTCTCTCAATAAATAAACATTATGCAGGAGCAAGTCTTTGTCTCCCAATGAACAAACATTATGCAGGAGCGAGTCTGTATTTTACAAACAAGACCCCAAATCAGCCTGTCCCTTGAAACAGTGGGTTAGTTATGCCCGGTTAGCTGGTTACGATAAGTGCGCAAGCGTTGCTCTGTCCTGGCAGGTTCGTGCTCACTGAATTCGATGTACACTGTTGCTTGAGGTTGCAGCACAAGGATAAGGCGCCGCCTGCGCCCTGGTCACTGATGCTGCTTGGCTGGACGATGAGTATCCGGCATCAAGGGTGGAGTTTTGACACGATTCCACTGCTGATGCTCCACACGGGTCACAGATTGACTAGCAATGGGCGCGGTGACTGGGTGTGATTTATATACCCAGCAATACCAAGATGGCTGCCGCAAAGTCAGCAGTCCAGCGAGACTTATGCTTCGGTGCATGCAGAAGGGAGTGGTTCTCACCTACTCTGTGTGTATTTAAATAGGTAATGCCTAATGCCTTATATTATGGCTCATGGTTCATTCCTGTTGGCTAGTCTGTAGTCACTACTGCGTCATCACCCACACATGTATCAGCACCTTAACATTCTTCCTTGATTGAACAAGGGGGGTCTCTAAGGATACCTCACTCATGCTCATATATACTTGGGAGCATGTCTCCACTTATAGCGCCAAGCATGCACTCTTGTAGTCCAACAGGGAAGTACTGTTGGAAGCCCAGTTAGGACGTTCTCTACCCTAATCCCTATTTCAGAGTGGCCATGACACCTCCTCTCTACACCACGCCATGCTACGCTATGCCATTCTATGTCACTCCAGTCTACAACATTCCATGTCACTCCACTCCACTCTACGCCACTCTACGCCATGCCACTCAACTCTACGACACATCACATCTCTTAATGATACGCCACTTCACTCTACTCTAGGACATGCCACACCACTCTAAGACACGCCACTTCACTCTACTCTACGGCACGCCACTTCACTCTACTCTACGACATGCCACTCCACTCTACGCTACTCTACTCTAAGATACTCTACGACAAGCCACGCCACTCTACTTAATGACACGCCACTCCACGCCACTGAGCCCTACGCCTCTCCACTCTATGCCACGCCACTCTACAACACGAAACTCTATGACATGACACACTACTCCATGAGACTCTAGTCCACTCTATGCCACTCCACTGTATGACACTTTACTCCACTCTATGCTATACCACTCCACTTCACTTCACTATACAACATGTTATTCCACTCTATGCTATGCCACTCCACTCCACTCTACAGCACTTTACTCCACTCTACACTACTCCACTCTATGACACTCTACTCCCCGCCACTCTACAACACTCTACCCCACTCTGTGCCACTACACTCTACGACACTCCATTCTACGATATTCCACTCGACGACACTCCACTCTACGACATTCCACTCTGGGACACCGCTCTCCACACCACTCTACTCTACGAGACTCCACTCCAAGCCACTCCACTCTACGACACCCTACTCCACTCTTTGCCACTCCACTCAATGACACTCTACTCTACAACACTCTACGCAACTCCCTCTATGCCACTGCACACCATTTTACTCCACTCTACTCCACTCCACTCTATGCCACTCCACGACGCTACTCCACTCTACTCCCTCCTCCCTACTCCCTCCACAACACTCTATGCCACTCCAGTCTATGACACTCTACACCACTCCACAAAAATTTACTCCACTCTACGCCTCAACACTCTACTCTACTGTATGCATCTTACTCTACCTTACGCCACTCCACGCAACTTTACTCCACTCTACTCAAAAACACTCTACTCCACTCTACTCCACTCCACTGTACAACACTCTACTCCACTGTACGCACTTCCACTCTACTCCACTCTACTCCCGCCACGACACTCTACGCCACTCCACGCCACTCCACTCCAAGCTCATTTTTTTGTAATTCTGGAGTGTGGTGGAAATAGATATTTTAATACAATCAAAACAAATCAATACACTAGGTGATGACATTTCCACACATTATCGTTTATGTGTTGTATACTTTTATCAATAAAGCTGTATGTCTACGCAAATGTAATTGTCATTTCAACTGAAAATGTGTTGTCTGTAATGGCAGTGTGCTACCACACCATGCATACTCCACATTATGCCATTCTACTCTACACCACTCCATTCTACAACACTTCACTCCACTCTATGCCCCTCCACTGTGCGCCTCTCCATGACTCGATACGCCACTCCACAACACTGTTTGCCACTCCACAAAACTCCAACCCATGCCACTTCACTCCACTCTATGCCGCGCCACTCCACGACACCCTACTGCACTCCTCAGCACTCTACACCACTCCACTCTACACCACTCCACTCCACTCTACACCACTCCACAACACTCCACAATATTCTGTACCACTCCATTCTATGAGACTCTACTACACTCTCTGTCACTCCACTCTAAGACAGTCTACTCCATCCTATGCCACAACACTCTACTCCACTGTATGCAACTCCCTCTATGCCAATCCATGCCACTTTATTCCACTCTACTGTATGACACTGTACACCACTCTATGCCACTCTGCTCTATGACACTCTATGCCACTCCACTCTCTGGCACTCTACTACCCTCTACGACACTTTACGCCACTCCACTGCACACCCTTCCACTCTACTCCACTCCACTCTACTCCTTCCACGACACTCCATGACACTCTATGTTACCTCACTCTACTCCAGTCCAGGACACTCTATGCCCCTCCACGACATAACGCCACTCCACAACACTCTACGCCACTCCATGAAACTCCACAATACTCCACTGTACTCCATTCCACAACACTACACCACTCCATGACACTCCACAACCCTCCACTCTACGCCACTAACGTTTTGGCATGCTGAACATCAGCCACGCTGGTATACAACATAGCAAAAACACATTGGCAAAGCCTATAGTCTTGTGTAGGCAAGACATTTTGGCTTTACCAATGCTTGTTGTACCTTAGGAAGTCTTCCATGTATTGTATAATGAAGAAATTAATTTCAAGTGGCCTGAAGTGTGCTTTTTGAAAACATCAGATCCAAGACTGTGGTTGATTTTTGAGAGATGTATTTAGGTGAGAATGATTTCCTAGCAGGTTGATCATGGACAATGGTAGCCAACTAGTTTTAGTTGCAATGGGAGAGTGCGGTTGGCTCGATTAAAATATATAAGGACATCATTGCACCCCGCTGACAGAAATGGGCTAGTAGAATTGTAATAAAAAGGTTAATAATGATAATGTATAACCCGTATCGATCATTGATTTAAATTGGAATGAGACTTTGATGTTTCTTTTGTAGGCTGTTGTTACCACCCTTCACCCACATACTGGGGCTTCACCGATTGTCTTGTGAGGGAAAGTTGTCAGGATGAAACTGAAGAGGCACTGGATGAAACATGGGGAAGTTACGGAAGATAAGTGAAAGAGGTAGAAGGCACGTGACAAGTACAGAAGTATTGGTACAAATGAAACGGTGAACAGTCGAGATGTAGCGAGAGTGAAAAGTCGGGATTTATTAGAAACTGCGAGGGGATTTTCTAAGCCTAAGCGAGTGGTGGATATGCGGGGCACGACTGCAAAGATGGAAAGGTGTGTAATGAAAATAATTTGATAATGGCGACAAAGGTTTTGGAGGGAAGAATATTTGAAAAGTTGTGTGACAAAGAAGAAGCGTATGAATAAAGGTTGTTGAACTTAGGTGGAATTAAATTAATATATGCTTGCCTACGTGTCTGACATAATGAAATGTATTACAGGTTCTTGGGTTTGCTTAGTATGTGTTGTACACAATAGTTTCTTATAGGATTTGGTGTTTTGGAATTGAAAGGGAGAGGCATTTTTTTCTTTGTAATGTGTTGGGTCAGAAGGGAGGGGGAAGTGTAAACCGTGGGATACAGCTTATTAGAATTCCATTTGCAGTTAGCGTCCTTTTGGAGTGTGATCGGCCTGTGTGTTCTGTGTCTGGCAGTTACTGCTTGCCTGGAGAACCAGTGAGACTTATGATGCTTCATACGTCTAGGCGCAGAGCATTTTCATTTCTAGCAACCCTCCTTAATGTCACGATTAACCGTTTCTCAGAAAATGATCTACAACTCATAGGCCAAGAAAAGATCGATTCGGTCCTTTCTTCCAAGTCTGCAGAGGTTGCATACCGCAGAGTTTGTCATTATTAGGAGAGGTGTGGAACGTGTTTGTTAGACCTCTGATGGCCTTGTAACTGAAGGAAGTCTGAGCTCCGTCTCTAACCTCACTCCTATCATTGTATCATGCAAGTTGGCATCACTTACTAAGCTCTTCTGTGCTCCCTCAGGCGCACCACCATCGGTGGCAGTGTAAACAGTACACTGCCACCGATGTACATTAAATACAACTCCCAGTCTGAGCTACTGTCTTTCCCAGGCCTAGGTTTACTGCATGAAACCACGTTGGGGCATATTTATAAAGGGATTGCGCCAATGGAACAGCACTTTTTTTCGATGTTCCGATGACACAATGCCCTGCACCATATTTACAAAGCGGCGTTAAGCCACTTTGCGTGGCTTAACGCCGCTTTGTTAATTTCGTCCCCTTTCATGCAGTTTTCTGCGTAAAAGGGGTGTGCAATGGGAGTTACTGTGGGCGTTCCACCACAACACCCATTGCTTTTTGACGCTGCCACAGATTAAAAAGGATGTTTAAATCTGAGGCAGCGCCAAAAACTAACGCCATGCAAAAGCAGGCTTTAGATTGGCGCAACGAGGAGAAATACTTTTATTTATCCTCTTTTTTGCTCTTTCTATGTGTGCTGCATTCTGCAGCACACATGGAAAGAACAAATCGCTTTTAAAGATTGTTTATGGGCAGGAAGGTGTCCCTTCCTGCACATAAACACTCATTCCCTGCAACACAGACACCCTTGCACTATGGTGCAAGGGTGCCTGTGCTGCAGGAAATCATCCCTGCAACACAAGCACCCTTGCACTATGGCGCAAGGGTGTCTGTGTTGGCACTCAGCAGCTATTTTTATCATAAGTGCAAGGGAAAACACAGGGGTGTGCTGTGTTCTTGTGAATACGGCGCATCCCTGCGTTTTTTAAATAGCGCAGTGCGGCGCTGCAAAATTTGCCGCTGCGCTGCACCATTTCCTTGTGAATATACCCCTTGTTTCTAAGGCCCGCAGAAGTTGTAAATGCACCTGGGTAATACTGATCTCCTCTGTGAGCATGACATTTCAACAGCCTGAGCATTTGTAGGACATGTATCTGTTCATGTATACTCAACATCTGGCTACAATTAGATTGCACTTAAGATCACTAAACATGCTCCATGCTGCCCTAGCAAAGAAATTATATACCCAGCTACCAAGACTAAACAGCAGCATAGTGAGAGTGATAAAAAAAACAAAGGATCCCCGGGGGACCCGGATCATTCCATTTCTGAAGGAACTAACTTGGCATCCTCAGTGCCTATTTCAGTATGGGTTACTCAGTACCACATACACGGCCAGTTGCAGCCACGCCTCCCAATAATCAAAGACACACTGTCCATCCACCGTTTGTACTTCAACCTGTGTTCCAACTCCCAGATACCTTCAAAGCAGCTGAAATGTCCAGGAAACAGCTGATGGCTGAGCTTTCCTCGCCCAACCCTTCCTGCTTTGGGTGAGCTGCACCGCGAGCTTTGGAAGTAGGACAACTGGTGACAACCAGTACTATGCAGCAGCCAGTCTGTACAGCACAAGCCATCCTCGTCATAGTGCGTACTTGCCCCTCTTGAGTGCTACACAAAAGTCCACTAACAAAAAAACTAAAAAAAATTATTCAAAACCACTATGCATGTTATCAGTTGACTGACAACTGTGTGTATTGGTGTAGCGGGTATATTAAGCCTCACAGGCGGTAGTGTCTTGCATGTGTGCCTCTCCGGCTCTGCACGTTCCTGCAGCTTGGCATTCTTTGCAGATGGCAGGGTCCGTGGATTACTGCACCTGCTCACAATACCACTGACGCCCGTAAAGGACAAGGCATGGGCATGAGCAGTATGTGCTGGAGAGCTTTGGGACCTCTTTCAAAGGTTCCGCTTCTTCTCTTTAGAGAGGACTGTTTCGCTGAGGGTAATCTATGGAGCAAAACCTTCATAGGAAGAGGGATACTGTTACAGGACAGGAGTTTATTCTTCTGTCGCTTCGGCCGCCTTCTATTTTTAGTAAGAATCTATCCCTTAAAGTTTACCTCAGTTGTTTATTTACCATGGCTTTTTTTTAATAACACGAGTCCGCTGTCATCAAAATGAAGAGCGCCCATGGCATTTTGATTTTGATACAGGCATGCGCTAGCGCATTGAGCTGTTGGCATGCTGTTACGTTTTTACCATTGCGTAGCGGTGTCCAGTTTCGAGTCCTTAAGCCGGGCTTTCAGTAGATAAGGGCAGGCTCCATGGCACCATAAGTGAAGCGAAATGGGCCTCTTTCGATGCCAGGTTCTTCGTGTGACGCTGCTATGTCTCAAACCAACCACGAGAAGATCCTTCAAGCACCACTCTCTTGCTTGGAGTCTTAAAATGTTGAATGTTACCAGAACCAAGCTATGACGGACATGTCATAGTGACCTTTGTTTCAACCGCCCAGCTGTCCACCCCTCCACAGGTGTCTTCGCACCTTCTCAAATCAGCCAACAGCAGAGATGTCTGTGTTTTTTAATCTTGTGTGAGATTTGTCGCCATGTGAGTGAAGCGGAGACTTATATTGAGAAATGGGAACGATTGATCCCTCTACTAAGCATTATACACATTCTCTACACTACCATTTAGTGCCATACATTTCACACTAAAAGAAATTCACAGTATTTCTTTCTGCTTCGGTTCAAACAGCACTAAGTACTCACTCTCAACTTTGTTTTCCCAAACAGGGAAGTAGTAGAAAGTATTGACTCTACTGGTCTGAAAGGGTGACCAATTAGTGTTGGAGCTTTTTCAAATGTGTAAATTTAGGTGACATATTACCTGTATGAATTAATAATTTTTATGATGCATATAGTTGTAACTGATGAATTAATAATGTTGCCCTTAAAACAATATTAATATATGATCTAGTGATTAATAATGTATTATAGTTATGCCACATTTTCATGCGAGTCACCTTTTTATTGAAAATTGATGCAGGTTCTGGTGCTCTGCTCATCCTGGTCCTGCTCATTCCCCCTCCCAATCAATGACCCGCTGAAAGTCTTCTCTGCTCATAGCTTTTGCGGAGCACAAATTGCTGTGACATAGGAGATAACTGCCCTTAGAAAGCAAATACTGTGAATGGAACTCTCTACTGTGTTCTCTATGTATCATTTTGAATTAATCGTTGTCTGAGAAATGTTTGCTATTGAATTCTACATCTCGCTAGGACGGTTGCTGAGGAAGCAAAACAGAAGATTTCTCTTACCTTAAAAAATGGGTTAGCCCTAAGGGTTATTAATTATTATGAATTTGTTCCTGATTTGTCCAATGTGAGCTCACCATGATCATTCTATGCTGAATCTGCAGTTGTGCTAATTGTTTAAGTGTAAAATGTGTATAGAAACTCCTGGTTTTGAAGGTTCGGGGGCAGCTTCTCATTTTCCTCCTGAGACTCTCTAATTTACTTGAGTCTTTCTCTTCTCCCTAAGAATGCTGTCAGTACTCTTTATAAGTTTGACTCTTAGAACCGAGAGGGATTTAACTGCCAGGCTAGGGATTATTATTCTGTTTTTCTGATTTTATACTCTGTATTTGAGCCTTTGTGGCATTTACTGTATTCTTCTGTATTTCTGATATAGAAATTCTGTAATAAATCTTTTAAACTTTTCCACGATCTAGAACTCAGTTATTGAGTGATCCCAGTTCCTATGTGATTTATACTTTGCTCATTACATTATTGAGGACTGTGGAGGGTAGTGTCTTTTGCCGCTAGATCAACGGAAAAACACAATGCCGAACCCCCTGAGATACAAAATTGGGGTGTCTTGATTATTGGGGTGCAGTAGATTATTGGGGGTTGGCTCCCAGATTATAAGGCCTGAAAAAACTGGTTAATGCGTTGTTTATGTTCTGCCTGTGGTGGATTTGCTGATTTAAAAAAAGGAGTGCTTCATTTTCCCTCTGCGGAATCTATCCTGAAGTAAATGGTTCAACAGCAGGGCCGGACTGGGAACCGAAATCGGCCCTGGCAAACTGCTCGGCCGGCCCCCTGGGGGGCAGAGGGTGTGCGGCCAAGCCGTTTGCAAGGGCCGGTTTTGGCTGATTTTGTTACAGGGGGCCGATATTGCCGGCCCCCAGTAACAAATTCGGCCCCCACCCTGGTGGCCCACCGGGGAAACGCCCGGTGCCCGCTACGGCCAGTCCGGCCCTGTTTAACAGTCCAATAGCCCCAGAAGCTCCGTGTTCCAAAATAAGAAACATTTTTTACCAGTTATCGTGCCAGTTTTACAACTATGACTTAAGCACACTACTGCAGTGCTGTTAGATAGGGTTGCTTGTCCCATGTGGTTCACCCAAAGCATAAGCAAGTACAACGACCTGATCAAACGAGTAGAGATTTCCAAAATGTTGTGAATGATCAGCAAAGTCTGATGGGCACAACTTTCATATGGAAAGCATTTCAATATCTTTAGTGGATACCGATGTTCCATAGAAGCAGCATATGGTATTGTGATCTTAAAACGAATTCTATTTCAATTCAAAGGACTATGTTATGTACCAACTATCTCTTTAGTTTATTCTTACAGCACCGTCATATTGCCTAACAGTCACTTTTGTACAATTTATTAGAATTCAAATGTCCTAAACCAAAGCATTACAGTGGGGAATGTCTTTTTAAATGTCTATCCTGGAAAGGAGGAAGCATAACAAACTCGTCTATGTGAGATCTATTGGCTTTTTCAATGTATTTTTAGACATATTGCACAGCAGCAGAAGCTGCTGTGCAACATGGCTTGAAGTCAAGAACAAAGCGATATGACGCGGCTAACGCTGACCGCGAAATAAATTTAACGACCAAAAGACATTTCATTTTCGAATCGAGAGCCACCCATCTTGTGAATCTGATGTTGCAGTTGGCATAGGGAACCACCACACATTCTTGATGTTCTAGAGAAAACATGACCGTTGTGGGAAAGACGAGGGATGTGAGGAATCTGACAGATGCACCTGTGCAGCAGGACATTAAATGCTTACTCCTGGCAGGCCTAGAACCACCAGAGGTCAGGCCCGCCATGCTCCAAAGTCTTCCATCTCACAGGAACATCAAACCATCAAATCAACGAGAAAGATCACAAGAGGTAAACCTTTCTGTCCTGGCAAGGCAGGTCTGACCCTATCGGTAAGACTTGAAAAGCAAGAGGATGACTTTGTGAATACTTACTCTCAAAACTTTTTTGTAATATTAAATGTATTTTTAGATACCAAGATACCTGTTTCCAAAGGAGAGCACCCTCATATGGTGGGGACTCTCTGATACCTTAGGAGAACGTTCTTCGCTGTGATGAGGAAGAGGGGCAAACTGGTAGTGAATGATTCTCCCTTTTATTAAGCAGCTGTCGCTATTCTTTTAACATTTTAGCATTAAGTTTGAACGAGACTGACTAGAGAAGTATAAAAGTGGATCAGCTGTTTTTAAGTAAAGAGCCGAATGAATGTGCCTCAATCTGAGAGATACTGACACTTAAATGTGAAATGCATCCCGGGGAGTAATACCACGAGTGCCTCTACCACGCAGCCCGAACCAAGAATGCGTCTTAACCACTCATTCCTTTACCACGCATGCCTTTACCACGCATTTTCATTGTAAAGGAATGAATCGTAAGGGGGTATGCATGGTTTAGGTTCGCCACTACTTCGACCCCCGCCCTTAGCCCTAACATTCGAACCCCCCTACCTCGCCCACCGCCCACCGCCCTAAGACCTAAACCTGACAACCTGCCCTTAAAACGACCCCTTCCCCTCCCCCTGCGCTGAGGCCTAAAACCATGCCTCTTACCATATACTACCCCGACCCCCGCTCTCCCGCGCTGTCCCTAAAAGTACCCCAACCCCCTCCCCCACCATGTGCCCTAAAAACCTCCCCCTTTCCAAAACTACCTCAATCCCTTCCACTGCCCTGAGGCCTAAAACCCTGCCCCCAATAAAAAAAAAACTACCTTGAGCCCCACCCCCCGCCCTGAGCACTAAAAACCTAAACCTAAAACCTGCCCCCTTTCCAAAAGTGTTGCGGTGCTCCGGAATGCGTGGTTATGCCCACGTTGTTCCGGGTGTTCCCCTTGATAGGGTGCCTCACATGGAGCATATTTGATGACATCAATAATAAACAGGTAAAAAGCTGCAGTAACAAATGAAGAGCAGGTTAGGAAGCCATTGCAGTAGATGTGTCAAAGTGTACAGATTGTGGCAAGCAAGTGAGACCAGAATGAGTTCAGGTTGAAGTGGAAGAGGTGGGTTTCTAAGAGTTTCTCAAGTGTGAGAAGGGCGGGTTTAGGTCTAATATGAAGGGGCGGAAGCACGCGCAGCACCACAGAAGAAGAGTTTGTGTGCAGGAGAGGTTTTGTAGCCACGTTCTTCAAGATGGTGTTTGGACAAAATATTGTCCCCAAAATATCGGAGAGCAAAATATTGTGAAGGTAAATTTCAATGTGTGACCAAAGGTTTACTATACGTAGCTCAACATAAAGGGACCTTGGTGATATATGTATATCATCAGGGTACGTAGATGTAGAGCTAAGAAGAGTAAATCTATACTTACCTGTTTGCACCTACCTTCCTGATATTCTGTCCACATGATATTTTTGAAATCGAGGTTCTGTCAGTGAACTTTATTTTTGGAACCAGTTTTTAGATTTACAATTTCCAGCATGTGTTCCGATTATGAATGTTAAATTTCTGGATTCTGGGGATTAAAACCGTGAAATTAAAGAAATAAGACTTTCAAAAATCTGTGAAAAGTGCTAATAAACGACTTGGCCCCTTGCTTGACTCTGAGATGAAAGAATCTCGTTTGTCAATGAACGTGGTGAAATTAAAAGTCGCGTATTAAATCTAAAGTTTCCACTGCAAGTAGCGTTGCTTTCGTGGAATTCTGCATCCACGTCGGTGCTCCCTAAACCTCTTAGCCCGCCAGTTTTAATGAAGCTGGGCTAAGCCCCTGAACATTGAAAGAGACCCGGGAGAGGCGAAATGTATATATAACATCCGACTCATGTTCGCTGCTCTTCCACATATACCAAAGAAAACATATCAAGAGTATCAGTTTCAAAACAACGTTTCCCCCACATGATAGATGTTGGTAAAACCTAAAGGAAGCAAAGGAAACCGTAGACATGACTTTGAAAGAGAAAGAAGAAAGGGTCAGGCAGCTGTCAGCAGAGGCGGTCCCAGCGTTAGCGCCATCCCTTAGAGTTGGCGTACGAACCAGAATTCCACCCGAAATCCCATGCCCTCCCTATCTTTATACATACATTTTCATGATACGTCACCGCCTTCATATGCAAGAAAAGCACCCGTGATTGGTGGACTTGTGCGACAAAACCAGGTAACATGACATCAGCACATAAAACACGTCATAAAGCAGTTAAAAAAAGGTAATAGCGTGTCCCATCAAATTGCACGTCTCCTCTAGTTTGGAAAAAAGATTCCTAGGCGTGGCAGTGGTGGTTGCACACATCAATTGCTTGACATCTTAAAGTATCAGTTTGCGCTTTCTGACCTTGCATGAAAGAGGGTATTTGCCAAATACAGCTAAGTAAGCTAAATTGCCCCAAGGTGCTTTTTGACTGAGAGATCTGTTCTTCTTTTTTTAGTACATCAACCATAACCCACAATAGTAAGAAATAAAAAAAATAAAAAAATAAAAATATTCCATCCTTTGTTTTATTAATGACTGCTCATTTTGAGCTTTAGATAGAACAGCACTGTAACAGAAGCAATATAGCAAGCATCTTAATAGACATCCCTACTTAAAACATGATTGTAAGACTTCCAGCGAGCACATGTGTAAAGGGCCAGCTATTGACTCCCTGCTGAGTGATGTTCAGATGAGATATTGACATCCAGCTGATGATCAAAATCGAGACTTTGTCAGGCAGTGGAAAACTCTGCCTATGATGGTTACAGCTGCTTGGATCCCTTCCAAAGCTTGAGGGAGATTTATTCATATATTCATAAAATTATTTTTGTAGTGATTGATTGAGCTGAGGAGCCAGCTGAGACCGATAGTGACAGCCCGGGGAGTGCGCAACAGGCTGGCGAGAAATATGACGTGAACTAATGCGTTTTGAGTTGTTTTGCTGCAGTGCTGCAGACCGCTGCTCTCTAAAACGGTACCAGTGAGACTTTCTGCCGGCTGAAATGGGTGCCCACCTGAAATGTGGTGGCAGATACTGAGAGGATAGGACCCTAGGTTTTGGAATGCCCTAAACCCAAACCTGAGAGCTGAACCAAAGTACCATTTGAAGACTACAGAATTCTCACATCATTTAATGCAGCAATTTAGTTTTTGTTTGGCTTGGGGTAGGTACGTTTCACCAGATAAGCCAGGGATGTGTACCTATTGGATTTGATATGGGGATGCCTGACATCTCTATTTTATTGATACAAACCTTTTCTTAAGTGATTGCTAACTGCTGCCTCCAGCCTGCACTTCATCACTGCACTAGCAAAAATAAGTAGAAATAGTAAACAAGCTTTGGCAAAGCCAGTAAGTCGTGCCTTTTACTTTGCCAAGGTAGAACTATTGGATTTCCCAATACTTTTTGTTGATATTGTTCAGCATTGACAAAAAGTGAACTAAAAAACAATACAATTACACCTGCTCCTTACCGTCACCATGTATGCGCAGGCATGTGTCATGACAGGGAGGCCATTTTTAGGTCGAGCCTAGCGCAGCGCTCATGCGCTGCTCTAGGAAATCAGACTCTTGGAATCACTTCAGCTTTTCTACAAGCTCGTGCGTGTGGTGCTCACATGCTATTGGCCTTTGCGTCTGGCTTTCAAAAATGAAAGCACGCAATTGGCTAAAGGCGGGTGCATGTCCCACCTTTTTGGAAAATGCTTACTCCCACAGCGTTTTGCTGTCGGGAGCGAGCAGCGGTGTGCAGGCTGCCATCTGTTCTGGATCGTGTTACCAATTAGCAGGGTCGCTTTGTCTTTCGCGGCCGTGCTTGTTGGAGAAAGGCTCTGTGAGTCATCATGAGCCCTTTAAACCCGACTCTGGATGTTTTATCTTGTTTTCATTTGTATGCGCTTTAACTGTGTTGGCTAACTGTATAGTCTGTTGGGGAAAGGTTTGTGCAAAATCGTGATGGGAGGAAGTTGACCTTGCCGCTTTTATTAGAAGCTTTCATTGCTCTCCCGCCTCCACCCCCCCTCCCCCGGCCCTTGCTTAACCTTGCTGTTACTAGTTCATCCAGCTACAGCTTTCGTTGCATGTTTGGTTATTTAACTTCTTGTAAAAATATCCACCTTACTAAGGCAAACAAGAAGCCCCAGCAGTCCTGGCAGCGCCACTATAGCCATACAGGGGCTTAATTTCAACAGGTGTCTGCCGGAACGCTTATTAGCAAAAGGTATTAAAACATGTAAATTTGTGGGTAAAACATATACCAAGCCATAGGGCGGTTTATAAATGGGCACAGTGGCATTACACCACCTTTAGTAGCTACACATTTGCACATTACTAAAGTCCGTGTTTTAATCAGCAACATACCCACCTCCCCCACCCCCACCCCCCCTCACCCGGCCCTTGCTTAACCTTGCTGTTACTAGTTTATCCAGCAATAGCTTTTGTTGCATGTTTGGTTATTTTACTTTTGGGCCGTGACACGAGGTGTTTGTACCACCCCCGCCCCCCCGCCCCAACCCGCCTTCGGCCATTTCTGGGCCGTGAGACAAGGTGTTTGTCTTTCGTTGCATGTTTGGTTATTTTACTTCTTGTAAAAATATCCACCTTACTAAGTATATACTAATATACAAAAAAACACTTTAAATACGTACTTCTCAATGCAGTTCTATAATATGCCTAATAAATGTGTTAAAGCTTTTACCCACGATAATGTAAAGCATGACTAAAAAATTATAAGGTCCCAAAGGCGAGACCTATTGGCTATGCCAATGCTTGTTTTGTTTGTTTTAATTTAGCATTCTAGGATGGTGGTTGCCCATCTTGGAGCGGAAAATGGAAAAAAAACATATAAAAAGTGTGCCAAAAGTAAATTGTTTTCAGAAAGGAGTGGCTCAGCAGCAAATTGCAGCTGCAACTGGAGTGCAAATGAAGAATGAACCAGGACAATACAGACAGGAGCACATTTAAATCCACCCTCTGACCAGTGCTAAATTGAGCCGGTGGTTTCTGGTGCTCAGCACCAGCACTAAATTGTCAACACCGGCACTCATGACAGTCTGCTACATGGTGGCGCTCTTTGTTTGATCTAGAGATGAGCACAACAACAGTTGTTTATCAATTCAATATACATTAAAAACGACTAATTTCTGGCGCCCAAGCTATTCTCACGGCTTTGGGGGTCTGGAATGGTCTGAATTGTCACACTTGTAGCAGTTGTAATGTTGGTTAGTAGTTGTGTTGATACTGGCTTTGACAGCACTGACATGGGCAATGGGTGGTGCAAGCTGCTGTGGCCCCCTGATGAGGGCCCTGACACTTATATTTTTTACAAATTAGGCACTGTCTGAGACGCTACTACCAAATGATGCAGACCACCGAAAATGCTTCTCTGGTGGACTGCATCGATGCAAGCACCAACGGAAGCAAAGAAATCTTCACCATTGTGAAGAAGTTCACCTCACCAGCGACCGCCTCTGACTCAATCACCCCTGCGCAAGACCTCTGCAACAATCTCTCTCAATTCTTCATCAACACAATCGCAGCCATTTACAGCAACTTTAACCTACAACTGGACCCAAAAGACCTTCCCAAACACCTCCCAATCTCATCCAAAAAACAAATGCCAACCACATGGCCCATCATCACCCCAGAAGAAACCGCACCACTATGTAGCCGATCCTCACAGGGGCCCCATCGGACCCATTCCCCAATCACGCCTACTTCAGAGGACTACGACCCATCAGTGCCATGTTCAAACTCATTCTGAATGCCTCCACCTCTTCTGTGACCTTCCCAGATGTTTGGAAGCACGCAACTGTCCTCCAATTGCTGAAGAAACATCCACAGACCCTTCAACCCTCACCAACTACAGACCAGTCTCCCTGCTACCGTTTGTCAACAAAAATCATCAACAGATCCCTCACCGAATACCCCAATGACCACCAACTCCTAAACACCACAGTCTGGTTTCAGACCCAACCGCAGCATGGAAAATGTCCTCATTGTCACAACGGATGACATCTACATGACTCTGGACAGAGGAGACACAGCAGCCCTTATCCTCCTGGACATCTCTGCTGTGTTTGACACAGTCTCCTACCCTGTCATCATCTAATGCCTAAACAACTTTGGAATTGAAGGACTCACACTCCGATAGATCTGCTCCTTCCTGACTAGAAGGACCCAGTTAGTTAGCCTGGACACCTCGGACGTCCGCAACATTATCTGCCGAATTTCGCAATGATCCTCCCTCAGTCCCATCCTCTTCAGCACATACATGATCCCTCCAGCCAGCATAATCCACTCTGACTCCATTAAAATCCTCTCCTGCTCTAATGACATGCAATGTATTCTCTCCCTCATGGACAAGTACCTGGATCAAGTTCAATGCCCACAGGACTGAAATTGCCCACTGGATGAAGACTGTCTGAAGCTGAACAACAACAAGACCGAAACTGTGATCTTCAGGAAGAGCACTTCACCATGCAACTCCACCTGGTGTCAAACAGAGCTAGGACCGACATCCACCCCCACCACCCATGCCAACAAGCTCTGGATCGTCATAGACAGCAAATTTGACAATACTGCTCAAGTCAACGCCACCAATGCCTCATGGTTCCAAACTGTAGGAGAGTAGGATCTGCTTCACATGGGTACCCCCACTTTTTGCTGATGCTTCACTGTTTTTCGACTTTAGTCTGGCTGGGGCCCTGCTAATCAGAACCCCAGCCTAGCTGCTTCCTCTCTAAAATGGTTTCCATGTACCTTAGGTACATCTCTGATTGGATTCTGGAGTGCCCTTATAAGTCCCTAGTATATGGTATACTATGTACCCAGGGCATAGGTACCCCAGAGGGCCTACCAGGGGCTGAAGCATGTATTATGCCACCCCTGGGAGGCCCTCCAAATGACACCACAGGCCTGCTACTGCAGCCTGGGTAAGGTGGTGCATGCACCCCTTACAGTGGTATAGGCTACCTATATCACTACCATTGCACACACATATAAACCTATAAGTCACTCCTATGGCAGGCCTTACCAATCCTAAAGGCAGAGTGCTTGGTTTTTATGTGAGAGGGTGCCCCTGCATGAGCAGAGCCCTCTGCAGCGTTCGGAGTCAATCCTCTGATGCTGTTTGTGGTACAGCCTGACCATATACTCTTAAGTGCATTATATCCTCGCGGTAGAATGCTAACTTTGGACTGACTGCACCAAAACATGTTGTGTTTGGTGTCAAACACCTTGGAATACTACCCCCCCCGCCAGTCCTGGCGGCGGGGGTAACATTTCACCCTTCTAGAGGGAGAGACATGTACCCACCGGCCTGCCCGGTATTAACTTCACAGAGCCCTGGCATCACAAAATGGATGCCGCTGCCACAGACACGGGTCTGGCCTCCTGCTGCTGACCGAAACTCCGGCAGGGGAGGCCTGGACAATAGGTTTCCTGTCACAGGGAGGTGTAACCACCTCCCCAGACAGGATAGTGTGTATTGGGGCTGGGCGGGAGCACTCTCTGGTGCTTTGAAGTCCTGCACTGGGGGCACATTTGGTGTCCCTGTGCATAGTCCAGCTCAAACCGGTTGCAGGGGCTACCTGCCCCTGCTCTGGCGCGAAACTGGACAAAGGGAATGGGTGTAACCACCCCTCTTCCCTGACCCTCCCATAGGTGGGTCCCCAGAGTATGTCCAACCCCCTAACTTAGTATAAGTATGGGACCCCAGTCCTTAGGACTTTAGATTACCCTGGACGAAACTCTGAAGCCGAATCCTGGACCTTCGACGCTCTACTTCAAGATTAGAGGACTGAAGAATCTCCCTTGGGGTCAAGGAGTGACTCCCCTGCTTGGCAGGCACCTAAGAAGCAATTGTCCGGTCTGCATCGCTGAAGCTCCTGCCGGACGCCGAAGACTTTGCAACACCAGAGGTAGATTTCCAGACTTCCCCAAGGCTTCCCTGAGACCCCAGCGAAGCTGAGGCCCGTAGCTATCGTGGGTAACGTGGAACCGTGACCCTGGACACCAAGAACTTTTGCAAGTGCATCCTCTTCCTGGTCTTCCACGAAGTTGTGCTTTGGGCTCCGAGTAGCCCCCGCCTCCAGCACCGACTGCACCGAAGATCATTGGCCTCCACTCCACGAGTGTCCTGTGAGCCAGCTCCAAGTGCGTCCACTTGAGGCTCCTTTACGGTTGCTAGTCCGTTGGCTAGTGGGCCCTCCCGAAGGCAACTCTTATTCTGCTTGGGCTTCCTTTGTTGCTCCAGATGTGCCCTGACTTACCCTTGCTGGGTGAGTCCCTCAGACCTTGCTAGTCTGCACCAACGTCCTTTCTTTGTTTCCATGTGACTTGCCGTTGCCAAGGCTTGTTGGGTCCAATCCGGTCGCCGACACCCCAGTACTCGACAGACGTCGTGGGACAGCTCGAATCCAGCTCCTAGTTGTCGTCGACACCTCCTGGACCTCGTGGCTGAAGAGTCAAGACACCTGTAAACCAACCTGAAGCACCCGACATCGGTGGGCATCCGCTCATCGCCTTCCTGGTCACTGGCTAGTGACCCAGACTCTGTCCCCTCTGCTTTCAGGTTCTTCAGATCTTCGATCCATCCTTGGATCCACCCGGACACTTTCAACTTGGTCGCCAGCAGCACTTTGCAGCAGATCGCCATTGAAAACGACGACGAAACCCGACCCCGAAAGACACCTTTGCACCCGGCTTCCCTGGGTGAGGTAACTCGAGTACTCCGGTGCTCCCGTGGGTATAGACTCTAGAACGGCCTAGTTCTAAAAGGGTTTGCTCCAAGTCCTCCTCTAAGTGTCCTTTTCTTTTAAAATTCCAACCGCGACTTTCCCCATAGAAGTTAACGGTGATTCGTGGCTGTGTTCCCACACTGCACGCGTCCCCCGTGGGTCCCCTGTGTCACTACCTTGAGTTGTTCCTTGTGGTCCAAGCACTTCTACAGGCTCTAGGCCTTGTGTCTAGCTCAGTCGTGGTTCTTATACCACTTTATTGGTATATGGTTTGGTACGCCCCTAGGGCTCAAACGTGTATTTGTGCTATTACTGTTGATATTCGACTTGTAACTTATGTACTTCGAACTCTAGCCTCATAAAGAGACTAGAGGGGTGTGTTTACGACTAAATACATATATTTTATATATATACCTGGTGTGGTCCTCTTTCATTTGGTCACTCAAGAGATTATAGACTGGTAAAACAAGCTGCTTTACATTCCTTCAAGACTTAGCCTGAAGGCTGCTCTCCATAGCTACCACTAGGATAGCTTTCAATAAAGGTTGTCTTTAACCTATCATCAATAAGGGGTTGTTTGGACTGGTGCAAGGTGCCCACTAGAACTAGTGGATAGCATATACCAGGCCAACTTACCACATTGGTGTGCAGCGTGTGGGATTCCAGCTTGCTATTGTTTTACCAGATAATCTCAATTGAATTGATCAACTGAAAACCACTAAGGGTACCTTAGGTACATATAATTCAAGCTTAGGATACAGTAAGTTCTACTGAACTTAGAGTTGTGTGTTAAGGGCTAGCACACCCTTTCTACAACTCAAGAGAGTTTAGTAGGCCACACTAGAGTAGGTAGTGCATACACCACACCACACTATTAATGTCTTCAGGGCCAGGAACCAGTGGGTCCCTGCCAGAAGCCAATGGGCTTCTTCCCTCCAAGTATGATAATCTCCCATTCTTGGAATTGAGAGCATTATGCACTGCTAGGAAGTTGAAGACAGGCAAAAGTGCCAACACCCAACGCCTCATAGAGGTACTCCTGTTAGATGATCTCAGAAGACCCTTAGGGCCTGAAGGGGTAGGCAGAGAGGGTGGGGCAGAAGATGAGGAAGGGGCCAGGGGTGGCCCAGGACCTGCCCTCTGAAACTGGCCAGGAAGGTGACAATGACCTTGACCTGGAAAATCCAGCTACTCCTGCAGAGGAAGAGGAGGATCAGACTGACCTCCCCTTTGTCCCACCAGGAAGAGTTGTGAGTGTGCCTAGAAGGGCCAGATCTTCCTCAGGGGAATCTGACCACTATAGCACCTCAGTAGGGACCTCTGCTTCCTCTCATAGGAGGGAATCCTCTCATGAGAGACTGCTTCAGTATGAACAAGCTCAGCTTGAGATCAGAAAACAGCTGTTGGCTATAGACAGGGAGTCCCTAGATCTTTTTAGACAAAGAAAAAAGTTGGGACTAGAGTCCCATGGTGGCAGCAATTTCCCCAGAGATAGGGAAAGGTCTTATGACCATAGAAACCTGAATAAGATTGTCCCTCCCTACCAGAGTGGGGATGACATCCACAAATGAATAACTGCTCTAGAGAGGGCCTGTAAAGTACAAAGGGTCCCCCAGGAGCAGTGGGCAGCAATCTTGTGGCTCTCCTTTGCAGACAAAGGTAGAGACAAGCTCCTCACTGTAAGAGAAGAAGATGCTGATGATTACCATGTCCTGAAGAGTGCACTGATAGATGGGTTTGGCCTAACCACTGAACAATACAGGTTAAAGTTCAGAGAAACCCAAAAGGCACAGACACAGGACTGGGTGGACTTTGTTGATTGTTCTGCTAAGGCTCTGGAAGGTTGGTTACTGGGCAGTAAGGTATGTGACTTCAAGGGATTGTACAATCTTATCATGAGGGAGCAGATTCTTAATAACTGTCAAAATCAGCTGTTGCATCAATACCTGGTGGACTCTGATCTGACCTCTCCCCAAGAATTGGGAAAGAAGGCAGACAAATGGGTCAGAACCAGGGTGAGGCAGAAGGTACAGAACCAAGGTGGTGACCAGAAGAAGCCAGATTCCAAAAACTCTGATAAGGGTGGGGAGAAGGGTAAAGACCAGAAGTCTTCACAAGGCCCCCAAAAATCTGCATCTGGTGGGGAATCCCAATCCAACAAAGGAAAAGGCCAAAGGAAACCATGGTGCAAAGTCTGTAAGCAAAAGACTCACTGGACAAGTGACTGCACCAAGTACAAAGACTCCACTCCATCCACCATTGCCCCTAAGGCAACTGTCCCCCCTAGTCCAGCTACAAATGGTGGTGGAAACACTCAGAATAAGGGTTTAGTAGGGTTAACCCTGGGTACTGAGGTGGCCTCTGACCTAGTCAGAGTGCCAACTCAGGCTGTCCTAGTCTGTGATGGGGGCATGGATATGTCCCCCTTTGTGAGTCCCAGTAATTTGGGCAAGTACAGACAGCAGCCTTTGATTAATGGGAGAGAGGCTTTGGCATTCAGGGACACAGGAGCAAGTGTCACTATGGTGACAAAAGATCTTGTGGAACCTGAGCAGATTATACTTGGTGAAATGTACCAAGTGACCAATGCTAGCAATGTCAGAACAGACCATTCTCTGGCAGTTGTTAACTTCTCCTGGGGAGAGGTAACTGGCCTTAAGAAGGTTGTGGTGAGTGCAGATCTACCAGTTGAATGCTTGCTTGGCAATGATCTTGAAGCCTCAGCTTGGGCAGAGGTGGAGCTCAGGAAACATGCAGAAATGCTAGGGATCCCTGCACATGTGTTTGCTGTGACTAGGTCACAGGCAAAAATGTCAAAAACTGAACGGGCCCTGAATTCTGGAATAATGGACCAGGTGCCTCCCAAGAGAAGGAGTAGTAGGGTTAAGGCAGTGCCTTCCCCCTTGGCTCAGGAAGCAGATCAGTCTCTTGAGGGAGATGATCTCAGGCCTGAAGAAGGAACTGTCCCAGAGGAGCTTGAACCTGATCAGGTTGAGTTCTTGGGGACAGGGGGCCCTTCCAGGGCAGATCTGAGCCAGGAGCAGCTGAGCTGCCCCTCTCTTGAACCCCTCAGACAGCAAGCTGCTGCTGAGGCTGCTGGGAATGCTAGTGGAACCCATAAGATCTATTGGGATGATGGACTCCTGTACTCAGAGAGTAGAGATCCCAAGCCTGGTGCAGCCAGGAAGTTGGTATACCTTTGAAGTTCAGGGGCTTCCTATTGACACTAGCCCATGACATTCCCTTAGCAGGTCACCTGGGCCAGAACAAGACTTGGGACAGGATTGTCCCTCACTTTCACTGGCCCCACATGTCTGAAGACACCAAGGAGTTTTGTCGCTCCTGTGTAACCTGTCAAGCCAGTGGGAAGGCAGGTGGCACCACAAAGGCCCCCCTGATACCGCTACCTGTGGTGGGGGTGCCCTTTGAGAGGGTGGGGATTGACATAGTTGGACCTATAGATCCCCAAACAGCATCTGGGCACAGATTTATCCTGGTGGTGGTGGACCATGCCACCAGGTACCCAGAGGCCATTCCCCTTAGGACCACTACAGCTCCTGTGGTGGCAAGGGCCCTCCTGGGAATTTTCTCAAGAGTGGGCTTTCCTAAGGAGGTAGTATCTGACAGAGATGCAAACTTTATGTCCAGTTACTTGACTGCAATGTGGAAGGAGTGTGGAGTGACTTATAAGTTCACCACACCCTATCACCCACAATGCAATGGTTTAGTTGAGAGATTCAACAAAACCTTAAAGGGCATGATTAAAGGGCTCCCAGAGAAGCTTAGGCGGAGATGGGACATACTTGCCCTGCCTTTTATTTGCATACAGGGAGGTGCCTCAAAAGGGGGTTGGCTACAGCCCTTTTGAACTTTTGTTTGGCCATCCTGTCAGGGGTCCATTGTGTCTGTTGAAGGAAGGTTGGGAGTTACCTCTCAAACCCCCTAAACAGGACATAGTGGACTATGTACTTGGTCTCCGCTCCCGGATGGCTGAGTACATGAAAAAGGCAACCAAAAACCTTGAGGCCAGCCATGAATTACAGAAAGCCTGGCATGACCAAAAGGCTGTGCTGACTGTTTACCAGCCAGGGCAGAAGGTGTGTGTGTTGGAGCCAGTGGCCCCAGCAGCCCTCTAAGACAAGTGGAGTGGCCCCCATACAATTGTTGAGCAGAAGGGAGAGGTTACCTATCTGGTAGACCTAGGAACTCCCAGGAGCCCCCATAGGGTGCTTCATGTCAACAGGCTGAAGCCATATGTGGACAGGGCTGACATGGGCTTGCTCATGGCAACTGATGAAGGACAGGAGGAAGAGAGTGACCCACTCCCTGACCTGCTCTCACAGAACCCTGATGATGGGTCAGTAGATGGTGTAGCCTTGGCAGGCAGCCTCACTGCCCAGCAGCAAACTGATTGCAGACAGGTGCTCAGTCAGTTCAGACACATGTTCTCTCTGACTCCAAGTCAGACCACCTGGTGCACTCATGAAGTGGACACTGGGGACAGTCTGCCTATTAAAAGTAAGATTTATAGGCAACCTGACCAGGTCAGGGACTGTATCAGGACTGAAGTCCAGAAAATGTTGGAACTGGGTGTCATTGAGCCTTCAGATAGCCCTTGGGCTAGTCCTGTGGTCCTGGTGCCTAAACCTCACACCAAAGATGGCAAGAGAGAGATGAGGTTTTGTGTGGACTACAGGGGCCTCAATGCAGTCACTAGGACTGATGCCCATCCAATACCCAGGGCAGATGAGCTAATAATAGACACTTTGGCCTCAGCCAAGTATCTAAGCACATTTGACCTAACAGCTGGCTACTGGCAGATCAGATTAGCTGAGGATGCAAAGCCAAAAACAGCATTTTCTACCCCTGGTGGGCATTATCAATTTGTGGTAATGCCCTTTGGTTTGAAGAATGCACCTGCCACTTTCCAAAGGTTGGTGAATACAGTTCTCACAGGCCTGGAAGCCTATAGTGCAGCATATCTAGATGATATTGCTGTCTTTAGCTCCACCTGGGAGGATCACCTGGTCCACCTAAGGAATGTTTTGGAGGCCCTGCAAAAGGCAGGCCTCACTATCAAGGCCACCAAGTGCCAGATAGGGCAGAGTCAGGTTGTGTACCTGGGCCACCTTGTAGGTGGGGGCCAGGTTCAACCACTGCAGAGCAAAATCCAGACCATCCTGGACTGGGTTGCTCCAACTACCCAGACTCAGGTGAGAGCCTTCTTAGGCCTGACTGGGTACTATAGGAGATTTGTCAAGGGGTATGGATCAATAGTGACACCCCTGAATGACTTAACTTCCAAGAAAATGCCCAAAAAGGTTCAGTGGACAGCTAGCTGTCAAAAGGCATTTGATGACCTGAAGCAGGCCATGTGCACTGCTCCCATTCTACAGAGTCCTGATTACTCCAAGAAGTTCATTGTCTAAACAGATGCATCTGAATTGGGGGTAGGGGCTGTACTGTCACAATTGAATGATGAAGGTCAGGATCAGCCAGTAGCTTTTATTAGCAGAAGGCTGGCCCCTAGAGAGAAACGTTGGTCAGCCATTGAGAGGGAGGCCTTTGCTGTGGTCTGGGCTCTGAAGAAGTTGAGGCCATACCTGTTTGGTACTCACTTCCTTGTTCAAACAGACCATAAGCCCCTCTTATGGCTAAAACAAATGAAGGGTGAAAACCCCAAACTGCTTTGGTGGTCCATTTCCCTACAGGGGATGGACTTTACAGTGGAACATAGACCTGGGAGTAACCATGCCAATGCAGATGGACTCTCTAGGTACTTCCACTTAGAACATGAAGACTCAACTGGTCAAGGTTAGTTTAATGTCCCTGCGTTTGGGGGGTTGTGTAGGAGAGTAGGATCTGCTTTACATGGGTACCCCCACTTTTTGCTGATGCTTCACTGTTTTTCGACTTTAGTCTGGCTGGGGCCCTGCTAATCAGAACCCCAGCCTAGCTGCTTCCTCTCTAAAATGGTTTCCATGTACCTTAGGTACATCTCTGATTGGATTCTGGAGTGCCCTTATAAGTCCCTAGTATATGGTATACTATGTACCCAGGGCATAGGTACCCCAGAGGCCTACCAGGGGCTGAAGCATGTATTATGCCACCCCTGGGAGGCCCTCCAAAATGACACCACAGGCCTGCTACTGCAGCCTGGGTAAGGTGGTGCATGCACCCCTTACAGTGGTATAGGCTACCTATATCACTACCATTGCACACACATATAAACCTATAAGTCACTCCTATGGCAGGCCTTACCAATCCTAAAGGCAGAGTGCTTGGTTTTTATGTGAGAGGGTGCCCCTGCATGAGCAGAGCCCCTCTGCAGCGTTCGGAGTCAATCCTCTGATGCTGTTTGTGGTACAGCCTGACCATATACTCTTAAGTGCATTATATCCTCGCGGTAGAATGCTAACTTTGGACTGGCTGCACCAAAACATGTCGTGTTTGGTGTCAAACACCTTGGAATACTACCCCCCCCGCCAGTCCTGGCGGCGGGGGTAGCATTCCACCCTTCTAGAGGGAGAGACATGTACCCACCGGCCTGCCCGGTATTAACTTCACAGAGCCCTGGCATCACAAAATGTATGCCGCTGCCACAGACACGGGTCTGGCCTCCTGCTGCTGACCGAAACTCCGGCAGGGGAGGCCTGGACAATAGGTTTCCTGTCACAGGGAGGTGTAACCACCTCCCCAGACAGGATAGTGTGTATTGGGGCTGGGCGGGAGCACTCTCTGGTGCTTTGAAGTCCTGCACTGGGGGCACATTTGGTGTCCCTGTGCATAGTCCAGCTCAAACCGGTTGCAGGGGCTACCTGCCCCTGCTCTGGCGCGAAACTGGACAAAGGGAATGGGTGTAACCACCCCTCTTCCCTGACCCTCCCATAGGTGGGTCCCCAGAGTATGTCCAACCCCTAACTTAGTATAAGTATGGGACCCCAGTCCTTAGGACTTTAGATTACCCTGGACGAAACTCTGAAGCCGAATCCTGGACCTTCGACGCTCTACTTCAAGATTAGAGGACTGAAGAATCTCCCTTGGGGTCAAGGAGTGACTCCCCTGCTTGGCAGGCACCTAAGAAGCAATTGTCCAGTCTGCATTGCTGAAGCTCCCGCCGGACGCCGAAGTCTTTGCAACACCAGAGGTAGATTTCCAGACTTTCCCGAGGCTGCCCTGAGACCCCAGCGAAGCTGAGGCCCGTAGCTGTCGTGGGTAACGTGGAACCGTGACCCTGGACACCAAGAACTTTTGCGAGTGTATCCTCTTCCTGGTCTCCCACAAAGTTGTGCTTTGGGCTCCGAGTAGCCCCCGCCTCCAGCACCGACTGCATCGAAGATCACTGGCCTCCACTCCACGAGTGTCCTGTGAGCCAGCTCCAAGTGCGTCCACTCGAGGCTCCTGTGCGGTCGCTAGTCCGTTGGCTAGTGGGCCCTCCTGAAGGCAACTCTTATTCTGCTTGAGCTTCCCTGGTTGCTCCAGACGTGCCCTGACTTACCCTCGCTGGGTGAGTCCCTCAGACCTTGCTGGTCTGCACCAACGTCCTTTCTTTGTTTCCACGTGACTTGCCGTTGCCAAGGCTTGTTGGGTCCAATCCGGTCGCCGACACCCCAGTACTCGACAGACTTTGTGGGACAGCTCTAATCCAGCTCCTGGTCATCGTCAACACCTCCTGGACCTCGTGGCTGAAGAGTCAAGACACCTGTAAACCAACCTGAAGCACCCGACATCGGTGGGCATCCGCTCATCGCCTTCCTGGTCACTGGCTAGTGACCCAGACTCTGTCCCCTCTGCTTTCAGGTTCTTCAGATCTTCGATCCATCCTTGGATCCACCCGGACACTTTCGACTTGGTCGCCAGCAGCACTTTGCAGCAGATCGCCATTGAAAACGACGACGAAACCCGACCCCGAAAGACACCTATGCACCCGGCTTCCCTGGGTGAGGTAACTCGAGTACTCCGGTGCTCCCGTGGGTATAGACTCTAGAACGGCCTAGTTCTAAAAGGGTTTGCACCAAGTCCTCCTCTAAGTGTCCTTTTCTTTTAAAATTCCAACCGCGACTTTCTCCATAGAAGTTAACGGTGATTCGTGGCTGTGTTCCCACACTGCACGCGTCCCCCGTGGGTCCCCTGTGTCACTACCTTGGGTGTATCCTTGTGGTCCAAGCACTTCTACAGGCTCTAGGCCTTGTGTCTAGCTCAGTCGTGGTTCTTATACCACTTTATTGGTATATGGTTTGGTATGCCCCTAGGGCTCAAACGTGTATTTGTGCTATTACTGTTGATATTCGACTTGTAACTTATGTACTTCGAACTCTAGCCTCATAAAGAGACTAGAGGGGTGTGTTTATGACTAAATACATATATTTTATATATATACCTGGTGTGGTCCTCTTTCATTTGGCCACTCAAGAGATTATAGACTGGTAAAACAAGCTGCTTTACATTCCTTCAAGACTTAGCCTGAAGGCTGCTCTCCATAGCTACCACTAGGAAAGCTTTCAATAAAGGTTGTCTTTAACCTATCATCAATAAGGGGTTGTTTGGACTGGTGCAAGGTGCCCACTAGAACTAGTGGACAGCATATACCAGGCCAACTTACCACACAAACCATGAAAATGCTGAGGAGCTTTTTCAACTGGCTTCTAATCAGAACCCGGAAAACCGACACACACCCCCTTGTCACAAGAAAGCTGTGCTATCGGAACACCCTCTAGGCTGGGATCACAAAACTCACCAGAAGCCTGCAGACAAATCAGAACTCAGCAGCCAGAATCACCCTCACCCTCACACTGCACTCACATCACACTACATGTGAAGGAGCTCTGCCAGCTCCCCATACACAAACAAGCACATTTCAAATTCCACCTACACTTTCGAGGCACTACATAACTCTGGACCAGTATACCTCAACAATCGCATTTGCTTTCACAAACCTTCCAGACACCTCCGCTCGTCTGGACTCTTACTTGCACGCATATGGAAAACCAGGTCTGGCAATCGAGCCTTCCTCAACATCATTCCTAAGGTGTGAAACGACCTGCAGATATACATAAGAGCCTCCTCCTCACTTCTTGAAGTCTGCAAGAAGCTGAAGACCTTACTTTTCGAGTAGACTCACCACGCCCTAGGTTCGGCTAGGCCCATACCTGCTTAGTGCCAGGATACGCTCTCAGGTGATAGTGCGCTCTAAAAATCTGCATAAGATAACATAACCTGCTCCAGGAGATGGACAAACATAATAAGACAAAAAAAGCCATTGCATAAAATGCCAGCAAATGCGATCAACAGAAATGTAATCAATAATAAGCAATGGGCAGACCCAGACCCACAGTAAGTATTGGTATTTTCCATAATAGATCTTCACAACAGACAGCTTAAAGCAGTCTGTAGGCAAGACTTAAATGTGGAAATGGAAGAACCTAGGATGGCCCTGTATTTACCTTTTGACTGCACAGGCTGTAAGAACCTATAGGATTCGAGGGTGTGGGAGAGAAAGAGAAGATTTAAGAGAATTTGAGGGAAGAGATTGCGACGGAGCATCCAGCAAGGCACAGAAAATCTAAAGTCTGCTGCTCTATCACCCACCTCCCATTGCATCCGCACCTCTGATCCCCCGCCCAGTTCGCCCATGCTGAAGGCCTCTCTCTGTACGTAACAACAGCATTGACAGGTGTTTGGACAAAATATTGTGTCATGAAGGACAAAAATATTGTGGAGGTGAGATTCTATGGGAAAGCAAAGTTTTGCTATACGTAACACCATATCTGCATACCTTGACGATAAATCCACATCTACGTACCTTGACGATATATGTATCGTCAAGTTACGTAGATGTGAAGGAAAGAATAGTAAATCTATACCTTCCTATATGCACTTATCGTCTCAATATCTTGGTCCTCAATATTTTTTACATGATATTCTGTCCACACAATATTTTTGCAATCTATATTCTATCAGACCTCCCACTGACAAGTGCCACGAGCATCCCTCCTACCCTGCAGCCCCTAAAAGCTCAGCTCGCGAGGCGTTGGACCAGTTCAGCCTTTGCAGAAAATTGCAATGGATAATGCCGCCCAGTACAATCTGAATTTCCTACCGACTCCACCCCATGCCTGTGGCCTTCAGAGCTGGCTCAGAAGGGCAGTATGTCAGAGTTGATCCTCTCCCTAGATGCAGACAACAAATGCTTGACACCGTGCACTATTTTTCCATGACCCCTGGCGTTGACCAGCAGGTAAATGCGACATACTGGTTCCTGAAATCTGAACTCCCAATATTGCTTTGTTACATTGTATCCTAGCAACGGTCACCTTGTTTCATTGAATGGACCACTAGTTCAGATCAGCGGTGTGTTGAGGTGCCACGAGTCCTCATCAAGAAAGGAAACTGACCCGTGGTGGTAGGGTGTGGGCAGTAGGGTTCGATGATGGGGACCAGAACCTATTTTTTATCATCATACTTTGAGGCAGAACATGAGAGAGAAAAGTAAAAAAAGGGTGAATGAGAAAGACAGAAAAACAGTGACAAAGAGAGAAGGCAAGGATCAAACGGAACCTGCAAGAGTGAAAGAAAGAGACAGGAAGAATAGGGCCAGCGAATTAATAGGTATGAGGTGGATCTGAGACTAAGCAGCCATGACATTCAGCAACCTTGTGAGCAGACTTCTAATAAAACAGTAGGCATCTGCGCTTATTTTTTGTTTTTACAAATTAAGGACTTGAAATTGACCTTTCTAGCCTTGAGTTGATTAGTGAAAGGCAGCGAGAATCGCGCTGCAGTGGGCCTCTAACATCCTTGGGTCCTGCTACCACCAAACCTGCTGCACTAATGACAGCAGTTCTGTGTAGCTTGGGCTCGGTGTTCACGTAGAAGTGCTTCATTCTGCCTCGGACGTCACGGATGGACAGGAACATGTGTGTGGCTCTCGTTGGTAGGTTGAATCCTTCATTGGCTCCCGGGCGCGTGGCAGGTTTAGAACGCGTTCCGTGGAACATCGATCCATCCCAAGGAAGTCTCTTTCCTTGGACCAGTGTGACCTCCACCGACTGATGGCTGAGTGGCTTGGCACGTGGTAACAGAGCCTGTAACTAGAAGACGTTGTAGGAAGGTGGAATCTGACTACATGGTTGCCCCCACTTTTTTTCTGGTGTTTTGATGGTTTTTGACTTATTTTGGCTGGGAACCTGCTATTCAGGTCCCCAGCCTATCTGCTTTCTCTTATAAATGGATTCCCTGTACCTTAGGTACACTTCAGATTGGATTCTGGGGTGCCCTTATAAGTCCCTAGTATATGGTATACTATGTACCCAGGGCATAGGTACCCCAGATGCCTACCAGGGGTTGAAGCATGCATTGTGCCACCCCTGGAAGGCCCTCCAAAATGACACCACAGGACTGCTACTGCAGCCTGAGTAAGGTGGTGCCTGCACCCCTTACAGAGATATAGGTTCACTATATCTCACCTATCACTGCACATACAAACCTATCAGTCACCCCTATGGCAGGCCTTATCAATCCTGAAGGCAGGGTGATTGGTTTTATGTGGGAGGGTGCCCATGCATGAGCAGAGCCCCTCTGCAGCCTTCGGAATCACCTCTCCGGGGTTGTCTGTGGTGCAGCCTGACCATATACTCTTAAGTGCATTATATCTAAACGGTAAATGCTAACTTTGGGATGGCTGCACGGAAACATGTCGTGTTTGGTGTCAAACACCTTGGAATCATACCCCCACACCAGTAACTGGTGTGGGAGTATGATCCCACCCTTCTAGAGGGAGAGACATGACAGCACCGGTATACCCAGTACCAACTAAACAGCGCCTGGCATCACAAAATGGATGCTGCAGCCACAGACACGAGTCTGGCCTCCTGCTGCTGACCGAAACTCTGGCAGGGGAGGCCTGGACAATAGGTTTCCTGTCACAGGGAGGTGTTACCACCTCCCAGACAGGCCTTAGTGGATTGGGGCTGGGTGGGTGCACTCTCTGAGGGCTTTGAAGTCCTGCACTGGGGGCACATTTGGTGTCCTCGTGCATACCCCAGTTCAAACCGGTTGCAGGGGCTACCAGCCCCTGCTCTGGTGCGAAACTGGACAAAGGAAATGGGTGTCGCCAACCCTCTTTCCAAACCCTCCCATAGGTGGGTCCCCAGAGTTAGTCCAACCCCTTCTTTAGTATAAGTAAGGGAACCCTGGCAACAGGACTTTAGATATCCCTGGATGAAACTCTGCTACTGAATCCTGGAACTTCGACGCTCTACTAAAGACTAGAGGACTGAAGAAATCTCCCTTGGGGTCAAGGAGTGACTCCCCTGCTTGGCAGGCACCAACAAAGCATTTGCCGGTCTGCATCTCCGAAGCTCCCGCCGGACTCCGAAGTACTTGCAGCCCAGGAAGAGGATTTCCAGACATCTCAGAACCCGACCCGAGTCCCCAGCAAAGCTGAGACCCGCAGCCCTCGTGAGTAGCGTGGAACCGGAACTCCTGGCCACCGTGCACATTTGCTAGTGCAGTGACTTCTCGACGACTCTTGAAGTCCTGCTTTGGATTACTTGTAGCCCAGGCCCGAGCACCATTTGCACTGAAGATTGTGAGCCGACACTCCACGAGTGTTCCGTGGGCCCGCTTCCTGCATTTCCGCTTGGGGCTCCTTCGCGATCCCTGGTCTGTCGACTGGTGGGTCCCTGTGAAGGCAACTCTGATTTTCTTTGGGCGTTTCTGGTTGCTCCAGACGTGCCCTAACTCCCCACCAAGTGGTGAGTCCCTCAGACCTTGCTGGTCTGCTCCGAAGCATCTTTCTCCTTTCTGCGTGGGTTGCTGTTGCCAAGGCTTGTTGTGTTCAATCCGGACACCAACGCTGCAGCATTCGACAACCTTTGTGGGGCAGCTCGAATCCAGCTCCTGGTTGTCGTCGACGCCTCCTGGTCCTCGTGGCTGAAGAGTCAAGCTTCACCTCTTTCACCTGAAGCACCCGACATCGGTGGGCATTCGACTATTGTGCCCCTGGTCACTGGCAAGTGACCCAGACTCTGTCCCCTCTGCTTTCAGGTTCTTCTCATCTTCGATCCAGGCTTGGATCTCTTCGGACACTTCGCATCTTCCCGGCAGCAGGACTTCGTTGCAGGCTGCCATTGAAAACGACGAAGCGACCCGACACCATTTGACACCTATGCACCCGGCTTCCCTGGGTGAGGTAACTCGAGTACTACGGTGCTCCCGTGGGTGTTGACCCTAGAACTGTCTAAGCCCAAGAGGGTTTGGTCCTAGTCCAATTCTAAATGTCCCTAATCTCTAAAACGATAACCGCGACTTTCCCATAGACTTCAATGGAGCTCGCGGCTGTGTTCACACACTGCACACAGCTCCCGTGGGTCCCCTGTGTCACTACCTTGGGTGGTTCCTTGGGGTCCCAGCGATTCTACAGGCTCTAGGCCTCGTGTCTATTTAAGTCGTGGTTCTTATACCACTTTCTTAAAATATGGTTTGGTACGCCCCTAGGGCTAATCGTATATTGTGCTAATTTACTGTGCTATTTTACTTGTAACTTGTGTACTTTGACCTCTAGCCTCATAAACAGACTATTGGGTAGTGTTTAGTAATAAATACATATATTTTATATATATACCTGGTGTGGTTCTCCTTTCATTTGGTCCTTCATGAGCTTATAACTGGTAAAACAAACAGCTTAACACTCCTTCAAGACTTAGCCTGAAGGCTGCTCTCCATAGCTTCCACTAGGATAGCTTTCAATAAAGGTTGTCTTTAAACCTATCATCAATAAAGGTCGTTTGGACTGGTGCAAGGTGCCCACTATAACTAGTGGACAGCATATACCAGGCCAACTTCTCACATTGGTGTGCAGCGGTTGGATTCAAGCTTGCCTTTGTTTTACCAGATAATCTCAAGTGTGTGATCAACTGAAAACCACTAAAGGTACCTCAGGTACATATAAATTCAAGCTTAGCAATACAGTAAGTTCTACTGAACTTAGAGTTGTGTGTTAAGGGCTTAGCACACCCTTTCTACAACTCAAGAGAGTTTAGTAGGCCACACTAGAGTAGGTAGTGCATACACCACACCTCACTAGTGATGTCTTCAGGGCCAGGAACCAGTAGGTCCCTGCCAGGAACCAGTGGGCTCCTACCCTCCAAATATGACAACCTCCCATTCTTGGAATTGAGAGAGTTGTGCAAGATTAGGAAGCTGAAGACAGGCAAAAGTGCCAACACCCAACGTCTCATGGAGATGCTTCTGCTGGATGATCTCAGAAGACCCATAGGGTCTGCAGGGGTAGTCAGAGAGGGTGGGGCAGAAGATGAGGAAGGGACCAGGGGTGAAAATACCCAGGACCTGCCCTCTGAAACTGGCCAGGAAGATGAAAATGATCTTGCCCTGGACAATCCAGCTCCTCCTGCAGATGAGGAGGAGGATCAGAATGACCTCCCCTTTGTCCCACCAGGAAGAGTTGTGAGTGTGCCTAGAAGGTCCAGATCTCCTTCTCAGGAGTCTAACCATTCTGACACCTCAGTAGGGACCTCTGTTTCTTCTCATAGGAGGGGAAACCTCTTATGAAAGGAAAAAGAGACTGCTCCAGTATGAAGAAGCTCAGCTTAGGATCAGAAGAGAGCAGCTGGCTATAGACAGGGAGTCCCTAGAGCTTCATAGACAAAGAAGAAAGTTGGGACTAGAGTCCCATGGTGGCAGCAACTTCCCTAGTGGTAGGGAAAGGTCTTATGACCATAGAAACCTGAACAAGATTGTCCCTCCCTACCAGAGTGGGGATGACATCCACAAATGGATTAATGCACTGGAGAGGGCCTGTAATGTTCAGAGGGTCCCCCAGGAGCAGTGGGCAGCAATCTTGTGGCTCTCCTTTGCAGACAAAGGTAGAGACAAGCTCCTCAGTGTAAGAGAAGAGGATGCTGACAATTACAAAGTCTTGAAGAGTGCTCTGATAGATGGGTTTGGCCTAACCACTGAACAGTATAGGTTGAAGTTCAGAGACACCCAAAAGGCTCAGACTCAAGACTGGGTTGACTTTGTAGATTGTGCTACTAAGGCCCTGGAAAGTTGGATACATGGCAACAAGGTGCATGACTTTTTAGGATTGTACAATTTGATTATGAGGGAGCAGATCCTTAATAATTGTCAAAACCAGCTTTTACACCAGTACCTGGTGGACTCTGATCTGACCTCTCCCCAAGAATTGGGAAAGAAGGCAGACAAATGGGTCAGAACCAGAGTAAAGACTAAGAATCAGGGTGGTGACCAGAAGAAAGATTCTACCAAGTCCCAAGAGAAAGGTGGGGATAAATCTAAGGATAAATCCACTACAGGGCCCCAAAAGTCCTCTCCTGGGGGTGGGCCCCAAACTCCTTCCTCTCCTGAAAAGAAACCATATTGCCATGTTTGTAAAAAGCCTGGCCACTGGAAAACTGATCCCAGTTGCCCCAGGATTGGCAATAAAGAAAATGTTCCTTCAACAAATACTACCACCCCCCCTGGTACTACCAGTAGTAATCCCCCAGTTGGGAGTAGTGCACCCAAAAAGTTAGGTGCTTTTGCAAGAGGAACAGAGGTGGGCCCTAGTTTAGACAGGACCCCCTCAACAGACTCATCTGACTCTGATGGTGGTATTGGATTTGCCACCTTTACCATGGGCACCAATGCATTGGGCAGGTACAGACTGGAGCCACTGATTAATGGTCAGAAAGCTGTGGCATTCAGGGACACAGGGGCTAGTGTCACCATGGTGGCAGGGAAACTAGTCCCCCCTCACCAGCTTTTACCTGAGTTTAAATACCAGGTGACCAACATTGATGGTGTCAGAACAGATCACCCCATGGCCATAGTCAATCTCAGCTGGGAAGGGGTCACAGGCCCAAAAAGAGTGGCAGTGTCCCCAACCTTGCCTGTAGATTGCCTGATGGGCAATGATCTAGAAATTTCAGCCTGGGCTGAGGTTGAGCACCAAGCCCATCTGAGAATGCTGGGCATCCCTGAGAAAGTTAGGGGGGCTGTGATGGCCACAGCCCCACCCCAGGAAAAGTTTTGAGTGATGGAGCCTGAAAGAATGGCCCACTCTCCTCCACAAGAGAGCACAAGGGTTGAAGAAAAGTCTTCTTCCCCCCAGACTATAGATAAGGGTCAGCCTCCTCAGGGAACTGATCCTACCCCTAGTGAAGGAACTGCCCCAGAGGTAGTCAGGCCTGGCCTGGCAACCCCTCTGATGGTAGGGGACCCTTCCAAGGTGGTACCCAGACTGGAGCAGGTAACCTGCCCCTCTCTACCCTGCCTCAGTCAGCCCAGGGCTGCAGAGGTCAGGGAGGTCAGTGGACCCCACAGGGCCCCCTGTCCAGAGGAACCCCCCATCAGCAGATTAGGGGCACCCAGTCTAGTAGCCCTAGCCAGGTGAAAATTCCTCAACACACTGAGGGATCCCCCATACCTTTGTGTAGGGACCTCCCCCAGAAGGACTCTGTTAGGCAAGGGCAGACCTGGGACCAAAAGGTTCCAAACCTGCCATGTCCCTCCAGTGTTGCCCCCACAGGTACCCAACCCCCAGCTGTAGGCAGCCAAAGGTTGACCCTTAGAGCAAAGTGCAACTCAGTCATGGAAAGACAGGCATACATGGTGACCAGTGATCTGAGGAAGCTGAGACCAACTTTCCTAGGGTCTCACTTCCCTACTCAGACACCTCATCAGCCTTTTACTTTACCAAAGCACACCACAGGTAGTAATTCCCCATGGTGGAGACCCTCTCATACCCTTAGGGTGAGGGATGGCTTAGTGGACCATAAGACGGGGTAACCATGCTAGTGCAGGTACTTCCTTATATGGCCACTTAGTCAATAAAGGCTCAACTGGCCAAGGTTAGCCTTTTCTCCTTTTGTTTGGGGGGGGGGTTATGTAGGAAGGTGGAATCTGACTACATGGTTGCCCCCACTTTTTTTCTGGTGTTTTGATGGTTTTTGACTTAGTTTGGCTGGGAACCTGCTATTAAGGTCCCCAGCCTATCTGCTTTCTCTTATAAATGGATTCCCTGTACCTTAGTTACACTTCAGATTGGATTCTGGGGTGCCCTTATAAGTCCCTAGTATATGGTAGACTATGTACCCAGGGCATAGGTACCCCAGAGGCCTACCAGGGGTTGAAGCATGTATTGTGCCACCCCTGGAAGGCCCTCCAAAATGACACCACAGGACTGCTACTGCAGTCTGAGTAAGGTGGTGCATGCACCCCTTACAGAGATATAGGTTCACTATATCTCACCTATCACTGCACATACAAACCTATCAGTCACCCCTATGGCAGGCCTTATCAATCCTGAAGGCAGGGTGCTTGGTTTTATGTGGGAGGGTGCCCATGCATGAGCAGAGCCCCTCTGCAGCCTTCGGAATCTCCTCTCCGGGGTTGTCTGTGGTGCAGCCTGACCATATACTCTTAAGTGCATTATATCTAAACGGTAAATGCTAACTTTGGGATGACTGCACGGAAACATGTCGTGTTTGGTGTCAAACACCTTGGAATCATACCCCCACACCAGTAACTGGTGTGGGAGTATGATCCCACCCTTCTAGAGGGAGAGACATGACAGCACCGGTATACCCGGTACCAACTAAACAGCGCCTGGCATCACAAAATGGATGCTGCAGCCACAGACACGAGTCTGGCCTCCTGCTGCTGACCGAAACTCCGGCAGGGGAGGCCTGGACAATAGGTTTCCTGTCACAGGGAGGTGTTACCACCTCCCAGACAGGCCTTAGTGGATTGGGGCTGGGTGGGTGCACTCTCTGAGTGCTTTGAAGTCCTGCACTGGGGGCACATTTGGTGTCCTCGTGCATACCCCAGTTCAAACCGGTTGCAGGGGCTACCAGCCCCTGCTCTGGTGCGAAACTGGACAAAGGAAATGGGTGTAGCCACCCCTCTTTCCAAACCCTCCCATAGGTGGGTCCCCAGAGTTAGTCCAACCCCCTTCTTTAGTATAAGTAAGGGAACCCTGGCAACAGGACTTTAGATATCCCTGGACGAAACTCTGCTACTGAATCCTGGAACTTCGACGCTCTACTAAAGACTAGAGGACTAAAGAAATCTCCCTTGGGGTCAAGGTGTGACTCCCCTGCTTGGCAGGCACCAACAAAGCATTTGCCGGTCTGCATCTCCGAAGCTCCCGCCGGACTCTGAAGTACTTGCAGCCCAGGAAGAGGATTTCCAGACATCTCAGAGGCCGAACCGAGTCCCCAGCAAAGCTGAGACCCGCAGCCCTCGTGAGTAGCGTGGAACTGGAACTCCTGGTCACCGTGCACATTTGCTAGTGCATTGACTTCTCAACGACTCTTGAAGTCCTGCTATGGGTTACTTGTAGCCCAGGCCACGAGCACCATTTGCACTGAAGATTGTGAGCCTACACTCCACGAGTGTTCCGTGGACCCGCTTCCTGCATTTCCGCTTGGGGCTCCTTCGCGATCCCTGGGCCATCGACTGGTGGGTCCCTGTGAAGACAACTCTGATTTTCTTTGGGCTTTTCTGATTGCTCCAGACGTGCCCTAACTCCCCACCAAGTGGTGAGTCCCTCAGACCTTGCTGGTCTGCTCCGAAGCATCTTTCTCTTTTCTGCGTGGGTTGCTGTTGCCAAGGCTTGTTGTGTTCAATCCGGACACCAATGCTGCAGCACTCGACATCCTTTGTGGGACAGCTCGAATCCAGCTCCTGGTTGTCGTCGACACCTCCTGGTCCTCGTGGCTGAAGAGTCAAGCTTCACCTCTTTCACCTGAAGCACCCGACATCGGTGGGCATTCGACTATCGTGCCCCTGGTCACTGGCAAGTGACCCAGACTCTGTCCCCTCTGCTTTCAGGTTCTTCTCATCTTCGATCCAGGCTTGGATCTCTTCGGACACTTCGCATCTTCCCGGCAGCAGCACTTCGTGGCAGGCTGCCATTGAAAATGACGACGCGACCCGACACCATTTGACACCTATGCACCCGGCTTCCCTGGGTGAGGTAACTCGAGTACTACGGTGCTCCCGTGGGTGTTGACCCTAGAACTGTCTAAGTCCAAGAGGGTTTGGTTCTAGTCCAATTCTAAGTGTCCCTAATCTCTAAAACGATAACCTCGACTTTCCCATAGACTTCAACGGAGCTCGCGGCTGTGTTCACACACTGCACACAGCCCCCGTGGGTCCCCTGTGTCACTACCTTGGGTGGTTCCTTGGGGTCCCAGCGATTCTACAGGCTCTAGGCCTCGTGTCTATTTAAGTCGTGGTTCTTATACCACTTTCTTAATATATGGTTTGGTACGCCCCTAGGGCTAATCGTATATTGTGCTAATTTACTGTGCTATTTTACTTGTAACTTGTGTACTTTGACCTCTAGCCTCATAAAGAGACTATTGGGTAGTGTTTAGTAATAAATACATATATTTTATATATATACCTGGTGTGGTTCTCCTTTCATTTGGTCCTTCATGAGCTTATAACTGGTAAAACAAACAGCTTAACACTCCTTCAAGACTTAGCCTGAAGGCTGCTCTCCATAGCTACCACTAGGATAGCTTTCAATAAAGGTTGTCTTTAAACCTATCATCAATAAAGGTCGTTTGGACTGGTGCAAGGTGCCCACTATAACTAGTGGACAGCATATACCAGGCCAACTTCTCACAGACGTATCCATCACAGGCCCACGGTGAGTACCACTCCACCACATGGCTTAGAGGGTCAGGGTTAGTTACAGTGTGATAACCAGAACAGAGACCTCCCCATGACAGGGCGCCAAGCGAGTGCCACTGCACTGGATAGCTTGGTGCCTTGGCACAGGGTTACAGAGCTGGTAACCAAACCAGAAGATAGACTTCTTCATCTCATGGCCCACTCTCTCCTCTGGATATCTCTGTGGCTTTGCTCAGGGTTATTTCAGAGCCTAGAACTAGAAGAGAGAGTTCCCCATCACAGGCCCAAAGTGAGTACCACTCCAGTTGAGGGTTCAGCGGCTACACAGTCTGGAACCAGAACAGAGACTTCTGCATCACATGGCCCTATATGAGGTCCACTCCACTGCATGACTCGTGGGTGTGGTGCAGGATCACAGGGCTGGCAGCCAGAAGAGAGGCTCATCCTTCACAGGCCTGGAGTGAGGTCCACTCCACTGCATCGCTCCATGGCTTGGCGCAGGGTCACAGGGCTGGCAGCCAGAGAGAGACTCATCCTTCACAGGCCTGGAGTGAGGGTCACTCCACTGCATCGCTCCATGGCGTGGCGCAGGGTCACAGGGCTGGCAGCCAGAAGAGAGACTCATCCTTCACAGGCCTGGAGTGAGGTCCACTCCACTGCATCGCTCCATGGCGTGGCGCAGGGTCACAGGGCTGGCAGCCAGAAGAGAGACTCATCCTTCACAGGCCTGGAGTGAGGTCCACTCCACTGCATGACTCCTGGGCGTGGTGCAGGGTCACAGGGCTGGCAGCCAGAAGAGAGACTCACCCTTCACAGGCCTGGAGTGAGGTCCACTCCACTGCATCGCTCCATGGCGTGGTGCAGGGTCACAGGGCTGGCAGCCAGAAGAGAGACTCATCCTTCACAGGTCTGGAGTGAGGTCCACTCTACTGCATCGCTCCATGGCGTGGTGCAGGGTCACAGAGCTGGCAGCCAGAAGAGAGACTCATCCTTCACAGGCCTGCAGTGAGGTCCACTCCACTGCATCGCTCCATGGCGTGGCGCAGGGTCACAGGGCTGGCAGCCAGAAGAGAGACTCATCCTTCACAGGCAGGGAGTGAGGTCCACTCCACTGCATCGCTCCATGGCGTGGCGCAGGGTCACAGGGCTGGAGTGTGGTTCACTCCACTGCATCGCTCCATGGCGTGGTGCAGGGTCACAGCTGGAAGCCAGAAGAGAGACTCACCCTTCACAGGCCTGGAGTGAGGTCCACTCCACTGCATGACTCGTGGGCGTGGCGCAGGGTCACAGGCCTGGAGTGAGGTCCACTCCACTGCATCGCTCCATGGCTTGGCGCAGGGTCACAGGGCTGGCAGCCAGAAGAGAGACTCATCCTTCACAGGCCTGGAGTGAGGGTCACTCCACTGCATCGCTCCATGGCGTGGCGCAGGGTCACAGGGCTGGAGTGTGGTCCACTCCACTGCATGACTTGTGGGCTTGGCGCAGGGTCACAGGCCTGGAGTGAGGTCCACTCCACTGCATCGCTCCATGGCGTGGTGCAGGGTCACAGGGTTGGAAGCTGGAAGAGAGACTCATCCTTCACAGGCCTGGAGTGAGGGTCACTCCACTGCATCGCTCAATGGCGTGGTGCAGGGTCACAGAGCTGGCAGCCAGAAGAGAGACTCATCCTTCACAGGCCTGGAGTGACGTCCACTCCACTGCATGACTCGTGGGCGTGGCGCAGGGTCACAGGACTGGCAGCCAGAAGAGAGACTCATCCTTCACAGGCCTGGAGTGAGGTCCACTTCACTGCATCGCTCCATGGCGTGGTGCAGGGTCACAGGGCTGGCAGCCAGAAGAGAGACTCATCCTTCACAGGCCTAGAGTGAGGTCCACTCCATGACTCGTGGGTGTGGCGCAGGGTCACAGGGCTGGCAGCCAGAAGAGAGACTCATCCTTCACAGGCCTGGAGTGAGGTCCACTCCACTGCATGACTCGTGGGTGTGGCGCAGGGTCACAGGGCTGGCAGCCAGAAGAGATACTCATCCTTCACAGGCCTGGAGTGAGGTCCACTCCACTGCATCGCTCCATGGCGTGGCGCAGGGTCACAGGGCTGGCAGCCAGAAGAGAGACTCATCCTTCACAGGCCTGGAACGAGGTCCACTCCACTGCATGACTCGTGGGCGTGGTGCAGGGTCACAGGGCTGGCAGCCAGCAGGGAGACTCATCCTTCACAGGCCTGGAGTGAGGTGCACTCCACTGCATGACTCGTGGGCGTGGCGCAGGGTCACAGGGCTGGAGTGAGGTCCACTCCACTGCATGACTCGTGGGCGTGGTGCAGGGTCACAGGGCTGGCAGCCAGCAGGGAGACTCATCCTTCACAGGCCTGGAGTGAGGTCCACTCCACTGCATGACTCGTGGGCGTGGTGCAGGGTCACAGAGCTGGCAGCCAGAGAGAGACTCATCCTTCACAGGCCTGGAGTGAGGGTCACTCCTCTGCATGACTCGTGGGCGTGGCGCAGGGTCACAGGGCTGGCAGCCAGAAGACAGACTCATCCTTCACAGGCCTGGAGCGAGGTCCACTCCACTGCATTGCTCCATGGCATGGTGCAGGGTCACAGGCCTGGAGTGAGGGTCACTCCACTGCATCGCTCCATGGTGTGGTGTAGTGTCACAGGGCTGGCAGCCAGAAGACAGACTCACCCTTCACAGGCCTGGAGTGAGGTCCACTCCACTGCATGACTCGTGGGCGTGGCGCAGGGTCACAGGGCTGGAGTGTGGTCCACTCCACTGCATCGCTCCATGGCGCAGTGCAGGGTCACAGAGCTGGCAGCCAGAAGAGAGGCTCATCCTTCACAGGCCTGGAGTGAGGTCCACTCCACTGCATCGCTCCATGGCGTGGCGCAGGGTCACAGGGCTGGCAGCCAGAAGAGAGACTCACCCTTCACAGGCCTGGAGTGAGGTCCACTCCACTGCATGACTCGTGGGCGTGGCGCAGGGTCACAGGGCTGGAGTGTGGCCACTCCACTGCATCGCTCCATGGCGTGGTGCAGGGTCACAGGGTTGGAAGCTGGAAGAGAGACTCATCCTTCACAGGCCTGGAGTGAGGTCCACTCCACTGCATCGCTCCATGGCGTGGTGCAGGGTCACAGGGCTGGCAGCCAGAAGACAGACTCACCCTTCACAGGCCTGGAGTGAGGTCCACTCCAATGCATGACTCCTGGGCGTGGTGCAGGGTCACAGGGCTGGAGTGTGGTCCACTCCACTGCATCGCTCCATGGCGTGGCGCAGGGTCACAGGGCTGGCAGCCAGAAGAGAGACTCATCCTTCACAGGCCTGGAGTGAGGTCCACTCCACTGCATCGCTCCATGGCGTGGTACAGGGTCACAGGGCTGGCAGCCAGAGAGAGACTCATCCTTCACAGGCCTGGAGTGAGGTTCACTCCTCTGCATGACTCGTGGGCTTGGCACAGGGTTATTGAGCGAATAACCACAAGAGAGACTTCCTTGAGGACCTAGTGTGGGCTCCACTGAAATGTGTTTGCAAATAATACAACAAACCTACATAAAGCAGGAATAAACTGCCAATGAGTGACTCCATGTAAGGGATGTTTATGTTGTAACTAGCCCGGTGCACTTGTGTTTTGTGTGAAAGGGAAACTTGTATCACCATTGAGACGATTCGCCTGGTCTGTGTGTGACAAGAAAGCTTGCATGGCCGCGGTGCTGGTCTGTCTAGTGGACACTGGAGCATACGCTGAGGACCGTGATAATGGGACAGGGAAGGGACATGGGGCCTCGCAGAGCAGGGCTCTGGCTCTAACACAGGGGCACAGACTGTGCCCCCCAGTGATCCTCACGCTCACACTGACATCTGGACACCTCCAGGTACAGATACAATCAGTAGTGTGCTGGCATTATAAGGGATTAAAGATTCTGATCATGGGCATGGGACAGGGACAGGACACAGACTTCAGGATAAAGATTAGGAGTAACTGACACTGACACGGATCACAGGAGTCTGACAAGGGTATTAGGGCAAGGACACAGGAACACAGCTGCAGAGAGTGGGTCAGGGACGGCGAGACACCTGCAGCGCAGACCGTGAGACACTGGCACTGGGACATGTGCATTGAGACAAGGACACACAGACACTTGGGTGCAGCAGCACAGACCGTAGGACATGGGCACTGGGACGAGGACACACAGACACTTGGGTGCAGCAGCACAGACCGTAGGACATGGGCACTGGGACGAGGACACACAGACACTTGGGTGCAGCAGCGCAGACCGTAGGACATGGGCACTGGGACGAGGACACACAGACACTTGGGTGCAGCAGCACAGACCGTAGGACATGGGCACTGGGACGAGGACACACAGACACATGGGTGCAGCAGCGCGGACCGTAGGACATGGGCACTGGGACGAGGACACAAAGACAATAAGAAGCAGCAGCGCAGACCGTAGGACAAAGAAACTGAGACAGGGACACACAGACTCTGGGCTGCAGCAGCACAGACCAGTAGGACTTAGACAAGGAAACAGGGACACACGGAATCAGGGATGCAGCAGCACAGACCGGCAGGACATGGACCAGGAGACAGGGACACACAGACTCTGGGATGCAGTAGCATGGACCGTAGGACATGGACACGGAGACAGGGACACACAGACTCTGGGATGCAGCAGCACAGACCGGTAGGACATGGACCAGGAGACAGGGACACACAGACTCTGGACTGCAGCAGCTTGGACCGCAGGACATGGACACGGAGACAGGGACACTCAGACTCTGGAATGCAGCAGCACAGACCAGTAGGACATGGACACACAGACTCTGGGATGCAGCAGCGCAGACCGTAGGACATGGACAAGGAGACAGGGACACACAGACTCTGGGATGCAGCAGCATGAACCGTAGGACATGGACACGGAGACAGGGACACACAGACTCTGGGATGCAGCAGTGCAGACCATAGGACATGGACACCGGGACAAGGACACACAAACACAGGGATGCAGCAGCACAGACCAGTAGGACATGGACAAGGAGACAGGGACACACAAACACTGGGATGCAGCAGCACAGACCATAAGACATGGACAAGGAGACAGGGACACACGGACTCTGGGCTGCAGCAGCACAGACCAGTAGGACATGGACAAGGTGACAGGGACACACAGACTCAGGGATGCAGCAGCACAGACCAGTAGGACATGGACCAGGAGACAGGGACACACAGACTCTGGGCTGCAGCAGCATGGACCGTAGGACATGGACACGGAGACAGGGACACACAGACTCTGGGATGCAGCAGTGCAGAAAATAGGACATGGACAAGGAGACAGGTAAACACAGACTCTGGGATGCAGCATCACAGACCGGTAGGAGATGGACACGGAGACAGGGACACACAGACTCTGGGATGCAGCAGCATGGACCGTAGGACATGGACACGGAGACAGGGACACACAGACTCTGGAATGCAGCAGCACAGACCAGTAGGACATGGACACTGGGACAAGGACACACAGACTCTGGGATGCAGCAGCGCAGACCGTGGGACATGGACAAGGAGACAGGGACACACAGACTCTGGGATGCAGCAGCATGAACCGTAGGACATGGACACAGAGACAGGGACACACAGACTCTGGGATGCAGCAGTGCAGACCATAGGACAGGGACACCGGGACAAGAACACACAAACACTGGGATGCAGCAGCACAGACCAGTAGGACATGGACAAGGAGACAGGGACACACAAACACTGGGATGCAGCAGCACAGACCATAGGACATGGACACTGGAACAAGGACACACAAACACTGGGATGCAGCAGCACAGACCGGTAGGAGATGGACACGGAGACAGGGACACACAGACTCTGGGATGCAGCAGCATGGACCGTAGGACATGGGCACGGAGACAGGGACACACAGACTCTGGAATGCAGCAGCACAGACCAGTAGGACATGGACACTGGAACAAGGACACACAAACACTGGGATGCAGCAGCGTGGTCCATTGGGTTTGGACACTGGAACAGGGACACACAGACTCTGGAATGCAGCAGCACAGACCATAGGACATGGACACTGGGACAAGAACACATAGAAACTGAGTCGCAGCAAGGTAGACCGTAGGACATGAACACTGGGACAAGGAGACACAGACACTGGGACACAATCAATCAATCAATCAGTATTTGTTTAGCGCGACGCTATCACCCCTAGGGGTATTTGGGCACTGGTGCTGCCAGAGCTTAGTCAAAAAGCCACGTCTTGAGTTTCTTCTTGAAGACTTCCAGGGTGGGTGGATTCCGGAGGTGGAGCAGAAGTTTGTTCCAGGCCTTGGTGACGATGTAGGAGAAGGAGCAGCCCCCCCTGCAGCTGGGGCCGGTGTGCTGGGTGTGGGCGAGGACGAGTGAGGTGGAACTTCAGTCTATGGTTTAAGTAGGATGGTCCCTGGTCGTATAAGGATTTGTAGGTGTGCATGAGGAATTTGAACTGGCATCTCTTTTGAACCGGGAGCCAATGGAGGTTTCTGAGGTGTGGGGTAATGTGGGTCTGTTTGGGGAGGTCCACGAGGATTCTGGCTGCGGTGATCTCCATGGTCTGGAGTCTTCTGAGGAGATGGGTGGAGATTCCGGCGTAGAAGGCGTTTCCATAGTCGAGGCCGCTGGTGATAACTGCCTGGGTGACGCTCTTTCTGGTGTCGAGTGAAATCCATCTGAAGATTCTGCTGAGCATGCAAAGGTTGTGGAAGCAGGAGGAGGCGACTGAGTTGATTTGGCATTTCATGGTCAGTTGGCAGTCGATGATGATGCCCAGGTTGCGCGCATGGTCAGTCGGTGTGGGTGTTGGTCCAAGTTCTGCCGGCCACCAGATATGGTCCCAAGTGGTGGTCTTCTTGTAAAATATCAGCACTTCTGTTTTGTCTGAATTCAGTTTGAGGCAGTTATCGCTCATCCAATTGGCTATGTTTGTCATTGCGTTGTGGAAGTTGGTTCTGGAGTTGGCGGGGCTTCGGTGAACGAGAGGATTAGTTAGGTGTCATCGGCGTCGGAGATTATGTTGAGTCCGTGGGATCTGACTACATCTGCGAGGGGGGTCAAGTAGATGTTGAAGAGGGTGGGGCTGAGGGATGATCCTTGGGGTATGCCGCAGATGAGGTTATTGGGGGCGGAGATGAAGGGAGGCAGACGGATGCTCCTGTGTGCGTCCCGTGAGCAGCGCAGACCATATGATGTGGACACCCAGACACTGATTTGTAGGAGTGTGGGCCTTGGGTCATGGACAATGGCACAAGCACACATAGACACAGGGATACAGCAGTGTTGACCGTAGGACAAGGATACTGGAACAAGGACTCACAGACCCTAGGATGCAGCAGCGCAGACCATGAGACATTGGCACTAGGGGAAGTTCACTGGACATTTAGACACTTGGGTGCAGCAGCGCAGATCACAGAACTTGGGCACTGCAACAAGGACACAAAGACAATAGGAAGTAGAAGCACAGATGTTAGGACAAGGAAACTGGAATAAGGACACACCCGGTCACGGGGATGTAGCAGAGTAGACCGCATGATAAGGACACTGGGACAAGGACACACAGACACTGAGACGCAGCAGCAGAGACAGCTCAGCCTGCAGGACATGGACACTGGGACAATGACCCACAGACACTGGAATGCAGCAGCGCAGACTGTAGGACATAGACACACATACATTGTGGCATAGCAGTGTACACCATAGGTAGGCTATCTGGTTTTAGGTTTAAACCTATAATAACTGAAAAAACACCTTCACAACCACAAACTAAGTGCCATTCAAAGAAAGGAAAAGATGAGTGAAAGATTCATTTTTATTTCTTCCTGAAGGGGCCAAGACAATGTAACTTTGTTATACAAGGCAGCAGCAAGAAAGACTGGGCTAACATTATTCTGCTTGAGTTTTGTTGTTTAGGGATGTCACTAAAATATTGTTTCTTCTTCCATCTGCTTTTTTCAGTTTTGTGGTCTTTGGTCAAAGGATGCAGTGTTTAGAAGCATGTTTTAGGTCTTATATAGTTATTTTATAAACTGTAGAGACTCAGGAAATATCAAAATCATATTTGATATTTTAGCTACATTTAATTTCACTGATAGGTAAAATGGCTGGTTTCATAAGAATCTTTCCCAATATATACCATAACATTTACCCACAGACAGAGAATGGGTAAAATCCTTTGATACATCAGCCCCTTTTCTAGCGAGTCATTATTGATTGTAGATGAATTGCCAAACACTCCAGGCTTTAAACATTCAATGCAAGGTGTAGTGACAGGTATATGTGAAAAGAGTATTGTCACCAAGCATCTGAGATAGTGGTGAAAACATGACACCAGACGTTTCATAAACATGGAACACAGTGTCATTTGGAATGCTGCTGCAAAAAAGTTCCTACCAAGTTCAATAAAGATTGGAGTGATATTGTTTGTATTTGCAGTAATTCAGCTACGTTTATGAAATAGTTGTATGATGATCTGTCAAAATCGATACCTGAGCTGAAGTGCTTCTCTGTAAGAGATACTTGTCACTTGCTAGATGGTATGCTGTAAGCATCTTTACAATCTTCAGAGTTAATGAAGAATGCTATTGACTTTGTAGTCCATTCTGGTGCACTGTTTCGGTATGCCCAGAAACTAAAGTGCAAATATTCTTCATTTTGTGCTTTGTGTGGCATCAAAGAAAGAGTCAACCTAACTGTGTCATTTAGCCAGTGGTTCTCAGGCCTAGAGGCTGTGAATAGTATATTATCCATATGGCGACCCTTAACAGAATTTGTTGCCAAAGGCAAGAAATGTGATGGTCTTTGGTCACATATTGATAGTGATCTGAAAAAAGTACAGTCTGCTGCATGCGTAGGTTTTTACAGGAATACATGACTGATGTAGTGGACATAATCAAAATACTAGAGTCTGAAAACACCCTTGTCTACCAAGTGTTCAGCGTAATTGGTGTAGATCTGAAACATCTCCTTGAGAGTAGGCTGGGCGACACTTTTAGTGACTTTGGCACTGCAACATGCTGCATGTTAGAATTCTTGCCACTTGGTAGGCAAAGAAATGTTGAGGAGCAATTCAGGAAATGTTATTTTACAGTCTATGGGAAATGGCTTGCAATGATGCATAGAAATGTCCCTTCACCAACCATGGCATTTGAAGTTAATGAAGCCTCACTGAGGTACTCTGCACAAGTTCTAGATCTCTTCTGAATTTTCTCCAGACTTTGAAAAGTACTGCTTCATTTTTGAATGCTTCAATAACTGAGGGCATATGCGCCCAGTTCAACGCATATGTTGCAGAACATGTCCTATAGAATCACAATCTTCAGGTGCACCAGTACTGGCATGGAAAGCTATGTCATTGGCCAGAGTTAGCAAATTGTGTACTGGCTGTTTTGGTGTTGCCCGTCTCAAGTGCCAATGTTGAGAGGGCCTTTTTACAGATAAACGTTTACATAGGAAGGAAAGAGCGACCGCACATGACCACAGACTCACTAAAGAAGTATTGTATGGTGTACTACAATAAGTTTTATTTGTAAAAATGTATTTGCACCTCATATACCCTGTACATATGCTGTCTATACACATGCACTATCAGTGCCGAAAGCAAGCAATAATTAAAAGCAAAACATTCCATAAACACTGGAAAAACACTGTTTTTAATGGCGCGAAAATGTGTAACCACTGGTAACCACTGTTTTTTACAAGTATTGAAAACACTGAAAAAACCCCACCAGAATTTACCAAGAATAGAAACTGAAAACAGGAAAGCCTAACCATAGGACATGGACTCTGACACAAGGACACACAGACACTGAGGGCCCGATTCACAAAGGACCTCTACAGTTGTGGTGGAGGCACCGCAGTCGTGGCAGGGGCCCCTCGTGGCAGGACCTCTGCACAGAAGTTTGTCACTGCGGACGTCCTGCTATGGCTGCTGAGGCCCTTTGTGAATCGGGCCCTGAGACGCAGCAGCACAGATCATAGGACGGGAACACTGGGACAAGGACAGACGGACACTGACACGCAGCAGCACAGACAGTAGGACATGGATACTGGGACAAGGACACACAGACACTGGATGCAGCAGTGCATGCTGTAGGATATGGACACTGGGACAAGGACACACAGACACTGAGACAGAGCAGCGCAGACCATAGGACATGGACACAGGGACAAGGACACACAGACACTGACACGCAGCAGCGCAGACCATAGGACAAGGACACTGGGACAAGGACACACAGACACTGACACGCAGCAGAGCAGACCGTAGGACTTGGACACTGGGACAAGGACACACAGACACTGAGACAGAGCAGCGCAGCCCGTGGGACATGGACACTGGGACAAGGACACACAGACACTGACACGCAGCAGCGCAGACAATAGGAGATGAACACTGGGACAAGGACACACAGACACTGAGATAGACCAGCGCAAACCGTAGGACATGGACACAGGGACAAGGACACACAGACACTGACACGCAGGAGCGCAGACCGTAGGACATGGACACTGGGACAAGGACACACAGACACTGACATGCAGCAGCGCAGACAATAGGAGATGAACACTGGGACTAGGACACACAGACACTGAGATAGACCAGCGCAAACCGTAGGACATGGACACAGGGACAAGGACACACAGACACTGACACGCAGGAGCGCAGACCGTAGGACATGGACACTGGGACAAGGACACACAGACACTGAGGTAGACCAGCGCAAACCGTAGGACATGGACACAGGGACAAGGACACACAGACACTGACACGCAGGAGCGCAGACCGTAGGACATGGACACAGGGACAAGGACACACAGACACTGACACGCAGCAGCGCAGACCGTAGGACATGGACACTGGGACAAGGACACACAGACACTGACACGCAGCAGCGCAGACCGTAGGACATGGACACTGGGACAAGGATACACAGACACTGAGACAGAGCAGCGCAGACCACAGGACATGGACACTGGGACAAGGACTCACAGACACTGGATGCAGCAGCACAGACAATTGGAGATGAACACTGTGACAAGGACACACAGACACTGAGACAGAGCAGCGCAGACCGTAGGACATGGACACAGGGACAAGGACACACAGACACTGACACGCAGTAGCGCAGACCGTAGGACATGGACACTGGGACAAGGACACACAGACACTGAGACAGAGCAGCGCAGACCGTAGGACATGGACACTGGGACAGGGCAGTTGGAAACACAGATACCTGGAAAAGGACAATAAAACTGGCACACTTGAATAATGGGACATGGGCACTGAAACTGGGATAGGGAGACCGGGGCCCAGACAGGAAAGATAACATACTATTTACTATACAGAATTCATATCATAAATATGCAGTTTCTACGCACTGTATCTAATAGATATTATTCTATTCCAATTTAATTGTACTCAATTTACTGAACTTAGAAGTATGATTTGTGGAGTTGGATTTGCTGGGATTCAACCTTGTAACCTGTTAACTACAGCCGATGCCAGCAGTAAATGTTATGTCACTGAGGAGTCTATCCAACTCACGCTGATAGAGTATGCAGCATGTAACCTGGGACATGTACTCAGACACTGGGTTATCATAAGTCAAATGGTTACAGGGACAAGAGCTGAAACATGGACACTGGTCCTGGGACATGCTCCTGGGAGACACTGACTGACTTAGGAACACTGTCGTAGGAAAACTCCCATTGGGGCTTGATCCATGGCCACTGGCGATCAAACAAGGAGACTTCGACGTGGATGCTAAAAACGGGGATACAGACACTGGGTGAAGGATACATGGATTTGGAGACTTGACCTGGAGACTAAGGCACTGAAACTGATCTGGACTCTGGGGTATGGATCATGGGACACAGACACTGGGACATGAAGACAGGGATACGTGTACAGGAATAGGACCAGAGGGAAAAAGGCCTCTAGATACTGACATGGACACTGGCTCACAGACACAAGATCATAGAAATAGAGACCCTTGGAAGCAGACATTGACTCAGGAGCACGGACACCGAGACTTCCTCAGTGTGACCACCCCCGGCTTTACTCACACTCCGCCCCTGTGGGCTTGACCTGCTATCAGTGCCCACCATTTTCAATGGTGTTGTCCCAGCCATGATTTTTCCGCAGCACTGGGACGTATCTGATTCTTCAGCACCCAAGGAGCCCATTCCAGCTATTTTCAGAGAGTATTTCCTGCACAGCCAAAAAGGTGTATGCAGATGGTGTTGACATTGCAATAGCAAAGCCGATCGAAAGAGTGTCAGTAAATTAGAGCAATATGATCATGAAAAAAAGTTATTAGAAGTAAATAAAAATACAAGAGTCATGAGTATCGTGTGAGTGTTAAAGGTGCTGTAGTTGGCGGCACCATGGATGGACGAATGTGGTATTTATATAGCGCATGCTAGCCAGCCCTGCCACAAGGAAAGGGCACTTGAGATGATGTTTCAGCACTGGTGTCCAAGATACTTACGCTTACCACCTGACCGTTTTTTACCAGCATGGCCACTATTCTGATGTCCCAGCAGGTACAAAAAATTTAAATATCGCATATAGCTAATGGCTTTTTCTCCTGTCAATGCTTACTTAAAACAGGAAACATAAGAATGCACTTTAAATTGTGTTCTATAGCTGCCTTAATGATCAGTTACTGATAAGTAAAGTAAAACAAGCATTTGCAATGCAATAGGTCTCGCATTTACGCGAGTTTGAGCTATTGGCATTGTAAATGACAATGCCTTTTATTTATCTTTTGGCTTTTAAAACATAAATAAAAGGCATTGTCATTTACAATGCTAATAGCTTAAACTCTCACAAATGCGAGACCCATTGCATTCCAAATGCTTGTTTGCAAAATCGCCCTATGCCGTGCTTTCACTTTAATGGCAGCCACGCCCCTTTCTTTAAACGACCTGCATCTAAAGAAAGGTGCGTGGCCTCCATTAAAGTGAAAGCACGGTATGGGGTTCTTTTACAAAAAAAAGCATTTGTTTAAGTTGTCAAACAAATGTATTTTTTTTGTAAAAGCGACCCATGCCGCGCTTTGACTTCAAGGGCCGCCACGCCTCTTTCTTTAGACGTGGTTCGTGTAAAGAAAGGTGCACGGCCGCCATTTAAGTGAAAGTGCGGTATGGGGCGCTTTCACAAAAAAAAACACATTTGTTTGTCAAGTTGACAAAAAAAACACATTTGTTTGTCAAGTTGACAAACAAATGTTTTTTTTTGTAAAAGCGTCCCATGCCACGCTTTCACTGTAATGTAGGCCACGCCCCTTTCTTTAAGACGCAGCTCGTCTGAAGAAAGGTGCGGCACGGTATGGGGTGCTTTTCAAAATAAAAAGCATTTGTTAAGCAGCATAGCGCGTGCAGAAGTGCCGCGCTGTGCATGGAGATAAAGCGCAGTATCCATGATCGGGCGCTGCGCTGTCATGAAAACAAGGTGGGCGGGGGGTTATGGAGAGACTGTCATGCCTGCAAAAGCAGCTAGATTAAAGACATTAAAGAAAATAATGTTCACAGACTGTAGCTAAAACAGACTGTGTAACAACACAAGTAAAACGTCCAGTCCTCATGGGAGGTTGCATATGCAGACAAGGCGTTACTAAGGCGGGACTAACAAGCCTATTAACGAATTAGATGCAACTATTTCGAAAGGACAGTAGCAGGAGGCAATTGCAAAGCTGGGCGGAGAGTGGGCTTAGCTTCAAGCCCATAGCTGAATACAGCATTCCTCTCAGAGCAGCGCATGCGGTGCCCAGGCTTGACCTAAAAAGGCAGCAAAGGAGTGTCAAAAATGACTAGCAATGATTTTATGTAAAGGCATGTTAAAGTACAGGTGGGCGAGCCAACAAATTAACAGCGAGCCGAGCAAGAACCAAGTCAGGTGTCTGTCTTGACTCTAAGAGCCCCTGCACCAGTCGAGTCCTGAAAATATTTAACAAACGAGTCATGCAACAAACATCATGTTAAAATATAGTTAAGTGGCTTCAAAATAAAAATATAAACAAAAAAGTGTATTCTTTAACATGCGATGCGTTTTCATACTTCAGATTATATCACTGCACTGAAAAGTATTTATTAAAAGTGATAGTTTTAAACATTTAACTTAAAAGCATTCCCCCTCCCTCCCGCCTGATAATGCCATTACTGAACTAAGAGGCAAGTCAGCTGTCATTTGTACCCGATATATGTGGTGTAGATTTTTATTGCAGACAGGGAAACATTTCATTCTATTATTAAACAAAAAACAAGAAGTGTTTGTGTGGCGCACTTCCTGAATGGATGAGCTAACAGGTTAGACCTGATTGTAGTGTGCACTGTTCCTATTGAACAAAAACGTTCTATATTATTTAACTGTTATTTTTATGCCCAATATAGTACCTATTCTATCTCACCAACCGACTCATATAGAGCACAGTGGAATTTCTTTTCTCTTCTTCTTCTTCTCTTTTTTCTTTTCTTGTTTCTTTTTTCGTTTTCGTTAAGTTGGTCACGGGACTCTCCTTGTATTTAAATTAGTTTGTGTCTGTATAAAGCAAAATATGTAATATACATGATGATTATTCCTTTGTTCACAGAAAACTGCCCTTGAAGAAGGGACCTGCGAGTCCCGAAATGCATCGGGCTATGGGCCTTGTGACATCTATGGGCCATGAGATAGATATGTACCTGTGAATTTATATGCAAGAACATTGTACACGGAAATTGTATTGTACAAATTTAACTTTTGTTGATAAGAATTCGCTTTGTCAAAGTAACCCATGGTTTTGGTAAATGGGTATGTAATTCCACATGGATGTATATAATGATTATATTCAGGTATATGATTTTTGTGTAACAATATGTTCGTGAATGAACGAATACATTAAATGAATATAAGAAGTTATCTTTTGGTACGGTTTGTTAAGAAAAATAACAGTTAAATAATATAGAACGTTTTTGTTCAATAGGAACAGTGCACACTACAATCAGGTCTAACCTGTTAGCTCATCTGTTTCATGGTGCGTGTTGCCAACACATACGTGTAGTGTTGCACCCTTGGTTTAGACAATTAATTTTGAATATTATTGTTTCTCAGAGTGCGCCTCTATTCTACGACCAGGTTCTGCACTTCCTGAATGCACATATTTGAAGGCTCTCTCAAACATGATAATGAAGAAAAAGGAGTCTTGGTGAATTATAATATTGCCCAGGATCACTCAGTTTCTTCAAGTGGGCAAGCAGGGATATTTTCTTTTTACACTGTGCAATTTGGCTACTAGCTGGGTATCTTTCTCTCTTGTCCATTTGACATCAAAGGTTTATCATCATAGCTTTGTCTTAATTTTGCAGCGCAAGAGGTGACTGCCTGAGTGGCAGGCAGCAGTGACATGAAAGCCCGGCTCCATTTGGGCTCGAGGGATCAAGGGCACCTCTGGCTGAGTCAGAGCCAGATACCAGGCTCAAACTTTCAGTGTTGCGCCCACCTCTGGGGCTCATTTACAAGCCACTTGTGCAGCCGGTACGTCACGTTGCGTGACGCACCGGCAGCGCAGCCTGCTGCCCGATATTTATAAGGACACGTAAAGCCACCCTGCGTGGCTTTACGTGTGCTTGTAAATATCGCCCCTTATCACGGAACACTTTGCGTGTAAGGGGTGTGACATGGGTGTTGCTGTAGGTGTTCCCATGCAACACCCATGTATTCTGATGCATATCCAGATTTACGAGAAATCGTAAACCTGGAAATGCGTCAGAATGCTACGCCACTCCGGGGTGGCGTAGCGAGGTACAACGAGGAGAAATATTTACATTTCTCCTCGTTTTCTTCCTCTTTCAGTGCATGCTGCATTCTACAGCACGCATGGAAAGAGGAAATCACCTCAATTGATTGTTTTTGTGCAGGAAGGTGTGCAATCTCCCTATGACGCAGGCATCTTTGCACGGGTGCAAGGGTGCCTGTGCCAGCGCATGGCAGCTGATTGTACGCTAGCGCAGGGGAAAGCACAGGGATGCAACATATTGTTGTAAATATGACACATCCCTGTGATTTGATAGTTACTCAGTGAGGCGCAGCCAAATGGCTTGGGACACGCACAGAGTCACTTTCATTGTAAATATGGCCCTCTATATTTAAGTATCACGCCCGGGCCTTTGCAGAATCTTAAAATATGAGCAAATGGCTGGTATTTTTCGCTCCCACATGTGTATGGCTCCTATGATGGCAGGGTGCTCTAGAGAGTTTACTGGTATTTGTAGTCACTGATTGTATCTAATCTGGAAGCCTGCTTCTGTGGTGTCTGTTCCTATGCTAGCAGCCGCGTGATGGGCCTGCCTGGCTGTGGTCAGCAGTGTACAGCGCGCTAGTAAGGGTGTTAAATAAAATAAAAATAAATATATATGCCTGGACTCTGCCCCGTGGCTTGAGCTCCAAATCAGCGTTATCTGTAGGTTACCAATTTGAAAAACACATCTAGGACTAACAGCCTTTCATCCTTCTTCGGCTGATAAACTAAGTGACATTGTGTTGGGTAATATTTTAATTATTCGGAAAGAAATTAATACCCGGCATTTAGGAGAAAAAAATGCTCAGAGTATAGTGATGCACTAGAGAAATTGTTACCATGCTGTAAATTGTATCACGTACTGTGTTTGTCTAATGTCCGCGTCATCAATGTAATGACCTTCAGGAGTATCTATAGACATGCCAGTTCCATTTCCATCCTCGTGCACGACATTGTCATCATATACAACATCTCTCCCAGAAATAATTTTCCATTAGCAGGTCAATAAACATCTGTGTTATTATCGTTATAAATCTCACGTGTAATGGACATTGGCCACTTGCACCTCTCCACCCCAAAACTATAACTGTAATTTCCCTTCTCTGCTGCCCTGACCCCAATCGCTCACTTACTAAAGTTCCTGGCTTCATGTTATTTATGCCTTAATCAATAAAAATGGATTTGCTGTACTGACATCAATACCCTGCCCTTTGACCTTTAGCATGAACCCTACACCATGATGCCCTTTGTTAGATGGGGTGGGAGGGTTTAATTACACAGGCGATCAGTCTTCCCGTACAATATTACAAGCTGCATCCAGGGAGGTGTAGGACAATAGTGGGCATGTCTTTTGTCTGTCACTGCTACCGCCTGGGAACAAGGGTCGGTGTGTGTCCTCCCTGTGGTAAGGGGTCTCAGAGCATCATTCTTAAAACCCACTGTTGGGGGACAAAGAGCGGTTTATATGAAGTCACTTACAAAGAAGCACAGGGTAGAGTCCCCGACAGAATGTAAGGTTTCCCATTGTGAGACAAAGCTGGCCATTGGAGTACCCAGAGGGTCAATTGAAGTGAAGCGGGTCTGTATGTATCCACTCACTAGCGGATGGAACAAGGCATGGTACAAATCACAAAGGCCACTAGAGATACGCCTCACATTTCCAAATGAAAGAGACAAGGAACCATCTACAACTTAGGCTATACTGTTTGTAAATACTGTTTCTCAAAACCCTCTATATCTGTGGTAGCAATATTGTTATCTGGTGGTGCTCTGTTGTGCTGGTCTGTTCTTACCGCTTTTTTTCCCGCTACATTGAGTTGCCTTTAGATCAAAATTACCTCTTTGGAAACTGAATTACACTGAACAAGGTGAGTAAAGGGGTGAGGTAAGAATTAGAACTGGGTTTAGAATAAATGGTAGTGTGGGGGGTTAGCATTAGGGTGAGGTTGGAGTTAGGAAAAGGGCAAAGCTGGGTGTAGTGGTAGGATTAAGATATTAGAAAGCATACAGGTGTGGTTAGATTCAGGGTTAGGCTAAGGTTGCACTTTTGTTGTTTGTATTAGGACATATTTTAGGTCTTTGGGTTGAGGCTAGGTTTAGCATTAGTACAAATCCATTGTGGCATCCTCTGTAGTGGAATTCTCAGTAGTGGTCATTTGGTTGCAGTGTAACTCAATGCAGTAGCTGCATTCACAGTAGACATATATTACCTCAGCTGGCTTTGAGCATGCATGTTGGTTAAGGGCTAATGGTAGCAATTGCTTCACCTATGTTTCCGGTGGAAACCTTACAGATGACTTATTGCGATTTAATCAGTGTTGCTATTGGTCTTTTAACAGTTAGTGTGTCTTTATCTATGCTACTTTTAGAAGTTGGTTCTTTCTGTCTCTTCATGAAGAAGTCTCAAGTCTTCCCCAAAAATTGTTTTAAAAAAAAATGTATATTGACCTAATATTCTATACAAGGTCACAGGAGAACGCTTTAAATAAATCAATCAATAAGGGGCTTGTATAGTGCAGCTACTCACCCATGAGGGTCTCAAGGCGCTGGGATGTGGGTGCTGCTCCGTAGGGTGCTGCATCATCTGAAGAACCAGGTCTTGAGGTCCCGCCTGAATTGGAGCAGTGTAGGGCTTTGCCAGAGGTGGAGAGGGAGGCTGTTCCAGGTCTTGGCTGCGAGGTAGGAGAAGGACTTTCCACCCGTTCTGGTCCTGTAGATGTGTGGCATGGTGGCCAGAGAGAGGTCGGCTGATCGGTAGTTTCTCTTGGGTGCGTGGAAGGAGAGGCGGTTGTTTAGGTACGCTGGTACGATGTTGTGAAGGGCCTTGTATGCCTATGTGAGGAGCTTGAAGGTTATTCTTCTTTCAATGGGGAGACAGTGGAGTTTGCGGAGGTGTTGGGTGATGCGGTTGTGGCGGGGGATGTCTAGGATCAGTCTGGCTGCGGCGTTCTGGACGGTCTGGAGCTTGCGAAGGAGTTTTTTGTTGATTCCGGAATAGAGGGCATTGCCGTAGTCCAGTCTGCTAGTGATGAGTGCATGTGTGACCGTTTTTCTGCATTCGGAGGGGATCCATCTGAACGTTTTGCGGAGTATGGGGAGGGTGTTGAAGCAGGCCGAGGATACGGCGTTGATCTGGCAGTTCATAGTGAACGATGAGTCCAGTATGATTCTGAGGTTTCGTGCATGGTCTGTCAGGGTGGGGGGGGGGGGTTCTGAGGGCGGGGGGCCACTAGGAGTCATCCCATGTAGAGGGGGTGGAGCCAAGGATGAGGACTTCTGTTTTCTCGGAGTTGAGTTTCAGGCAGCTGTCCTTCATCCAGGTAGCGACGGCTTTCATCCCTTCCTGGAAGTTGTGCCTGGTGATGTTGGGTTCCTTGGTGAGGTTGAGGATGAGCTGGGTGTCGGCGTAGGAGTGAATGTTGAGCCCGTGGTTTCTGACGATGGTAGCGAGGGAGGCCATGTAGATGTTGAAGAGGGTGGGGCTGAGGGAGGATCCCTGGGGTACTCCACATCTGGTCTTTGTTGGTTCTGAGAAGTAGGGCTGGAGTCTGACTCGCTGAGTTCTGCCTGTGAGACGGTGTTGAAGGCAGATGGGAGGTTCAGGAGGATGAGGGCTGCCGTTTGGCCCTGGTCGAGGAAGGCACAGATGTCATCAGTGGCGGCGAGTAGGGCCGTCTCGGTGCTGTGGTTGCTGCGGAATCCGGATTGGGAGATGTCCAGGATGTTGTTGGCTTGATGAAGTTTGCTACGTGGTTGTTGACAGCTTTTTCGATTACCTTGGTTGCGAATGGAAGTAGTGAGATGGGCCTGAAATTCTTAGGTCCGTCGGGTCTGCGCAGGGTTTCTTCAGGAGGGGGTTGACTTCAGCGTGTTTCCAGTCATCGGGGAATGTGGCGGTCTCGAGGGAGCAGTTGATCGTCCAGCGTAGTTCGGGTGCAATGGCGGATCTGTGGAAGATGTGAAGGGGTCAGGGGTCTGAGGGTGCTCCGGAGTGGATGCTCTTCATGGTCTTTAAGGAGTCTTCTGTCGTGAGCAGGGTCCAAGTGAGTAGGTTTTCTTGTGTGGCATTGCTGGGGGTGGGTGCAGGAGCGATGCAGAGGTCCTGGTTGTCGAAGTTGTCTTAGAGCGTCTTAATCTTGAGGTGAAATCTTTCTGTGGTGGAATCCTCAGAAACAAGGTTCAATCAATAAATCAGAATTTATAAAGCGCGGCTAATCACCCTATAGGGTATCCAGGTGCTTGCAGGTGCTTGCAGGCCCTGGAAGGCTTATTCGAACAGCCAGGTCTTGAGGACCATTCGAAATTCCGGAAGTGAGGTGATGGTCTGGAGGTGTGTGGGGAGCCTGTTCTCTGTTTTTGCCGTGACATGGGAGAAGGAGCGTCCTCCACTTCTGCTTCGGTAGATGTGATGAGTGCATGAGTGACCGTTTTTCTGCATTCGGAGGGGATCCATCTGAACGTTTTGCGGAGTATGGGGAGGGTGTTGAAGCAGGCCGAGGATACGGCGTTGATCTGGCAGTTCATAGTGAACGATGAGTCCAGTATGATTCAGAGGTTTTGTGCATGGTCTGTCAGGGTGGGGGAGGGGTTCTGAGGATGGGGGGCCACTAGGAGTCATCCCATGTAGAGGGGGTGGAGCCAAGGATGAGGACTTCTGTTTTCTCGGAGTTGAGCTTCAGGTAGCTGTCCTTCATCAAGGTAGCGACGACTTTCATCCCTTCTTGGAAGTTGTGCCTGGTGATGTTGGGTTCCTTGGTGAGGGAGAGGATGAGCTGGGTGTCGGCGTAGGAGCGGATGTTGAGCATGTGGTTTCTGACGATGGTAGCAAGGGGGGCCATGTAGATGTTGAAGAGGGTGGGGCTGAGGGAGGATCCCTGGGGTACTTCACATCTGGTCTTTGTTGGTTCTGAGAAGTAGGGCAGGAGTCTGACTCGCTGAGTTCTGCCTGTGAGACGGTGTTGAAGGCAGCTGAGAGGTTCAGGAGGATGAGGGCTGCCGTTTGGCCCTGGTCGAGGAAGGCACGGATGTCATCAGTGGCGGCGAGTAGGGCGGTCTCGGTGCTGTGGTTGCTGCGGAATCCAGATTGGGAGATGTCCAGGATGTTGTTGTCTTGATGAAGTTTGCTAGCTGGGTGTTGACAGCTTTTTCGATTTACCTTGGTTGCGAATGGAAGTAGTGAGATGGGCCTGAAATTCTTAGGTCCGTCGGGTCTGTACAGGGTTTCTTCAGGAGGGGGTTGACTTCAGTGTGTTTCCAGTCATCGGGGAATGTGGCGGTCTCGAGGGAGCAGTTGATCGCCCAGCGTAGTTCGGGTGCGATGGCGGATCTGTGGAAGATGTGAGGGGGTCAGGGGTCTGAGGGTGCTCCGGAGTGGATGATCTTCATGGTCTTTAAGGAGTCTTCTGTCGTGAGCAGGGTCCAAGTGAGTAGGGTTTCTTGGGTGGCATCGCTGGAGGCGGGTGCAGGAGCGATGCAGAGGTCCTGGTTGTCGAAGTTGTCTTAGAGTGTCTTAATCTTGAGGTGAAATCTTTCTGTGGTGGAATCCTCAGAAACAAGGTTCAATCAATCAATCAGAATTTATAAAGCGCGGCTAATCACCCTATAGGGTGTCCAGATGCTTGTAGGTGCTTGCAGGCCCTGGAAGGCTTATTCGAACAGCCAGGTCTTGAGGACCATTCGAAATTCCAGAAGTGAGGTGATGGTCTGGAGGTGTGTGGGGAGACTGTTCTAGGTTTTTGCCGTGACGTGGGAGAAGGAGCACTTCTGCTTCGGTAGATGTGGGGAGTATGGGCCAGTGAAAGGGAGGCAGAGCGTAGTCTTCTTGATGCTTGGTGGAAGTTCAGGCGGTGGTTAATGTAGGCGGGTCCTTGGTTGTGTAGAGCCTTGTGTGCATGGGTCAGCAGCTTGAATTGGCATCTCTTCAGTACGGGGAGCCAATGGAGTTTCCTTAGGTGGAGTGTGATGTGGGTTCGTCGGGGAAGGCCGTGGATGAGTCTGGCTGCGGCGTTCTATTTGGTTTGAAGTCTCCGTAGAAGGTGTGCAGTGATTCCTACGTAAATGTCATTGCCATAGTCCAGTCGGCTGGTGATGAGGGCTTGTGTCACGGTGCGTCTCGTGTGTAGGGGTAGCCACTTAAAGATCTTAGGTAGCATGCGCAGAGTGAGGAAGCAGGCGGAGGAGGCAGCGTTGATCTGTGATTTCATGGTGCGCTTATCGTCAATGATGATTCCGAGTTTTCTGGTGTGGTTGGATGGAGTGGGTGCGGGTATTAGGTCTGATGGTCACCAGGAATCGTTTTATGTGTTGTTTCTGCCAAAGATCATTACTTCTGTCTTGTCTGTGTTCAGTTGCAGGCAGTTGTTCTTCATCCAGTCGGCGACATTTGTCATGCATCTGTGGAAGTTGGTCCTGTTGGTGGTGGGGTCGTCGGTGTGTGAGAGGATGAGTTTGGTGTCGTCTGCATGGGAAATTATGTTGACACCATTAGATCTGACGATGTTGGCCAGCGGGGTCATATATGCATTGAAGAGCATGGAGCAGAGAGTTGAACCCTGGGGGACACCGCAGATGATATCCTTGGGTTCAGAGGTGAAAGGTGGGAGTGGGATCCTCTGGGTTCTTCCAGTGAGGAAGGATGTGATCCATCTGAGCGTGTCTCCTTGGATGCCAATGTGGTAGAGTATCCCACCACACAGTGTGAGGTGGGATATGGTGTCGAAGGCTGCCGAGAGGTCGAGGAGTATCAAAACTACTGTTTCTCCTCAGTCGAGGAGGGTTCAGAGGTCATTGGTGGCTGTGACCAGGGAGGATTTGGTGCTGTGACTGTTGCGGAAGTCTGGTGAAGGTTACACCCAGTAACCACACCAGCCCATCAATAGCACAGCAAAGCAGAATGTGAGTTAAACACATGTCCTTGTCTCCAAAATAACATACCATAACTTCTTTGGTGTCATTAAGCATCAAAGGGTGTGTGATTTCTCTTCATTAAGCTGCTGCTTCTGATGGAAATGTATAACATTACAAGTGATAAATAATCAGTAGAAGGATCTCTTGCGTTGGGGGGGGGGGTCATACTGAGTATATTGTTTTACTGTAGGGGCCCGCGCATTGGTGACTGGCATAATAAAAACTGTTTTGTGTTCTGTTATACATTTTATGTCAGCGGTTTGGCCTTGCAAGGCCAATCACCCTTGTTTAACGCATTTCATTGCAGACTGTAGTCCGCAGAGGCGTAGCTTGGTCATTAAGATTGGTGGGGGGGGATGAGCGTCAGATTTACCGACAATAACGCTGGCATATAATGTTTAAATGCATTATATGACAAGCAGGTCGCATGAGAGGGGGGTAAAGAGGCAGTGGAAAGGGAGAAGAATGTGGACTTGTACTAAGTGAGAGAAACAATGTTTTGTAAAATAACATGGTTTAGGACTTTCAAAACAGAGATGAGAGAGTGTGTGTTTTTGACAGAGTGCTCATGCAAAAATCCGAGGTGAAATCGGACAAACACCTCACCACACCCGACTGAGAGCACCTGTACCCGACTATTCTTCAGAATATACATGTATTGGGGGGTGTAACAGCCCAAACACAACGCCCCCCGAAGCTACGCCCCTGGAAGTCCAATGTTTGCGAATTTAAATAAAAAGCAGGCCATGGGGCGGTATTTAATATTTTGTAGTTGACGTATGTGCAATCTTGTACTGCACATAAACTTCCAAACTATGAAATAAGTCCCACCAAAGATACAGGATGCTGTTAAGCAGCTGGGGTTTAGACGTCTTCTAAAAACATGACTTTTCCTCACTTGAACTCAGACTATAACCCTGACTAAGCATCTCAATATCACCAGGAAGTGGGGACTTGTTGTAACACGGAGGTACTAGAAGGATGACAGTCCATTGACCATAACCTAAAAAGGGGTGTCCCCGACGTACACATCTAACACATAATTAATAGAGATGGACAGATAATACCTCGAATTAAAGATGAACTCCTGCTTCTGTCAGCCAGTTCTACGGAGAGACGAACAGTTCTGATGAAAGACGGACAACTTTCACTATTTACAGAATCTAAAAAATACAACCATGTGATTACGAATAAAAAAACATCAATTACGGCTTCATCTTGTACTTGCACTAGGTGTAATGACACAGTTTTGTGAGTGATTACCTATCCTGAGCCTAAATTCCAAAGCTGGAATATTTCATATTCCTGCAACTCAACCCATGTAAGTCCATATCTCCTTTTCTTCTAAACCATTTGTCCAAACTACTTCCTACTGAGCGTTTCTCACCAAATCTACTAACCCATACTGTATAAGCATGGCCCTAAATACTTGTCACTCTATCCTCAAACAACACTACTGTCCACTACTACCCAGTATAGTAGGCCAACCAAACAATAGAATGACGCACTTTTCCTCCATTCCTTCAAATTACAGGAGACACAACTAGGAATGCAGATTGACACATAACTAAAGCATCCCCATCAATAGCAACTATCAACCCACTTTCCTCTAAATTAGAAACTGCATGCAACTAATCTGTATATCAAATCTAGTAATGTTGCATAATATATGGCCGCAGCACTTACAACTAACACTACAAACTAACTCTGGGTTCCACAGAGTAGCATGCTACCTGTCCGCAAAAAGCTTGAAGGGGTAGTAAACACTAAATAAATCTTCTGCATAATGTACAATAAGTGTGACAAATTGGGCTAGCCTATGGTTAACGTTAGGGGTAGCATTGGGATTATTTTTAGGGGTAGAGTGAGTATTAAAACAAGCAATAGCTACTGCGGTAGAATGTTCCCACCTTACCGCCCAACCAGATGCCTAGGGTCGGCCGCCTGCAACCAACATAAAACAGAAGTTTGGTATGAGATGCCTTCGTCGCCAGGAGTAGTTCCTTTTCAATTCCACTGCACATCAGACCAGGAGACGCTTCCTACTACATCATCCATCCATCAGCTCCGCATCCCCTCAGCTTCCTTCTGCCATGGGAAGTGCTTCGGTGCAACTGAGAAGTGTTGCAAGCGCTTTACAGTAACCAGAAAGGGACATGTAGTGCTGAGCAATAAAAAAAAAGCCAAACGAATTCACAAGTATATGAAAGTTAGCCATTGCTTCCTATTTTAATTAGGGTTATTGTTAGGGTAAGCATTAAAACTGGGAGTACATTAGTGTTAGGATTAACAAGTTTGGCCCCCAGTGAGCTCTATGAAGGAGCAATATCCAATATCTACAATTGTTTGCCCAAAAACATAATGCTGCGCGCTGTTATGCATGTTATGAATGAATGTCTGTGAATATCAAAGGGAGAGAGAGGAACATGAAAGCTAGTTCACTTCCCCTAAAGATATATGAGTAATCAACAAGAACTAGCCTATGAATGAAAGCGGTATGTGTGTTTCTCAAGTGGAGGAAACGTCTGTTTCTTATGAAAGCCCTCACCCACCAACCTAGTTGGTGGCATGCTTCATCATTGGGCCCCACCCGGTGGCACCGAGTGTGCCCCGGATGTGCTACGACGCCTGTTTACAGCGGAGCAGGTATTGATAAGTGAGTGTGCAGTGATAGTGTGTGCGTGTAAGTTAAAAAACTGTCCTTGGGTCCCACTACCCTGAGGGGTTATTTTATTGATGGGCCCTTGGCAGTGTTGAAAACAAAGCGGCGGATGTACGTGGAGAGTACTATGGTCTCCCTCATCCACTGTGGTCAACATGTTTCAGCCAGGCCGCATATTGATCTGGCTTTCTTCAGGACCTTAAATGTGAAAAAGTGAAAGTGATTAAGACGTGGTCAATAGTGTTTATGTGACCAGGTATGTGACGCACTCACTAAGGTGTGCGATGGGTAAGAGGAGGATTTCCTCTGGTGGTTTATACCTGTAAAGGAAAGAAAAACACAGATACAACACAGACAAACACACATATAAAAAGTTAGCTTTCAGTAAATGCACATGTAAATCTCGTGATTCTGTACGGCGGTGATCGTGCTGTAACTGGGTAAATGCGGCGGTGACATACGGTTTGTGACAGTACTATGGTGTACAGTTCAATATTTGTCAATAGAATGCGCTATTGTGTCAGCAAGTTCAATAGCGGAAAACTAGCATGCATTGTGTGTAAAGAAACGGCTAATTAGCCGAGTAAAAATCTTACTCTGATGTTGTCAGAGCTAAGCCTCATGAGTTTCCGGCAAAGGGGTCCGGCTTGTAGTCACACTCTGGTTCATGAGTAAAAAAACACAGTAGTTAGGTGGTTGCCCCGCCGTATAGAGGCTTTGGATCCCTTTAAAAACCCCACTTACTTCGTCAAAGCTCGGGACCCGCATTGAGACCTACTTGGCTGGCGTGGAAACTCCGTCGGTATCGGCGTCCATTCGGGACGTGTTTAAATACCTAACGTGCATCACAGGTGGAAGCACTCTCCTTGATGACCCGAGTAGCGTCTGCGGGGGAGTAGAGACTAAAAACAGACATTGCTACGTTTGTGGCGGTTATGCGTGTAACTGTGAGTAAGTCCCTTATTAGAAAACAGACTGCCACATGTGATTTTAGACCGCGGGCAGTCCAAAGTAAAAATTTACAAAGTGTATTGCAAATAGTAAACATAGTGAGTAGTTAAATCCCACTGGGGGAGATTTAAACAAAAATAGTCCACAGACTAACTATTTAGTGTTGGGATTGAGACAGAGAAAGCGCTAAATATTATGACTGTGCCTGGGGTTGTATAAAGGCACTCATTGTTTACGAAAGTTAATTAGGTGACCGGAATGCTCTTAGGTGGGTGATAAAACTGGCCTGGTTATGTAAGTACTTGGAATTTTAAGGGGTTGCCCAGCAGCTCGCAAGTGCTAAGTGCATTGTTGGTCGTATGGGGAAAGCAAGGTTTAGGCTGGTTGTCGCCAGAGATTTATCCCCTTATCTCGTTCGTGAGTCAGGGACGAGAGCTAGAGTTCAGGTGTTTAGGCTGTGCCAGGGGATATCGTTTAGCCCATGTTGGTGGGTTGAAAGGCGGTATATCCAACGCTGTTCTCTAGTTAGTAGGAATTTGTCGTTGTTGTTGTTGCTGCACTCAATGTGTTCTATCACAGTCCATGACAGGTCATTGGGTGTGTGTCCATTTTGTAAGTAATGATCTGTCAGTTTGCTAATATTCTTTTTGCACCGAATGGTGCTACGGTGTTCCACGATTCTGGTCCTGACTTTGCGTGTTGTCATCCCTACGTAGCGGAGTTTGCAGGGGCACTCAATTAGGTAGACCACACTGGCTGAGTTACAGTTGGTGTGTTTGAGTTGACGCCATGTCTTGCCGGGCTCTAGGTCTAGTGTTTTGGTAGGCCGTGTTAAGTGGCACACACTGCAATCACCGCACGGGTAATGTCCGACCACTTTAGGTAGGCCCCAGGCATTGGTGATAGTGTTGGTGGTGATACTCTTAAGTGTTTTAGGTCGGGTTGACACCAGTCGATCTTTAAGGCTGCTGGCTTTTTTGTACGCAAACAAGGGTTGATCCCAGTTCCTTGTGCCGGAGTTCAGGATGCGCCAGTTTTTTCGTATTATCTTAGCCACTCTGTTGGAGGCCTCGTTGTACGTCGTGACGCATGTGAGTGGAGTGGTAGTTTCCCTATGTGTGTTGTCCTCCAGTAGGGCTTCCCTGTTTTGATTACGGGCACGTTTTTGGGTGGTCCTAAAAAAGGCGGTCTTTGGTTATGTTGGAAATAGGCTTGTGGTCCTGGTTGGTACATGGGGGGCCATCCGAGGTAAGGGTATTGGGGTGGGTGGGCGAATGGTGGAGGGCCAAAGTTCTGGCCTTGATGTGAAAACGTACCCCAGGGTTGTTGCCATCGTGGTGGTCGTCCCCTACCCTTGGATTTGTTGGAGCCTGCACTAGAGTCACTGGAAACTGAGCTGTTGTCCCCGGACATATCAGATAGCCTGTCCTGTTTTTGTGGGGCTGTGTTGCTATCTTCTGTATAGGGGTATGTTTTTGCGTACAAATTCTTTTTTAGATCCTTTTGAAACTTGGCGATCTTTGATTGAGTAAGGTACTCCCTATACTCAGCCATTTCCTTGTTTGACTCTTCAAGCCTTTTTTTGAAAGATGTTATGGTAGTCTTGAATTGGCTTTCTGTGGCCTGGATCTCTATAATCATGGCATCTGATAGACGCTTGGCAGTTTTGATTATCAGAACCAGCCAATCCCTGGTGCAGTGCCAGACGATCTGGGCCCAGTCCTTCCTGAAGGAGGCATCCTCCAGGAAGATCCTGGGGCCATTCGTCACCAATAAACCTTTGGGTGCCGTGTTTGTGCGGAGGTATTCAGTGAGAATAACACTGTGTAGAATTGTTCTGATCCGGTTACGCTTTTTCTCTGTTAATGTATCCCAATGTGTGGTTTGAGCTATGGTCTGTGATATGTTGATGTCTGTCAAGAAAGAGGGATCGGCGAGGATTTCGCTGACGTCATCCTCAGTAAATGTTAAACCTACGTTTTCTGCCATTTTTGGGCGAAAAGGTTTGCTAACGTGTGTTCTCTCACAGCTGTGCGCTGCCTAAATTGTGAATATCAAAGGGAGAGAGAGGAACATGAAAGCTAGTTCACTTCCCCTAAAGATATATGAGTAATCAACAAGAACTAGCCTATGAATGAAAGCGGTATGTGTGTTTCTCAAGTAGAGGAAACGTCTGTTTCTTATGAAAGCCCTCACCCACCAACCTAGTTGGTGGCATGCTTCATCATTGGGCCCCACCCGGTGGCACCGAGTGTGCCCCGGGTGTGCTACGACGCCTGTTTACAGCGGAGCAGGTATTGATAAGTGAGTGTGCAGTGATAGTGTGTGCGTGTAAGTTAAAAAAGTGTCCTTGGGTCCCACTACTCTGAGGGGTTATTTTATTGATGGGCCCTTGGCAGTGTTAAAAACAAAGCGGCGGATGTACGTGGAGAGTACTATGGTCTCCCTCATCCACTATGGTCAACATGTTTCAGCCAGGCCGCATATTGATCTGGCTTTCTTCAGGACCTTAAATGTGAAAAAGTGAAAGTGATTAAGACGTGGTCAATAGTGTTTGTGTGACCAGGTAATGCATGCTAGTTTTCCGCTATTGAACTTGCTGACACAATAGCGCATTCTATTGACAAATATTGAACTGTACACCATAGTACTGTCACAAACCGTATGTCACCGCCGCATTTACCCAGTTACAGCATGATCACCGCGGTACAGAATCACGAGATTTACATGTGCATTTACTGAAAGCTAACTTTTTATATGTGTGTTTGTCTGTGTTGTATCTGTGTTTTTCTTTCCTTTACAGGTATAAACCACCAGAGGAAATCCTCCTCTTACCCATCGCGCACCTTAGTGAGTGCGTCACATACCTGGTCACACAAACACTATTGACCACGTCTTAATCACTTTCTCACATTTAAGGTCCTGAAGAAAGCCAGATCAATATGCGGCCTGGCTGAAACATGTTGACCATAGTGGATGAGGGAGACCATAGTACTCTCCACGTACATCCGCCGCTTTGTTTTTAACACTGCCAAGGGCCCATCAATAAAATAACCCCTCGGGGTAGTGGGACCCAAGGGCAGTTTTTTAACTTACACGCACACACTATCACTGCACACTCACTTATCAATACCCGCTCCGCTGTAAACAGGCGTCGTAGCACTCCCGGGGCACACTCGGTGCCACCGGGTGGGGCCCAATGATGAAGTATGCCACCAACTAGGTTGGTGGGTAAGGGCTTTCATAAGAAACAGACGTTTCCTCTACTTGAGAAACACACATACCGCTTTCATTCATAGGCTAGTTCTTGTTGATTACTCATGAATGAATGTCTGACATCCGGTGAGTATATCTTCAGCTTCTGGATGTTTGAGAAGACAGAGCGGTGCACATGCAGAACAGTTGTTGAAGGACTCAATCAGTAATGTGTTTTCTCTCACTTAGAACACAGCACATATATATTGATGCCAAGAAACAAGGACCAAGACATGGATATGTGCATTACGTACTAAAGGTTAGTGAAGGTCTCTGTGTCCAATATCTGCAAAATGTGGACTCTTGTGCTTATCGATATAGTTATATATGCAACGGATATAACTACGGATTCTCTTTAACCACACTTTCTTTTGTTACATTACGGAATTTGTAAAGCATATGTATACCAAATGTTTCTTGGTGCTGGTAGGATCATCACGACCGACTAATACCTTTAAGGGTGAATCTTAAAGGCATCTGCTACTTATGAGAGAACAACCACGTTTTTAAATCTCGTCTACCTTTGTATATAGGCATTTATTTTCACTATAGATATGTACCTATCTTTGTGTATTGCTTTGTATAAACATGTAGAATAATTATGTTGTAAAAATAAATAAATAAATAAATAAAAAACAAACAAAAATAAATAAATCAAAAACAAAAAAACAAAAAAATCATCTTTGGTCTACATGTACTTGCTTCCATTGTGCATCTATGTACCTCCATGTACTTGGATCTGTGTGTCTGTTACTTTTCTCCTGAAAAGCATATCCAATGCACTACCCTATTTCTCATCCTGTACCTTTATCAATATCTTTAATCTACATATACTTACCTCCTTTATGCATCTATATACTTTCAATGTACTTATGGATCTATATATTTATCACTTTCTTCTAATTAGGCATTTCAAATGCACTACCCTATTTCTCAGCCTATACTTCTCTCAATATATCTTCTAGCCCAACTTTCTGACTCATCTCAAACTTCTTTCTACTACTCTTTCCAATGCACTACCCTATCTCTCACCCTATACATATATCAATATATCCTCTAAATCCACTCTCTCATTTATCCCAAACCCCATACCACTACTATGATCCCCAAAATAACCCTTTCTAGACTCTCTCCTACTCTACCCCTCCTTGCATCATCTGACACCTCTTTTACTATACCGATCCCCCAAAACAAACCTTTCTAAACTCTTCCCTCTGACTCTTCCCCTCCAAAAACCCTTTTTACTCATCCAAAAGCCTCCTCCTACTGCTATGACCTAAAAGAAAAAAAAAATCCCTCCACTATCCTTTTCAATTAAAATAACAGACTAACATGTTCACTTCTCAAATTCCATATTCCACTATACTAATTCACCACTAATACTTTATGGGTTTCAGAGTAGTGTGCTACTCGCCAATAAAGCGTTTCAACACCCCATCAGGGTTGCAAGCGCTATATAAATGCAAACCTTTTTCCCTTTTCTACCCCTCCCCAACCCTTCTCAATCCAAATAACTGACTAACATATCCACCACTCAAATTAATTTCATGTTTCACCATACTAATTCAACACTAATCGGTATGGGTTTCAGAGTAGCGTGCTACTCGCCAAAAAAGCGCTTCAAAACCCCATCAAGGGTAGCAAGCGCTATATAAATACAAACCTCTTTCCCTTTTCTACCCCTCCCCAACCCTTCTCTATCCAAATAACTGAATAACATATCCACCACTCAAATTACTTCATATTTCACTATACTAATTTTCAACACTAATCCTTTATGGGTTCCGGAGTAGCGTGCTACTCGCCAGAAAAGCGCTTCAACACCCATCAGGGGTAACAAGTGCTATATAAATACAAACCTTTTTTCCTCTTCTATCCTTCTGCTATCCTTCCGAATCCAAATAACTGACTAACCTATCCACCACTTAAAAATGTACTTGCATGTTTCACTATACTAATTCAACACTAATCCTCTATGGGTCCCGGAGTAGCGTGCTACTCGCCGAAAAGCGCTTCGACGCCTCGTCAGGGGTAGTAAGTGCTATACAAATGCAATTACAATACAATACAATACATTGAAAAATTCAATACATTACTTTACAAAATACCCATAAAACCCTTAATGGTCAGCACATGCCGTGCCTAAATCCTCAGTTGTGCAAGGTGGCATCTTTTAAATCTTCTTTGAAGTTCAGCCTAGGGCGTATATGAACACTAAGCTTATAGAGCGTTTAGCAAATACTTTACATTTTCACAAGCAGAGAGATGTCATGAGATTCGTCAGATCAGGAAATGTATGAGTGGATCTGTTAGAAGGCGTGTGGCCTGCTGAGGTGGGGAGTCTGCCTTTACAGAGGGTCCCGTCTTTAATAGGGCCGAACCCAGACATTGCTCGTCCCAGGAGACGGCAACACACAGAAAGAAAGGGAGGCTGGCTTTTCTTGTGATGAGCGGTAGGCTGTCACTCATGGAAACTGTTTCCACAGCAACCACTTCCCACTGATTTCTGAATTGTTCTCTTACTTCAATAAGGCAGCTTTGCATGAATGGGATGATGAGAGGGTGCCGGTTTGCTGGAAGGCTTGAATGCAGAGTGCGTTTCCTCCTCTTGATTGCAGGAGATTGTTTCCACTCTGGGGTTCAGTGTGCCAACAGTAGCGAGAGTTAGAGAACCCAAAGCGGGGACCAGGTGGAGGAGAGCCAAACCCAGCACAAGGAACGATGTGGCGGGGTGCTTCTAAAGCCCAGTGGATTGGGGAGTCCAGACACCTTTCTGGGGGAAGGGATAGAATAATCTGTTGGAGTAAGCTAGAATATCAAAAGAAACATTATTTGCAAGTGCATTTGTTTGACAGGAAGCAACACATAATATAGAACACGCAATCAAGTTAGGAGGTTTGGTTTCTAAACTTTTTGTAGACAAATGGGCAGAAAGTGGTGGTTTTACCTAAGGATATTCAAAAATATTACCCCATTTGTGAAGCAGTAAATATTTCACACTGATTCACTTGTTAACGGCTTTAAATGTAAAATAACTCGTGTTCCAGTGAGCAGCATAATCTTGTCTAAAATGGGGTGTGGGGGGTGGTCTAGGTTTGTACCTCCACATATTCACTTCCTGTCCAAGAAGGTGAGGTCGAGCTTGATCAATTCATCCCCTCTCCACCCTTTGGTAGTTCCGGCCTGCCTCCCTGGCCACTCAACTGGTAACCAGCAGATGGGAGGGGCTAGGATTGTTAAAAGGCTGTGAGAGATGGGTGTCAGCTGTACTGGCTTCCCACCTCCCTCCTAGGCTGCTGGTGTTTGCCCCGCCCACCTCCCAAAACAGCTGGACTGTCAAAGCAGGTTCAGAGACGAACGGTAAATAGAGCAGTAGGAAATGGGGGTTGCTAGTCTGGTGAGTGCCTCTCTCCTGAAGCCTACTGAATATCTAGGTCTGTTCTTTCTAGACTGATATGGCCCTCTCCCGGACAGAAGGTAGGGGAATAGGACTAAACCTACGGGGGAAGGAGGCACATCAGAAAATTTCATAAGAAGCAACCATACGAAAATAAAGTGAAGCGATATTTAATCTTAGCACAAAATTAAATTGGAGAAATATTTACAAGAAATGTTTGAACAAATGAGGAAAAACAAGAAAGTCTCTACAAAGAGAAAATAACGTTGGAGTGATTGAAAACGGATCAGGGCCTCACTGTTGAAGTGACAGGACCTAGACGTGTACGCTAACTGGAACTCTTGACATTGTTAGATGTCCACCACTGTAGGCACTCTTGTTTTGGTTAAATCCATGTCATGTAAATCTAAGCTCTCTCAAAGACAATGATTTACACTTGAGAAAGTCATCTTGCAGCAGAAAAATATGTGAGACAAGATCTTCCTGCAGAGTGGTTAAACTTCATCATCCATGTTGCTACTGTATGCTAATTCTCTAAGCAAAAAAGCATTGTAATCTTAGAAGGTACTTTCAGAGCTCAACTTTCACTAGGAGTTACATTTTCTCTCAGCATTAACCAAACTAACGAATATTAATTAAACTCTTTTTAATCTCAATTGTTGTAGGATACACTTTCAGACCACTTTTTTGATAGGATTTCTATTTACTCTATGGTCCTGCCATCTCTTTTCCTAGTCAGTGCTGAATTGTCTGAGCCAGCACGAAAAACAGACGTAGGCTTTTTGAAAAGAATGCTGTCACTTTAAATAGTTTGTTGGCCTCAAACATTGCTTTTTGTGTAGGGGTCCCACTCTCTTATGTACGCACCACCACCTGCTGCATCCAATTCCACTGTCTTTTGGTTTTAAAATAGGATGCAGGATTAACTTTTTTGGCGCTTCCCTAGTTTTCTTCTGTCTCCCTTTTCTAGAAAGAGCATTCTTTTGCTTACATTTTTTTATTTGATTGGGTCCTGAAAACATTGCCTCCCTCTACATGCAGTGAACAATCAGTGCCTCACATGCAGTGCGCAGCTTTCAGAGTCCGACCATCACATGACCTGTTTCTCATGTCTGGGTCACTGTACATCCAGTGAGTTGTTTGTTTAGTTTTTTTACTATGCGAAATTCATTCATGTTTGCAGAGAAACCATAATCTTTTCATATCCAAAGAGGAGCTCCTATAGATGCAGATGCTCAACCTCCTCACAGGTTGGATGCTGTTACACTTTGGGGCCGATTCCGATTCGGGCCGGAAGCGCACCTAACAGTATTCGTCCGGAAAAAAGCCAAGCCGAACGCGTGTTTCCCGACCGATTCGAACAGTCGTCCGAACGAGCAAGTACGATGCGCATAACAGCCCAGATTCCGAGCGAGCCATACTCACCAATTCCAGCTCCTGTTCCCCGCCCGAGCCGGATCCGTAAACGCCGATTCGAGTCGCACGGAAGCAAATACACAGCACCTTCCGGCCGGACGAGTACGATGCGCCTTCCGTACGCGTCGAACCCGTCGCTACGTCCGGCACGTCAGAGCATCCGGGAGAGCTGCACATAAGCTCCGATTCGCGCCACAAGACGATCCACGGCGACGAGACGAACAAGCCAGCGACGAGTACGAGTCGAAGCCACGAGAAACCCGAACGAGACGAACCAACCATGAATCCCATCGCGCAGGTCCTACCAATACTCTACATCTATTACCGGGACCGGTACGGACGCGTACGACGCAGACGGTAAGTCAAACACCCACAACACAAACAAACGACACGTACCCGAAATATGTCACACACACATAGGGATGCAGAAATGACGTACACTAGCAACAGCAGAACAATAGGGGCGGGATGGCTATCACCAATGCCATACACACCCATAGGGGGATGGATACCTACCACTACTACCATCCCCACTCATAGGGGGATGGATGCCTACCACTACTACCATCCCCACTCATAGGGGGATGGATGCCTGCCACTACTACCATCCCCACTCATAGGGGGATGGATGCCTACCACTACTACCATCCCCACTCATAGGGGGATGGATGCCTGCCACTACTACCATCCCCACTCATAGGGGGATGGTTGCCTGCCACTAACACCACCCCTACTCATAGGGGGATGGATGCCTACCACTACCACCACCCCTACTCATGGGGGCCTGGATGCCTGTCACTACTACCATCCCCACTCATAGGGGGATGGATGCCTACTACTACTACCATCCCCACTCATAGGGGGCCTGGAGGCCTGTCACTACTACCCTCCCCACTCATAGGGGGATGAATGCCTACCACTACTACCATCCCCACTCATAGGGGGCCTGGATGCCTGCCACTACTACCATCCCCACTCATAAGGGGGATGGATGCCTACCACTACCACCACCACTACTCATGGGGGCCTGGATGCCTGTCACTACTACCCTCCCCACTCATAGGGGGATGGATGCCTGCCACTAATACCATCCCCACTCATAGGGGGATGGAAGCCTACCACTACCACCACCCCTACTCATGGGGGCCTGGATGCCTGTCACTACTACCCTCCCCACTCATCGGGGGATGGATGCCTGCCACTAATACCATCCCACTCATAGGGGGATGGATGCCTACCACTACCACCACCCCTACTCATGGGGGCCTGGATGCCTGTCACTACTACCCTCCCCACTCATAGGGGGATGGATGCCTGCCACTAATACCATCCCCACTCATAGGGGGATGGATGCCTACCACTACCACCACCCCTATTCATGGGGGCCTGGATGCCTGTCACTACTACCATCCCCACTCATAGGGGGATGGATGCCTGCCACTAATACCATCCCCACTCATAGGGGGATGGATGCCTACCACTGCCACCACCCCTACTCATGGGGGCCTGGATGCCTGTCACTACTACCATCCCCACTCATAGGGGGATGGATGCCTGTCACTACTACCCTCCCCACTCATAGGGGGATGGATGCCTGCCACTAATACCATCCCCACTCATAGGGGGATGGATGCCTACCACTACCAACACCCCTACTCATGGGGGCCTGGATGCCTACCACACACACAACCCCTACTCATAGGACGGGTAATGCATGACACAACTAGCATACTCCAACATAAGGAATGTCTGAAAAATACATCCCCCCAACACCATGACAAGCGTGTGTAGTCTGTGTCAAATGCCTACAACACTGAACATGACATTGAACATACAATGTGACCCCCTATCACATGTGTCACACATAAATGTGTGTGGCCTCCACAATGCAAGCAGACCATGACCACTGTGGCAATGGGGTCTAACACCCCATCATCACAGTGACCAAAAGGTAAGTGTGGGGTCCATACCTGAAGCACATTTTGAACATTGTGGCAATGGGGTCTAAAGCCCCATCACCACAGTGACCAAAAGGTAAGTGTGGGGTCCATAGCTGAAGCACATTTTGAACATTGTGACAATGGGACCTAAAGCCCCATCACCAAAGTGACCAAAATGTAAGTGTGGGGTCCATAGCTGAAGCATATTTTGAACATTGTGGCAATGGGGCCTAAAGCCCCATCACCACAGTGACCAAAATGTAAGTGTGGGGTCCATAGCTGAAGCACATTTTGAACATTGTGGCAATGGGGTCTAAAGCCCCATCACCACAGTGACCAAAAGGTAAGTGTGGGGTCCATAGCTGAAGCACATTTTGAACATTGTGGCAATGGGGTCTAAAGCCCCATCACCACAGTGACCAAAATGTAAGTGTGGGGTCCATAGCTGAAGCACATTTTGAACATTGTGGTAATGGGGCCTAAAGCCCCATCACCACAGTGACCAAAATGTAAGTGTTGTCATGGGAAAAGCTGCAACTGCCAAACTGCATGGATGATTCCTGGTCACACAACAACAAACACATCAGTGGCTTAGTAGTGCTTGTGTCCCATAGCAACATAGATTGGGTGAGGCAAACAGTGCAGTGCCAATGAAACATCGCTTTGGCCATGTGCAGACAAACATCACCCATGGGGGCTCACATTGTCAACATTCACAAATAACACAATGACAGAAGTGACCATCATAATGCAGACCCACATATCTGCACCAATGGACACACAAATGTAGATATCTTGTGGAGACTGTAGATGTGAGGTGAACAAATACCATTCCATGGCAGCAATGGGACATACAAACCATGATCATTGTGCTGACTGATGACCTAGGAGTCCCAGGGACAGCAGGGGAAAGCCACCAAACAACATACAGCCAATGGCACACTAAAGAAATGCCAATGCAGTGGTGCAAATGCACAAACACAAACAGGCAGACTCACACTGCATATCAAACACAACAGGTGATGGGGGTGGTGTGCCAGTGTCCCCATGCAAACACACAACACATGAGGAGGCCTGAATCCCTATTACACAGATGTCAATACAGTGCCACACAAAAGTAACTCATGGATCGGATTCCCCTATGTGGGCAATCAGGCATTGTTAGATGAGAGGGAGCCCAAATTACAAATGTCACACAAGCTTGTAGGAACAGCAACTAACACAGCAAGAGACAGACCCACCACAGCACTACCCCCAGGGACCCCACATTGTGGTGACACTGGCCTGCATGATAATCCCACTGTGATGACAAAGGTAGATGTCGTACACACTGTGAACCACAGTCATGTGTCCTGAGCAACTAACTACCATCACACCTACACAAGCACAAATCAATCAGCATGGCCTGTCAGCCAAGGCCAACATGGAGGTAGGGGTCTAGCCGTGCAACAACTCTCATTTGCACACACTCAACACCACACACCTTGATCTCCACCAATGTGCAGCAGTGAAGCTCACATAGACTGGTGACATTGCACATGCACCCATGACAATCCCAGGGGTGGTGGGGGAACTAAGGTGGAGATACCCATCACACATGGCCAGTCAACAAGACTCGTGAATGTCTGACACACTGCACAGTACGCTGTACATGGGCATGACGTCAAATCCACACCAACCAATGGGATCCCGGCCACAGTCACACACCAATGAAGAAGCCAAGGTCACCCACAAAGAACACACATAGACAACTTCCAACATTGCAGCTCTGACCCTGAGGAGTGGCAGCAGTCACACACATAACGTGTCACAATCACTAAAAGCCAACACAAAATGTAAATTACATGACTTGTGTAACCAACAAGTGCCAAGGGGAATCCTGACTGTGTCTCATCTGCGTTTGCCCACAAACTCAGCCCTGACAGCAAACACACCTATGGATGACACCCTGATGACCAGTAATGTGCCATGCACCCACATCACAGAGAACCCAGGGCGAAGATTTGGGGGAACATTGCTCAACTCAGCAAGCATCACAAACATGAACATCACAAGGGACCCCAGCCTGCGTAGCAAAATGGAAGTGAACACACACAGACATGCTCACACAACACACACCTTGGGCTCAGGCAATGTCACGGAATTACACACTGCCATGAGGGGACTCCACTCCTGTGTAAGGAAAGCTGTGCCATACGTTGTCTCTGCAGGGCTCTATCATGTCAGCAGAACACTTGGTCACTCAGTCAACAATTAGCACAAAATGAAGGCTCTCGTCACATCAGCCTGGTCATGGCAGTGTCACCGAAATCATCTGCACCGATCAAATACACATGTATAGCAAGTTGCACTGATACCACAGATGAGTCCTTCCCCATTGATGCCCAAACTTGCATGTCCAGTGGAGATGGTCACACGGTCAGGGAAATAGACAAATTGAACAATGGCAAGCACATCTGATGTGCAGGGGTGTAAGCCACAGATGTGATATTGCAAAAACATGTAAGGAATCCCATTGGCAAATATGAAAAACATGACACCCTCATATTGCTGCAAAGGATGACATGGCTACACACCAGGATAGGACATATTCACCCTGGACCACATGGGGTCCTGCACAGTAACACTTCATTTACCTGATATCAAAAATCACCATCACTGCCTCAAGGGCATGGTTAGCATCCTCAACATCATGTACATCTGAAGCAAAACCACTAGAGAACTGAAAGTAGCTTTATTCAGCATATGTGATTTGAAAATAGAAAGTCCTGACAAAAACCAAAGGCCAATGGCCAGTCCAAGACTAAAGTCCAAACAGGGTGACAGTGGCAGATGTCACCCTTTGCTTGCCTGCACTGCTACGGACCAGGGACATTCCCCTCGGAGGGGCATACGGGGGGGCAGGCCAGGCACCGCAGGGACAGGATCAGGGCTCACCAGAAGGAGGCAGGGAAGGGGTGGCTGGTGCTGGAGAGTCACTGACAACTGCGGTGGAGGTGTCTGACATGGTGTGTGCCGGCACAACTGGGGGCATGAGTCAGATGGTGTGGGTGCCGGCACAACTCCAGTGGGCTGGCCAGATGGAGTGGACAGGCTCCCCACTGCAGTGCCCAAGTCAGACGGGGTGGTAGTGGACTCCACTGCAGTGCCCATCTCCAGGGGAGTAGAATGGGGTTCAGGTAAGGTGGGCAGGACAGAGGGGGAGGACACGGTCTCCACACCAGTGGCACAAACATGTGCAGCGGGGGGTGTGGCTGGAAGAGCAAGTGGTAGGTGGAGAAGGCCGCATCATTTTGGGGATGGTGTATCTGTGGGTGGGGAACCTGGGGCAGGGTGTGGTGGGGGAACCTGTGTTGTGGGTGCCTGAGGGATGGAGGAAGGAGACTATGTGGTTGACCTGCAGGGCGGTGGCGGGGTCTTGCTCTTCTGTGCCCGGGGGGACTTGCGGGTGGGGGCCTCAGTCTGTCTGCGCCTGGGGGAGGGTGTCCGGGGGCGAGGGGCACTCCCCTCTGTGTGGGTGTACTTCCTCTTCCCCCTGTATGCTGGATCAGCGGGATCGGAGGGGAAGAGGCCGAGGTCACAGAGGAAGAGCTGCTTTGTAGGTGGGATTGCAGGTGAGGCAAGGGAAGGGGTCTTGGAGGGAGAGGATTTTGAGGACTGCGGAGTGACTATGGATGCCTGTGTGTGTGTCTGTTCCCCATCCCCTGTGGGTGTGGTATCAGTCCCCTGAGGATGCTTGTGTGCACGTTTTGGCTTTGTTTTGTGTGTTTCTGTGCTGCTCGTGTCTGTGTGTTTGGGTGATTGTGCAGGGGTGCATGTGCTTGGGACAGGTAGGGTGCCAGGAAGTGTGGATGGGGCAGAGGTAGGAGGGGTGATGGACTGTTGGAGGAGGGACACTGCTGCCGTCAGGGAGGAGTCCATGGACCTATTGCTCCTCTGTAGGGCAGACATGCCGTCGAGATGCCCTCCATGAACGACACCAGCTGTGTCAACAGAGTGGTGTGTGCATGGAGGACACTCAGCATTGCTGTCTCCCCTACATGGAGCTGGTGAAGTAGGTACACAGACTCCTCACTCAGGGCAGCAGGGGACACAGGGGCAGGGGGTGCGGTGCCTGGCACGAAGGAGACACGCTCCCGAACACGGGAGCCTCCACGGACCTCTGGAATGGGAGCCAATGGGAGGGCGGTGGTGGTGGTGGTGGTGGTGGCGGGGCCAGACATACTAGCTGGGGTGTGGTGGCTGCTGACACCCGCCTCCACAAGGGAGTCATCCTCCAAGCTGCTGTGGTCCTCAGCTGAGGTGGATGGTGCTGAGGACTCCTCGGTGTGGCTCCCCTCGCCCTCTGTGCCACTGGGTCCCTCCGACCACTCATCGGCTGCTGACCCAGTCTGGCTCTGCAGCTCATCCTGGTCCGTGGAGCTGTCCCCTCCTGTGGTCGTGGATGTATCTGCAAACAATTAGGGAAACAGACAAACATCAGTCACCTGCACTGACCGCACACACCACAGTAAGTACAGCACATTACAGAGCAAGCCCTGGCATCCTCAGTTGAACATTGCCAAAAGTCCTCACACATATTAGGAGAAGCCAATTGTCAGTCTGATGGTCAACCATGGCACTCACACCCCTCCTGCCCTTGCACCCATCTGTCTGGTGCCTGTTGGATGGTAATACCCCAGTGTGCACCACGTACACAGTTGTTGGACATTGCAGAGAACACGGTGAAGTATGTGAACATGCACACATCACATCTCTTGCCACTGAGTCAGTACAGGTGTCCGGATAAAGGGATGGCCAGAGTCTAATTAGAAATGCATGTGATGCATACCAGCACCAGACACCATGATGCACCCATGTCCGGATAGTCAATGCCACAATGGGGTGCATGTTGCACATGTCACTCCCCTGCAGGATCACTCTTAGGAAGTTTAATGCGTTGGCACAGGCATGCCTGCAAAGTCATACATCACTGTCTCCAGTCACATGGGCATGGCAGCCAGCCAACAACAGTCTGCACTGTGTCACAATCCTAGGTAATGGGGAATGCAAGTTATGTAGCTGACAAGTGCACATGTCCATCCCCCACAAACCACATCATCTGAACTCTTATTTGTCCACGTCATGCCAATTGGACATATGGGAGACATGAAACACAACTCTATGACCCTGAGCACCTCACAGTCTGCTGTGAATGAAAAACAGCTGCCTGAAATTCACAGTCGCATACACCTGTGTGCACAGTCAAGTGATCAAACACCTATAAGTCATAGAAGTATCGTCTCTCATGGTCACATCTCAGATGGCATGCTGAGCCCTAAACGCTAAACATCCCAGTAGTCCTGACAACGAAGCCACAGCACAATGACACAGAGGCAGACACCTGAGGGAACATTTCACTGATCACAACATGTCAGCTGATACACGGGAGTGGGAGTACAGAGTGTATTGTATGCCCTGGAGTAGGCATGACTGTCCTGCTCCACCTGAAAGAGGGATGAGCCCTGGACAGTAGGCAGGTGGCTAAGCATGTGTGACACACTTGATATACATACTCCTGAGGCCCAAACATTGTTCCCACCCGCAGCATGGGGGTGTGCCAAATACCCCAGGGACGTGTGGTGATTCAGATCAGCAAGTGGACCACATATCAAAGTTACACCCAGATTACATGTCAGAACTTAGGCATCGTGTAAGCAATTGACCCACCCATGAAGCCCACCACAAAGTCACGGGAACAAATGCTGTCCCCCACCTTGAGAGAAGCAAAATGCAAGGACACAGTACCCAAGTGACACAATTTCCTGACTGTAAGGGCCACACCTGCGTATCAGATGAGGAGTGGGCATGTCACAATTGAGGGACATGGGTCCTGGACCACAACACTGATGTACTGTGGAAGTTTAACCAGGCCAGAGGAGGGCACATAGCATGTCAGACAAAGTTCACAGTGCAGTCATGTGCTCACCCCCACCTTGCTGCTGTCTGGCCTTCAGCTGCCCATCCAGGTCAGGGAAGACCACCGCCATGATCCTGAGCATGTGGGGGGTCAGGGTCCGGTGTCCGCCCCTCCTGCGAGGAGGCGACCGCTTCAGCTGGACCCTTGCGATCCTCCGGGTCCAGCCCCGAAGGTCCTGCCACCTCTTCTGGCAGTTGCGGATCCGGCGCTTGTAGCCCGCACGGATCTTACTGCCCGGGCGATGGTCAGCCAGATTTCCTGCTTCTGGTGGGCATCAACTTGTGAGGATGACAAAGTGAAAAGGCCATTACTACACATGCAACATATCCGTGCATCACACAGTTGGATATACATGTCTCAATCACAGGGGCATATGATGTACACAGGTAGTGCAACTATGGCTATGAACAGTTGTCCAGCAGTTACTAAATGGTATCATTGCCTGGGAAGTAAAACCTTGTTGGAATGCACTGTTACTGCACTATACCTGTTCAGTGCATGTAACTACACACTTTGGGGGGTGAGAACTACTCAGTGAGCATGCTAGCCAGTGGTGTGCACCCTGTAAGTCTTGCTAGTCAGACAACATGCACAATTAGTAAGGCAGTGGACAGCACACTCACCTGCTCCCCTGGTTTCCCATACAGCTTGCTGTCCTGTGGTAGGAGGCTGTCCAGCAGGGCCTGGTTCTCCTCAAGGCTGAAGGCTGGGGCTCTCTCCACAGTACGTGCCATTGCAGTAGCCAGAGGATGCAGAGACAGCAGCAGTGTTGGTGGCAGATGTCGTCCTGGAGCATGTAGTGCAGGCAAGTGAGCTCTCAGGGGAACAGCCAGCATTATATGTGTGCTGCAGAGGCAGATACTGTCCCATGTGTCCAAAGTGATAGGTCCAAGTCGTTTGCATCTTCTGAATCTGGCCCATCCATGGAATTGCACCACTAATACACGCCCACAGCAACCTTCAAAATTTCAACTTCATGCCACCCATGAATTTGCAACATTGTTGTGGCTGGCCAACTGAATTCACTGCATCAGACTCGTTGAAGCTTCGAAAACGCGTCCGTTGCCATGCCAGGCCCTAACCAATGCGTGCACACCGATCGGTCCATTGCTGTACAACGCGTATTCCGGGAAACAACGCGTACCCGCTCACAACAGATGCAATGGCCAGTGCGTGCGCACCGATCGGTCCATTGCTGTACAACGCGTACCCGCTCACAACAGATGCAATGGGCAGTGCGTGCGCACCGATCGGTCCATTGCTGTACAACGCGTACCCGCTCACAACAGATGCAATGGCCAGTGCGTGCGCACTGATCGTCCATTGCTGTACAACGGGTACCCGCTCACAACAGATGCAATGGCCAGTGCGTGCGCACCGATCGGTCCATTGCTGTACAACGCGTACCCGCTCACAACAGATGCAATGGCCAGTGCGTGCGCACCGATCGGTCCATTGCTGTACAACGCGTACCCGCTCACAACAGATGCAATGGCCAGTGCGTGCGCACCGATCGGTCCATTGCTGTACAGCGCGTACCCGCTCACAACAGATGCAATGGCCAGTGCGTGCGCACCGATCGGTCCATTGTTGTACAACGCGTACCCGCTCACAACAGATGCAATGGCCAGTGCGTGCGCACCGATCGGTCCATTGCTGTACAACGCGTATTCCGGGAAACAACGCATACCCGCTCACAACAGATGCAATGGCCAGTGCGTGCGCACCGATCGGTCCATTGCTGTACAACGCGTACCCGCTCACAACAGATGCAATGGCCAGTGCGTGCGCACCGATCGGTCCATTGCTGTACAACGCGTCCCTGTACAGGTCACTCGCATATGTCACCATGCTTGTCACTGGTGAACGTATGCCAGCCACATATACTTGCCAGTGACTCAGGGGCACACCTACAACACCACAGCCTGTCCACACTGTATCCTAAGGCATGTAAGGCTGAATTACCTTTTCTGTGTATGGGGGTCAACATGTGGTTTTTGGGGTGGCACTTGGGGGCAGCCACTCCCAGGCTGTGCACGTGTTCATGGGGACAGGATCCTTTGTGTGTTGTGCACATGACCACTGTGATGTGCAACTGTTCATTTCAGAGCATGTGGCATGGTCACATTTCCAGGTTGTGTATGTGTATGTCACATACCCCCAGAGTCCCATGTGGGAAGGTATGTACGTCACAGGGTGACCCATTGCCACATTAGTGATGGCCCTCCACAGTCTGTGTGCATGTTGTGTTTCCGATGTCTCTGATTCCATGTGCACAATGGGAGACAGTCTCCACATCCACGTTGTTTGTGCATGGACTTTGATGTTGTGCGTGTGTGTGTCACAGACGTCCATGTCTGTCCTGCGGAGGCAACAGGGGCCACTACCTGTGGGAGTCATGTTTGTTTTTCTGACGTGTACATGATACACCATGTCATGCCAGTGTCCATGTGGCAATACAGGGTCCCTGGGAATCTACCTGTCAATGAGCTGTGATGCCTGTGGCGCATCTGTCCAGACATGTCACTGTGGTGTGTGTTTGGTACGTGACAGCAGTAAATGGGTACTGTGACACAGCCTAATGGTTTCCCATAGCACAACCTGGAACCTGTTGTCAACACATGTTGAACTGAGATGTTAGATGATGGCCATGTAGGTGCCATATATGTCCATACAGAACGGCACACACATCAAGTACTTGTGTCTCGTAATGATGTATCATGTGATATTGAGTATGGTCAATGCCACATATGTGGGGTGACTGACAATCTTTCTTTCTTCACCTATGCACTGCAGGGCACCAGCTGTCCATAGACCATTCCCTGACCTTGCAACGATGGTGGAACGTGACAGCATCCGACGGTACCGCTTCACCAGGCAGCTGATTGAGGATTTGGCAGTGCGCTTGGCCCCACATTTGCAACCTGGCCGGCCGTACCCTACAGCGCTGACCCCCAAGGTGAAGGTGATGGCAGCCCTACACTTCTTTGCCACCGGTACCTTTCAACACACTGTGGCATCTGCTGGTGGGATGTCACAGACTATGTTCAGCCGTGTGCTACGCGATGTTTTGGAGGCAATGTTGAGATGCCTGAACCAGTACATCTATTTCCCTAAATGTCAACAACTCACTGACGTCAAGAGTGACTTCTATGCCCTGGGGAGGATGCCACATGTCATTGGCTCCATTGATGGGACACATGTGGCTTTGGTACCACCACAGGCACATGAGCAGGCATACAGGAACAGGAAACATTATCATTCGATCAATGCTCTGGTGGTATGTCTTGCAGATATGAGCATCTCACATGTGTGTGCCCGTTTACCTGGTTCGGCACACGATGCCTACGTGATGAGGAGTAGTCGCATCCTGAGGATGATGTCACAGATGCAGAACCAGCGTGCTTGGCTTGTCAGTGTGTACTGACTTTGTACCATTGTGTGTGTTCTGCTATGTTGTATTCCGCCCTCTTTTCCAACTCAGCTAATGTGCAATTGTCTGTCTGTAGGTGACTCTGGATACCCCAACATGCTGTGGTTGCTGACACCCCTCAGGAACCCTGTGACACCAGCCCAGATGCGCTACAATGAGGCACATGGTCGGACCAGGAGAGTGATCGAGCGGACATTTGGTCTCCTGAAGAGCCGCTTCCGCTGCCTGGACAAGACAGGAGGGGCCCTCCCATATGCCCCAACAAAGGTGTGCAAGATTGTCATCGTCTGCTGCATGCTACACAACCTGGCAGTGCGGAAGGAGTTGCCTCTCATCCTGGATGACGATGACCAACATCCGCCACCTGTGGAGGATCCTGGCCTGGGCCACAATGCCAGTGATGATGATGATGATGATGATGGTGATGTCCGCACACAGCTCATCACCAACTTCTTCAGCTGAATGTGAGTATCCAGAGAGTTGTCATGCCAATGATGTTAGTTTGCGTGATATGTGTTGGTGGTGCTCTGGTGCTGTTTGAGTGTGGCCATGTGCTACTTGACTGGAAGCGTGCAGCGATGTGTCCTTACAGGTAGTCTGTACTCCCCAACAGTGTTGACATGCTAACTTGGTTTTCTGTAAGTATCTTGTGACATGTATTGGGCATGAGTATTGCAGTTCTGTCCTGTTCTTCAGTGCTTTTGACTGTGTGTCATGTCTGTCCTTCACAGGGTACTTTCAGAGTTGTTTGGTCAACTGTGATCCCCCGACACCATGATTCAACTTCCAGGGTGGAAGCAGTCATTTCCCTGCCACGTAGGATTACCTTGTATCTGTAGTGGAAACAACATGTTGCAAATGTGTAATAAACCTGTGCTTCACTTTGGGATGTGCGTTGTCTGTGGTCACACATCTGACTGACATGTGCTTACTGCACCTGTGGGCTAGTTAATACAGACTGTGAATAGGTGTGGTGTCTGTGCATTCCACTGTATTTCCTGGCAACAACAGTGTAGGCGATGAGTCTGATGGCCCTGGTGTATATGTGTTGTGTAGCCCTAGTGGTGTGTCTCCCTCATATGTGTCACGTCGCCATGACTCACATGACGGTGTTGAACTTGCTGTAGCAGTTAGCATGCACAGTGTCATTTAGCAGATCACCATCTCCATGACAGAAACCACGTTGGAATCACAACAGAGGCAAGTATGGTGTATTAGTGAGTTTATTTCCATACATGTGTGAGGATAGTGCACAGGATGGTGGGTGCTGTACATTGGGATTGGAATCCAAAGTTCCCACATGAGTTGGAAGTCTTGGTAGCAGAAATGTCCTGAGTAAAGTCCACAGTCATCTGATACATTGAGCCAACTTAAGCTCCCCATGTCATGTGGGAGAGTTGGGTTGCATTTGACAGGGTGAACAGTTTGCACACAAAGGAGAATTTCCAGAACAGGTGTTGGGTTCCTGGGGGATGTACATGGCCATCGGCCTCTCAGTTATCCTTCCTCGGACGACTCCTCTTCTTTCGGGGGGGACCCTCACGTGCAGGCTGCTGCGTTGCAGAGAACACTCCGCCAGAGTCATCCTCCCTCCCTGTGGCAGTTGCAGTTGTTGCAGCACCAGATGTTGTGGGCACACAGGGAGGTGTGGCCATGTTGGTGCTAATCTGGCGGAGGCATGTCAATATGTCCCTATGCACCGCTGTCAGTTCTTCCAATGTGTCCCACTTGGACTCCATGCCAGACATGTGTGTCTCCACACGGGACATGTGTGTCTCCACACGGGACATGTGTGAGTCCAAGCGGGCATGATGGGCAGCCTGCTGCTGTTGAATGTCCTTGAGGATCCCCACTACCTGGCTGACCTCTCCGGTGCTATTCTGGTACGCATCAGCAATGCGTGCCAGTTGTGGGTCATCATGCAGTCCAGACCCCTCTGCAAACAGCGACCTATGTCTACCACCCCTCCCACCACCCCTGGCGACACGTGCGGGACCTGCGGTGGCATGCACAGGTGACCGTAGGCCCACTTGGGGGTTGTTACTGGGGTCGTTGTCCGTTGTTCCACGTTGGGCCGGGGTCCCTGTGCTGTTGTCATCGGTGGTCCTTGGTCTGTCCGTGTCGGCAGGGGTGGTCTGTGTGTTGGCAGTTGTTGGAGGGGTGGGTGCAGGGGGTGCAGATGTTGGTCCTGCTGGTGCTGCATGATGACTCACACCGGAGGGGCCAGGTAGGTCTTCGCCATCCGAGGAGGGCAGAGGCTGTTCCACACCAGTAAGCTCAGTGTCCCCCGGAGCCTGGGACAGGGACTCATCATCGTCTGCTGCTGTGTCCCCATCATCACCTGTTTTTGGAAGAGACACACAATGTATGTTATGTTTCTACAGGCATCAATGGTTCACATACCTGACAGTTGTGACTGTACCTCTGGATGCGGGCCTGTACATTGCATTGTCCTAAGTTGTCACAGTCAGAGGTTGATATTGGTGTAGCACATTGTCCTGCCAACCTGAAGCTTTTCAATGTGAATGTTGAGGTGTGTGCATGGCCAGCATTGGTGGTATTTGGTGGACATCCGGCCCTCCTTCTCCTCCCAGCCCAGTTAACCCACCATGAAGCATGCCACCCTTGCAGTGTGTGCAGGTTGACTCTCAGGATGTCAGTCAGTGGTGTCCTGCTGTTGGTTGTTGCACAGTTCCCAGCAGGGCCTTGTGCTCCCCACAGCTGAGGCCAGTGTCAGACATCTTTGAAGTGGCTTTTCACTGCCTGTGAGGTGTGCATGCTTCAGTGTGAGCTTGCTGGGCCATGTGGGTGGGGGATGTTGAGCTGTGATTACCACTCCCATCATGCTATTGCCTACACCCCCCTTCCCAGCATGCCCATACTTCCTTCCTTTTGACTCTGCTTCCCTGTGGGGTAGTGTGCCTGTGCTGACAGGATGGCTGACAGTGTTGTCCTGGCGTTTGTTTGGCTACAAGTCCCAGGAGTGTCCCTGTGCTTCACACAGCATAATCCAGGGTGGTGGTTCTTTGTGGGATATTTAATTGGAGTGTGAGGCATTGCATTCTCCCAGGTGAGTTGTGTGGAGTTTGTGTTAAGGGGGTGTGTAAGAAAAGCTGCTTGTAACTATGGTCAGAGCTGTCAGTCCTCCTTCCCACCCAGCCAGATATCCCACCATGGAACGTGCTTCCATTGCAGGGAGTGCAAGTTGGCTTTCAGGATGTCAGTCAGTGGTGTCCTGCTGTTGGTTGGTGCACAGTTCCCAGCAGGGGCTTGTGCTCCCCACAGCAGTACCCAGTGTCAGCCATCTTGTCAGTTGTTTTCCACTCCCTGTGATGTGAGCATGGTTCAGAGTGGTGTTGATGGGCCAATTGTGAGGGTGACCAATATCTGTGACTACAACTCCCATCATGCTATTACATACACCCCCTTCCCAGCATGCCCATACTTCCTTCCTTTTGAGTGGAATTCACTGTGTGTGAGTGTGACAGCAATGGCAAGATGGCTGACAGTGGTGTCCTGCTGTTTGTTGGTGCACAGTTCCCAGCAGGGCCTTGTGCTCCCCACAGCAGTACCCAGTGTCAGCCATCTTGGCAGTTCTTTTCCACTCCCTGTGATGTGAGCATGGTTCAGGGTGGTGTTGATGGGCCAATTGTGAGGGTGACCAATATCTGTGACTACAACTCCCATCATGCTATTGGCTACACTGACTTCACCAGCATACACAGAATTCCTTCCTTTCAGTGAGCTTCCCTGTGAGGTGGTGTTCTAGTGGTGGCAAAATGTCTAACTGTGTTTGTTGGTTATATTTGTGCCACTGCCTTGCTGTATTTGTAGTTAGGTTTGTACATATCATGACACAGTTACATATCACTATGAGATGGCATGTATTGTCTTTATCTGACTGACAGACAAATCTTGGGGTGATTATCTTTTGGTTGCTGTGGATTTGCTAAGGGTGCATGGTTTGACTATCACCTTGACAGTGATGTGTGTGTATTGGCACACAATATTGGGTATATTAGTTGTGTACTCACCAGGCTCTGGGATGTTTGTTAGTCCATATACGCTCACTGGTGGAAGGATGGCCCACACCTTCTCCTCCCAGGGCCTGAGGTATAGTAGTTTGGCAGGAGGGCCACTGCTGGTGCGCTGACTCAAGATGTAATCCTTCTTTAGTAGGTCCCTGACCCTCCTGCGCACATCATACCACCTGTTCTGGATGTCTTCCTTTGTGCGCAAACATGGTGATTGTGCGTTCACCCTGTCGACGATCCTCTCCAACATCTTGGTTTTCTGCGACATGGGGGTCTGTTGGACCAATGTACCAAACAACTGTGGCTCTACCCTGAGGATCTCATCTACCAGGACTTCCAATTCACTGTCTAGGAACTTTGGATTCTTCTTTGGGGGCATGGTGATGGGTGGTGGTGGTGATTGATGTGTGTGTGTGTGTGTGCAAGTGAGGGTGTGTGAGTGTAGGTTTTGCTGGATTCTGTGAGGGTGCTATTTGTTGAGGTGCTAATGGTGTGTGGCTTCTGTGATGGATGAGCTGTGAGTGTGTCTGTGGTTGCTGTCTGATGGTGTTCTGTGCTGGTAGGTCAGTTGAATTTGCAAAGGATCATGGTAGGGATTTGTGGCCTTTATATAGGTGGAGTTGGGGGTGTGTCCTTGTTCCATGTTTTTTCCCCCTGTATTTATTGTCTTTGTCATTGCTTGTTTGGCCCTTTTTTTTGTATTTTTTCCTTAGTATTTTTTGTGCATGTAGGAGACGGTTCTTCTGACCGAGTAGGACGCTGCAGTTGTCTCGTGCGAGCTTCTCCAAGTCGTTCACGCTGTGTTTCTGCTAGGTTTATTGTGCGGCGTACGCGTCGGTCGCCGAGTATTGGCTTCCTTCGGCTGGCTTTTGTATGCGTGTCGGTCGTACGGCTTGAGCTCCGTGTGACTCGGTCTGGATTTCCACGCATTACATCGTACTGGGCGGGTCGGAGTTTGCGGGTACGTTTCGTTCGGGTTCATTCCTGGTGCGTGTCGGTCGGTTCTATTCGCGTGGTTTCCCGGCCGGATAGCTTGTTTCCGTCTGGTTCGGTCGTTCGGCTTGTGTTCCGTACGAGTCGGTCGTGAATCACATGCATTTCATCGTACTACGCAGGTCGGGCAGCGCCGGTACGTGTCGGTCGGACTATATTCCCGTACCGTGTCGGTCGGTATGTTTTCCGGCCCGAATCGGAATCGGCCCCTTTGTGTGGAGATGAAAGTTTCTGATGCGTTGTTCATGTGGGATCTTGGGCTTCATTGTGTCATGTTTGACAGACCTTGTATGTTTCCTTCTATGGGAAATTTATGTCTTGAGCCCCCTGACAGGTGCACTTTATTTGGATGTTGCTTGCCAGCAGAGCTAGGCTGTGTTGCGCAGTAGGGGTTCACCAAAAGTGGTGCCCCTTTTAACATGTGTGACGACCATCCCCATGACCAGGGCATGACACAGCTAATGGTTGTTGGCCTTTTTGATCAGTCTGCAAGTAGGGAGAGTGTCTTCCAGCTCATCATGTATCAATCCAGTGGCATGCTACGACTGTCCACTTGCTTCCTCCTGATCGTATGCGGTGTGCATTAATCTAGCTTGGGGACATGAGAGGTGGGGTACCCTGAAGTTGGGATTCCCCATATGTGTCTGGCCCCTAAAATGATGGGGGGCTCTATAGAGTTTACTGGTTTTCCAGGACGGCTGTCTCTTCTTTTCCTCTACTTCTGCTTTCTCTTTCCCCCTTCCTGTAGAAAGCATTGTAAAGCCAAGTGCATGTGTCTGGGCTTCAAATCACATCCACTTGAATGCAGCTAAAGGGATCCCTTGTGCTTACCTGTCCTGTACCAGTTCAGTTCCAGTGGGACGGCTTGCGGCCTCAGAGACGCAACGCATAAACAAAGACCTCGGTCACAGATGACATCCTCAGTGGTTGCGCTGAGGAAGATGAGGCTCCTCCTTGGCCTTAAAGCACGAGACCTAGCACACTTCAGAAAGAGGGACTTTACAGCACGAATGTTAGGATCACTCTTAAAGGACTCTTCATAAGCAAAGTAAGGCCGGTCTCTCTTTAGCCAAAAGAGAGCAATGAGGCAATTTCCAATGGCGAGGATAGAGAACTTGGGCACAAAATTACTAATCCTTTGGCGTCCTGACTCCACAACCCTCTAAATATTATTTTCTCCATTAAAAGCCCTGTTTGCAAGGTGACATAATTTCGTTTTGTGCTGTAAGTTACCTGGCAGTCCGCACACAGTCCAGAGGTTGTGCATGTGGAGTCTTTGAGGTTCAACGTAGGAGAGGGTTGTAGCATGGGTGAGAGTGGCTCTTTGATGACTCGCTGCCCTTTTGAAAATACAGATGTGCCTGGCAGACCCGTCTCTGTCTGTAGTGCAAGTGCACCACGTGGAACCCCTCAGGGGGAGTGCTGCAGCAGGGTGGAAGTAGGAGCTGGGTAGTGAGACTCACTGACAGCCATTATGTGTATTCCTGCAGCTGGCTGGCAGAGAGCCAGCAGAACAGTGCATCACCCTCAGAATTTCTGAGCTCCCCCCACCCCAGAATTCCTAACATTTGCCCCCGCCTTAGGGGTGTACCAGGAGCAGCAGGTGGGCCCGAGAGCTCATAGTGCTAATAAGGAAACAGAAAGAGGGCTCTTTCCTGCCCAGAGTGCTATCTTCAAATAACTCCAATTTCCAGAAGGATTATGCAGTGATAATTGTGGCTATAATGTACTGGGCCTGCACTAATGGCACTGCTCGGGATTCATGCTCTGTGAAGCTGGAATACTGTGATTGAGGAGTCCGTGTTCCATTATATACCTCGTGATCGTTCAAATACCTGCTCAACAACAAATTAACACACCCTTTTTAATTAAGGCCTCCATAACTTGTTTCTGTTGTGTACACCCTCTTCCTTCACTGTGTCTGGCTTTCCTTTATTGTAAGGCTTCTTTATGCCGCTGACTGCTCAATACATGTGGCATCATGTAACCATATTTGGGACAAATGCCAAGTTCCTGCACAACTTGAAGAACCACCATCTAGGAATGGACTCTCAACCCCCAACTCAAGCAAACTCTAAACCAAACAATGAAGACATGATCTCCTCAAGCAGATCAGAGGAACTAAATACAATCCAGGCACTGGTGAAATTGCATATATCCACAAAAGACCTGACCAATATAAACATGAATCTGTCTTAGAACGAATTAAAGGTGACCAACTACGGGAAAATGCTTGTAGCTTCTAAACGGACCCTCTTTAGTGAGTTTATCAGCTTCGACAGGGGATTTGCACTCTCTCCACGTTCCAGTGCTTGTCACACTGTCTGCCTATGTGACCCAAGCTTCTTACACTCTCTCTGTGTGACAAAGCTCCTTACATTATCTCCATGTAGCAAAGCTCCTCACACCAACTATCCATTTGCTCCAAGCTCGTCATGCTGTCTTCCCTGGTATCCAAAGCTCCTCACAATGTCTGACTATGTGACCCAAGCTTCTTACACTCACTCCATGTGCCAAAGCTCTTTACATTCCATATACAGAAACTCCAGTCTCTAGGGAGGAGGGATCATTAACTCCAACTTAAAAAAAACCTTCAGAGGGAACTATCTGAAAAGGTGTTCGGTGAGGAGCCACCAAAGAAAGTAAGATAGTATCAAAACAAAAAGAAAGAAGAAGGGCTGAAAAGAGTCCGGATCAGTCCAAGTTGAGGCATACAATTGCTCATGGCTCATCCAAATCAAAGAAAACAAGGTCAGAAACCCTTGATGGAGCAAGGTAAATAAGAAATTTTTGAACCCCCTAATATTAATGCTAATAATTAATGTTATTAATTGTTTTGACGACTAATCAACATTTTGCATCTTTTATAGACATTTTTGGTAACTGGCAATTTATGTGAAAAACTAACCTACTTACAAATGTAAAGGTGGAATAATATTAATATAATGGTTTGCGTACTAATTAAAGTGATATTGCATGATTTGTGCTATGTAGAAAATTGTATTGTGGCAAAAGAATGCGGATGGTAAGTAAACATAGCCTTACATGTCGCTTTTGCTAGGTAACATCTAAATGGGGTACGTAGAATGACGGGTGGGAAACGAAAAGGCTTATTTTCTTTATTTTAATTATGATTGTGTTTGTTTTCATAATAGTTCATTTGGGCCTATTAGGCCGCGCTGTAAAGATGGCTGCCGAGGCAGATGAGCTTAATGCGCAAGTGCAAAATGGCTTCCAAGCGGAAAAAAGCTGCAGAAACACATCACGTGTTTACAAGTAGAGCCCAGAGTGAAAAGTGTCAAGGACAGCGTGACCTGTCACCAAACGAGTGCCAAGAAGGACTCAGCGAGAATATGTGAGAACCGAAGATGCAGCTGTGAATTAAAAATGGACTGTTTAAAATAAAGTTACAAAAGAAGATACATGTGATGAACTGTCAATCGGATTGCTAATGTCCTAAAGCCGTGAGAAAGGACAAAGTTATAAACAGTTTCGGAACCGGTTTAAGCAAGGAGGGCAATGAGGAGATGCTTGCCACCCCTCCAATGGACCAATTAGCGTGATTCTCGCCCCCAAAGATTCTAACTTTTCTGTTTAGTAAGCTAGTAATAGGGTATAAGAGGACCTACTCTTAAGTAGGAGGAGTGCTATTCATACATAATTTTTGAGCACTGAACGTTGACGCTGGAGAGCTGCTGCTATTTTCCATAGGCCATTTTTAATATAATTAATCTTTTTGCTTTAAATCTGACTGGGAAGGAACGAGACCGTTGCGGGAAACCAGTATAGGTGGTCCGTCGAGGAGGCCTGTTTAGCGGGACAGACAGTCAGTTTTTGGGAGTTCTATGCTGTGATCGGCAATTTATCTGCCGTGGCGAACTTTTATTTTTCATCTAAAAAGGGTATGTATAAATTCTTTTAAAGTTTATTTCTTATAATGATATTAAAACGTATTAAACTGATTAATAAAATTGAAACTTATTCATGCATTTAAAGAAAGTAGATAAACTTTATTACAATTAAAACTAGGAGTCTGTGGTTCTTTAGCTCAATAATAAGTGTAATGTTTTAATAGGTTTAAATGTGATTGAGCTGGTCTTAATCACCATCAACTTATTCTTACTAGTTGGTCCATCGACCAAAGAGCGAAATACCTTGATGTCTTAGAAACCGACAGGATTAAAACTAATTATGTATGATGTTTGAGAAACTATCTTGTCGACTTTAAAAGGTATCCCGTTTTCCTCCAGCAGTCTTAACTCTTTCTCCTAGGTGAAAGTGGATGGGATCCAGGGAATATTTGAGTGAGTGAATGTTTATGCGGTGTTATGGGCCCCACCGTCATATTGGTATAGTTGTTAAAAGAGTGTTTCAACCTGGATGTCATGTCCAAAGGAGAAGAAATTATATTAGTCACGCTGGATCAGATTTCTTGGTAGCAGAGTTATGGTTACTATAGATTAGTTTGGTGATTATTGATTATTGATTATTTCATGTCTAACACTTCATGTTGAGTTGTATTACGTTATATGTAAGTCAAAAATTTTGAAGCTTCCGGGAAGTAGGAAGTGGACACGTGTGGCAAGAGAAGTCACATGGAATAGTGCATTGTCTGATTTTCAAATTGGTGATAACACAGGTTGTGTTATGATAGGGACATTTTCTGTATAAAACGTGTATGAGTGAAATAGCAACTGATTTTCTTGTGAAACTCTGGCCTTAATTCTCAGGAGCATTGTAGTCTCCACATGTGTTTTATCCCCAGAGAAACGGGTTTACCCCTTGCTTGAAAGAAGGGTAAGGTAGAGGGAAGTGCTACACTTATCGAACGGAACTGTATTCTTGCAAAATAGAGTAAACTATCACTTTTGTTTAGCGAAAACAGACAATGGAAATGTGTTTTTTATGTCGTAACTAATCAAATATAGTCGAGAACAAACTGCCGATAAATTTTGTAAAGGATGGGTCAGGAGTAGAACTGACGTTGACAAAAGACCGCGCTGGGATTGGCCAGTGCAATAGAAACACGGAAAACGCCCTAATTGGTGCGTTAGTGTGAGACGCGCTGGGATAGGGCTGAAAAGCAGTGACGTAGAAGCTTCGGATTGGTGCGTTGGTGTGAGACGCGCTGGGATAGGTCCGAATAGCACATAGAGGAACAGAGCAGAGTTACGAGCTTGTAGAAGGAAAGAAAATCGTGAAGTATGGCTTATTATGAATATGGTAGAGAGAAACCGTCATGGATAGTGAAAATTAAGAACTTATTTAAGAAAGACAAAAAGGTAGTGACTAGAGAGGGACAGGTAATTCCTCCACCGAAAACGCCAGCTGCGCATATGATGCTGAAATACGGTTATCATACTTGCATTTGGTTAGAAAATTGGACAAAATATACTCAGAATGATGGAGTATTGGCCTTTCCAGAGAATGGTTCATTTAGCATAGCTGTACTTCGAAATTTGAGAGAGAAAATGACGAAGCTTGAGCCAAGACCTAGACCGACACAGTTTGAAGCGTTAGGTGAATGGGAAGACGAGATGTATGAACGAGAAAGATACAGAGGTGCAAAGAATCATAGTTTAGTTCCTGGAAGGTTGTGGGGAGTGAATCATGAGGACAGGATGAAGCGTTGGAGATATGCTAATATGACAGAAGGTTTGTTTCCAGCTTTTACAGTTGAAGAGGGTACAGGAAAGAAGTGTACAGAGAAAAAGAAACATACAGTTACAGAAAGGTACGGGTATGGAGGTAGCGAGACAGAGGATGAGTTGCTGGAAGATATTTTAAACAGAAACCCACCTCCATATCAACAGAATTCTGCGGTGGTGACACCCAATGCACCGCCAATGGAAACTGGGAGGAATAAAAGTCCAGAACGAAGATACGAGATAAATAGGTCAAATGAACAGCTAAAAACCCCACAAAGTGAAAAATTTGACAGTGACAATGCAGCCGAGTTAGCAAAAACTACAAAAGAATTGACTGAGAAAATAAGAGAGTTAACAATGAACATGGAAGCTGTGACTGTGCCAGTGACAATAGGACCAGTAATACCAGTTTTTGAGAACCAGAAAATAGATGAGCATTCCTTAGTCATCCCCATGAACTCAAATTTGCAGAAAATGAGAGAAGGGATGGAACTAGAAACTGAAGGGGCAAGAAATTTGGTCAGTTCATATAGACCGAGCCCACCTACTAACCTGACAGTAAATGAGAGTGAGATAAGGAGGATTCCTATGGGAACCGAGTCTGCATCAGAAACACCAGAGAGGAATAGAAATTGGATAGAAATAAATAGTACACCTGTAGGTCCAACTCCAGACGAATTAAGTGAATGGATGAGAAACTTGCAAAAGAAAGAGACAGAACCGAAACCATTAGATGTAATTAGGCTAAAGATAGATATGGAAGAGTTAATTTTAGGGACTATTGGTACAGAAAAATTGAAAACATATCAGGACGACGAGATAATGTTCTTATGTAAGAGCATTACTTGGAGAGCTAGAAATCTACATGACAAATTGGAAGAGACAGCGAATGAACTAGGAGTGGAATTTGTAAAGGTCAGGAGTTTGCAGAAACCGTATTGGGTAGATTTTTGTGAGAAAGATATAGAAAATCTGAACACATCAGGACTGTTATCCCAGATAAAAGAACTGATTGTTTTGTTGAGAAAATGGGGTGATGTGGACAGATGGAGAAGCAGGTGGACTAAAAGGAATGAGAGAACAACCGACAAAGCGTCTTTGGCGTTTGCGGTGACAGACAAGGAATCGGTTGTAAGGGAGTATCCGATGAGAGAAACCCCAGGAGGTAGTTATGTACATGTCCCCTGGTCCAGACAAGATATACTGTCATTTACAAATGACTTTCCAAAATTGAGAGAAAAACCTGTAGAATGGTACAGACAAGTGGAAAGGTTTGTCAAAGTTTCGAAGGTGTTGTGGGTAGATTTGGATGGATTATTTGACATTGTAGTGCCAGCCGATTTATGGACAGAATGTAAAATTACCATTGATTGGCCAACTGTAGAATACCCAAGAGACGCAAAGACAGGAGCGCCAGGACCAGAAGTGGTGAGGAAATATGATCAAGTTATTACCTTTTTAAAAAACAAAATTCCACCCAAAGAAACTGATTGGGTAAAAATTGACAGAACTACGCAGGAGAGTAAAGAGTCTGTACATGCCTACTATGAGAGGCTACTTTTGGTTTTCAAACAGTATTATATAGCGGTTATGAGACTCTGAATGAGAAGGACATGAGTCATTTTGTATATAGATTTGTTTATGGGTTGAAACCAGAAATAAGCGAAATGATTAAACAGCATATGATATGCTGGCAAAACAGTACAGTGGACGAAGTGTTGAGGTATGCCAAGTATTGTAGTGATGACATTGAATGTAGACAGCATAAATTAAAGGAGAAAGCAATGTGGGCACAAGTGAAAGTTGCAGAAAAACAAGAAGCTCAACTGAATAATCAGGTTAATGAGACAGGACAAACTAAATCCAAACCGAATATAGGTAAAGGCAAAGGTCAAATGAGTATAGAAGAAGCAAAGAAGAAGTGGCCTTGCCACAACTGCGGAAAGTTAGGGCATTGGAAAAACGAGTGTAAATTTCCTACAAAAGCTAATACGGAAAATCAATCATTAAATCCACAGGTGCAGAGTGAGGTGAGTTACCAACAGCTGCAGCAACCGCAGGTAGTTACTCAGCAGAGTCAGGTGCCACAACCACCACTTCCCAAGAGTGTAAACCCACAGAGATACAGTGCAGAGACAGGATTCTACGGAGGAGAGCAGGTAACACAATTGCCGCGCGCAGCTGCGATATCGCAGTATTGGTTACGACAGGATGGGAATGAATCGGATTAAAGTTTATGACGGTGCCTAGGAGAGGAGGAAGAGTGCGTACTTGGCGCAACTCTAGAGGTAGATCAGGCAGGGCCATTTGTGGATGGAGAAGTGAATGGTGCAAATGTAACATTCCTTGTGGACACTGGAGCTACCCGTTCTACTGTTAGATCAGTGGAAATTCCAAACCTTCCTCTCTCAGGTGAATATATCCAAGTCGTTGGTGTCTCAAACCAGCAAATTAAGGCGCCTCTTACCAAACTAGTAGAAGTAAAAGTTGGACCATTCAGAGAAATGCACCGATTTGTGGTATGTGATTGCAGTCCTGTAAATTTACTTGGACGCAATCTACTTTGCAAAATGAATTGCACCATCTATTGTACTCCGGATGGGATTGCATTTCAGACACCAGATGAAGATGTACTATTAAAATGACGATGGCAGAATTAGAGCCATGAGTGAATGACATGTTTCCTGTGTTCGATGTAGAGAAAATCCCAATTGAGTTAAAAGAAACAGTCAAACAGGAGGTATGGGATTTTACAGGCGAAGACATTGGGTTAATGAGAGGAGTAGACCCTGTTAAAATTTCTGTTAGAGAAGGAACAAATTACCCAAATACTCCACAATATAAATTGACGCCAGAAATCATTGAAGGAATAACACCTGTAATAAATAAAATGATTGAACAAGGAATTTTGAAAGAAATAATGAGCAGTCCATGTAATTCACCTATAATGGGACTGAAAAAGCCGAATGGAACATATAGGATAGTGCAAGATTTACGAAAGGTTAATAAAATCGTTGTTCCTTGTTGTCCAATTGTACCAAACCCTGCTGTAATACTGTATCAGATTCCACATGAGGCAGAATGGTACACCGTCATTGATTTGTGCCATGCATTTTTCTCTATCCCGTTACATCCAGATAGCCAGCCATTATTTGCGTTCCGGTTCGGAGAGCGTATTTTGGCATGGTGCCGAATTCCTCAAGGGTATACAGAAAGTCCCTCGATCTTTAATCAGATCCTAAAGAAATCGTTGGAAGATTTAAAAATGCCTGAAAAATCTGTGATGGTTCAGTACATTGATGACCTATTAGTGGCATCAAAAACCAGAGAAGCATGTGTTACTGACACAATTGCTTTACTGAACCATTTAGCAGGAGGAGGACATAAGGTGTCCCCATCAAAATTACAGTTTTGTCAACAGGAGGTTCAATACCTAGGTCATAAAATTGAAAAAGGAGTGCGAAAGGTAACAACTGAGAGAATAAAAATTATCCGAGGAATGAGAGCTCCAATGACAAAAAGAGAGGTGAGAATGTTCCTGGGAATGGTTGGATATTGTCGACAGTGGATAAGTGGATTTTCACTAATTGCGAAACCGTTACAGCGATTGACAAAAAAGGATGTTAAAGATCCGTTTGAATTGAATGATGAAGAAATGAAAGCATTCAAAGAACTAAAAGCGAGACTGTGTGAAGCACCGGCACTGGGAATGCCTGACTATGAAAAAGAATTTGAGCTGTACTGTAGTGAGAGAGATGGGTGTGCACTTTCAGTTTTAGTGCAAAGACATGGAAATATGAAAAGACCTATTGCATATTTTTCAGCTGTTTTAGACCCGGTAGCAAAAGCATTGCCTGGATGTCTGAAAGCAGTAGCTGCTACTTGTGTGAGTCTGGAACAAAGTGAAGGCATTGTGATGGGATACCCACTGAGAGTATATGTTCCACATTCAGTCGAAATTCTCTTGACAAGAACCAAAACTCAATACATGACACATAGTCGGCTGACTAGGTATGAAAAAGTGATTTTAAGTGCAGACAATGTAACCATTGACAGATGCACAAGCGTGAATCCTTCGACATCATTGCCGGATGAAGAGAGTGTGACAGACAAAGATGAAGTTGACCATGATTGCTTGAACGTACTTGAATACTGTACAAAACCAAGGCCAGATATCAGAGATGAGCCTTTAAAAGAATCAGATTATGTGATGTTTGTGGATGGCTCATGCTTGAGGACAAGTGAAGGAGTTTTGAGTGCGGCGTATGCTGTATGTACAGTAGCTGAAATAATGGAAGCATCTTGTTTGAGAGGGATACGTTCCGCCCAAGTGGCTGAACTGATTGCTCTAATTCAGGCATGTAAACTGGGAAAGAATGTTCGAATCACAGTGATCACGGATAGCCAGTATGGCTTCGGAGTGGTCCATGATTTTGGGCAAATCTGGTCCCAAAGAGGTTTCTTGACGTCTGCAGGAACTCCAATTAGAAATGGTGAGTTTGTGAAGAAATTACTTGAGGCGATACAGCTGCCTAAACAGATTGCAGTGGTGAAGTGTACTGCGCACAAAAATGGGGAGGACTACATAACTGTGGGCAACAAGTATGCCGCCGAGATAGCTCAGTATTGTGCTAAAAATGTAGTCTCGTTGAATAGAAGAAGAGAAAGAGAGCATGTTTCATGTCCCTTGCTGTTTACTAACATTGTCGAAACATGGGCTGAGGTGAGACAATTACAGGAAGCAGCAAATGATGAGGAAAAAGATAGCTGGATAAAAGCAGGATGCAGGAAAAGGGAGGAAGATGATGTTTGGGTTTATAGAGATGAAAGACCAGTTATGCCTGATAGCATGATTTCTAACATGGCACGGATGTACCATGGACAAGCTCATATTGGAAGGGATGCCATGATCCGACTTTTTAGACAAACCTGGTATAACCCAAAATTCAGAGCTATAGCTGAAAGTCTTTGTCAAAGATGTCTTATCTGCCAACAGATAAATCCAGGAAGGAAAACAGTAGTGAGTTTAGGAACAATAGGACGAGAGGGAGGTCCTTTCACGAGAATGCAACTGGATTTCATAGAAATGCCCCCAAGCAATAGACTGAGGTATGTTCTCGTGGTCGTTTGTTTGTTTTCTCGTTGGGTGGAAGCCTATCCGACCAGAAGGAATGATGGGATTACAGTAGCTAAGCTCTTGCTGAGAGAATTCATTCCAAGGTACGGTTTTCCAGTAACGATTGAACCAGATAGAGGAACACATTTTCAAAACGAACTAATTCAACTGATATGTGAAGCTCTTGGTATTCAACAGAAATTGCACTGTGCATACAGACCAGAGGCTTCTGGAGTGGTAGAACAAGTGAATGGAACAATAAAGAATAGGTTAGGGAAAATGTGTCAAGCCACAGGACTCAAATGGCCAGATGCCCTACCATTGGTATTAATGACTATCAGAAGCATACCTGATAGAAAAACAGGTCTGAGTCCCCAAGAAATAATCATGGGACGAGCAATGAGACAAGCACATGGACCTGTCAACAAACTGCTAACTATAACTGATGATCTCATGTTGGATTATTGCAAAGGATTGGCTGATGTGGTACATTCTGTGTTTCATCAGGTTGGACCGGATGCGACCACTCTTGAAAGAAAACCAGCTCATGATTTGAATCCAGGAGACTGGGTCCGCATAAAAGTCCACAGAAGAAGAAACTGTTTGGTTCCTCGCTGGGACCAACCACGACAAGTGATCCTGGTGACAACAACTGCAGTCAAATGTGCAGGAGTGAAAAACTGGGTACATGCCAGCCACACTATCAGAGTTCCAGATCCTGAAGCTCGACCTGTAAGTCGACATCTGGAGATATCTGATACCAGTTCAGCGTCCGATGCAGAAGACGAAACAAAAGGGTTCCAGAACTTGAAGATCGACCTGTAAGTCGACATCTGGAAGACCCAGGTACAAGTTTACCAACAGGAAAAGAATTTGTAATAACAAAGGTTCCAGAACTTGAAGATCGACCTGTAAGTCGACATCTGGAAATATCAGACACCAGTTCAGCATCTGATACAGACCAATCAGATTGTGATGAAAAGCTAAAGAATAAATGGAAAATTGACATCATAAACGAAGAAACTGAACCAAGAGACAGTGACATTGATCAGCCAAGCACAAGTTATGGTAAAAATCCTTCAAAAATTGTCAAATTAGACAAGGAAGGGATAGATTCAGATAGAGAGATAGAAGAATCGGAAGAACCCCGAGGAGCAATAGGGACAGACCAACAAACAAAAGAACAGGGAAATATAGAAACAGACAGAGAGACCAACGAGAATTCGGAAGAACCTCGAGGAGGGATAGAAACAAGTGACCGAACAGAAAAGACACAGGAAGAATCAGAGCTAGACAAAGGAGGTGAAATCATAAAGTTCAAAATAAGAGGAAATGAAGTAAGGTCTGAAACAGAATCAGAAGAAAGTGAAGAAGAGAGAAAACAGAGACTAGGACCAAGAAAAAGAACTTGGAGAGCTGAACGAGAAGAAAAAGAAAGTGAACCGAAAAGGCCGAGAAAAGGAGATAATTGGCCCCACGAAGTCAAAAGATTGAGATACAAAATCATAAACATAAACAGAGATAATGCAGAACAAGTAAATGAGATAACAAGTCAAAAGGAACAAGGAAAACAAAGTGGAAAACAATTGCAGAAAACGAAAAGAGTGAAGAAAGCTAATTTGAAATATAAGTCACCTGAATGGCTATACATCGCATTGACTGATATCAAAGAAGAAGAAATCACTCACGAGAACCCAGAAGAAAGCTGCAAACCAATGGGTGAAAGTGAAGTGCAACAAGTTTGAAGAGATTAAAAAGAAAAAGCCGGACTGGACACTAAAAACCTGAATAAGACAAGAAAGAGTTCTGAGAAGAACTAAAGAGAGTACCAAACGAGACAAAGTGAGAAAGTAGAGTGGCTGAAACGTCATTCTGAGGTGTGGTGACACATTTTCTGTACAAATATATATATATTTAGGTAAAAGAATAAGATGGTAGACACAGAGAATAGAAGATGTAGATGTGAGTTTTTACGTAGATGGTGTAGAATGTGTTTCTTTTGTACAGGTTTATTAATGTTTGTATGGCTTATCTTAGCAATCACCATTCCAATTAGATTAGCTGTAGAAGAAATGTCCATATTAGAGAACAACACAAAAAAGGATAAGGAAGTTAACATATAGAACACAGCAACATTAGTAGATAGTGCAGAGTTACATAAGGATAGATCCATAACTGATTTTTCAAAGAATGTTTTCACAAAATTATTATATGAATATGTAGAAACAATGGATGTGAGAGATTGTTATGTTTGTATGCAATTACCTGCATCTGTTTCAGAAGGTGTGACCTATCATCACCTTCCTTTGACGTATGGAATAACATGCAGTGTTTTAGCTAGTTTGTTTTATAGAACAGGTAGATTAGAATATTATTATACTGACATAAATAAGATTTTTGCAAAAATTCCTATAATTCCTGAATTGAACAAGGTGAAAGAAACAAGGATGTTTGGTGAATTATTCTTAGAAAATAAAGATATGACATTAGATGATATAGTTAAACACAACCTTACCTGTGAGTTAAAGAAGGAAGAAAAGGTATTTTTAGAGATGGAAGAAAGCAGAAGAGTCAAATTTCAAAGAAAGGTAATAGAGGAAGAGACAAAAACACCCCTTTGGGCATTTGAAGGAGAAAGTAATGATAAGAAAAAGACAAATGCAGCTATGACTTTAGATTGGCCCCAACAGGGAAAGTTGTGCATTAGTAGAAATAGAACTAGGTATGATAACTATTTCGTGGGTTCCAGTGACTGCCGAGACAATTATAACATTTTAGGAGGATGGGGATTCAAAGGAGGAAAAGATCCAATATTTCCAGGGATCTATTATATTTGTGGAAACAGAGCTTATTACAGGTTGCCGGACCATTGGTATGGGTCTGCTACTTAGGCCTGGTCTTTCCAAAGATCTTTCATGTAGATAGAGAAGAAAAAGGAACACATGAAATGGGTGAAACACTCACACGTAGAAAAAGGGAAAGTTTTTCAGAAATAGTGGGTGACATTTTTGGAGCAATGATACCAGCAGTGGGAATATCTTTGAATGCATTTAAAATTCGGAAATTGTCCACAGTAGTAGATCGTTTATCAACGAATACTGCTGGAGGGTTCTTGATGGTAAATACCGAGATGGTTGCCATGAGAGCTATGGTGATGCAAAATCGACTTGCCCTTGACATTCTTTTGGCAAAAGAGGGAGGAGTCTGTGGAATGCTGAAAGTCCAACATTGTTGCACTTACATTCCAGATAAAAGTGAAAATATACAAAAGTATATAAAGAATATTACTAATTTGCACAAAGAACTTGTTCCACTGGAGGTTGAAAATGCCTGGGAGAAACTTGGTAAGAGTTTTTCCTCAATACCAAAATTGTTCACTGAAATAGGTAGTTCTATTGTAGGGAAAGTTTTGATATCAGCAACAGTAGTAATCTTAGTGGTGTTATTTGCGAAATTTGTTATTATATGTATTAAAAGGAGAAAAAGACAAAACAAAATAAAAAGAGAAAATAAGATAAATAAAGTAAGAGAACGAGAATTAGGTGAAATAGAACTTGAAGAACTAAAAGAAAGCATGTATGAGAAAACAAAAAGACAAGATGAAAGGGATACTGATGTGTAAAACTAACAAGAAGCAAATGGACAAGAAACATACTATCTGAAAAATTGTGTAACATGGGTTTTTGTGGTGATATTAAAAATCACCAAAGGGGGAGTTGATGGAGCAAGGTAAATAAGAAATTTTTGAACCCCTAATATTAATGCTAATAATTAATGTTATTAATTGTTTTGACGACTAATCAACATTTTGCGTCTTTTATAGACATTTTTGGTAACTGGCAATTTATGTGCAAAACTAACCTACTTACAATTGTAAAGGTGGAATAATATTAATATAATGGTTTGCGTACTAATTAAAGTGATATTGCATGATTTGTGCTATGTAGAAAATTGTATTGTGGCAAAAGAATGCGGATGGTATGTAAACATAGCCTTACATGTCGCTTTTGCTAGGTAACACCTAAATGAGGTACGTAGAATGACGGGTGGGAAACGAAAAGGCTTATTTTCTTTATTTTAATTATGATTGTGTTTGTTTTCATAATAGTTCGTTCGGGCCTATTAAGCCGCGCTGTAAAGATGGCTGCCGAGGCAGATGAGCTTAATGCGCAAGTGCAAAATGGCTTCCAAGCGGAAGAAAGCTGCAGAAACACATCACGTGTTTACAAGTAGAGTCCAGAGTGAAAAGTGTCAAGGACAGCGTGACCTGTCACCAAACGAGTGCCAAGAAGGACTCAGCGAGAATATGTGAGAACCGAAGATGCAGCTGTGAATTAACAATGGACTGTTTAAAATAAAGTTACAAAAGAAGATACATGTGATGAACTGTCAATCGGATTGCTAATGTCCTAAAGCCGTGAGAAAGGACAAAGTTATAAACATTTTCGGAACCGGTTTAAGCAAGGAGGGCAATGAGGAGATGCTTGCCACCCCTCCAATGGACTAATTAGCGTGATTCTCGCCCCCAAAGATTGTAACTTTTCTGTTTAGTAAGCTAGTAATAGGGTACAAGAGAACCTACTCTTAAGTAGGAGGAGCGCTATTCATACATCATTTTTGAGCACTGGACGTTGAGGCTGAGAGCTGCTGCTATTTTCCATAGGCCATTTTTAATATAATTAATCTTTTTGCTTTAAATCTGACTGGGAAGGAACGAGACCGTTGCTGGAAACCTGTATAGGTGGTCCGTCGAGGAGGCCTGTTTAGCGGGACAGACAGTCAGTTTTTGGGAGTTCTATGCTGTTATCTGCAATTTATCTGCCGTGGCGAACTTTTATTTTTCATCTAAAAAGGGTATGCATAAATTCTTTTAAAGTTTATTTCTTATAATGATATTAAAACGTATTAAACTGATTAATAAAATTGAAACTTATTCATGCATTTAAAGAAAGTAGATAAACTTTATTACAATTAAAACTACGAGTCTGTGGTTCTTTAGCTCAATAATAAGTGTAATGTTTTAATAGGTTTAAATGTGATTGAGCTGGTCTTAATCACCATCAACTTATTCTTACTAGTTGGTCCATCGACCAAAGAGCGGAATACCTTGATGTCTTAGAAACCGACAGGATTAAAACTAATTATGTATGATGTTTGAGAAACTATCTTGTCGACTTTAAAAGGTATCCCGTTTTCCTCCAGCAGTCTTAACTCTTTCTCCTAGGTGAAAGTGGATGGGATCCAGGGAATATTTGAGTGAGTGAATGTTTATGCGGTGTTATGGGCCCCACCGTCATATTGGTATAATTGTTAAAAGAGTGTTTCAACCTGGATGTCATGTCCAAAGGAGAAGAAATTATATTAGTCACGCTGGATCACCCTCTACTCCTTTTGAAACTGCTTTAGCTTCTGCTGATATTAAAAAACCTACCACAAATCCTCTTCACAGACCACATGCGTCGACAGCAAAACAGTCGATGAGACAATCGACGGCTACAACATCGTCGTCATCTACATCAATGTCTATATCGACGACAACTACCACCACAATGTCTACTTCCTCTTTGTCATCAATGAGCGAAATCCTTGAGTACACATAATTAAGAAGTCCATTGTAGTCATATCACAAGTCCAGTTTCCAGTTGTCACACTTTTAAGTCTTTATTGCTTCTCTGCCAACACGTGTTGCATCGCGAAGGCGTATCGCCCACGCCTTCATCAGGGCTTACTATCATTGATTGCTTTGTGTAAAGCTATTGGAAAGTAATCCTTCACACACAAGTAATATCACAAAATTCCGAAATCTGTTTGAAGCGTTTAAAAATGCTTTTTGTGAGATCCTGGACTCCGTGGTTGCAGACTCTAAAATACTCTATCAATGTATCCTGGATGTTATTCCCTACGACGTTCCGCATATGCTCAGGATTCCCCCTTCGAACGTGATTGAATCTAAGAGCCACTAGTCTATTGGAGAGCGTACTTCTACCAATCCAGGAACAGAGATTTTTGCCGTTTCCATGTATTTTGGCTCATTGGCTAGATTTTATCTAGCGAATAAGCAGTTGACTCTTACTATATTCCGTAGATAGAGACAAGTATTTGCCGTGTCCCTCCCCCCCGCCCCCGGACTCCCCTCTGCCTCGAACTTTTGGAATATCATCTAGAGTGCCCTGATGAAGGTGTAACCCTTATTGCGGTGTTCACCGAAATGTGCACAGGCTATAACAGGAGCACCCAGATTTGAACTTCAGATTGAGATGCTTATGTCAATATATACAACAATGGACAATGTACTAATGGATTAAGACATTTGAATGACACCAAAGAGTTTTATATTTACAAAAACATGCCAATTCAATATTGGCAAACATACCAAGCTCTAGACCGCTCTATCTTTATCCTGATGTATTGTTTTTTCTCCTGTTAGTGTAATTTCTTACCTTTATGTGTATTGTGGTTACCAAAAGAGATATATTGTGTGGTATGTGATATTAGTATGTGCATGGATTGTGTGATTTGTGGTGTGTGTAGGTATGAATGAGGAGTCTGAATGAATTTGATAGGGGGACGTAGATCAAAGTCTTTTGTTATTTAATGGGTTTAAGTTTTTGTTTGTATTTATTGAAACTATTTTCATAAAATATCAAAGTTTATTATGAATGATTTTGTATTAAATACTTATAAACTGATGCACTAGGATTTTTTTTTTATTATTGAAGCTATTCTGATTTATGTGGCTTGGTTATATTGGGGATGTATGCCCCCTAGAATAGCGAGATAATCCACACTCATTTATAAGCGGCAGGGTTGTTTCCTTCTGATTGTTTTGCTTGATAGCATTTACCCATGGTTCCCTGCCCATATAGTACTTCAGGGGCCCTCTTTTTCTTGATTAAAAAAGCTGGTGTGACCGTCAGCCAGAGAGCCCTTCTGTAAATCAGCTGATTTACACGAGGAACAAGGGTGGAGCAATAGTTTTACAGAAAGTAGAAGACTACAGCACTGAAGTGCTGTCACAATTGAGTGCACAAAAAATCTATTGTAAGCTAAAGAGAGATCCAACACAGAAGGGCATTAAATTGATTAAACGACTGACACAGGAAGGGCTAACGGAAGGTTATCTAAGTGAACTGGAATTCGATTTCCTTAATAAAAAAACAAGGATACCCACAATATATACACTCCGTAAAATACATAAAAACCTAGAGGGTATTCAGACAGAATATCGAGTTGGAAATGTCGACTTACACAAACATCGAGTTGGAAATATCGTGACACAGAAATATCGACAGCAAAAATATTGTGGTCAAGAATATCGAATTTAAGGTAAGAAATATTGTTTAAAAGAATATGTCATTAATATCGTTTGCAAAAATACAGTTTAAAATATCGATTTTTTAATTAGTGTTATGTATATTAGTTTATATTTGAAATGTATGTGATGTATGTTTTTTCGTATAAGTATTGTTTATGTTTTTAAAATATGTGTTAAATTTTTAGTAGTTATCAATTTTATTTTAATAAAATTTTGCGTTTTTTAGTACCGTAGCGGGTTGTGGGTTTATAGGGGAATGGAATGGGAAGTAATTTAATTAAAATAAATTAATGATTATTTTTTATTTATTAATATTTATGGAATTGAGATTTTATAGTGTTAATTGTGGAAAGTGATTTATTTGTAATTAATTATTAATTGGTTGTTAGTTAATATTAATTAATTAATTGATAATTAATTATGGTAATTATGTAATTTTTTTAGGTGCGAGTTGTGGGGTTTATAGGGGTAAAGGGTGGGAAGTAATTTATTTTTGATTAATTAATAATTAGTTGTTAATTTATATTAATTAATTGATTGAAAATTAATTATGGAAATTGTGTCATTAATTTGAGGTGTGGGTTATGCGGTTTATAGGGGTAAAGGGTGGGAAGTAATTTATGTTTAATTAATTAATAATTAGTTGTTAATTTATATTAATTAATTGATTGTAAATTAATTATGAAAATTGTGAAATTTTAGGTGAGGGTTGTGGGGTTTATAGGGATAAAGGTTGGGAAGTAATTTATGTTTAATTAATTAATAGTTCTTAATTATTATTAATTAATTAATTAATTAATTGAAAATAAAATATAGAAATTGTGTAATTAATTTTAGGTGTGGGTTGTGGGGTTTATAGGGGTAAAGGGTGGAAGTAAGTTATGTTTATTTAATTAATAATTAGTTGATCAGTAATATTAATTAATTAATTGATATTTAATTAGGGTAATTTTTATATTTTTTGTGTGTGGGTTTTACTTTTATAGGGGTAAAGGGTGGGGAGTAAATTAATTTTACTTACTTTATAATTAGTTGTTAAATACTATTAGTTTTTTAACTGAAAATAAGTTTTAATCGTGTAATTGATTTTATTTTCGGTTTAATTTTAGCTGTGGTTTGTGGCGGTTATAGGGGTAAAGTGTGGGAAGTTTATTATTTTTATGAGTTTTGATTTGTTTTTTTAATTAATAATATTTCTTTAACTGGTAATTAATTATGTTAATTATGTAAGCACTTTTCTTTTTAATTTAGATGTGGGTTGTGAATTGTGTGGTGTTATAGGGTAGGAAATAAAACTTTGAAAATTATTTTTTATTTTATTTAATATATTTGTAAGTATTTGTCATATGCATGTAACATTATAATATATATATTTTTTAATTTGTAATATTAAATATATTTGTATTTAAATTTTTAACATATTTATATATATTTGTTATTTATTTTGTTTTTTAAATATTTTTGTTGTTAATATTTTATTTGTTTTTAATTTTGAACTGACTGGAGTCAGAATATTAATTGTTACCCCTCTGCACTCCAACACTTTCCCTACTGTTGCACTGATTGGAGTGGGAATAGTAAATTTTACCCCGCCACTATCCAACACTTTCCCTACTGTTGCACTCATTGGAGTGGGAATAGTAATTTTCACCCATCCGCTATCCAACACTTTCCCTACTGTTACAATTATTGGAGTGGGAATAGAAAGTTGTATCCCTCCGCAATCCAACAATTTCCCTACTGTTGCACTGACTGGAGTTGTAAATTTAAGTTTAAAGATTTTTAAATAGTTTAATGTTTTAATTTATAATAGAATAATTTTTTTAATAGATATGTTATTGGTATATATATATATATATATATATATCGTCGAAACCACAAATATGCACGCTCTCAGTAAACGAGAAACTCCGTGAAGATATATCCACAAGTTTTTTATTCACAACGCGTTTCAGGGCAACAACCCCTTGATCACGTGAAACGTGCACAAGCAGTGGGTGACTAATAAAGCATTTGATGAAGTCATCAACACAAACATAGGACTACTGCATATCTCAATCTTTTGAAATCAATGGCAGACATATTGGAACGGTAAACACAGACACGAAAACACAAATCATCATGTAAAACGTGTACTAGTGCCCCTGCTGTTCTGGACTATACAGAAATGCATTCATGCAATGGGTAGAATTATTGTATTACTGGCAGCGTGATGCTCATGATGCTAAAACATTATCTCCAAATAAAAATAAAATGAAAATAAAATACAATACAATGCAATGCCCAGAAAAACACTCCTAAGTTGGACAAGTGCCCCAATGTGACAAAATGCGAGACAGAGGTAACGTGTCCGCAATGCCTGACTGCAAAGAAAAATGTTAATGGACTCCAACATCCAGTGCATACTGTGGGGAACCGATGGCAACAGTAAATTGCCACCATGATATGAAAATTGGATATTTTCAGGGGTAGCGAGCACTCCGTTGAATAGTAGACATTACCGCTAGTTGTTGTGCACATGGAAGAGGAGCAGGAAAGAAGAGTGGCAGCACTAGCCATTTTCAGTAGGAAAGGCAAACCGAGGCAGGGCGCTGCTGCAAGAACTGGTCTGGTTCAGCCCATTGAAGAGAAGTTTCACAAATTAGAGAAAATGATGAGAAATGAAATCTCTAAGTGGTGGGAGGCCATTTCCCTTCAAAATTATATTGATCAGGGAATGGCACCCAGAGGTTTACGCATTTATACTATTCCCACGTATGAGACACCAAATCCAAAGATGCTTGAAGAGTGGTCGGAGAATTCAACGCTCAGTTCTAGAAGAATGCTGGAAATTCTCGTGAAATACGCCTGGATTGATAGGGATGACATTTTAAAACAAATAAAGGAGATCATGGAAGAACTCAAGAAACAAACAGAGACGGAATATTATGAGAAAACCATGACATCTATCAAGGATCGCCTCAGAAAGCACGAGGAGGACATCAAGGCCAGGAAAGAAAGGAAACTGAATCGGGACTATGAGGACTACGACAGCGGCAGAATTTTAACTTTTAGTCGCAAATATGACCATCTGTATAAGGAGCAGGGTACCGTTGAGAGTACAACTCCAACCGAGAATATCCCATTGACAGCTTCATCAGTCAGTGAGACTGAATCAGACATTTCGGTGGAAAATATCCCAATAGAAGAACGCAATACTCGTCAAATTACTTTTTTAGACGAATACCGGCAATTACGCCGGAGCAAACAAACAGTGCGAGACACCCCAACGCCAAAGACACGGGGCCAGAGGGGTCGAGGAAGAGGCAGAGGACGAGGAAACGCCGTAACAGAAGAAAACGAATCAAGCAACGATGGCAGAAGAGGCAGAGGAAGGGGCAACGTGGGAAACAGAAGGACACGCTCCATGAAGACATACTAATGGATCAAGAAATGGTGAATAAAACTTATTAATCTTTCTAGTAAAACCATGACAGACATTGAAAAACAGATCTTATGTCTGGGACTTTCTTTTTGCCCTTCATTTCCTTGTAATTATACTGATGCTAGAATTGATCTCTTTAAGATGTGAGAAAATTAAAATTAAAAAAATGGCACAAACTTAAACGGTTAGGCGATAGAAATGGTAATAAGAGAAATCTCAGTTCACATGACCAGAATAATCTTAACATAGGTGACATAGATACACTGATCACCATGGTGCAACTAGAGCAGGAAAACATGGATTGTATTTCGGATATCAGTAACACACAAGTATTGGAGTTGCTCGGTGTTATCACTGATGCATCTCCATGCACTGATTTCAGACCCAGATCCACTTTCGTACCCAATTTACCACACGATAACATAGACACTTTTCAGGATTGTGTCAGCAAAGCCCTCTGCAGATATAGAATCAAGGAAGGACATCCCAGGGGTAATAACAATAATCTCACATTTCAGCAGAGACAGGCGCTGAAATCTCTCACTGAGGATGACAAGATTGTCATCCGCCCTGCTGACAAGGGTGGGAATGTGGTCATCTTAGATAGGTCACAATATATTTCCGAAGCCATGAAACAACTGAGTAACACTGATTTTTACCTTCCTACCGACACAGAAACCTATAATAACAGCATCACCGACATATGGGACAAACTAACCATATGGAAAGACAAAGGGATCCTTGAATGGGAGGAGTACTGTTATTTAAAAAATGATCATCCAGTACTCCCGGTCCTTTACCTTTTACCCAAGTTACATAAAGACCCCACTAATCCACCGGGGCGTCCCATTGTGTCCTCGAAGGGGAGTGTAGGTGAACATATCTCTAAATATGTGGATCACTTTCTCAGAGATTTTGTTGTTTCTTTATCGAGCTATGTGCGGGACACCAAGGATTTTTGAATAAAATCCAGGATTTAGAGTGGGAACAGGATCTCCTCTTGATTACTCTTGATGTACACTCGTTGTATACCATTATTGACCAAAGGCAGGGCCTGGATGCCTGTGGCCAATTTTTGAAGACCAGACCGGCAAGATTTCATGAACATAGTCTCATGATATTGGAGATGATTGACTATTGTCTCACCAACAATATCTTTATGTTTAATGGGGCCCTTTATAGACAGGTGACCGGCACTGCGATGGGTTCTTGCTTTGCGCCCAGTTTTGCGAATTTGTTTATGGGTCACTGGGAGGGGACTCTGACCACCAACCCACACTTAGCCGAGTATCTTGAACATGTAGCAGTGTGGAGGAGATACATCGATGATTTATTCATTGTTTGGAGAGGATCGGAATTGATGGCCAATGAATTTATCAAGGCACTCAACAACAATGAATATAATATCATCCTCTCAGGTACCATCAGTAAGTCTAAGGCAGAATATTTAGATGTCAGGCTTGAAATTGTCAATAATCAGATTCAGACGGCCCTGTTTAGGAAATCCACCGCGGGTAACAGCATTCTGCATGCCCTCAGTAGCCACCAAGAGACACTCAAAGGAGTATTCCCTATGGGGAGCTGCTGAGGGCAAAAAGAAACTGTAATACAGAAGTTGAGAGAGAGCATGATCATGTTGGAACGGTTTAAAACTATAGGTTATCCCTCCTGGGTATTACGTAGAGCTAAAGAGAGGGCAGATGGGGACAGTAGAACTGTAACCATCTCTGATAACACCATTGAACCCAGTGATACGGCTGACAACTGCCCGAGGATGATCATGACCTTCAACTCTGACTCTAGTAATATTAAACGCATTTTTGCAAAGAACTGGGATATCCTCAAACATGATAGTACAATTGGGGAGAGCATTCCAACCAGACCCAACATCACAAACAGGAGGGGTAGGAATATCAGGGACTTGTTAGTACATAGTGACATCACTATATACCCCAGTAGGCATGACCATGGTCTTAAGGGTTTCTTTCCTTGCGGGCACTGCAAAGCATGTAAAAACAGCAGTTACCGCAACAAGGTCACATATAATGGGATTAACAAAACCATTGACCAGTTTCTTACATGTAGTACCACCTTTGCCATTTATGCTATAGAATGTCCATGTAAACTCTGGTATATTGGTAGTACAACACACATGGCAAAAAAGCGTGTCTTGGAACATAGGAGGGCCATTACCAATTTTGATGTAAAATACCCTGTAGCACGCCATTTCCAAGAGAAACATTATTCCAATTCGTCTTTGCTTAAATTCTTCATCCTGGAACACATTGTAGGCAAATCCAGGGTAGGGAACAGGGTGTTAAAACTCAGACAAAGAGAGTCCAAACTGATTGTTCAGTTTCAAACGAAGACACCTAGTGGGCTGAATTTTGACAAAGAAATGGCTATTCATCTCAAAGATAACTGAGTGTGCTGCTAGTGAGTTAGTATATTCTGTTTTACAGCTTTCTTACTCCTTGTGTGCATTTGATCGTATTTATTTGTCCAGTTTTTAACCTTTTTGATATTTTATTGATTGTTTTGGACCACTTGTGATTTTAACATGTGTTCTATTTTTTCTTTATTTCAGGAGGAAAGGAAGGGGCCCCCTCATCTGTAATCACTTTCACGGGCCACCTACCCTTTTCCCCTAATCATCACCGTCACGGTCCTGAGACTGGGTAACTACGTTTCAATTGATTTGTCATCTCTGCATTCCATTTTTATCATGTTGGACTGGGGACTACTGCCAGAAGTTTGTCATTTCTTGACTCCTCTCTTGATAACTGGTACATTAGGGCACTTGCCCGTTATCCGCTGTTGCTGGGGACTACTGTTAGAAGTCTGATATTCTCCGACTCCTTTTTTAACACTATATATTGTATTGGGCACTGGCCCGTTATCCAATTTTCATATCATGGTGGCAATTTACTGTTGCCTTCGGTTCCCCACAGTATGCACTGGATGTTGGAGTCCATTAACATTTTTCTTTGCAGTCAGGCATTGCGGACACGTTACCTCTGTCTCGCATTTTGTCACATTGGGGCACTTGTCCAACTTAGGAGTGTTTTTCTGGGCATTGCATTGTATTGTATTTTATTTTCATTTTCATTTTATTTGGAGATAATGTTTTAGCATCATGAGCATCACGCTGCCAGTAATACAATAATTCTACCCATTGCATGAATGCATTTCTGTATAGTCCAGAACAGCAGGGGCACTAGTACACGTTTTACATGATGATTTGTGTTTTCGTGTCTGTGTTTACCGTTCCAATATGTCTGCCATTGATTTCAAAAGATTGAGATATGCAGTAGTCCTATGTTTGTGTTGATGACTTCATCAAATGCTTTATTAGTCACCCACTGCTTGTGCACGTTTCACGTGATCAAGGGGTTGTTGCCCTGAAACGCGTTGTGAATAAACAACTTGTGGATATACCTTCACGGAGTTTCTCGTTTACTGAGAGCGTGCATATTTGTGGTTTCGACGATAGTGACATTACCGGCTTGCTCCGCCGGGGAGCACGCCACTTCTCACGGGTCCTCTGCAGTCGGAAGGAGCATTTTCTTGTGATATATATATATATATATATAAAAAAAAATTTATATAATTTTAAAATTATGAAATAAATTCAAATTAATAGTTTAATAATTGTATTAAAGTAAATATATATATATTTATTATTATGTATGTGTATTTAACTTTTTTTATGAAGTTTATTTGTTAGAATGTATATTAAATCTACTTTAGTTTTTTTAAATTAATTTTATTATTTAATATTTATTATTTTATTTTATGTATATAAAAATCGATATTTTGTACAACTATATTTTTAACATCGATATTTTTTTCCAATATTTTTGTACTTACCTGCTTAAATATAGGGAGTCGATATTTTTGCATTCTTTATTTTTTCGTCTATATTTTTTACATCTATATTTTTTACATCGATATTCTGTCAGTGAACCAACCTAGAGAAACCACCGGGGAGATCAATAGTGTCAGGGTGTGGGTCGGTATTGGAACCACTTTGCAAATACATAGACCTCTTCCTGAAGCCATGGGTACCAAAAACTAAGTCATATATAAGAGGCACCATGGAGGTCATTCAGATGGTTGAGAACCAGCTGTTTAATCCATCCAACCAACTTTTAGTCACCTTGGATGTAGCCTCTCTATATACAAGCATTCCACAAGAGCAAGCCCTAGAAGTAGTACGTGAGGTCCTAAATAATAGATAGAGCCCCACTTGGGTCCCAACTGACTTTATAGTGGTATTGCTAAGAATAGCATTGATGAAAAACCTTTTTTTGTCTTTCGAAACAACTATAATTATCAAACAAAGGGCCTGATTTGCACCGGATCTAGCTCACCTTTATATGGATAAATATGAGTGCACTCATATCTACCCACTAGTGACCCTTTTCTGGATAACATTGGATAATGGAAGAGGTATATCAATGATATACTTATGATTTGGACAGGTGAGGAATTTCAGTTTTTTAGGTCTGAGTATCAAAATAGAGAATGAGAAACTTCACATGACTCTATATAGGAAACCAAGTGAACGCAATACACTATTGAGGTGCACCAGTCATCACCCGAGAAACATACAGGACAATCTACCGAACTGACAGTTCCTTAGAATCAGAAGGAATTATTCACATAAGGTACACTACTTCAAGGAAACTAACCTACTGCTTTAAAGGTTGAAAGAGCAAAGCTATCACAAGGGTCTTTTGAAAAGGTCATGGAAAAGAGCATTGTACTGCCCTCGAGACACCCTACTTGAGACACGGGACAAATCAGACACGGCGGAGGGCAGAATAATTTGTGTTACTGCATTCTGTACCTGCAGTAATGACATTAAGAAAATTATCAATAAATATTGGGACCTGGTCTCAGATGAGCTGGACACTGAAGGTAAACCATTGTATGCCTTCAAAAGAGGGAGAAGTGTAAGGGACTTTGTTGACAGTTCCCTGCTCAGGACACTACATGCCCCTGATCTGAGATTCCAATGGAATCTACCCCTTTGTTAGGCCCCTATAAATGTGGAAGATGTAAAGCCTGCAAGTCGACAGTTGAACCCTAAGAATTTACACATGGTGATCACAACTACACTCTGAAACACAACACCAATTGTAACACTGCATATGTAGTGTATGCGATCAAATGCCCATGCGATAAGCTGTATATAGGGCAGACACACCAGAAGGTGAAGGCAAGGATTCTACAACATTGTAGTACGGTACTCTGTGCAGTACTGGGAGCTCCATTGGTTGAACACTGAGAGTTTGAGATGGTGGGTTCTAGAAAAGGAATCTAAGGAAATGTAAATGGATACATGTACTTGATACTGTCAATCAGGGACTGAATGAGTTTGAGGAAATTTCCAGACATGTGGCACTATTGAACAATGACTAAATCTGTTACTATACACCAACCACTCTAGAAACTTATATGATGTAAAGAATGTTATACTTAGGGCCCGATTCCGATCTCGTAAGGAAAGCCCTCCATACGACTCAGATCTGGAGCGCTTTCCGAGTGAGACATGCTCCGGGAGTGCGAACGAGCGAGTACGATGCAGCCGTATGCTTACGGACTCGGCTCGCTCGGGCTCCCATTGAACTCTATGGGAGCCCGTGTACAGACGCGTACACAGGCTCCCATAGCAAAAAAGGGGTGGGCGGGGGAAAAGCGTACACCCTGTGGCGGGCACCCCATGTGGTCCGCCACACTGTGCATGCTCGGATCGTGGGGACCCATGCGCACCCCCCGTGACCGAATCGAGGTCACTGGGTAAATGGGGCCTGCTATGGCCCCCTGAAGTCCGAATCCGACAGCCGTTTCGTCTCGATGAGACCGAGGCGATACAACTATCCGATTTGTGCATCGTACTCGCTCGGTTGGAAAACGGCTCCATTGCGTGGCACGATTCAGCTCCGAACGTGTCGAACTGACAGGTTCGGGTTCGTAAACGATTCGCATGGCGCGTACAGGATACTCGCATCGTACTTGTTCGTTTGGAACGGGGAACGATTCGGGGGGAAAGATAGGCTCCGAATCGGATTTGGTCTTTACAAATCTCGTTTGGAGGCCTTCCTTGCGAGATCGGAATCAGGCCCTATGACGTGATACACTATGAATAATGCAGATTTGTTACAGAGGCCGCCTGTGCCTAAATATTCTTTTTCCATTGTAAAGTTTTTCTAATATGCGTCTTTCCACCTTTGTTATTACGGTACCTTTTATATTTAAATACGGCCTGTTTGTCGGTTGTGCATTTTTACTCATACGGAAGGCACCAACCCTTCATCTAATGGCAGCACTACAAGTGCACTGATGTACACTGAGTTGTGTATTAATTGTAAAATGCTCCAGAATGCCAGTATACACCTTTGTTATTGCGGTACTCTCTTTAAATGCTTAATTACAACCTGTTTGTCGGTTGTGCATTTTTACTCATACAGAAGGCACCAACCCTTCATCTAATGGCAGTACAAGTGAACTGATGTATACTGAGTTGTGTATTAATTGAGAAATGCTCCGAAAAAGCATGCATACACCTTTGTTAGAGCGGTCGTCTTTTTAGATATTTATAGCTAGTCGGACGAATTTACATTTTTCATCCATTCTGAAGCCACCAACCTTTTTATTATAATGACTGCTGTCAAGCAAAAAGGCCTACTCATGACCCGTATTTGATGGACAATACTGATGTACACACATTTCCATGCAGTCTCTAAATGTAAATTATTCAAGACACCGATGTTTACCACAATGAGTGTGGCTAAGTGGAAAAGCTGGCACACAATCGATGTTTAATAATCACCGAGTGTTGTATAACTTGCCAATCCAACAGCTGCAAAATGCGTTCGTTATATCACAAGCATTTCTATTTGAGTATTTACTTTCAAATATCAAATCGAACCAGTTTTTTAAATTTCCATTGTTGATTTAGACTCCTTGTATCCCCTGATTAATTAGGGAGCCAAGCGACACTTGACTGTTGGGTTTTATTTCAAGGAAACCAATGGGATACGCTGTATCCTTATAACCCACTAAATGCCCACAGCTATGCTTGGATCACTGTATTCTGAAACCAATGAGATACATTGTATTGTCCTAACCAGTCAAGGGACGTAGTGATGCTTGGACCACTACCTTGGGGCCACCATCTTGCTGGAAGGCCCCCTGTGCGCTGCCCAGCATACACACGTACGTCTGAGGCCACATCCCGCTTATCTAGCAGGTCTCTTCTTCTGTGGGTCAGTGGGGCTCATTATTATGGCGGGCGGACATCAGTCCGCCTGCCATCATAGCGGTACTGGGACCGCCCGCCAGACGTGCGGCGGTCCCACCAGTCCAATTAGGATGCGTCCGCCATACTGGCGGGCGCATCCTGGCCTTTTAACATTGCGGACGGTGCTGCTGGCTGCAGCACCGTTCGCAATGTTAAAAGGCCAGGATGTGCATTTCCATGCACAACGTGGCAGGCACCACGCAGTGCCTGCCACCTTGTGCATGGAAATGTAGGGGGGTACCATGGGACCCCAGTGCACCTACACCCTCCCCCCACACAGAGGGGGCCCGCAACGGGCCCCCAAACCCAATCCCCGATAGCCTTTCCATGGCGGCAAGGCCGCCATGGAAAGGCCTATACCAGGACACATCATAATATGGCGGACGGTGCCTGCTAGGCACCGCCACCATATTAGTGGCGCTTTTCTGTCCGCCAGGCAATCGGTGTGATTGCCTGCGGCGGAAAGCGGCGGACGGACTTTGCGTCCGCCGCGATACCCACCACCATCCTAATTTGGCGGTGGGTAAAATGCTCAGTGATGGCGGTGGCGGTCCTTCCGCCATCATAATGAGCCCCAGTATCTCTAAGTGCGAAGATGAGAGGAGACAATTTGATCATCATTTTGAAGTAATAAGTAAGGATTAGTGTGGCTTACGATTAACTGAAACTGGGCCGTACAATTCCTTCACTAATTGTTGGTTATATAAACTTTTTACGAAGGATTAAAAGATTTGCCTAAATTGAGGACAAGCTGTACCACTTTCTATGGGGAGACCTTAAGTGCCCACAGATTGCACCACCTATGCACGACCCAATCCCGGTCGGGAGGCGAGAGATTGCATTACTCTAGCATTAAAGTATATCATTAAAACCCGCAGAGGACTAGCATTGACTAGAGTATATATTTCCATGTAGGAGTCATTCGCTCTAAGACTCTCAGCAACTTGAACATGCATCCAAATCCAGGATACAAACAGGACCTATCAAAAAAAATTTTTGTGACTTCGGGTCAGTCGAGATTCAGCCTCGCTTCGCTACTTAATCAGGCATTTATATGCAAACATACACAGTCTTATACTATACTCTATTATTCTCCACCACACAGGCTGCACATTTCTAGTCCTGATGAAGAACCATTTTGATGTTTTTTAAGAACACAACTAAGAAGGGTCAACACGTTGACGATCTATATGTTGTGCCCCGCATTAGATCTGAAGCCCGGCATAAAGTATCAAAAATAAACTGAAATAGCTGAACGTTTAGAGATTTCTTTAGGAAAAACAGGCACTATACTGCTGAAATTGATTTTTGTCAACAAGCACGTTGTCTCTGTTGCTTTTTTGTTCTAGTCACTTGATTACACTGCAGGAGCACTTAACATTTCACTTTCTGAAGCAGCCTTTTGTAAGTTCGATATGTGAAAAAACAATATACTAAGGAACACAGACCAACATGTATTGCAATCATTTATTCATATAGAAGAATGAAAAGAGAAAGTAGAAAGTGTAAAACTGTTTCAAGGAATAATCATCACCCAACAGAACCTATTGTTGTCACATGCTATTACATACCCCGGTTCTCAGGGACACATGGTCACCCCATTGTAATTCATGGCCTCCAACACTTCCAGCAGCCACTGGATGACATAGGGGGCTTCTATGCTCTCTTAGAAAGAGCTGCTAAATATTTTGACCTGCCAATACCTATACAACAAACCGACTGATTTAAAAAAAAAAAAACAGCACGAAAATCAGTGAGGACCATACCTATAGTCGACTATATCTGTGGAAAAGTCTTAGGGGTCGATTACGATGGCGGTCGGAAAAACATACCGACCGCCATGGTAGCGGCAAAAAACCGCCGCATGGCCACCGGGAAAAACGCCTGATACATTACGATGAACCGGCACAATAATCCGTCCGCGGCGGCGGGAGACAACGAAAAACCGCCCGCACTCGCCGGACCAGCTGAAAATCCGACCGCAACGGCCAGATACTCAGCGGAAAAGCCAAGAACCGCCGCCATGCACACGGAGTAACCGCCCGTGACATTATGACATCCCCGCTACCACCATGGTACCTACCTATGAATCCGACCGCATCGTGCGCGAACAGTGATGAATCCGATAGGCGGCGGAAGGGCTGCAGCATAGCCACCGCTGCCGAGGAACCGCTGCGGAGGAACCGCAAAAAAAATGGCGGACGTAGAAAAAATACAAAAAAAAACCAAACAATGCACACACTGAAGTAGACCTGTCCCAATACAAACCAAAAGTGCCCAATGACAACAGCCCCAGAAATGTCAAAATAACCAATCACAGGACAACACACACAACACACCTGACAGCAACATACCAGCTTGCCACACCCCCATAGCCGAGCATAAAACCAGCCCCTCCCTGACCACAATCCTTTGCTACACTCCACAACTGAAGGTCCCAACCCCAGAGAACAAAGGAGAGGCAAACCTGCACACAGCACCACCACAACACACACACCACCTACACCACCCACAACACCCACAACACCCACACAACTGCACCACAGAACATCTGCACAGCACACACCATGGCACCACACAAAATGCCAAAATTCACTGATGCAGAGCTTGCAGTCATGGTAGATGAGATAATGAGAGTTGAACCACAACTCTATGGCAACATGGTCCAACACACCCCATTAGCCACAAGAACCCAAATGTGGGTGAGGATAGTCAATAAGGTCAATGCAGTAGGGACCACCCCCCGCAACAAGCAGGAAATACAGAAGCGGTGGCATGACCTGAAGACCGTGGTGAAGAGGAAGAGGGCCAAGAACCGTCAGCTGGCTGACGGGACTGGTGGAGGCACTCCCATCCCACCCAAACCATACAGTCTGTGGGAGGAGAAGGTCCTTGGAATCCTACATCCAGAGAGTCTTGAAGGAATCCGCGGGGGACTGGAAGCTGGTAAGTACAAACCAATGTATATCATCACATTGCCATGTACCGTCTTGCACAAATTCAAACCTACAACCCCTAGGCCAAAGGACATTCGTCTGACCCACAATACCCAAAACAGGTCACACAGATGTAACCACCACTCAACCTGAAAAAGCACAAAGCTAAACAAAACCAACTGGGATGCATGTGTACAGACAAAAAGCACTACAACACACACCAGGCCCCCATCTCCCACCCCTCAGCAGGCTGGAGCACCACACCCAGAAGCATGTGTCAGCCATTGAACGCTCCCCCACCACCTAACAGGTAGGTAGCCATCTTCACAGGGTTGGGGAATGTGTATCTGGAGGCAGCACTACAACTCCCAACAGGCCCCCTCTCACACCCCTCAGCAGGATGGAGCACCCCACCCAGAAGCATGTGTCAGCCATTGAACGCTCCCCCACCACCTAACAGGTAGGTAGCCATCTTCACAGGGTTGGGGAATGTGTATCTGGAGGCAGCACTAAAACTCCCAACAGGCCCCCTCTCCCACCCCTCAGCAGGATGGAGCACCCCACCCAGAAGCATGTGTCAGCCATTGAACGCTCCCCCACCACCTAACAGGTAGGTAGCCATCTTCACAGGGTTGGGGAATGTGTATCTGGAGGCAGCACTACAACTCCCAACAGGCCCCCTCTCACACCCCTCAGCAGGATGGAGCACCCCACCCAGAAGCATGTGTCAGCCATTGAACGCTCCCCCACCACCTAACAGGTAGGTAGCCATCTTCACAGGGATGGGGAATGTGTATCTGGAGGCAGCACTACAACTCCCAACAGGCCCCCTCTCACACCCCTCAGCAGGATGGAGCACCCCACCCAGAAGCATGTGTCAGCCATTGAACGCTCCCCCACCACCAAACAGGTAGGTAGCCATCTTCACAGGGATGGGGAATGTGTATCTGGAGGCAGCACTACAACTCCCAACAGGCCCCCTCTCACACCCCTCAGCAGGATGGAGCACCCCACCCAGAAGCATGTGTCAGCCATTGAACGCTCCCCCACCACCAAACAGGTAGGTAGCCATCTTCACAGGGATGGGGAATGTGTATCTGGAGGCAGCACTACAACTCCCAACAGGCCCCCTCTCCCACCCCTCAGCAGGATGGAGCACCCCACCCAGAAGCATGTGTCAGCCATTGAACGCTCCCCCACCACCTAACAGGTAGGTAGCCATCTTCACAGGGTTGGGTAATGTGTATCTGGAGGCAGCACTACAACTCCCAACAGGCCCCCTCTCCCACCCCTCAGCAGGATGGAGCACCCCACCCAGAAGCATGTGTCAGCCATTGAACGCTCCCCCACCACCAAACAGGTAGGTAGCCATCTTCACAGGGATGGGGAATGTGTATCTGGAGGCAGCACTACAACTTCCAACAGGCCCCCCTCTCCCACCCCTCAGCAGGATGGAGCACCCCACCCAGAAGCATGTGTCAGCCATTGAACGCTCCCCCATCACCAAACAGGTAGGTAGCCATCTTCACAGGGATGGGGAATGTGTATCTGGAGGCAGCACTACAACTCCCAACAGGCCCCCTCTCCCACCCCTCAGCAGGATGGAGCACCCCACCCAGAAGCATGTGTCAGCCATTGAACGCTCCCCCACCACCTAACAGGTAGGTAGCCATCTTCACAGGGTTGGGGAATGTGTATCTGGAGGCAGCACTACAACTCCCAACAGGCCCCCCTCTCACACCCCTCAGCAGGTTGGGGCACCCCACCCAGAAGCATGTGTCTGTAAGTAAAAACCAAAGTGACACTGCACAGGTAATCAGACAGTGCATGCACACCACCATCACTCAACAAAAGCATTGAGAGACATGACAACATGAGGCTCTACTTCACCCAAAAATAGAAAAGAAAAGCACAGCCATTGACAGGATGCAGACAGCTCAGCGTACGTAACTGTGACAGAAACAGAACTGTGACTCTCAACAAATATGTCCAAGCAAACGGGCCTCTGACATGCATCACCCAGACTTCCCTCTGTAGCGTACATGGGTGCTGATCATGAAGGACCATGGGAAAACCAAACTAGCATGGTCTGCTGTATAAAGAAATACAAGCACAGGACATGTCAACGGTATGCATGTGATGACAATGGCTAGTCCATGCACACAGGTAATGTCTGCCAGGCAGAGTGATCAGCAAAGATGCTGAACATCAACTTGTAGTCATGCCAGTTGTCAGATGACAACCTCACATTGAAATCACCAATACTAGACGTGTGGCATGCTAACCAATCACAGGTCACACCATTGTGAAATGATGAATGTAACTCCACTTCATGGCATGAGGCACATCACTGTGCAGACATACAATGTGTGAAAAAGCCAACTGTGTGTAGCATAACATGTAAATAAGAGACATCAAACACAGCAACCCTGAGGTGTGTAAGGCAATTACCATCTACTTCCTGTCCCACAGGTGACCAACAACTGACTGCAGAGGACGACAACCTCAACCAGCACAGCCAGTCACCAGCTCCCGAACATCTCCTCTCGGATGCAGACTCCCTGGATAATGATGAGGAGGAGGACCAACCCGGACCATCTGGTGTGGCAGGGCGTAATGTGTCCCAGGACCCCACAGCCCCACCACCCTCAGCAACAACATCAACGCAGAGCCCTGCTGCAACGACCTGTGCCACCACCACCACCTCCACCACCACTACCACTGCTGCCTGCAACACTCGCCCTGCTCCACAGGCCAACCAGACCACAACAACTGCGGAGGTACGGGAGAGTAGGCCGGTGCCCACAGGAGGGAGGCAACAGGGCCGTGACAGCAGGCCAGGTGTGAGGACAAGGCTGACCCAAAGGGAAGAAGACCCTGCCACTGAATCACTGGCACACATTCACAGAGTTGTGGGGACCTATGAACACGCCCAGGGACAGCTGAGGCAGGCTCAGCAGGATGCCCGTGAGCAACAACAGATGCTGCGCTCAATTGACAACCGCATGGGCCAACTCGTGGCCTGCATGGGCCAAATCAGGGACCTCCTGGGCCAGCTAGTGGGGGTCCTCAGGGACAGGCATGCGGCACCGCCAACACCTACAGCTCCCTCCGTTGTGACGCAGGATGACAGACCCCCACCCTCCCCTGCGTCCAGCGAGCATGGGGACTCATCAGACACCACTGGCCATGCACCTGTGTCCCCCCCTGCCAAAAGAGCAAGGGGCCGCCCGAAAAAATCATTGGGAGCATCCCGTGGCAAAGCACCTGGCAAAAGCCAGTCAAGTAGCCAGCCATGATGGCACCCCTCTTCACCCTGCTGTGTACCCTGCAGACTGTCCCCACACACAATGCCGTGGGAATGGCAAATGACTGTTGGACTGTGTTACCATACTGATCTAGTGTATACTCTATTGTCTCATCTACCATCACTGACAAATCTGTTATTCACCATTCACAAATCTGTCAATATCCACATCTACATCACATGTATCCACTGTAAATAAACACTAATAACGCACCAATGTAGTTGTCACTGTTCCATGTTCATCACAGTATGTTAACTCACACCCATGATTACAATGTCACAGGAGCAGGGATACTCCGCAGGCAAGTAGAGGCTGAAGGGACCTAGGAAAACACAACAGAACATCAGTTGCTACTCAGGTGGTGGACTAACAACCATCACACAACACAGCACATCAAGGTACGACAATCTGCACATGTCACAAGGAGCAACTGTACCAACATAGACATCAAGTAGCTGTGTCAAAAGATCCCTTGCCATACACATCTGCAGCCAGCACTGACTCTGCAACATGCTGTAGTCACAAAACTCACATACACATATTCACCAAGCACAACATCATCAGACAATAGACAGTATTGACATTGCCACTGACCATCAAGTGAAGTAGTTGTTGATGAGCTGCTGACGCTGTCCAACACCTTCCTCCTCTCCACTATCCTCGTCACTTGACGTTTGGGTGTTTGCAGGTGGGGGCTGTGGCTGGTCATCATCATCCTGGATTAAGGGGATCCCCTTCCGCACGGCCAGGTTGTGTAGCATGCAGCATGCTACCACTATCTGACACACCTTGACGGGTGAGTACTGCAGAGCCCCTCCGGTCTTGTCGAGGCATCGAAAACGCGATTTCAGGAGTCCAAATGTTCGCTCAATGACCCGACGTGTCCTCCCATGGGCATTGTTGTAGCGCACTTCAGCTGGTGTCCTGGGATTGCGAAGTGGACCCAGCAACCAAGGTCCGTTGGGATATGCAGAGTCACCTAAGTGTGAAAGACACATACAGATTGAGTGTCTGACATGTGTCCGAGGACAGCATGGCACACAAACAGCACACGACTCGACCCTTTGTACTCACCCACAATCCATGCCCGCTCCGGCGCCAGATTGGCCATCAGCTGTGGTAAAATGCTGTTGCGCATTATGTGTGAATCGTGGGCTGATCCTGGAAACTTTGCACAGACGTGTGAGATGACCATATCTGCCTGGCACACCACCTGCACATTGATGGAATGATAATGTTTCCTATTTCGGTAAATATGCTCCCGTGCTTGGGGAGGAATCAGGGAAACATGTGTGCCATCTATTGCACCAACTACATTAGGAACGTGTCCAAGTGCATAAAATTCGCCCTTCACATCCGCCAACTCATGCCGCCTGGGGAAATGTATGAATTGGTCCCTGTGTTGCATCATACCCAACAGGACCTCACGTAGCACCATGCTGAATGTTGGTTGGGACATCCGCCCTGCAATGCCCACAGTTTGCTGGAAGGATCCCGTAGCCACGAAATGTAGGAATGCCATCACCTTTGCCGTTGCCGTGAGTGCTGTTGGGTATGTCCTGCGTGGAAGCAGGTGTGGCTCCAATAGTGCACAAAGTTCCAGGAGGTTTGTCCGATCCAGACGGAATCGCCTTATGATGTCGGTATCCTCCATGTTAGCCAGCAGGGTGAAGGTACGAAACACATTAGGTCGCCTCCTAGGTGAGATGAAAGGGGACACGTCATAGCAACATAAATTAGGATGTGCACAAATTCATAAAGTCTGTCCTGTCACGGCGCTAACATTGACTGTCATCCCTGAAAGCACACAGTGCAATTCAGTGTTGTCCCAACATGAGACAGATTAATTGTACAACTGTCATGGATGTGCACAGTCAGTAGACACAATACGAACACTGTCTATGTGAATGCCAAGAGTCGCATATCGAGCTGAGGTGGACTCAGCCTTGGGTGTACATGACACAGGACATGTGTGAAGCAGAGACACTGCTGGCTTCCACGTTGCTGCTGTACCTGCCACACCTCCTTGGCCAATAATTGCAGGGGACACATCAACAACACAATGTGGATAGATCATTGGGATTGTCTTTGTACTCAGTGCCACTTCGAACACACTCAAATTCAATGACATTCACATCCCAAACCCATACATGTGCCAATGTCATCAGTACACAGGCCATATCTGCTGCTGACTTGAATACAAAGTCGGACAGTGACAGATGATGTCACGCCTGTGCAGAGTATGTGTACCACTGTAACAGGCCACCATTACCCCACTGCCCAATACTCTCTACAAGCACACAGATAGCCAATGTGGCACACATTAACAATAGATGAGGGACGTGATCAGCAGGGCCTGTATGCACCCTTAATCTTCCCCCATTTTGGACATTTACATGCAGCATCAAGGAGGGACTGCCCAAGGACATATGTGCACCACAACACATACCATGGTGATACACATCCAGCTGTTTCAAGACACAACAGTGCCACAACACATACATACAACACTACATGGACAATGCCAAGCCAGTATGCCAACAAGTCCACGCATGAACATACTGTATGCATGACATATGGACTACTGGCTCAGACACCTGACACCAGTGGATGTAATTTTACACCACATGTCCCAAAGGACATGCATCCTGACCCTCATTCCACACAGGCTGTCAGGCCCAACACAGCATACAATCAATATCCCACATCTAACAAACATGCTGGCTGTGCATGAGTAGTGGGACACTGGTACCTCACATTGACCAAATGTCGGAGTTGGATGAGTGTCACAGGCACAACAGTCAAGGTACATCTCACCTGTCTTGGGTGCCCACTCCATCCTGATACACCAGCAGATGTGATCCACCCACACAGTGCTGGAATAGATGGTGAGCAAGGATGGCTAGCACCCCATAGCATGCACATACACTAGTGTTGGTGGCAACACACTGCACACGTGTGCCACTTGTGCTGACCATCCAACATTGCAGACAATTCCCGCTAATCAGTGCACACACATTGCACAGGCAAAACTGGACACCCATAGCCTGTGGACAAATGTCGCATACTATATTCCATACAGTTAGCACAATCCACAACCGTGCATGCAGTCCATCTGCCAACGCAACATTCCTGATGTGAACAATGGACATGCACTGGTGGCAGGTGAGTAGCACCGGAACACAGCACAACACTCAAAAACATAGTGTAGCTAAGCACCATTGTTGAAATGTACATGTCACTGATTCACATACAACAGTCCAAACAACATGAGCACAGACCTGACACTACCACATAGATCCCTGTGGTTACAGGTGGCAGACATGTAGCAAAGACATCTGCTCTGGCCGTCTACCCAAGTGACAAACAATAATAATGCAACGGATGCCAGGTGTGGTGCTGAAGTACTCGTCATCCTTTAGCAGGTCGAGCCCCCCCCTGTACATGTGGACATACACTGCAGGAGTTGCCAGTGTGTACAAAGACATAACATGCAGCATGTAATTGCTCTTAGCAATAACACAACAGGGAGACATCTGTTTCCAATGATGACAGTCATGCTGAATAAATGAGTTCATCTGGGTTTTCAGTGTAACACATGGGCTCAGGTGTGAGATAGTGGTCAGCATGGGTGGCAGATACGACATTGTGTGTAAATATTGCTCAACATAATGGAGTACAGTGTTCCATTTGGTGTGAGACGTTACACAGTGGCTGACATTTGTGACAGGAGACCATATCAATGTTATCCAGTGCCATGTGCCACTGTACGTATCCACTGTGCGTAGTACAGTAATGACCATTGATCCACACACAACAAGAACTGTCCGTAGGTGCCTTAAACATGCCTCAGAAACACAATGACGCACAGAGTGTACGATGTGATGCTGCATATTCCCCATAGCGGACGCACATACTGTCCGTGAATTGGGTGGCGGAGCATGCCAACCACCATTTGTACCTGTGTCGATGCCCACCACTGACGCAAGTGTGTCATGTGCTGCACATGACACATTGGTGTTAGTGGTGGCCCTCTACATAGCTGCAGATGGCGTTTGTCATGCTCCACCAGCCACATCCCGGTCACCCATGTCACTCTATGGCAATCAAACAGCGGTAGCGCCGGCCAGGACCCCACGGTGTGTCACCGCCATGAACCATGCCCTTGCAGCCAATGGGGACCGCTATCGCGGTGGCATGATGCAGATTCAAAAATCGCGGTAGGCGTGCTCCGCCCCCAGCGGATGCGGAGATAGGATGCATTTGTAAGATGCACCACCGCGGTAGCGCCGGCCAGGACCCCGCGGTGTGTCACCGCCATGAACCATGCCCTTGCAGCCAATGGGGACCGCTATCGCGGTGGCATGATGCAGATTCAAAAATCGCGGTAGGCGTGCTCCGCCCCCAGCGGATGCGGAGATAGGATGCATTTGTAAGATGCACCACCGCAGTAGCGCCGGCCAGGACCCCGCGGTGTGTCACCGCCATGAACCATGCCCTTGCAGCCAATGGGGACCGCTATCGCGGTGGCATGATGCAGATTCAAAAATCGCGGTAGGCGTGCTCCGCCCCCAGCGGATGCGGAGATAGGATGCATTTGTAAGATGCACCACCGCGGTAGCGCCGGCCAGGACCCCGCGGTGTGTCACCGCCATGAACCATGCCCTTGCAGCCAATGGGGACCGCTATCGCGGTGGCATGATGCAGATTCAAAAATCGCGGTAGGCGTGCTCCGCCCCAGCGGATGCGGAGATAGGATGCATTTGTAAGATGCACCACCGCGGTAGCGCCGGCCAGGACCCCGCGGTGTGTCACCGCCATGAACCATGCCCTTGCAGCCAATGGGGACCGCTATCGCGGTGGCATGATGCAGATTCAAAAATCGCGGTAGGCGTGCTCCGCCCCCAGCGGATGCGGAGATAGGATGCATTTGTAAGATGCACCACCGCGGTAGCGCCGGCCAGGACCCCGAGGTGTGTCACCGCCATGAACCATGCCCTTGCAGCCAATGGGGACCGCTATCGCGGTGGCATGATGCAGATTCAAAAATCGCGGTAGGCGTGCTCCGCCCCCAGCGGATGCGGAGATAGGATGCATTTGTAAGATGCACCACCGCGGTAGCGCCGGCCAGGACCCCGCGGTGTGTCACTGCCATGAACCATGCCCTTGCAGCCAATGGGGACCGCTATCGCGGTGGCATGATGCAGATTCAAAAATCGCGGTAGGCGTGCTCCGCCCCCGCGGAGGCGGTCATTGGATGCTTTTGAAGAAGGCTGACCTGGAACACCAATGGCAGAGGACTATGACCACTGAAACGAGTCCAGGGCCCTATATATGTGTGGAAGGGAGCACCACATTTCCACTGCTCACAGAGCGTGCTGCCTGGGACCCCTCACCTGCTGCTGCCTCCAGGGACTGCTGCCTGGGACCCCTCACCTGCTGCTGCCTCCAGGGACTGCTGCCTGAGACCCCTCACCTGCTGCTGCCTCCAGGGACTGCTGCCTGAGACCCCTCACCTGCTGCTGCCTCCAGGGACTGCTGCCTGGGACCCCTCACCTGCTGCTGCCTCCAGGGACTGCTGCCTGAGACCCCTCACCTGCTGCTGCCTCCAGGGACTGCTGCCTGGGACCCCTCACCGCCCACTGCCGCCGCTGACGTCTCATGTACACAGTGATGGCTAGGACGGAGAAGATCCATGCCAGTCCATTTACAAGCGAGGAGCTGGATGTCCTGGTGGACGAGGTGTTGACACAGTACCCACGGCTATATGGTGGCCCAAATGTGGTGGTAAGTCTCCAACAGTGGGGGTGTGAGTGCAAGGGGGCACACATGTAGTCGATCAGATGGTGTATGTGCCTGAGAGTGTGGGGTTGTGTAATGCACTGGCTGACATGCTGTTTCCTAGTTGTTAAGGGGTGTATGCAACCCACACATTAAATGCATGGACATGAAGGGTGGATGGACATGTGTTGTGTACACATCCATATGGTGTGACAGCTATCTGGTGATGCATGTTTCGGGACAGTTATTGTTCATGTGACTGTTTGTGTGGGTCCTCGTTGTCCATCTCTGTGTGATTCTACCTGGCATGGACTGTCCACGCCCAATGTGACAAGGACACATCACTGACTGTACAGAGTGTGATACGTGTGTGGTTGGCATGAGTGTACATCAATGACCCATATCTGCCGTGTGGAGATGAGTCTGTGTCATGCCACTGTTCAGAGAGAGAGGTTTTACCATGAGAGTGTGTCACTGATGTTTTCCCCCTCTTGTCTCTCACACCTGCAGCTCAAGGTACACCAGCGTAAGGCCGTGTGGAGGTCCATTGCAACCAAGGTGCGGGCTCTGGGAGTGTCAAACCGCCGGCGCACCCACTGCCACAAGAGGTGGGACGACATATCACGACTGGCAAAGAACGTTGCCGAGATGACACTGGGGATACTCCCTCGCAGTGGCAGGTTGTCACGACGCAGCTTGACACCGCTGATGTGCCGCATCTTGGCTGTGACACAGCCTGAGCTGGACGCACGTTTGAAGGAGCATCAACAGCAAGCTAGGGGTGAGTATTCTGTGAAGGTTGATTTTGTCTGTGAGTGGCTGCATGTGTACCAAGCCTGTACCTGCGCTGGTGTACGTGATGTGGTTACTGTGATGCAGTGGGTTGTAAGTGGCCCCTGTGCTGGGTGTGGCAGTCACGGATTTTACATACATGCACTTACTGATGTTTTTCCAATCCTGGGAATTTCAATGGCATTGTGGGTGGTGTGCTGCAGGCCTGGTCCATTGGTGTTAGTGTTTGTACGCCCCAACATGCATGATGTTGTGCTGTCTGCCCATCACATGGCTCAGCTATGCCGTGTTTAGATGTTTGTACGCACTGTTTGAGGTAGTGAAGTGTGTCTGCATGGTGAGAATGCACGGGGTGGCCTGCAACATGTAGACTTTGTCATCCTCAGTGTTGCTTTGCTTGAATATGTTTGTCCTGTTGCTGTCACTTTGCTGACCCTACATGTCTCTCTGTTATGCAGCATCTCCCGTGGGCACGGAGGGACAGGGGACGGACACCAGTGGTGGTGAAACAAGCACAACAGCTGCACAGGATCCCAGTGACACAGATGTGACCAGCGCCTCGGAGGGGATAGGAGTATGCTGGAGGAATCACAGCCCGAGACGCAAAGTTCAACATCATCTGATGACGGCGGTGGTGCAGACATCTTGGAGGACACAGGGAACGGAGAGTCTGCTACATCTTCCAGCACACAGCGTGTAGTGCCCACCCTCCCACCCACTTCCTCTGTTGCTGCCCGTGTTCGCACCACAAAGAGGGGAAGAGTGTCCTTCATTCCAGGCACCGCTGCCCCTGCCCCTGTGCCCCCTGCTGCCATCAGTGCAGAGTGTGTGGACCTTATGCGCCAGCTGTGTGTGGGGCAGACAGGGCTCCTCAATGCATTGTCAGACCACGACCGCAAATTGGCACAGGTGTTAGCTTTCATGGAGGGCATACATTCAGACGTGGGTGGGCTGCACCGCACTGTCCAGACAATGTCCTCCACAATGGCGGCTGCACTTCAACTGGCTCAATCTCGTAGTCCAATTCCAGTCCCTTTGTCCACCCCCATGCCAGTGGCGACGTCTGACGACGGTGACCACGCTTCACACACCTCAACGTCACGATACTGCACACGTAGCACACAGCAGCAGCAGCCCAAGCGGTCAAGGTCACAGACACCTTCCCCTACGAAGAAAAAAACAACCCCAGAGCGCAAAGGGAAGAGCCCGTCAGGCGTTGCAAAGGCACATGATTCAAGGAGGAAGTACTCAGGGTCACAAGCCTCAGAGCAATCCCCGGCCACAGACTCTGTGGTCCCAAAAGCGTCTCGCAAAGGCATGCAGACACTCTCCATGCCCACTGTGAAGGTGGGGCCTGGCAAGGCTACACATAGTAAGGTATCCAAGGCTGTTTCACCAACTACCTCTACTCCCATTCCAAGTCCAGTGAAGCAGGGACAGGAGGGCACTGTAGGGGGCACACAGGGTAAAGAGGGGATGGAGGGGCAGAGGCAATGCCAGGCTAAGCGACCTTCAGGATCCAGCACATCCCCAAAGGGAGGTCCAGCGTGTGCACCTGCGGCAGCCTTGGTGATGAGTGTGCCGTTTGTGTCCACACCACTTCCCATTGATACCAAGACAGGCAAGCCATTTAGAATCCCCAAGAACTGGAAAGGCACCCCTCCACTGACTCCCTCCCACACTGTGTCCCACGTCGGCCTGAGTCCACCTCCACGTGCCACTACACCACCTGGTCCAAGCAGCCCTCCAGCGTCCAAGGCCACTGATAGCTCTTCCTCAGCTGTGCGTCTCACTCCCCAGTCAAGTGGTCCAACTGTGCCCGACACACAGTCAGCTCCCAGTCAGACTGACAGCCAAGTCTGAATGTTGATCAATGTCACAGACCTGTCTCTCCCACACCGGCACCTGTGCTGCCCATCGTGACACACCAGACTGTGTTGCTGACCATAGCGGAGTTTGGTGACACACATTCCCTGTGCAGCTTCTCATTGACTCTGTCAGCACCTTGGACTGGCCACTGGCCTTGCAGTTTGCCCCCTGCCTGTGCAGCTTCTCATTGACTCTGTCAGCACCTTGGACTGGCCACTGGCCTTGCAGTTTGCCCCCTGCCTGTGCAGCTTCTCATTGTCTCTGTCAGCACCTTGGACTGGCCACTGGCCTTGCAGTTTGCCCCCTGCCTGTGCAGCTTCTCATTGTCTCTGTCAGCACCTTGGACTGGCCACTGGCCTTGCAGTTTGCCCCCTGCCTGTGCAGCTTCTCATTGTCTCTGTCAGCACCTTGGACTGGCCACTGGCCTTGCAGTTTGCCCCCTGCCTGTGCAGCTTCTCATTGTCTCCGTCAGCACCTTGGACTGGCCACTGGCCTTGCAGTTTGCCCCCTGCCTGTGCAGCTTCTCATTGTCTCTGTCAGCACCTTGGGCTGGCCACTGGCCTTGCAGTTTGCCCCCTGCCTGTGCAGCTTCTCATTGACTCTGTCAGCACCTTGGACTGGCCACTGGCCTTGCAGTTTGCCCCCTGCCTGTGCAGCTTCTCATTGACTCTGTCAGCACCTTGGACTGGCCACTGGCCTTGCAGTTTGCCCCCTGCCTGTGCAGCTTCTCATGTTCAGGCTCTGCATCTTGTGCCTTGGTCCTGTCTGATATTGTTGCCTATCAGTGCTATTTGTGAATAAAAACAGTTGCTCATGTTGTCAGTTGTGTCATTGTCCTTACTGAATAAGGCTTTTCCTGTATGTCTCACATTTACTGGGCCACATGCTCTGTGTGCCACTTCAACTGTGCCACTGGCTTGTTTGACTTATCATTTATTTTACAGGGGTGACGGGGACTTCAGTTCTTCATGACTCGGATACTTGTGGGGTCAGTGATGTTGTTTTCGGTGACATACCAGACTCATGTTCCTTCCTTGTTGCTGTTGGCTATGTTTTACTGCATCCTGGTATGTGGGCACTGCAAACACATAGAGGGGTCATATACACGGGATTGCAGGCAGGCTGACCAGGCTCAACATGTATGTGCGTTCTTGCTTTCATGTATGCCTAGCAGTGTAGATGTGTAGTCATGTTGTGATGGGCAGTCATCCTAGTCACAACGGTTACTTACATGGTGTGCATTTGGGTGGTCAAGGGTTGTACGGTGTGTTGGTTGTGGCTTTGTCGTGTGTGTTGATGTGTGTGTTAATGGCGTGTGACTCATGGCTGTGTGGGACTGTTGTGTGTTTGTGTGCACACACTGCTTGTTGTGCATTCAGTGCTGTGGGTGTATGTTGCCTTGTGCTGTCCTAGTGTACATCCCCTGATGTACTACTGTGTTTGCTATGTGCTTTGTGGTGTTGTGCATCTGTTGTGTGTTTGATGTGTCTGTGTTGTTCTGTGATGGTGCACTTCTTGTCTGTGTTGTGGTATGTAGCCTATGCATTTTTCCTGACTGATGAGGTGGTGCACTCCTGTTGTGTGTGTGCTCCCATTGCCTTCCCCTAGTTTGGCTGCACAGGTGATGTGTGTTATTTTTGTGGTTCTGTATGTGTTTCTGTTTTGAATTGTGTTTGCCATTTTTGTTTTGGTGCAGACGTTGGTACTGAAATCCCTGTGTGTGTGTGATGTTTGTGGATGCCCCCAGGGGGTTTGATTGTTTGTCTGTATCTTGTCTGGACATTATGTAGGCCCTTCTGTGTGTCTGGCATTGGCGTTGTGTGCTGCAGATATGAGGGGGGTATGTTTGGGGACTCCTACTTGTGTTTGACAGTCATTGAGTGTGCCAATGTGCCCTGTGTGATACTCATGTGTACTTGCTGTTCACTGTTTGACTTGAGGTCCTTCCTTTCATCCCTGTCCCTATACATGGGTTACCTTGCTATCTCCCTGAGTTGTTGCACTGAGGTGACTGTTGTTTGACTTCACTCACTGTGCCAGCCATGTGCTTGGATGGGGTGTGGATGTTGTTCTAGGTTCCTTGTCCTGCATGTATCTGTTCACCTGGTTGTTGGTTGTCTCCTTGCCCTCCCATTTGTGTGCACATCATTTTTGCTTTCCTCTATGTTGTGCTCCATTGCTGGTGGCATGTAGTCTGTGTATGTGGCTGTGTGTCGGTGTGGGGTATGTCTGTGTGAGTTGGCAGGGTGTGTGTCCAGTAGTCTGTATGTTCCTTGTGTGTGTGGATGTTAATTTTGTGCTTGTATTCTGCTTTCTTGCCATGTATGTGGTGTTGTGGTGTGTGTGTGTATTGCCCTGGGCCTGTGCCTCTGTGCTGTGTGTTAATCTACACCCAATGCTGCTGTGTCTGTCTCCCTAGGTGTTAGTTGTGTGCTGCTGGGTGTGGATTTAGCTCGCTTGGTGTTGGACATGGGGGTGCACAGGGGGGATTGGCATGTTTCTTGCTGTGTGCGGCGGAGCTGTGGGTGGTGGTGGTGGCCTGTGGTCTTTCTGGCCTGTCCGTTGCTGTACATGCATTCTGCTTTGTGCGATGGATTTCCCGCATACTCACCGCTGCGGTGTCGTCAGCAACACATTACATTATCTCCGGAAATTAATCAACATCTCCTTCATCTCCTAATCATTATCTCCGGAAATTAATCAACATCTCCTTCGAGACAGCAACCTTCCCGGAAAGCTGGAAGCACGCCGAGATCACCACCTTACTCAAGAAACCCAAGGCAGACCCCAAGGACCTCAAGAACTTCCGACCCATCTCTCTGCTCCCGTTCCCCGCGAAGGTCACCGAGAAAATCGTCAACAAACAACTGATCCGCTACCTCGAGGAGGACAACATCCTGGACCCTTCCCAGTCCGGCTTCCGCAGCAACCACAGCACCGAATCCGCCCTCATCGCCGCCACCGATGACATCAGGACCCTGCTAGACAACGGAGAAACAGCAGCCCTCATCCTCCTGGACCTATCAGCCGCCTTCGACACGGTCTGCCACCACACACTACGAGCACGCCTTCACGACGCCGGGATCCAAGAGAAGGCCCTGGACTGGACCACATCCTTCCTTTCCGGCAGAACACAAAGCGTCCGCCTCGCCCCCTTCCGATCCAAGGCCACCAAGATCATCTGCGGCGTACCCCAAGGCTCCTCCCTCAGCCCAACGCTGTTCAACATCTACATGGCACACCTCGCCCACGTCGCCCGACAGCACAACCTCAACATCATCTCCTACGCCGACGACACCCAGCTGATCCTCTCCCTCACCAAAGACCCTCACACCGCCAAAGCCCACCTCCACGAAGGAATGAAGGCCGTCGCCGAATGATGAGGACCAGCCGCCTGAAGCTGAACTCGGACAAGACGGAGGTCCTCATCCTTGGTTCCAACCCTTCAGCCTGGGACGACTCCTGGTGGCCAACATCACTGGGAACAGCCCCGCCACCCACCGACCACGTACGCAACCTAGGGGTCATCCTCGACCCCACCCTCTCCATGACTAAGCAGGTCAACGCCGTTTCCTCATCCTGCTTCAACATCCTCCGAATGCTCCACAGGATCTTCAAGTGGATCCCCACCGAAACAAGAAAAACAGTCACCCAGGCCCTCGTCACCAGCAGGCTGGACTACGGAAACGCCCTCTACGCAGGAACGACGGCTAAGCTCCTGAGACGGCTGCAACGCATCCAGAACGCCTCTGCACGTCTTATCCTCGACATCCCCCGACGCAGCCACATCACACCCCACCTGAGAGACCTGCACTGGCTCCCTGTCAACAAGAGGATAACCTTCAAGCTCCTCACCCACGCACACAAAGCACTCCACAACTCCGGACCAGCCTACCTCAACAGACGACTCAGCTTCTACACCCCCACCCGCCAGCTCCGCTCGACCAGCCTCGCCCTCGCCACAGTCCCCCGCATCCGGAAAACGACCGCCGGCGGCAGATCCTTCTCCCACCTCACCGCCAAGACCTGGAACACCCTCCCCACCAACCTCCGACAGACCCAAGACCTACTGGCCTTCAGACGACTCCTCAAGACCTGGCTCTTCGATCAGTAGCAGCACCACCCCCCTCTTCCCCCAGCGCCTTGAGACCCTCGCGGGTATGTAGTGCGCTTTATAAGTGACATGATTGATTGATTGATTATGTTCGTGGTAATTTGGTGGGCTTGATGCAGGGTGTGAATTGGTGCCAGCTGAGACATGTGTGGGTACACTGATGGATGTGTTCCTGTCCACACCAGTGTGTCTGGTGTGGCCAGGTGCCCTGTTTCAGCCCGTGGAATTTGTGTTCTGTTTTGTGTTGTATTGTGTTTTTTACATACCTGCGGCGGCGTCCGCGGCGGGCGATGTTGACCTGGTGATGTATCACGTACAGCACCAGGAGGACGTGTAGTGCTGGTTCCATGGCGTTCGGCTCCGGGTGGAGGGCTCCGGAAGTCTCGTTTCACGCTCCGCTGTCGAGATTCCGCCGTGTCTGGAAGGGCGGTTTCTCCCCTGCGGTTCGACGGATTGTTTGGCGCATCCTAATTTGTTGAGCGGACGGGACGTCATTCCGCACGGCGGTGAGTCTCCATTGGCTCCCACCGGTGCGGTGGCGGGCGCAATTTCATGGCGGTCGGCGTTGCACCGCGGAGGTCGGGAAATGGGGCATATTTGCCCTTCATAATATGGCGGCCGTGAGGACCGCTGCTGGCGGGCGGTAAAAGGCATTTTTCCGCACCGCCGACACCGCGGTACTGACACCGACCGCCCTCGTAATCGGCCCCTAAGGGGTCGATTACGATGGCGGTCGGAAAAACATACCGACCGCCATGGTAGCGGCAAAAAAACGCCCGCATGGCCACCGGGAAAAACGCCGGATACATTACGATGAACCGGCACAATAATCCGTCCGCGGCGGCGGGAGACAACGAAAAACCGCCCGCACTCGCCGGACCAGCTGAAAATCCGACCGCAACGGCCGGATACTCAGCGGAAAAGCCAAGAACCGCCGCCATGCACACGGAGTAACCGCCCGTGACATTATGACATCCCCGCTACCACAATGGTACCTACCTATGAATCCGACCGCATCGTGCGCGAACAGTGATGAATCCGATAGGCGGCGGAAGGGCTGCAGCATAGCCACCGCTGCCGAGGAACCGCTGCGGAGGAACCGCAAAACAAATGGCGGACGTAGAAAAAATACAACAAAAAAAACAAACAATGCACACACTGAAGTAGACCTGTCCCAATACAAACCAAAAGTGCCCAATGACAACAGCCCCAGAAATTTCAAAATAACCAATCACAGGACAACACACACAACACACCTGACAGCAACATACCAGCTTGCCACACCGCCCATAGCCGAGCATAAAACCAGCCCCTCCCTGACCACAATCCTTTGCTACACTCCACAACTGAAGGTCCCAACCCCAGAGAACAAAGGAGAGGCAAACCTGCACACAGCACCACCACAACACACACACCACCTACACCACCCACAACACCCACAACACCCACACAACTGCACCACAGAACATCTGCACAGCACACACCATGGCACCACACAAAATGCCAAAATTCACTGATGCAGAGCTTGCAGTCATGGTAGATGAGATAATAAGAGTTGAACCACAACTCTATGGCAACATGGTCCAACACACCCCATTAGCCACAAGAACCCAAATGTGGGTGAGGATAGTCAATAAGGTCAATGCAGTAGGGACCACCCCCCGCAACAAGCAGGAAATACAGAAGCGGTGGCATGACCTGAAGACCGTGGTGAAGAGGAAGAGGGCCAAGAACCGTCAGCTGGCTGACGGGACTGGTGGAGGCACTCCCATCCCACCCAAACCATACAGTCCGTGGGAGGAGAAGGTCCTTGGAATCCTACATCCAGAGAGTCTTGAAGGAATCCGCGGGGGACTGGAAGCTGGTAAGTACAAACCAATGTATATCATCACATTGCCATGTACCGTCTTGCACAAATTCAAACCTACAACCCCTAGGCCAAAGGACATTCGTCTGACCCACAATACCCAAAACAGGTCACACAGATGTAACCACCACTCAACCTGAAAAAGCACAAAGCTAAACAAAACCAACTGGGATGCATGTGTACAGACAAAAAGCACTACAACACACACCAGGCCCCCATCTCCCACCCCTCAGCAGGATGGAGCACCACACCCAGAAGCATGTGTCAGCCATTGAACGCTCCCCCACCACCTAAGAGGTAGGTAGCCATCTTCACAGGGATGGGGAATGTGTATCTGGAGGCAGCACTACAACTCCCAACAGGCCCCCCTCTCACACCCCTCAGCAGGATGGAGCACCCCACCCAGAAGCATGTGTCAGCCATTGAACGCTCCCCCACCACCTAACAGGTAGGTAGCCATCTTCACAGGGTTGGGGAATGTGTATCTGGAGGCAGCACTACAACTCCCAACAGGCCCCCTCTCCCACCCCTCAGCAGGATGGAGCACCCCACCCAGAAGCATGTGTCAGCCATTGAACGCTCCCCCACCACCTAACAGGTAGGTAGCCATCTTCACAGGGTTGGGGAATGTGTATCTGGAGGCAGCACTACAACTCCCAACAGGCCCCCTCTCACACCCCTCAGCAGGATGGAGCACCCCACCCAGAAGCATGTGTCAGCCATTGAACGCTCCCCCACCACCTAACAGGTAGGTAGCCATCTTCACAGGGATGGGGAATGTGTATCTGGAGGCAGCACTACAACTCCCAACAGACCCCCTCTCACACCCCTCAGCAGGATGGAGCACCCCACCCAGAAGCATGTGTCAGCCATTGAACGCTCCCCCACCACCTAACAGGTAGGTAGCCATCTTCACAGGGTTGGGGAATGTGTATCTGGAGGCAGCACTACAACTCCCAACAGGCCCCCTCTCCCACCCCTCAGCAGGATGGAGCACCCCACCCAGAAGCATGTGTCAGCCATTGAACGCTCCCCCACCACCTAACAGGTAGGTAGCCATCTTCACAGGGTTGGGGAATGTGTATCTGGAGGCAGCACTACAACTCCCAACAGGCCCACCTCTCACACCCCTCAGCAGGATGGAGCACCCCACCCAGAAGCATGTGTCAGCCATTGAACGCTCCCCCACCGCCAAACAGGTAGGTAGCCATCTTCACAGGGATGGGGAATGTGTATCTGGAGGCAGCACTACAACTCCCAACAGGCCCCCCTCTCATACCCCTCAGCAGGATGGAGCACCCCACCCAGAAGCATGTGTCAGCCATTGAATGCTCCCCCACCACCAAACAGGTAGGTAGCCATCTTCACAGGGATGGGGAATGTGTATCTGGAGGCAGCACTACAACTCCCAACAGGCCCCCCTCTCCCACCCGTCAGCAGGATGGAGCACCCCACCCAGAAGCATGTGTCAGCCATTGAACGCTCCCCCACCACCTAACAGGTAGGTAGCCATCTTCACAGGGTTGTGTAATGTGTATCTGGAGGCAGCACTACAACTCCCAACAGGCCCCCCTCTCCCACCCCTCAGCAGGATGGAGCACCCCACCCAGAAGCATGTGTCAGCCATTGAACGCTCCCCCACCACCAAACAGGTAGGTAGCCATCTTCACAGGGATGGGGAATGTGTATCTGGAGGCAGCACTACAACTCCCAACAGGCCCCCTCTCCCACCCCTCAGCAGGATGGAGCACCCCACCCAGAAGCATGTGTCAGCCATTGAACGCTCCCCCACCACCAAACAGGTAGGTAGCCATCTTCACAGGGATGGGGAATGTGTATCTGGAGGCAGCACTACAACTCCCAACAGGCCCCCTCTCCCACCCCTCAGCAGGATGGAGCACCCCACCCAGAAGCATGTGTCAGCCATTGAACGCTCCCCCACCACCTAACAGGTAGGTAGCCATCTTCACAGGGTTGGGGAATGTGTATCTGGAGGCAGCACTATAACTCCCAACAGGCCCCCTCTCACACCCCTCAGCAGGTTGGGGCACCCCACCCAGAAGCATGTGTCTGTAAGTAAAAACCAAAGTGACACTGCACAGGTAATCAGACAGTGCATGCACACCACCATCACTCAACAAAAGCATTGAGAGACATGACAACATGAGGCTCTACTTCACCCAAAAATAGAAAAGAAAAGCACAGCCATTGACAGGATGCAGACAGCTCAGCGTACGTAACTGTGACAGAAACAGAACTGTGACTCTCAACAAATATGTCCAAGCAAACGGGCCTCTGACATGCATCACCCAGACTTCCCTCTGTAGCGTACATGGGTGCTGATCATGAAGGACCATGGGAAAACCAAAACTAGCATGGTCTGCTGTATAAAGAAATACAAGCACAGGACATGTCAACGGTATGCATGTGATGACAATGGCTAGTCCATGCACACAGGTAATGTCTGCCGGGCAGAGTGATCAGCAAAGATGCTGAACATCAACTTGTAGTCATGCCAGTTGTCTACACCAATACTAGACGTGTGGCATGCTAACCAATCACAGGTCACACCATTGTGAAATGATGAATGTAACTCCACTTCATGGCATGAGGCACATCACTGTGCAGACATACAATGTGTGAAAAAGGCAACTGTGTGTAGCATAACATGTAAATAAGAGACATCAAACACAGCAACCCTGAGGTGTGTAAGGCAATTACCATCTACTTCCTGTCCCACAGGTGACCAATAACTGACTGCAGAGGACGACAACCTCAACCAGCACAGCCAGTCACCAGCTCCCGAACATCTCCCCTCGGATGCAGACTCCCTGGATAATGATGAGGAGGAGGACCAACCCGGACCATCTGGTGTGGCAGGGCGTAATGTGTCCCAGGACCCCACAGCCCCACCACCCTCAGCAACAACATCAACGCAGAGCCCTGCTGCAACGACCTGTGCCACCACCACCACCTCCACCACCACTACCACTGCTGCCTGCAACACTCGCCCTGCTCCACAGGCCAACCAGACCACAACAACTGCGGAGGTACGGGAGAGTAGGCCGGTGCCCACAGGAGGGAGGCAACAGGGCCGTGACAGCAGGCCAGGTGTGAGGACAAGGCTGACCCAAAGGGAAGAAGACCCTGCCACTGAATCACTGGCACACATTCACAGAGTTGTGGGGGCCTATGAACACGCCCAGGGACAGTTGAGGCAGGCTCAGCAGGATGCCCGTGAGCAACAACAGATGCTGCGCTCAATTGACAACCGCATGGGCCAACTCGTGGCCTGCATGGGCCAAATCAGGGACCTCCTGGGCCAGCTAGTGGGGGTCCTCAGGGACAGGCATGCGGCACCGCCAACACCTACAGCTCCCTCCGTTGTGACGCAGGATGACAGACCCCCACCCTCCCCTGCGTCCAGCGAGCATGGGGACTCATCAGACACCACTGGCCATGCACCTGTGTCCCCCCCCTGCCAAAAGAGCAAGGGGCCGCCCGAAAAAATCATTGGAAGCATCCCGTGGCAAAGCACCTGGCAAAAGCCAGTCAAGTAGCCAGCCATGATGGCACCCCTCTTCACCCTGCTGTGTACCCTGCAGACTGTCCCCACACACAATGCCGTGGGAATGGCAAATGACTGTTGGACTGTGTTACCATACTGATCTAGTGTATACTCTATTGTCTCATCTACCATCACTGACAAATCTGTTATTCACCATTCACAAATCTGTCAATATCCACATCTACATCACATGTATCCACTGTAAATAAACACTAATAACGCACCAATGTAGTTGTCACTGTTCCATGTTCATCACAGTATGTTAACTCACACCCATGATTACAATGTCACAGGAGCAGGGATACTCCGCAGGCAAGTAGAGGCTGAAGGGACCTAGGAAAACACAACAGAACATCAGTTGCTACTCAGGTGGTGGACTAACAACCATCACACAACACAGCACATCAAGGTACGACAATCTGCACATGTCACAAGGAGCAACTGTACCAACATAGACATCAAGTAGCTGTGTCAAAAGATCCCTTGCCATACACATCTGCAGCCAGCACTGACTCTGCAACATGCTGTAGTCACAAAACTCACATACACATATTCACCAAGCACAACATCATCAGACAACAGCCAGTATTGACATTGCCACTGACCATCAAGTGAAGTAGTTGTTGATGAGCTGCTGACGCTGTCCAACACCTTCCTCCTCTCCACTATCCTCGTCACTTGACGTTTGGGTGTTTGCAGGTGGGGGCTGTGGCTGGTCATCATCATCCTGGATTAAGGGGATCCCCTTCCGCACGGCCAGGTTGTGTAGCATGCAGCATGCTACCACTATCTGACACACCTTGACGGGTGAGTACTGCAGAGCCCCTCCGGTCTTGTCGAGGCATCGAAAACGCGATTTCAGGAGTCCAAATGTTCGCTCAATGACCCGACGTGTCCTCCCATGGGCATTGTTGTAGCGCACTTCAGCTGGTGTCCTGGGATTGCGAAGTGGACTCAGCAACCAAGGTCCGTTGGGATATGCAGAGTCACCTAAGTGTGAAAGACACATACAGATTGAGTGTCTGACATGTGTCCGAGGACAGCATGGCACACAAACAGCACACGACTCGACCCTTTGTACTCACCCACAATCCATGCCCGCTCCGGCGCCAGATTGGCCATCAGCTGTGGTAAAATGCTGTTGCGCATTATGTGTGAATCGTGGGCTGATCCTGGAAACTTTGCACAGACGTGTGAGATGACCATATCTGCCTGGCACACCACCTGCACATTGATGGAATGATAATGTTTCCTATTTCGGTAAATATGCTCCCGTGCTTGGGGTGGAATCAGGGAAACATGTGTGCCATCTATTGCACCAACTACATTAGGAACGTGTCCAAGTGCATAAAATTCGCCCTTCACATCCGCCAACTCATGCCGCCTGGGGAAATGTATGAATTGGTCCCTGTGTTGCATCATAGCCAACAGGACATCACGTAGCACCATGCTGAATGTTGGTTGGGACATCCCCCTGCAATGCCCACAGTTTGCTGGAAGGATCCCGTAGCCACGAAATGTAGGAATGCCATCACCTTTGCCGTTGCCGTGAGTGCTGTTGGGTATGTCCTGCGTGGAAGCAGGTGTGGCTCCAATAGTGCACAAAGTTCCAGGAGGTTTGTCCGATCCAGACGGAATCGCCTTATGATGTCGGTATCCTCCATGTTAGCCAGCAGGGTGAAGGTACGAAACACATTAGGTCGCCTCCTAGGTGAGATGTGTCATGGATGTGCACAGTCAGTAGACACAATACGAACACTGTCTATGTGAATGCCAAGAGTCACATATCGAGCTGAGGTGGACTCAGCCTTGGGTGTACATGACACAGGACATGTGTGAAGCAGAGACACTGCTGGCTTCCACGTTGCTGCTGTACCTGCCACACCTCCTTGGCCAATAATTGCAGGGGACACATCAACAACACAATGTGGATAGATCATTGGGATTGTCTTTGTACTCAGTGCCACTTCGAACACACTCAAATTCAATGACATTCACATCCCAAACCCATACATGTGCCAATGTCATCAGTACACAGGCCATATCTGCTGCTGACTTGAATACAAAGTCGGACAGTGACAGATGATGTCACGCCTGTGCAGAGTATGTGTACCACTGTAACAGGCCACCATTACCCCACTGCCCAATACTCTCTACAAGCACACAGATAGCCAATGTGGCACACATTAACAATAGATGAGGGACGTGATCAGCAGGGCCTGTATGCACCCTTAATCTTCCCCCATTTTGGACATTTACATGCAGCATCAAGGAGGGACTGCCCAAGGACATATGTGCACCACAACACATACCATGGTGATACACATCCAGCTGTTTCAAGACACAACAGTGCCACAACACATACATACAACACTACATGGACAATGCCAAGCCAGTATGCCAACAAGTCCACGCATGAACATACTGTATGCATGACATATGGACTACTGGCTCAGACACCTGACACCAGTGGATGTAATTTTACACCACATGTCCCAAAGGACATGCATCCTGACCCTCATTCCACACAGGCTGTCAGGCCCAACACAGCATACAATCAATATCCCACATCTAACAAACATGCTGGCTGTGCATGAGTAGCGGGACACTGGTACCTCACATTGACCAAATGTCGGAGTTGGATGAGTGTCACAGGCACAGCAGTCAAGGTACATCTCACCTGTCTTGGGTGCCCACTCCATCCTGATACACCAGCAGATGTGATCCACCCACACAGTGCTGGAATAGATGGTGAGCAAGGATGGCTAGCACCCCATAGCATGCACATACACTAGTGTTGGTGGCAACACACTGCACACGTGTGCCACTTGTGCTGACCATCCAACATTGCAGACAATTCCCGCTAATCAGTGCACACACATTGCACAGGCAAAACTGGACACCCATAGCCTGTGGACAAATGTCGCATACTATATTCCATACAGTTAGCACAATCCACAACCGTGCATGCAGTCCATCTGCCAACGCAACATTCCTGATGTGAACAATGGACATGCACTGGTGGCAGGTGAGTAGCACCAGAACACAGCACAACACTCAAAAACATAGTGTAGCTAAGCACCATTGTTGAAATGTACATGTCACTGATTCACATACAACAGTCCAAACAACATGAGCACAGCCCTGACACTACCACATAGGTCCCTGTGGTTACAGGTGGCAGACATGTAGCAAAGACATCTGCTCTGGCCGTCTACCCAAGTGACAAACAATAATAATGCAACGGATGCCAGGTGTGGTGCTGAAGTACTCGTCATCCTTTAGCAGGTCGAGCCCCCCTGTACATGTGGACATACACTGCAGGAGTTGCCAGTGTGTACAAAGACATAACATGCGGCATGTAATTGGTCTTAGCAATAACACAACAGGGTGACATCTGTTTCCAATGATGACAGTCATGCTGAATAAATGAGTTCATCTGGGTTTTCAGTGTAACACATGGGCTCAGGTGTGAGATAGTGGTCAGCATGGGTGGCAGATACGACATTGTGTGTAAATATTGCTCAACATAATGGAGTACAGTGTTCCATTTGGTGTGAGACGTTACACAGTGGCTGACATTTGTGACAGGAGACCATATCAATGTTATCCAGTGCCATGTGCCACTGTACGTATCCACTGTGCGTAGTACAGTAATGACCATTGATCCACACACAACAAGAACTGTCCTCAGGTGCCTTAAACGTGCCCCATAAACACAATGACGCACAGAGTGTACGATGTGATGCTGCATATTCCCCATAGCGGACGCACATACTGTCCGTGAATTGGGTGGCGGAGTATGCCAACCACCATTTGTACCTGTGTCGATGCCCACCACTGACGCAAGTGTGTCATGTGCTGCACATGACACATTGGTGTTAGTGATGGCCCTCTACATAGCTGCAGATGGCGTTTGTCATGCTCCACCAGCCATATCCCGGTCACCCATGTCACTCTATGGCAATCAAACAGCGGTAGCGCCGGCCAGGACCCCCTCGGTGTGTCACCGCCATGAACCATGCCCTTGCAGCCAATGGGGACCGCTATCGCGGTGGCATGATGCAGATTCAAAAATCGCGGTAGGCGTGCTCCGCCCCCAGCGGATGCGGAGATAGGATGCATTTGTAAGATGCACCACCGCGGTAGCGCCGGCCAGGACCCCGCGGTGTGTCACCGCCATGAACCATGCCCTTGCAGCCAATGGGGACCGCTATCGCGGTGGCATGATGCAGATTCAAAAATCGCGGTAGGCGTGCTCCGCCCCCAGCGGATGCGGAGATAGGATGCATTTGTAAGATGCACCACCGCGGTAGCGCCGGCCAGGACCCCGCGGTGTGTCACCGCCATGAACCATGCCCTTGCAGCCAATGGGGACCGCTATCGCGGTGGCATGATGCAGATTCAAAAATCACGGTAGGCGTGCTCTGCGCCAGCGGATGCGGAGATAGGATGCATTTGTAAGATGCACCACCGCGGTAGCGCCGGCCAGGACCCGGAGTGTGTCACCGCCATGAACCATGCCCTTGCAGCCAATGGGGACCGCTATCGCGGTGGCATGATGCAGATTCAAAAATCGCGGTAGGCGTGCTCCGCCCCCAGCGGATGCGGAGATAGGATGCATTTGTAAGATGCACCACCGCGGTAGCGCCGGCCAGGACCCCGCGGTGTGTCACCGCCATGAACCATGCCCTTGCAGCCAATGGGGACCGCTATCGCGGTGGCATGATGCAGATTCAAAAATCGCGGTAGGCGTGCTCCGCCCCCAGCGGATGCGGAGATAGGATGCATTTGTAAGATGCACCACCGCGGTAGCGCCGGCCAGGACCCCGCGGTGTGTCACCGCCATGAACCATGCCCTTGCAGCCAATGGGGACCGCTATCGCGGTGGCATGATGCAGATTCAAAAATCGCGGTAGGTGTGCTCCGCCCCCAGCGGATGCGGAGATAGGATGCATTTGTAAGATGCACCACCGCGGTAGCGCCGGCCAGGACCCCGCAGTGTGTCACCGCCATGAACCATGCCCTTGCAGCCAATGGGGACCGCTATCGCGGTGGCATGATGCAGATTCAAAAATCGCGGTAGGCGTGCTCCGCCCCCGCGGAGGCGGTCATTGGATGCTTTTGAAGAAGGCTGACCTGGAACACCAATGGCAGAGGACTATGACCACTGAAACGAGTCCAGGGCCCTATAGATGTGTGGAAGGGAGCACCACATTTCCACTGCTCACAGGGCCTGCTGCCTGGGACCCCTCACCTGCTGCTGCCTCCAGGGACTGCTGCCTGGGACCCCTCACCTGCTGCTGCCTCCAGGGACTGCTGCCTGAGACCCCTCACCTGCTGCTGCCTCCAGGGACTGCTGCCTGAGACCCCTCACCTGCTGCTGCCTCCAGGGACTGCTGCCTGGGACCCCTCACCTGCTGCTGCCTCCAGGGACTGCTGCCTGAGACCCCTCACCTGCTGCTGCCTCCAGGGACTGCTGCCTGGGACCCCTCACCGCCCACTGCCGCCGCTGACGTCTCATGTCCACAGTGATGGCTAGGACGGAGAAGATCCGTGCCAGTCCATTTACAAGCGAGGAGCTGGATGTCCTGGTGGACGAGGTGTTGACACAGTACCCACGGCTATATCGTGGCCCAAATGTGGTGGTAAGTCTCCAACAGTGGGGGTGTGAGTGCAAGGGGGGCACACATGTAGTCGATCAGATGGTGTATGTGCCTGAGAGTGTGGGGTTGTGTAATGCACTGGCTGACATGCTGTTTCCTAGTTGTTAAGGGGTGTATGCAACCCACACATTAAATGCATGGACATGAAGGGTGGATGGACATGTGTTGTGTACACATCCATATGGTGTGACAGCTATCTGGTGATGCATGTTTCGGGACAGTTATTGTTCATGTGACTGTTTGTGTGGGTCCTCGTTGTCCATCTCTGTGTGATTCTACCTGGCATGGACTGTCCACGCCCAATGTGACAAGGACACATCACTGACTGTACAGAGTGTGATACGTGTGTGGTTGGCATGAGTGTAAATCAATGACCCATATCTGCCGGGTGGAGATGAGTCTGTGTCATGCCACTGTTCAGAGAGAGAGTTTTACCATGAGAGTGTGTCACTGATGTTTTCCCCTCTTGTCTCCCACACCTGCAGCTCAAGGTACACCAGCGTAAGGCCGTGTGGAGGTCCATTGCAACCAAGGTGCGGGCTCTGGGAGTGTCAAACCGCCGGCGCACCCACTGCCACAAGAGGTGGGACGACATATCACGACTGGCAAAGAACGTTGCCGAGATGACACTGGGGATACTCCCTCGCAGTGGCAGGTTGTCACGACGCAGCTTGACACCACTGATGTGCCGCATCTTGGCTGTGACACAGCCTGAGCTGGACGCACGTTTGAAGGAGCATCAACAGCAAGCTAGGGGTGAGTATTCTGTGAAGGTTGATTTTGTCTGTGAGTGGCTGCATGTGTACCAAGCCTGTACCTGCGCTGGTGTACGTGATGTGGTTACTGTGATGCAGTGGGTTGTAAGTGGCCCCTGTGCTGGGTGTGGCAGTCACGGATTTTACATACATGCACTTACTGATGTTTTTCCAATCCTGGGAATTTCAATGGCATTGTGGGTGGTGTGCTGCAGGCCTGGTCCATTGGTGTTAGTGTTTGTACGCCCCAACATGCATGATGTTGTGCTGTCTGCCCATCACATGGCTCAGCTATGCCGTGTTTAGATGTTTGTACGCACTGTTTGAGGTAGTGAAGTGTGTCTGCATGGTGAGAATGCACGGGGTGGCCTGCAACATGTAGACTTTGTCATCCTCAGTGTTGCTTTGCTTGAATATGTTTGTCCTGTTGCTGTCACTTTGCTGACCCTACATGTCTCTCTGTTATGCAGCATCTCCCGTGGGCACGGAGGGACAGGGGACGGACACCAGTGGTGGTGAAACAAGCACAACAGCTGCACAGGATCCCAGTGACACAGATGTGACCAGCGCCTCGGAGGGGGATAGGAGTATGCTGGAGGAATCACAGCCCGAGACGCAAAGTTCAACATCATCTGATGACGGCGGTGGTGCAGACATCTTGGAGGACACAGGGAACGGAGAGTCTGCTACATCTTCCAGCACACAGCGTGCAGTGCCCACCCTCCCAGCCACTTCCTCTGTTGCTGCCCGTGTTCGCACCACAAAGAGGGGAAGAGTGTCCTTCATTCCAGGCACCGCTGCCCCTGCCCCTGTGCCCCTTGCTGCCATCAGTGCAGAGTGTGTGGACCTTATGCGCCAGCTGTGTGTGGGGCAGACAGGGCTCCTCAATGCATTGTCAGACCACGACCGCAAATTGGCACAGGTGTTAGCTTTCATGGAGGGCATACATTCAGACGTGGGTGGGCTGCACCGCACTGTCCAGACAATGTCCTCCACAATGGCGGCTGCACTTCAACTGGCTCAATCTCGTAGTCCAATTCCAGTCCCTTTGTCCACCCCCATGCCAGTGGCGACGTCTGACGACGGTGACCACGCTTCACACACCTCAACGTCACGATACTGCACACGTAGCACACAGCAGCAGCAGCCCAAGCGGTCAAGGTCACAGACACCTTCCCCTACGAAGAAAAAACAACCCCAGAGCGCAAAGGGAAGAGCCCGTCAGGCGTTGCAAAGGCACATGATTCAAGGAGGAAGTACTCAGGGTCACAAGCCTCAGAGCAATCCCGGCCACAGACTCTGTGGTCCCAAAAACGTCTCGCAAAGGCATGCAGACACTCTCCATGCCCACTGTGAAGGTGGGGCCTGGCAAGGCTACACATAGTAAGGTATCCAAGGCTGTTTCACCAACTACCTCTACTCCCATTCCAAGTCCAGTGAAGCAGGGACAGGAGGGCACTGTAGGGGGCACACAGGGTAAAGAGGGGATGGAGGGGCAGAGGCAATGCCAGGCTAAGCGTCCTTCTGGATCCAGCACATCCCCAAAGGGAGGTCCAGCGTGTGCACCTGCGGCAGCCTTGGTGATGAGTTTGCCGTTTGTGTCCACACTACTTCCCATTGATACCAAGACAGGCAAGCCATTTAGAATCCCCAAGAAGTGGAAAGGCACCCCTCCACTGTCTCCCTCCCACACTGTGTCCCACGTCGGCCTGAGTCCACCTCCACGTGCCACTACACCACCTGGTCCAAGCAGCCCTCCAGCGTCCAAGGCCACTGATAGCTCTTCCTCAGCTGGGCGTCTCACTCCCCAGTCAAGTGGTCCAACTGTGCCCGACACACAGTCAGCTCCCAGTCAGACTGACAGCCAAGTCTGAATGTTGATCAATGTCACAGACCTGTCTCTCCCACACCGGTACCTGTGCTGCCCATCGTGACACACCAGACTGTGTTGCTGACCATGGCGGAGTTTGGTGACACACATTCCCTGTGCAGCTTCTCATTGACTCTGTCAGCACCTTGGACTGGCCACTGGCCTTGCAGTTTGCCCCCTGCCTGTGCAGCTTCTCATTGACTCTGTCAGCACCTTGGACTGGCCACTGGCCTTGCAGTTTGCCCCCTGCCTGTGCAGCTTCTCATTGTCTCTGTCAGCACCTTGGACTGGCCACTGGCCTTGCAGTTTGCCCCCTGCCTGTGCAGCTTCTCATTGTCTCTGTCAGCACCTTGGACTGGCCACTGGCCTTGCAGTTTGCCCCCTGCCTGTGCAGCTTCTCATTGTCTCTGTCAGCACCTTGGACTGGCCACTGGCCTTGCAGTTTGCCCCCTGCCTGTGCAGCTTCTCATTGTCTCTGTCAGCACCTTGGACTGGCCACTGGCCTTGCAGTTTGCCCCCTGCCTGTGCAGCTTCTCATTGTCTCTGTCAGCACCTTGGACTGGCCACTGGCCTTGCAGTTTGCCCCCTGCCTGTGCAGCTTCTCATTGACTCTGTCAGCACCTTGGACTGGCCACTGGCCTTGCAGTTTGCCCCCTGCCTGTGCAGCTTCTCATTGACTCTGTCAGCACCTTGGACTGGCCACTGGCCTTGCAGTTTGCCCCCTGCCTGTGCAGCTTCTCATGTTCAGGCTCTGCATCTTGTGCCTTGGTCCTGTCTGATATTGTTGCCTATCAGTGCTATTTGTGAATAAAAACAGTTGCTCATGTTGTCAGTTGTGTCATTGTCCTTACTGAATAAGGCTTTTCCTGTATGTCTCACATTTACTGGGCCACATGCTCTGTGTGCCACTTCAACTGTGCCACTGGCTTGTTTGACTTATCATTTATTTTACAGGGGTGACGGGGACTTCAGTTCTTCATGACTCGGATACTTGTGGGGTCAGTGATGTTGTTTTCGGTGACATACCAGACTCATGTTCCTTCCTTGTTGCTGTTGGCTATGTTTTACTGCATCCTGGTATGTGGGCACTTCAAACACATAGAGGGGTCATATACACGGGATTGCAGGCAGGCTGACCAGGCTCAACATGTATGTGCGTTCTTGCTTTCATGTATGCCTAGCAGTGTAGATGTGTAGTCATGTTGTGATGGGCAGTCATCCTAGTCACAATGGTTACTTACATGGTGTGCATTTGGGTGGTCAAGGGTTGTACGGTGTGTTGGTTGTGGCTTTGTTGTGTGTGTTGATGTGTGTGTTAATGGCGTGTGACTCATGGCTGTGTGGGACTGTTGTGTGTTTGTGTGCACACACTGCTTGTTGTGCATTCAGTGCTGTGGGTGTATGTTGCCTTGTGCTGTCCTAGTGTACATCCCCTGATGTACTGCTGTGTTTGCTATGTGCTTTGTGGTGTTGTGCATCTGTTGTGTGTTTGATGTGTCTGTGTTGTTCTGTGATGGTGCACTTCTTGTCTGTGTTGTGGTATGTAGCCTATGCATTTTTCCTGACTGATGAGGTGGTGCACTCCTGTTGTGTGTGTGCTCCCATTGCCTTCCCCTAGTTTGGCTGCACAGGTGATGTGTGTTATTTTTGTGGTTCTGTATGTGTTTCTGTTTTGAATTGTGTTTGCCATTTTTGTTTTGGTGCAGACGTTGGTACTGAAATCCCTGTGTGTGTGTGTGATGTTTGTGGATGCCCCCAGGGGGTTTGATTGTTTGTCTGTATCTTGTCTGGACATTATGTAGGCCCTTCTGTGTGTCTGGCATTGGGGTTGTGTGCTGCAGATATGAGGGGGTATGTTTGGGGACTCCTACTTGTGTTTGACAGTCATTGAGTGTGCCAATGTGCCCTGTGTGATACTCATGTGTACTTGCTGTTCACTGTTTGACTTGAGGTCCTTCCTTTCATCCCTGTCCCTATACATGGGTTACCTTGCTGTCTCCCTGAGTTGTTGCACTGAGGTGACTGTTGTTTGACTTCACTCACTGTGCCAGCCATGTGCTTGGATGGGGTGTGGATGTTGTTCTAGGTTCCTTGTCCTGCATGTGTCTGTTCACCTGGTTGTTGGTTGTCTCCTTGCCCTCCCATTTGTGTGCACATCATTTTTGCTTTCCTCTATGTTGTGCTCCATTGCTGGTGGCATGTAGTCTGTGTATGTGGCTGTGTGTCGGTGTGGGGTATGTCTGTGTGAGTTGGCAGGGTGTGTGTCCAGTAGTCTGTATGTTCCTTGTGTGTGTGGATGTTAATTTTGTGCTTGTATTCTGCTTTCTTGCCATATATGTGGTGTTGTGGTGTGTGTGTGTGTTGCCCTGGGCCTGTGCCTCTGTGCTGTGTGTTAAGCTACACCCAATGCTGCTGTGTCTGTCTCCCTAGGTGTTAGTTGTGTGCTGCTGGGTGTGGATTTAGCTCGCTTGGTGTTGGACATGGGGGTGCACAGGGGGGATTGGGATGTTTCTTGCTGTGTGCGGCGAAGCTGTGGGTGGTGGGTGGTGGTGGTGGCCTGTGGTCTTTCTGGCCTGTCCGTTGCTGTACATGCATTCTGCTTTGTGCGATGGATTTCCCGCATACTCACCGCTGTGGTGTCGTCAGTAACACATTACATTATGTTCGCGGTAATTTGGTGGGCTTGATGCAGGGTGTGAATTGGTGCCAGCTGAGACATGTGTGGGTACACTGATGGATGTGTTCCTGTCCACACCAGTGTGTCTGGTGTGGCCAGGTGCCCTGTTTCAGCCCGTGGAATTTGTGTTCTGTTTTGTGTTGTATTGTGTTTTTTACGTACCTGCGGCGGCGTCCGCGGCGGGCGATGTTGACTTGGTGATGTATTACGTACAGCACCGGGAGGACGTGTAGTGCTGGATCCATGGCGCTCGGCTCCGGGTGGAGGGCTCCGGAAGTCTTGTTTCACGCTCCGCTGTCGAGATTCCGCCGTGTCTGGAAGGGCGGTTTCTCCCCTGCGGTTCGACGGGTTGTTTGGCGCATCCTAATTTGTTGAGCGGACGGGACGTCATTCCGCACGGCGGTGAGTCTCCATTGGCTCCCACCAGCGCGGTGGCGGGCGCAATTTCATGGCGGTCGGCGTTGCACCGCGGAGGTCGGGAAATGGGGCATATTTGCCCTTCATAATATGGCGGCCGTGAGGACCGCTGCTGGCGGGCGGTAAAAGGCATTTTTCCGCACCGCCGGCACCGCGGTACTGACACCGACCGCCATCGTAATCGGCCCCTTAATGTCATGAAAAATGCTGCTATTGTGGTGGTGGTAAGTTCCAGACTAGACAACAAATATGAGGCCCCTGACAATTCTATAACTTGTCTAATAGGGCACCCGAAGCTGGATTTGGTAGCAAGCGGTGAAATGAGGATCTAAAAATCCTACCACACCATGCTCAGCAACTCCCGATAAAGAGGGTAGGAAAATGGACAATATTGGGAAGTGTTTTTCAGCTAATGCCACTATGACCATAGGAGTGTCCAATGCATTAGCCATACTGGGCTGATATGATCGCCAGATGTGGTCAGACTTAACATCATTTAATGACTACCTTCCTGAGGACAAAACGGGAAGCGGAATCCATTCTTCAAGAGAGAGAAAGAACATCTTCAGAAATGATTGGCACAGCATTGGAAGTTGCTTTGACTGGAATAAGACAAATGGCTGGAACAGCAGTCTTAAGGCGACAACGCTGTCTGAAGGCAAACTTGTTTTACCCAGAGGTACAGTCAAAGATACTGGATATGCTTTATAATGGAGAAGCTGTTTTTGGAAAACATATAGATGATGCGCTCCAAACGATTAAAGCCAATACGGAGCATGCCAGATCATTATGAGTACTCCAACAACATTGGTTTCAGACTTTCGTGGTGCCTGGGGCAGAACTCAATATACACTTAGAGGAAGTTTTCAATCTAACAGATCTCAGCCTTATGTTCAAGCCTAATGGGGACATCGACAGCAACTTCCGTAACAGTATAGAATACAACCAGCTGCAGCTTACTCCAGACAGCCTAACCGAAGGAAATCAGCAGGTACAGGACAGGGATATGAGTCCTCCAGAAGACAGTGACAACACTCTGACTCCAGTCGCCTGTTCACAGGCAACACCCTTAATTGTAAGCGACACTCTTTACAGCTTTTACCACAATTGGAGAGACATCTCTTCGGATTTGTGGGACATTATATGACATGGTCACATCCTAGAATTTACCCATAAACCTCCTCGGAATCCACCTCGCAGGAGGGTACATCATCATATTTGTCTGTTAAAGGAGGAAATTAAGTTGCTTATACTCAAGAAGCAATCTAAGAAGTTCTGCAGGTCCACAGAAGCACAGGCCTCTACTCCAACTTCTTCCTTCTAAGGAAAACAAATGGAAATGGGAGAAAAGTATTCGGTCTGAGACAGCTCAACAAACATCTCAAAAAGCAATCATTCAGGATGGTTATGCTGCAGAATATTCTGCAACTGATAAACCTATGGGATCATATGGCATCACTAGATCTGCAAGACGCCTACTTCCATGTCCCCATTTATGTCAAACACAAGAGGTGTCTGAGATTCAAGGTGGCCGGATGTCACTACCAATTCAAAGTCCTCCCTTTGGGACTAAAATCTGACCCAAGAATTTTTACGAAATGTATACCGTCAGTAGCAGTATATCTGAGAAGAAATGGGTATCAAATTTTCCAATATGTAGACGTCTGGCTAATAAAAGCAACTTCGTTCCAGTTTGTGATATGCGTGACCAAAGCATGTCTTCAACCATTCGAGAGCTTAGGGGCCCATTACGATACCCGGCGTAAATAAATCCGCCAGGCATGGAAGCGGCAAAAATCCGCCCGCACACACCGCCTGAACACCGACCACGCCATTACGATTACACAAACCGAAAACCGCCATCGGCGGAAAAAGCACACAAAATACCGCCCGCCAACGTCCGAGTCGGAGTCAAACCGCCCGCCACGGACGGAAACACGCTACGACAACACAAAACCGCCCACCCTCACGGCCGACACACCGCACGTGAAATTACGATCGCACCGACATGAGCGCGGAAAAACCACAAATATACCGCCCGCCAGCGCAAACAACGCCGATGAGAATCGACACGGCAGAAGCCATGGCGCCAACGTACCTGCACAGAAACCATCCGCACACAAAACCAATAGCACACAACATGGCCAACAAGTCCACACAGCAAGGCACGCACAAATACACAAGCACAGTACACATCCCGAAAACACCCCCGGACAAACAAAAAATACAAAGGCCAGAACCCCAGACACAACACACCTGAAAACAACAGACCATGAGGACACACCCACATAGGTGAGTACAAAAGCAGCACTCCCACAGACCACAACCCCTTGCTACATTGCAAACCAGAGAGGAGAGGAGAGGACACAGTGACACAGCAAGGACAGCAGCACACCACAGAAACGCACACATCACTACCACCACCACCACCACCACCACCACCAAACACCACCACCACCACCACCACCACCACCACCACCAAACACCGGCACCACAAACCCCCTGCACATTACACAACACACACCGCACCAGCACCACAAACATCATGGCACCACAAAGAATGCCCAAGTTCACGCCCATGGAGCTGACGGTCATGGTCGACGAGATCATCAAGGTGTACCCACAAATCTATGGGAACATGGTCCAGCACACACCACTAGCCACCAGAAACAGAATGTGGAACCGGATCGTAGACCAGGTCAATGCAGTCGGGACCCTGCCCAGGAACAGAGTCGAGATTAACAAACGTTGGAATGACGTAAAGAGCCTGGTCAAGAAGAAGGAGGGCAAAAACAGAGAGCTGGCTGCCGTCACTGGCGGAGGGAATCCCGCGCTCTTTAAGACCTTCAAAGCGTGGGAGGAGAAGGTGCGAGTCGTAATCCATCCGGAGATCCTCGCCGGATTAACAGGGGAGTGGAGGCTGGTAAGTACAAACTAATGTATACCAGCACACCGCTATGTACTCACATGCACTACCACCATGCCACAGCTCCCAGGGACAAACACCCCCATGTCCAGCACACAATACACAACACATCACACACACATGCAACAGACACTACCACACACAGCCCAAACCGAACAACTGTAAGATGCGTGGGGACATGTGTACACTAAGCCAGCCACGTAACCACCAACAGGTCCCCAAATATGCCAGAAGCGCCACAACGAGCACCCACCACACCCATGTGTCCGCCACAGCTGCACTAACCGACAAGTAACAGGTAAGTGGCAGGAACACAAAGTGCAGTGGGTGGGAGGGTGGACAGCCCAAGTACAACACACACCAGGCCCCAGTCCCACAGCACAGCAAGGAGGAGCATCCCCACACCCCACAGCCATGTGTCAGCCACCGCAGTGCACAACGACAGCCGAAAGGCAGACATCACGGTCCACAGCAATCGGTGTCAGTGGGTGTCCAGCCACCCCCACGACCCACAACACCCCCCACCCCCACAGACCTGCAACATGGAGCACCCCCGCTTAGAGCCATGTGGCATCCAGTACAGTGCACGCACGAACAACTTGCAGGTGGGAAACTGGACAGGGCTGGATTACTGGAGGCATGAGGACCATAACACGACCAACACATGGGACATGTCACGTAGCAGACGAACACGCAGCACCGCCCACCGTCACGAACAAGTGAACAATGTGCACACGGACATGAACAACAGACTCACACCCCACATGACCCATCACAGACATAGCAACACCCAAGGAGCCACGTCTGCATGCACAAGCCACACTGAATATAGTCCCACACGGCAGCCACTGTGCAACTCATCACACACAACCGAAACACCATTGAAGTCCTGTCCATGTAGCCCCTACTGCCTGTCAACAACACACCCCACAACTACGCCTATGTAAGACAAACAACACTAGACGCAACAGAGCGGAACAACATAAATGCACACGAACACCACTGAACCCATCAAACTCACAGACACACCATGCACATACAACATACCATCCATCCCATCCGTCAGCCCCAGTCTCATGAAAGGCATGTCATCCGCACAGCTGCCACACATACAGCAGTCACGCTAAGACACATGCCCATGACCAACCATGTGCCAGAAGTCAATGAAGCGCAAGCCACACTGTGAGCAACACACAACATGGGCCACACCCCCCCCGAGCACTGCAGTGATGCACATGGCACAGGGCAGCACGCACACCAAGGAGATGGGACAACTGCAATACGTTGGCTGGCACACAACTATCACTCACTCATAACGATGCGTCCAATGCCATGTCCAGTAATCACAACAGACAGCAAATATGCAGGCCATGTCAAGCATGCACACACCTCAAACCATGCACTGTCATGCTGCCACAACACATGTCACGTTCGGCACCCATGGCTCACAGCATGTACCCCAAAAGCATATCCCCTCCCAAATGCGAATCTGGGGCATGGCCCCCATGTTGCCATATGCGTTCCTAAGCGTTCCATTTGAACCCCAAAAGCATACCCCCTCCCAAATGCGAATCTGGGGCATGGCCCCCATGTTGCCATATGCGTTCCTAAGCGTTCCATTTGAACCCCAAAAGCATATTCCATCCCAAATGCGAATCTGGGGCATGGCCCCCATGTTGCCATATGCGTTCCTAAGCGTTCCATTTGAACCCCAAAAGCATACCCCCTCCCAAATGCGAATCTGGGGCATGGCCCCCATGTTGCCATATGCGTTCCTAAGCGTTCCATTTGAACCCCAAAAGCAAAGTACAAACCAGACCCAGGATGGGCCAGGATCCCGCATACACCAGAGTCACAATAAGTAGGGGCACAGCAACACACCCATCGGCATGGCCAATCCGTCCCATGCCACATGTGCACAGCACACAGTCCCATTGCCAAGCACACACAACTACAGATGCTACAGCCACACACACGCCTCCGGGAAACCCATGTACGAGATTGCACGAACTGTCAATGTCAGACGACAAATACATACTTCGCCAGGTGCAACACAATAACAAATCTCATTCTCTCCACAGGTGACGAACTGCTGGATGCTGGGGATGGAGCCAGCAGCCAGCACAGCCAGCCTACAAGCCCCCAACGAGGACACACGGATCTGGAGGATCTGTCCTCCTCTTCGGACACGGACAACCAAGCAGGCCCATCTGGTGTGGCAGGGCCCAGCCGCTCCCAGGACCCCTCCTACCCACCAACCCATCATCCAGGGCTGCTGAACATTCACAGCCCCCTGCTGCCACTGTCGTTGCGGCCACACCCACGGTCATTGTGGCCACTACCACTGCCGCAACCGCCACCATCGCCGCACCGACCACCACCGCCGCCACCACCGCCACGTCTTCGCTGGCACCAGCCCCAGCGCAGGTGGTGGCCCGGACGACTGGATCCACCCTGGGAGCCACAGCGAGGACCGTGGTGAGCAATGTGGCTAGTGGGCAGGCCGGTGGCAGCAGGACTGGTAGGAGGAGCAGGGTCAGGGAAACGCCAGCCTCCCCTGGGAGCCATGCCCTGCCTCACATGGCCAGAGTCCTTGGGGCCTATGAAGAGGCCCAAGGACAATGGGTCCGGTCTGCTTCAGACACGCGTGAGGTGCTGGGGGTGCTGAGGTCCATGAACGCCCGTATGGGCCAAATCGTGGACCTCATGGGACAGCTGGTGGTGGCGGTGAGGTCACAGCCAGGGACAGCAGCTCCCCCTCCGCCACCACCTGCCGGGGCGCAGGGTGGAGCAGCAGTGTCCAGTTCCCCTGCGTCCACAGCCAGTGATCACACCTCAACCACCAGCATGTCGCAAGCAGGCACCCCCTCGCAAACGTGGAAGGGGCCGTCCGAAGAGGAAACAGATCTCCCGGGAGGACTTCGCACGCTCCAGACGCAAGTGAGGCAGCCAGCCAGCCTTCCGCCAGCCTTCCTTGACCAGCCACTGCATTGACTTGGACTACGATCCCACTCCACACAGCCATCTGGATGGCATGTGTGTGTTGGACTATGGACATAGAACCAGTGGGTACACCCTGACCATCACGCAGCCATGACCGACAGCTCATTGTCACTGCACGCACCACTTTTGTCATCACCTTACACACAATCACATGTCACAGTTTGTAATAAATGCACCTTTTTCACTAACTGCTGTTTGTGCCCTGTGTTTTATTAGTACGGAATACAACGGCCACCTTGGGCGGAAAGGCACCTGATGCGTGGCATGGCATTTGAATCCGGAGGGCCTGTAGGGACCTAGGGTGGGAGACAGAACAGGAGCACATTCAATGAGTGTGTCACACACCCATCACACAGTACATGTCAACAACTACAAGCAATGTACACACATCGCACAGAGCTATAGGGCACAATGCCACAGCCACCAACAGTGGCATACTACCCTGGCCATGGAGCGTTGACACACAGCACGCAGTGAACAAACGGCCACCCTGACACAGCACACACACACCTGCACAGATACAGCCACATCAGCCGTCGTACATGGACACTCACCGTCAAGTGAAGTAGCGGGCGATGAGCTGCTGCCGCACATTACCAGCTTCCTCCTCTCCGCTGTCCTCCTCACTCGAGCTGTCCTGGTCTGCGGGCTGGGGCCCTGGTTGATCTCCGTCATCCACGATGAGGGGGATCTGCTTCCGAATGGCCAGATTGTGCAGCATGCAGCACGCCACCACTATCCGGCACACCTTCTGTGGGGAGTACGCCAGCGCACCCACGGTGCGGTCCAGGCACCTGAACCTGGACTTGAGGAGGCCAAAGGTACGCTCGACCACACGTCTGGTCCTCCCATGTGCCTCATTGTAGCGATCGTCTGCTGGGGTGCGAGGATTCCTCAATGGACTGAGCAGCCATGCCCCATTCGGATACGCAGAGTCACCTGGGTGTGAGGGACACAGAGAACCGTTGCTAATCCAACTGGACAGGGGACAGCATCGCACAGCCAGCACGCTACACCACTCCACATACTCACCGACAATACAGGCACGATCCTGTTGCATATTGGACATCAGTCGTGGCAAGATGCTGTTGCGCATTATGTGTGCGTCATGGGCCGAGCCTGGGAACTTTGCACACACGTGGGTGATCACCATGTCCGCAAGGCACACCACTTGCACATTCAGGGAGTGCGTGTGCTTCCTGTTGCGGTACAGGTGCTCAGTGGCCTGTGGTGGAACAAGGCCGACATGTGTGCAGTCAATGGCTCCAACGACGTGTGGGATTCTGCCAAGGGCATAGAATGCACCCTTCACTGCCGCCAATTCACGAGCCCTGGGGAAGCGGATGTACCTGTTCCGGTACAGCATCATGGCTGCCAGTACATCCCTCAGCACCTTGCTGAACATGGGCTGGGACATCCCTCCTCCACTGCCCACTGTGTGCTGGAATGACCCAGTGGCGAAGAAATGCATGGCGGCCATCACCTTAGCCGTGGGGGTGACAGCAGTCGGATACACCCTGCGGGGACGGAGATGGGGTTCTAACATGGCACACAGTCGATGCAGGGTTGGCCTGTCCAGCCGAAACTTCCTAATGACCTCCGTATCCTCCATGTCTGCCAGCAATTGGTATGGGCGGTCAATGTTCGGTCTCCGCCTAGGGACAATGGCAGAGGACACATGTCAAAGCAACACGACACATAGCAATTTCGCATACACATCACTGACATGACTGAGCAAGCACATGAGCCACAGCCCAGCTGTCAAGCTGGGACGGCACGGCCACAATACACTTACACAGGTCTCCCAACAATGGCAATGGCTAGTGATACAAACCACTGCCATGTGCATGCACATGGGGATCTAGGCCCCAATTACTTGCGGGGCGTGCTGATGGGGACTGACTGCATATCCGTCAAGCGGCAACGCCACGGCAACATGAATGTCTGCTGAGCATGGAACTGCTTCCGCGGCTGGATGAGTATGGCACACGACGACGACGATGTGGGCACAGGCTGAGCGGCCAAAACAAGTGGGACCTGTGGCACGAGGGGATATGAGACAGTAGTAGGTGTCAGCACTGCACCCTATGTACAGCACTGTACGGATCACACCTCCCGAAACATTGACAGGTGTCCACATTGACAGCCCCATGCCAAGACGGCTGTGTGCTTGCAGTCACACGTCACAGGTGAGAGGTTACATTGCACGTGCCAGGTGGCAGTCGTACATAGTGGGAGCTGGCATGTGTGTGCATGTGTCTCCTGTTCAGGATCCACCAGATGGGCGCTGACTCTGTACTGACCATTGGACACAGCATGTTCCGTGGAAGGCTTGTGTGTGTGGGATGGTGGCACTGGATGTGCCTCCGTTGGGTGGGGGGCCATGCACAGGGCGGGTACGTCGATGATTGCGCATTGTTGGTCACGGTGGGTGCACCCACTGAGATGTGTTGCCCTGTGTTCAATTCCTATGTCCGCATGATGATGGACTGTAGATGTGGGCAGACTACACATTGGTCGATGTGCTGTCTATATGCATGTGCCTTCACACCAGGCACAGCTGCCCCTGCACATGTGACCCCTGCTGGACTCGCTGCTGGGTCTGTGGAGCTGATGCACCTTCTGCGCGTGGGGCGGGCAGCTCTCCTCACTTCCCTCATTGCGCATGTCATGACTTTGCCGCAGGTGACATGGATCATGGAGGGCCCACATGTACGCGTGGGTAGGCTACACATGATTGTACACTGGTCGCCACCCCCAGTCAGTGTTTCGAATGGGAAGGTTGTCGTGCTGGTGGTATGTTCGATGTGGCGGATGGGCGGGCCTAGGTGCGGGCTTACATTCCGGACATGGGGGGTAGTTGGATTGGCGACTAGTTGCAGTACACACGGGCCACGTCTCTTCCTTTCCACATCCGGGTCATCCCTTGTACTAACTGACAGTGATACAGTCATCTTCGCCCCAGCCCTCATGTCCTCCCTCGCTCCCCCAATATGCATGCTCACCTGCGAGGCTAGCGCTTGCACAGGCAGCCCCAAGCTCGCACCAGAGAGGGCAAGGAGTGTATGTGTGGGTCCAGTTGCACGAGTGGGCTGTCTCAGGGTATGATGTGTTGCGGGACGCCGTCCACCTGCGTGGTGCCCCAAATGGAGACCCGGCCTGCATGGACTATGCATCACAGTCTTCGCCTTCCGGATCCGCCGCCTGCGACACCCAGTGGCTGTGGCTGCCCTTGCGGCCAGGCCGCGTCCGTCTGTGGCTGATGGCCCACACATTCACTCTTTGGCCTCTCTGGGGAGGGCTCGGGGGTGGTGGCGCACGCGCTTGCACTTAGTCGCAATGGCATGTGGCGTGGTTGGTATGATGGGCAATGGATGGGATGGTGCGAGCCACCTCCCGTGACGTCAGTGCTGCTCGTGCTGTGGTGCGTCCCCCTACACTTCCATGTGACTTGTGCCATGCTAGACGTTGAGGTTCTATTGCCTGCGTGATATGACCAGGAGGAGCGCGAGGAGACCTCTCACACACCATGCTCCACTGCCATCCCGTGCCCTGTATCGCCTGTGCGGATTGACTATGTTGGGGTTACACCTGGTCGACTGGGGCTGTGTGTGCCTTGTCAAGGGGCATGGCGGGCGCACAACAGGATCCAGCTTGTCCACAGAGGGTGGGCTGAGGTGCGCCTGGTACCGCTTTGTACGTGTGCCCGGCTGCTGTGCACACATGTGTTCACTCCCCCGACAGGTGTCCTCTCACAATGCCCAGGGAAGCGGTGGTGTACTGTTCATGACCCCTCCCAACACGGCGTGCTCCAACTTGGCATGTGCGCATCTACCCGTCGCACCCACCCACCTGAGCACTGCGTCCATACGACTTCACACGACACATGTGTGTCTTCCACAGTGGTGCTACTCATTTGCGTTGACATCCAATACCAGTGGACTACATGGTCATGTCACGACTGCCGTGTACTTCACATACTCTCATCCTCTCTCATTCGTACTTGTGAAATGAGTCAGCGGAGACAGTTTTGGTTTCAAACATTATATTGAGTCTTCTGTCCTCTGTGATGCAGTATAGTGGACACTACTGGCAGCGGAATACATGTTGAGGATATACTGAGCATGATTGAAAATGGGATAGGGTGTGGGGTTACATGTGATTGGCTGTTGCATGTGGGATGTGGGCTTCAGAGTGACATCTGCTTGGCCAAGGCTGTGCTAATGTACATTTACGTATAGCTGCGGAGCTGCGGACTTTGACACAGACGGTATACATGTAGCCTACCAGACCGCTTGGCATCATGGGCACAGTCCATCTCAGTTCCATGTGACAGGTTTGCTGCGGTTGTTCCTCATGCACGCGTGCATGTGAGTTGACATCAGGGCATGTGCTTGCGTGCATGCAGCGGCGTGCCACTTGTTGTTGCACTGTGGTGGTTACTGGACATGTCACAGTCACTGGGGTCGTGTTGTTGTTGTATGCACTTGTCGTCCATGCAAAGGTCCTGGTATGGGATTCCCGGGGCGGGGGTGGGAGGGTGCAGCACCCACAGACTCCAGGCGACCTATTCATGTCCACTGAGCGGTGTGTGTGTCCATGTGCGCTGGATCCATGTCGTGTCCTGGTTGTTCGTGCAGTTCCGTCCATGTGGGTGCGATACACAGAGCCCATGCCACTGCCTCCCACGATGCATGCAGTGTTCCTGGATGTGATGGGGAACAGTGTGCATGTCCCGGTCATATCCGATGTCATGGCGATGTCGTTGATGGTGTGGTTACAGTTGCCGGTCGTTTGGTATGGCTGTTGTGGTGGTGACTGGCCAGTCCATGCGGAAGCTAAGCATGGGTGCGGGGTTGGACATCATAGGTCACTCGGGAACCTGCGTTGTGGTCCGACGTATTTACAGGTTGTCAGGTATGCGATGCCGTCCAGCAGGGCTTCCATGTCATTGGTGGTGTACATGTTTGCCAGCCAATGTAGCGGATGGTGGCTGTCAAGGTGTTGTTCGTAAGTTGTCCCTTGGAGGACCATGATGGGGCATGCTGGGTGACATTCGATGTAGCTGTTCTCGATGATCCGTCGTGTGGAGGCACAGTGGTCCCATTTCAGTGCGGGTGCGATGTTGGCCACATACGCCATGCCCCCATAAGCAGAGCAGGCCCTGTCGTGTGCGTCCAGAGGGAGGAGTAGTGGTAGCAGGTCCGCCTTCAGACATGCCGGGTTGGAGAGGCATATCTCGACGGGATGCTGGTAGGGACACCTCCGACAGTAGAAGACGGGCATGACGCAGCTGAACAATGTGATTCGGTAAGTCAGTCGGTAACTTACGTTCAGCAGGGACAGGAGATCGCATCCCAATGTATGGCACAGGTTGGTTTTGTACAGCTTGAGCTGTTCGGCGTAGTTGGGTAGGTGTGTTGCGGTTGCCATTTCGCAGCGGTTCGTTGAGGTGGCGTGCTCCGGCTGTGTGTGCAGTCTGCAATGTGCACGCTCCGGGGTTGCTGTGAGCTCTGTGTAGTCGTGGGGAGACAGGACTTGTGTTCTGTTGGCTTGTTTGGAGGACACGGGCCCTCTTCCCACATGCTTCTCAGACAGTTCAAGGTCAGTGCTGTGTGACTCCTTCCAATTAACTTGCATGTGGCCGACATGGGGGAGTGTTTTCTTCTTTCTTCCCCGTCCGTTGTGTGCTTCTGTGATATGCGCTATCTGCCCTGTGGTCGGTCTCCTCGGCATGCCTGTGTTGGTCTATTCTTGGACAATGGCTGTATTCACCGGCTTCTGTCGTAGGGCTGTGGTTTCGGAGTTGGAATGGAAGGTCATTCAGTGCTGTCTGCTCTCCCTTGTGTGGGCGGCAGGCTGCCTTTCCGCTCTGCGTTGGGCCTTGTGTGTGAATGTTATTCTTGGGCCACCTGTTGTCGGTCCCCGGGCTCTTTGGTGTTCCGTTTTATATGTCTTGTTCATATGTGCAGGGTGGTATGGGTGTTTCTGTGAGGTACTGGCGTTCCTCTTCCCGAAGGGCCCTGCTTCTCCTAGTTGGTGTTGCCGCCGCTGTGTGCTACGCCATGTTTGTTACACTGGGGTGTGTCCTGCTGTTGCGTGTCTTCACTGACATGTGTGCGTCGGTTGTGTGGCGTTGGGTGTTGTCCGTGAATTGGGCGTTGGGGACATGTCTGTGGCCGGCCTGTCACGTGTCATGTGCGTTCGGGGTGGGGCTGATGTGTGTGCTGCTTGGTTGTGTCCCTGTGTCTGTGTGCGACGCATGCATGGCGCTGCGGTTGGCCTCTGCGTTGTGCGCATGTGTGGCGGCGTCATCGGCGCTTTTGGGCCGTGACGGGGTGGTTGGTTACTAGTCCCAGGTGGTGTGTACACATGTGTTCTGCGATGTTACGATTTGGCCTGTGTGTCATATGTGGATGCGATGGTGGATGTGTAGTGTACACGCGCTGGTGGGGGTTGTCCGCTTTTCCGCCCTTGCACTGTGTGCGCTGTTTGCGTGCACTTGTTGTGTGTGTGCCTACCTGCGTCTCCGCGGTACGTTGCGTCCTTGGTGGTGCATCAGCAGAAGCATGGGGAGTGCCTGCAGTGCTGGATTCATGCTCGGGAGCCGCTTCTTCGTTGTCCGTGCTCGGCATCCGTGTTACCGCTTCGGTTTGGCGTACGGTATCTCTTGGCCGTGGGAGCCGTTTGTTTGCGGCATCGTAATTTATGGGCCGGGCGGGACGTGTTTCGTCGGACGGTGTGTGTCAGTTGGGCTGCGCCGCTACATGTACGGGCGCACTTTGATGGCGGACGGTGTTGCTGGCTTGCCGGCGGTGTTTGGCCTACTTTTCGCATCGTAATTGGACGGGCGTGTGGACTGCTGCGTGCCGGCGGTAACTGGTGGTTTTTGCATCCGCCAGCACGGCGGTGGTGCTTCCGCCCGCCATCGTAATGTGCCCCTTAGGTCTCAAACTAAACAAAAAAAAATACTGTTTTACTCCAAGCACACGAATTACATTACTAGGGGCAATTCTGGACACAAAGGTGCACAGGCTTTTCCCACAAAGGAAAGGGTTACCAAGATGATAACTCTAGCCTCTACCCATTCAAGAAAAAAATCAATTTCAGTCATACAGTACAAATTGTTCCTGTGAAGGATTTCGTCCTGCATTCCATTGATCCCCAACTGTCGTCTATTCATGAGATCTCCACAGGAACAAGTACACATATAAGAAACAGGAAACGGGATCTTTCGACGATGTCATCAACGTAACACCGGAAAATGGCAACGGCCATGAAGGTGAATAATAATAAAAGGCAACATTTGTATGGGGTTGTCATTTCTCACCAGGCCACCAAATTACATGATGACAATGGATACATCTAGGGAGGGCTGGGTAGCGCATCTCCAGGAGCTGGATGTAAGTGGCAAATGGTCATGGAAGGAAAAGAAGAGACATTTAAACTTCCTGGAGTGAAGCGCGGTGGCCTTGGGGTTCCGCACAGCGAAGTTGGTTGAGCGGACAACACAACCACAATGTTTTACTTAAACAAGCAAAGGGGAATGGGATCACAACTATTATCCAAGGAAGACATCTGAAATTGGTGATTGTGCCACAAACATTCCTTGAAGGTGGAGCATGTGCAAGGGCAGACAACCAGTGGGTGGACGATTTAAGCAGATCCTCAAAAGAATGCCATGAACGGAAGTTGTCACAAACACAGCATTCAAAGATATTCAACAAGCGGAGAAAACTGACCATAGACCTATTTGTTACTCTGCTCAATCGGAAATGCCAATACTAGGTTTCTCTACAAGGGATCTTGGGGGAAAGCCTTTCAGACTGCATGGACAGGAATCTTCGACTATGCCTTTCCGCCAATTCCTCTGATTCCTCACATCCTCAACAAGTTGAAGAGAGAACCATGTCAAATTATTCTAATTGCTCCAGCATGACCAAGACAATTTTGATCACACAGAACTTATTCTCATGTCGGAACAGCAACACATTCCACTCAAACCTGTCCCAGGAATGCTCTCAATGAAAAGTGGCCAGGTGATTCACCCGAATCAGGAATCACTCAATTTAGCAGATTGGCTCCTAAACACAATGAGTTCCTCCAGTTGAATATCCCACAACAGTGCAGAGGCATACTAGCAAAGCGACAGACAAATCTACAAATAAATCATGTACGGCAAAATGGCTACGGTTCTGCAATTGGTATTCTTCAAATAATTGTCATCCGTTTTCTTCATCCTCAGCACAGGCATTAACATATCTACTCAGCTTAGCTCACTACAGCCTATTGCATAGCTCAATCAATGGTCATCTTGCAGCAATATCAAGATTCAGAAGATCCTGGAATCAAAGAACTTTATGATCAGACAGACTCATAATTTAATTTTTAAGAGAGCTGTTTAGAACTCACCCTCTAATAAAAAAATAGCAATTGCATAGCATCTAAACACAGTTCTGGCCCAGTTAGTGCAAGGACCATTTGAACCTATACAGAAGGCCGATATCAAATATCTTTCATGGAAGACAGCTCTTCTCATAGCCCTTACATGGGCTAGAAAAATTCATGAAATACAGACGGTTACAATACAAAGGCCATACCTGCAATTAAAAAAAGATAGGGTTTTTTTGTGGAGTAATCCTCATTTCATCTCAAAAGTGCCAACAGATTTTTAACAAATCTATTGTTTTAAAAGTATACGTCCAGAATCCATCAAAGGAAGTAGAAAGAGGACTTCATACTCCCCTAAGTTAAAAGGTCTCTGAAATTTTAAATCAACAGAACAAAAATGTTTAGAAAGTCTGACCAACTTCTAGTTGCCTTTTGCAACTGCGCAAAAAGTTGAATCCTTATCAAGAAGTAGCATAGACAGGTATCAACAGCCATAGCTTCTTGCCATGAAAAAGCAGGATTCCCGCCCACAGTTAAAGGATGTCCTCATACGACAAGAAGTGTAGCAACATCTACAGCATCTTTTGCCGGAGCACCACTACCTGGCATGTGTTGGGCAGCCACATGGACAAAGAGGCACACCTTCCCTATCCACTACTGTCTAGATGCCACTACCAACCAGGATGCAGCAGTTGGTCAAGCAGTCCTTCGCAACCTGTTTCAATGAGGTGAGCTACTATTAGAACTATAAACATTATTATTATTTTCTTCTATGAATTACAATACATACAGAATGTTTCCCATCTCTGCAAGTTTTCTACATTGGATCAAGTTTGTTACTTCTTACTATTTGGATTCAAGCATGTGAAGCTATGAAAGTTTCAATACTGGAGAAAAAACAAGTTACTTACTTGTACTATGTGGTTTTGCAGTATTGATATCTTTCATAGATTTATATGTGATCATTCCACCTGCCCTTTCAGACGCTTACCATATTGATTCTTTAAGATACTAGCATATATATCAGGTACACTCATGCTCTGAAATCAGAGGTGTGGTAGCTCTGGAGGAGGAGGATGATGCAGGAGCTGCTCTCTAACTGACTCACGTTTAGTTCTGCCTAAAACAAGGTGAATTGGTCTACAATCTCAGTGGTATTAGCTTTACTGTATAATGCTTTGTTTTATGCTACTGATTACAATTACCGTGGGACTCCCACCTCGACGACAGGAAATATTCAAGCATGCAAATCTGTGAAAGATATCAATACTAGAGAACCACAGTGTACTGGTAAGTAATTAGTTTTTTCCCAGAACTTCATCAAAAATCACTTTTATACATTGCTGGGTGTCCAGGGGTACTTATAGAGATAGGGGCCTTTTCTAACCAAGTCATCTGTTCAATGGCCTATTGTCGTGGATGATATATATTGACTAGTTGTGCTTTCCATATTCCAGTATATTAGGCATTCTGTTGCCAAAACTGGAAACAGGACCAAGTCACCTGTCACTATTAGGGACAGTTGTTTTTAGATTGTATGAGGTGGATGTCATTGGTTCCTGCTTGTGTTTGCAGCTAAGCTCTAGACGATTGCCACATCCAACAAGGGAACTAAAAGTGTGTGGTATGTGGTTGCAAAAGAGACTGAAAATTACTAGTGGTGAACAAAGCTTTTTTTCATTGGTGAAGGTTTGCAAATTTCACTACTTTTGACCTTATCGATCATTGTGTAGTTTCCATTTTTGCCTTTGCACTGGCAATATTTCTCTACAAATAGGCAGATAGTTTTCATTGCTTAGCAAGATCATTCTCATACTAATCGAACCCGGGAAAGCTTGAAGAGCTATCTAGAATTTTTCTCTGCCAGTTTACCTTTTCTTCTATTGATAATGGTGCTGTGCAGAACACAAAATATTTTACAATGTATATCTTATGATGAACCATTGGAATTAGCTTAAATAGATATAGAACAGAAATGCTGCAAAACTCAGTTTCTTGCTGACTTCATGATGTTCCAAAACTTTCAAAAGACCTAAGCACACATTGTAAAATATCTGCACATCCCTAAATAATAGGCGTGCATTAAACATTGAGTCAACCACTACCATTCAAAGACAGAACGTTCCTCTAGCTACTGCTTGTTAAGTTAAAAAAGGTAACCATCCAAGTTCTTGAATCATGCAGTTCCACAGAAACACTTTTTGTAGCAACTCAAAGAGCTTTGTTTAAAGTACTGAATACACTACAGATCTACAATGCTGGTTACTCGAGACGGAATTTAAAAATAGTACAAAAACTTAAGAATGAGAAGGCTTCTTGAATAATAACTGACCCTGGGCGGAATTTCTATTGTACTATCATAATCTTTTGTAATTTAAGTAATCCCCAAAAGTACTCTTATTCTGCCATGCTGCGTATTTAAACGGCATTCGTTGGTAAAAAAACTTTGCACAAGCACACAGAAGCGTTTGCTGTTTGCAGCACTTATATATTTTGCTCTATTGTTTATACGTTTTCTGAAATGTTCACTAATTACGCAAAAACGAATTACTCAAATTTTGCACACCCCTAATAATGACTTTGATCATGTAGAGCCTCTGTTTTTTTGCACTGCTCTGAAGCAGCCATCAAGTATTAAGCTGCACATAAGAAAGCTAATTTTTAGATTTGCTGTTTTTAAACATTTCATAGATTCGTTTTAATGAGGGAAACGAAAGTTACATATGAATCTTATTAAGGCTTATTTTTTACTTCAGGCCTTTCTAGCAGATATAAATGATACATATCTGCATTGTAGTACCCATGCTCACCAGCCCTCTGAACGTGGGACATCTTGGTTTTGTTGGTCGGACCTGGAAATTTACTCAGAAATCCGTGGTTTCCTTAAAATTGTAAAGCATGGGAGACAAACTTTAATCCATAAAGGAGGTAGCCATGTCAAATTTCAGACTAACCTCTGACTGTGAATATGATTTAATTAGATTCAATGTGAATTCATCGAATTTGGAAATCTGCAAATCTGTCCTGTCTCTGGACCTCTGTGGCCTACATTAGACACCAATGCTGTCAAGAAAGACACTTTTTGTGCTTCACACTGCTCCCAAGTAGTGCATAACCAAGGTTCTTCAGGGAGATCTCCACTGATAATCATAAGCAATTAATTGACTGGCCCATGCGCGTGATCCTGGAGTAGCTATCGCAAAATATTAATATATAAAACATTTCTTTACAATAGTCCGTTTTTAACAAAAGAATTATGACAGCCTAATGCAGACTAAGATGCCTGATTTTAATTTATTTTTTAACAATGATGCCAGCGTTTATCTTGAAATGTCACTGTTGGCGAAAAGTGGGAAGAAAAACTCTTTCACCAGCCTTTGATAAAAGTGACAGAAAAGCAGAACAGTGTAGCTAAATAGGCACCAGAAACTGAACAACAACAGAGGCTGGAAAACTGACACTGCTCCTTTAGAGAAGTGCACTAGACCAGTAATTCATCATGCTGTGTCAGCGGCTACTCCAGTTCTTTTTTCTGGCTCCTAGCAATAGGTTTCTGGAGCACTGAGCTTGGCTTTTGGGGATTTTTTTCTATTTCCAAACCTTGACTGTTTCTTGGTTTTATTCGACATCATAATAGGAGCGTTTATTTCCTGGTCTTTTTTTTAATTGAGAAAATATAGTTTTTTTCTTCATAAAATGTCCACACAGTTTGTAAAGTACCCTTCTTGTGGAAGAAAAAAGGTCCAGACTGGCCCCCATGTATTCTGTATTATAGGTCTTCCCAACTATGGGGTCGATTCCGATCTCGGTCGGAAGGCCTCCGAATTGGATTCGGCTTTACCGGATCCGAGTCGGAGGCTTTGTTTCCGACCGAGTCGTACAGAGGTCCGGACGCCCAAGTACGATGCGATTGAACGCGAAATCGCCGACCGACTCGTTTCCGGGTCCGAACCGCTCCGTACGACTCGTTCGCACTCGATTCGTACCGCGCAATGGAGACGTTTTACGACCGAGCCAGTACGATGCACGATCCGGACAGCCAGATCGAGTCGGAGCCTCCGACACGTAAACGCTCTGGGAAGCGGACTTCGGGGGTCCGTGCCGGACCCCCCTTCACCCGTAGCCTTACGAGTCGGACACAGGGGGGACCCAAGGGTCCCCCCTATACATGCATGTACGGTGCGGATGGCACCAACGCATACCCACTACCGGGGGCACCCTTTTGCGCAACGTACCCATTCAGTCGATGGGAGCCCGTGTACGCGTCGTACGACCGGCTCCCATTGACTTCAATGGGAGTCCGACCGAACCGAGTCCGGCAGCATGCGGCTGCATCGTATTCGCTCGCTTGGTGTCAACGGGCACGAATCGGTCGGAAATCGCTCCGGGAACGTGTCGGTCGGAACGGTTTCCGACCAGGATCGGAATCGACCCCTATATGTCTTCCCAACACCCATAAAACTGCACACTCTGCAGGAATATGTGTAGGAAGTCATTGAAAGACAGGGAAAACATCTGTCTTTGGTTCCTGCAGTAGAACATTCATGGATGTCTGAGGTATACTTCAGGAATATCTGAGGACTTCTAATAGTGGAGAAACATTGAAAATCACTGATGTTTCTTGTGGGGAATGATGACTGCCAACACAAATTCAAATTGAAATCTGCCCCAAGTACCTTCTTAGACAGAGGGCATTGCAGCTTACTTGAGGCACCAGAAAAACAGTTTTGTCTGTGCATATTGAGACGAGCAGATAAACAAAGCATTGACATCTCAGGTAGCTATGCTGTATTTTCAGAAAACCGTATCCGCTCTGAACATCCAAGGCTTGCAAGTCAATCATGCAAATTCGACATAAACTGAGGCGCCACGTATTGGGAAGCCAGAGCATTACTGTAAAGTTCTCCATATCCAGTGTGGCACCTTGGGATACTCTAAACGTGAGAAATCTGCAATTAGATAGAGCATCCACCAGAAACAGCATTACCAAAAGTAAGTGACTTGTTCACACGGTCGCAGTTTCCTTTAATAGATTCTGACAAGAAAAACGTCTGGAATTTATCGGGGAAAAGGCCAGAATAAAGTAAAACATGCAAAATTTGATGTGTTAGAAATCAGATCTGCTTGCTATGTCTCATTTTATCATAGGAAACTCAGAATAGGAGGCATTGACCATCTGGTAAACACCTCCCCCTGGGGTACTGACATTTACCATGTGTGGTAAATACCTCGCCCTTTTACGCCCAGCTTATAATATTGGCCATGGTTACTGTTTGTTAGCTATGGACCTGTTTATTCAGCTTTGGCCACTTTGTATCCTGTAGCGTACTCTATTAGCAGACTACATTCTTCAGTGGGTAAAGTGGCAACCACTGTCTTATTGAAGAATATTTCCATGACAGAAATCTGTAAGTCAGCGATATGGGTTTTAACCCATACAGTCACAAGACAATGCTGCCTTGATTCGGATTCCATGGTGGAAGATAGTCTGCCTCTTTAAGGAAACTTTTCGGTTGCATCAGAAAATGTTGTTTTTCCTTCCACCGTCGGATGGTTGGGATGGGCTTTCTATTCTATTCAGTACCTATGATTGTCAATGGAGATCCCAGGAAATAGTTGAAAAAGTTGCTTACCTGCAATTTTATTTCTCTTTCAAAGGAGTCTCAATTGAAATTTTAAGAAACTCTTCTTGCTCCCTTGTGGAAGAAGAAACACCTAGTTTGCCCAAACCTTTGATCTAAAAGAATTGGAGCAACTACCATTGAGAGGGCATAATGCGCTATGAATAGAGTGTGCATCTGTAAAAGAGCAGTGTCAATTTTCCAGGTTCTCTGGACTGTAGCCTATTTAACTACATTGCCTTATTTCTGTCACCTTTCTTTTAAAAAAAGGTCTGCAAAAGAGTTTTAATTGTCAATTTTCTGAAATAGTGATATTTTTCAATACAAATTTGTGTATTTTTTTTTTAAAGAAAATAAATTAAATTGGCCAACATAGCCTGCAGCAGGCTGTAAAAAATGGCTTTATTTTTACGACCTGACTTTTCTGAAGATAAAGGGGCCGATTCCGATCTCGGTCGGAGGCGCACCCAATACCATTCGGTCGGGAAAAAAGCCATGCGAATGCCTGTTTCCCGACCGATCCGTACATCATACCGAACGAGTAGGTACGATGCGCACAACAGCACAGAATCCGGCCGAGTCGTACTCACCCAATCCAGGTCCTGTTCTCCGACCGAGGCGAATCCGGAAACGCAGAATCGAGTCGCACGGAAGGGAAAATGCAGCCCCGTCCGTCCGAACAAGTACGATGCGCTTTCCGTACGCGCCGAACCCGTCGCTACGCACGGCACGTCAAAGCATCCGGGAGAGGCGCACATAAGCTCCGATTCGCGCCACAACACGATCCACGGCTACGAGGCGAACACGCCAGCAACGAGGACGACGCGAAGCAACGAGAAAGACGAATGACACGAACCAACCATGAATCCCTTCGTCCCGATCCTACCAATATTCTACATTTACTACCGGAACAGGCACGGACGCGTACGGCGCAGAAGGTAAGTCAGACACCAACCACAAAACACATACAACACGTACACGACACATCACACACACACAGAGGGATGCAGAATTTACTTACACCAGTAACAGCAGCACCATAGGGGCGGGATGCCCATCACCAATGCCACATATGCACACAGGGGCCTGGATGCGCACCACCACTACCACCCCTACCACCCCACTACCACCCCTACCCAGGGGCCGGATGCCAACCACTACTACCACCCTTACCCTAGGGGGGCTGGATGTCCACCACTACTACCACCCTTAGCCAGGGGGGTGCCAGATGCCTACCACTACTACCACCCTTACCCAGGGGGGGCTGGATGCCTACCACTACTACCACCCTTAGCCAGGGGGTGCCAGATGCCCACCACCACTACCACCCTTACCCAGGGGGGCTGGATGCCTACCACAACTACCACCCTTACGCAGGGGGCTGGATGCCTACCACCACTACCACCCTTAGCCATGGGGGTGCCAGATGCCCACCACTACTACCACCCTTACCCAGGGGGGCTGGATGCCTACCACTACTACCACCCTTAGCCAGGGGGTGCCAGATGCCCACCACCACTCCCACCCTTACCCAGGGGGCTGGATGCCTACCACAACTACCACCCTTACCCAGGGGGCTGGATGCCTACCACCACTACCACCCTTAGCCATGGGGGTGCCAGATGCCCACCACTACTACCACCCTTACCCAGGGGGGCTGGATGCCTACCACTACTACCACCCTTAGCCAGGGGGTGCCAGATGCCCACCACCACTACCACCCTTACCCAGGGGGGCTGGATGCCTACCACAACTACCACCCTTACCCAGGGGGGCTGGATGCCTACCACCACTACCACCCTTAGCCATGGGGGTGCCAGATGCCCACCACCACTACCACCCTTACCCAGGGGGCTGGATGTCCACCACTACTACCACCCTTAGCCAGGGGGTGCCAGATGCCTACCACTACTACCACCCTTACCCAGGGGTGCTGGATGCCTACCACTACTACCACCCTTACCCAGGGGGCTGGATGCCTACCACAACTACCACCCTTACCCAGGGGGGCTGGATGCCTACCACTACTACCACCCTTACCCAGGGGGCTGGATGCCTACCACTACTACCACCCTTACCCAGGGGGTGCCAGATGCCTACCACTACTACCACCCTTACCCAGGGGGTGCCAGATGCCTACCACTACTACCACCCTTAGCCAGGGGGGTGCCAGATGCCCACCACTACTACCACCCTTACCCAGGGGGCTGGATGCCTACCACAACTACCACCCTTACCCAGGGGGCTGGATGCCTACCACTACTACCACCCTTACCCAGGGGGCTGGATGCCTACCACTACTACCACCCTTACCCAGGGGGGGCTGGATGCCTACCACTACTACCACCCTTAGCCATGGGGGTGCCAGATGCCCACCACCACTACCACCCTTACCCAGGGGGGGCTGGATGCCCACCACCACTACCACCCTTACCCAGGGGGGGCTGGATGCCTACCACTACTACCAACCTTACCCAGGGGGGGCTGGATGCCTACCACTACTACCACCCTTAGCCATGGTGGTGCCAGATGCCCACCACCACTACCACCCTTACCCAGGGGGGGCTGGATGCCTACCACAACTACTACCCTTACCAAGGGGGGCTGGATGCCTACCACCACTACCACCCTTAGCCATGGGGGTGCCAGATGCCCACCACTACTACCACCCTTACCCAGGGGGGCTGGATGCCTACCACTACTACCACCCTTAGCCAGGGGGTGCCAGATGCCCACCACCACTACCACCCTTACCCAGGGGGCTGGATGCCTACCACTACTACCACCTTTAGCCAGGGGGTGCCAGATGCCCACCACCACTACCACCCTTACCCAGGGGGGCTGGATGCCTACCACTACTACCACCCTAAGCCAGGGGGCTGGATGCCTACCACTACTACCACCCTTAGCCATGGGGGTGCCAGATGCCCACCACTACTACCACCCTTACCCAGGGGGCTGGATGCCTACCACTACTACCACCCTTACACAGGGGGTGCCAGATGCCCACCACCACTACCACCCTTACCCAGGGGGCTGGATGCCTACCACTACTATCACCCTAAGCCAGGGGGCTGGATGCCTACCACTACTACCACCCTTAGCCATGGGGGTGCCAGATGCCCACCACTACTACCACCCTTACCCAGGGGGGCTGGATGCCTACCACTACTACCACCCTTACCCAGGGGGGCTGGATGCCTACCACTACTACCACCTCTACCCAGGGGGGCTGGATGCCTACCACCACTACCACCCTTACCCAGGGGGCTGGATGCCTGTCACTACTACCACCTCTACCCATGGGGGGCTGGATGCCTACCACCAACACCACCCCCACTCATAGGATGGACAATGCATGACACAACCAGCACACCACAACCTAGGGAATGCAAGAAAAAGACATCCCCCCAACACCATGACAAGCGTGTGTAGACTGTGTCAAATGCCTACAACACTGAACATGACTTTGAACATACAATGTGACCCCCTATCACATGTGCCACACATATATGTGTGTGGCCCCCACAATGCAAGCAGGCCATGACCATTGTGGCAATGGGGTCCAAACCTCCATCATCACAGTGACCAAAAGGTAAGTGTGGGGTCCATAGCTGAATCACATTTTGAACATTGTGGCAATGGGGTCCAAACCCCCATCATCACAGTGACCAAAAGGTAAGTGTGGGGTCCATATCTGAAGCACATTTTAAACATTGTGGCAATGGGGTCCAAACCCCCATCATCACAGTGACCAAAAGGTAAGTGTGGGGTCCATAGCTGAAGCACATTTTGAACATTGTGGCAATGGGGTCCAAACCCCCATCATCACAGTGACCAAAATGTAAGTGTTGACAAAGAAAAAGCTGCAACTGCCAAACTGCATGGATGATTCCTGGTCACAGAACATAAAACACATCAGTGGCAAAGTAGTGCATGTGTCCCATTGCAACATAGATTGGGGGAGGCAAATACTGCAGTGCAAATAAGACATACCTTTGGCCATGTGCAGACAAACAACACCCATGGGGGCTGACACAGTCAACATTCATCAATGACACAATGACAGAAGTGACCATCAGAATGCAGACCCACATATTTGCACCAATGGGCACACAAATGCAGATACCCTGTGGAGACTGTAGATGTGAGGTGAACAGATACCATACCATGGCAGCAATGGGACACACAAACCATGATCATTGTGCTGACTGATGACCTAGGAGTCCCAGGGACAGCAGGGGAAACCCACCAAACTACATACAGCCAATGGCACACCTAAGATATGCCAATGCAGTGGTGCAGATGCACAAACACAAACAGGCAGACCCACACTGCACATCAAACACAACAGGTGAGGGGGGTGCCAGTGTCCCCAGGCAACCACACAACACATGAGGAGGCCTGAATACCAATCATACAGATGTGCATAGAGTGCCACACAAAGGTAACTCATGGATCCAAATCCCCTATGTGGGCAATCAGGCATTGTCAGATGAGAGGGAGCACAAATCACACATGTCACACAGGCACGTAGGAACAGCAACTGACACAGCAAGACACAGACACACCACAGCACTACCCCCAGGGCCCCCACAATGTGGTGACCCTGGGCTGCATTACAATCCCACTGTGATGACAAAGCTAAATGTCGTTCACACTGTGAACCACAGTCATGTGTCCTGAGCAACAAACTACCATCACACCTACACAAGCACAAATCAATCAGCACGGCCAGTAAGCCAAGGCCAACATGGAGGCAGGGGTCTAGCCGGGCAACAACTCTCATCTGCACACACTCAACACCACACACCTCGACCTCCAACAATGTGCAGCAGTGAAGCACACATGCACTGGTGACATTGCACATGCACCCATGACAATTCCAGGGTGGTGGGTGGGAACCAAGGTGCAGAAACACATCACACATGGCCACTCAACAAGACTCCTGAATGTCTGACACACTGCACACTACGCTGTACATGGACATGATGGCAATACCACACCAACCAATGGGATCCCAGCCACAGTCACACACCAATGAAGAAGCCAAGGTCACCCACAAAGAACACACATAGACAACAACCAACATTGCAGCCCGGACCCTGAGGAGTGCCAGCAGTCACACACACAACGTGTCACAATCACTGAAAGATAACACAAACTGGAAATCACATGACAGGTGCAAACAACAAGTGCCAAGGGGAAACCTGACTGTGACCCATCTGCGTCTGCACACAAACTCAGCCCTGACAGCAAACACACCTATGGGTGACACCCTGATGACCAGTAATGTGCCATGCACCCACATCACAGAGAACCCAGGGAGAAGACTTTGGGGGAACATAGGTCAACTCAGCAAGCATCACAAACAGGTACAACACTAGGGATCACAGCATGCACAGCAAAACGGAAGTGAACACACAGACATGCTCATACAACACACACCTTGGGCGCAGGCAATGTCACAGGAGTACACACTGCCATGAGGGGACTCCACTCCTGTGTGAGGAAAGCTGTGCCATATGTTGCCTCAGTAGGGCCCCATCATGTCAGCTGAGCACTTGGTCACACAATCAACAATTAGCACCAAATGAAGGCTCCTGTCACATCAGCCTGGTCATGGAAGTGCCAACGAAATCATCAGCACAGATCCAACACACTTGTATAGCAATGTTGCACTGACAACACAGATGAGTCCTTCCCCATTGATGCCCAAACCTGCATGTCCAGTGGAGATGGCCACACGGTCAGGGAAGTAGACGAATTGAACAATGGCAGGCACAACAGATGTGCAGGGGTGGAAGCCACAGATGTGAAATTGCTAATGTAAGTAGGAAATCCCATTGCCAAATACTGAACACATGACACCCTCAGATGCTGCTATGGATGACATGGATACACCACAGGATAGGACACATTACCCCTGGACCACATGTGTTCCTGCACAGTAACACTTCATTATCATGAGACCAAATATCACCATCACTGCAGCAAGGGCATGGTTAGCATCATCAACAACATGTACATCAGAAGCATAAGCACTAGAGAACAGAAAGTTGCTTTATTCAGCATATGTGTGTTTAAAAGTGAAAGTCCAGAAAAAACACAAAGGCCAATGGCCAGTCCATTGTCAAAGTCCAAACAGGGTGACAGTGGCAGATGTCACCCTACGCATGCCTGCACTGCACAAAACCAGGGACAATCCACTAGGAGGGGCAACCGGGGGTCAGGCCAGGCACCGCAGGGACAGGATCAGGGCTCACCAGGAGGAGGCAGGGAAGGGGTGGTGGGTGCTGGAGAGCCACTGACAACTGCAGTGGAGGTGTCTGACATGGTGTGTGCCGGCACAACTGGGGGGCATGACTCAGATGTTGTGGGTGCCGGCACGACTGCAGTGGACCCTGCAGATGGAGTGGACAGGTCCGCCACTGCAGTGCCCAAGTCAGACAGTGTGGTAGTGGACTCCACTGCAGTGCCTACCACCAGGGGAGGAGAATGGGGAACAGGCAAGGTGGGCTGGACAGAGGGGGAGGACACCCTCACCACATCAGTGGCACAGACAAGCGCAGCGGGGGTGTGGTGCCGGGAGAGCAAGTGGCAGGGGAGAAGGCCGGATCCTCTTGGGGATGGTATATCTGTGGGTGGGGGAACCTGGGGCAGGGTGTGGTGGGGGCACCTGTGGAGTGGGGGCCTGAGGGATGGAGGAAGGAGACCTGGTGCCTGAGCTGCAGGGCGGCGGCGGGGTCTTGCTCTTACGACTCCGGGGGGACTTGCGGGTGGGGGCCTCAGTCTGTCTGCGCCTGGGGGAGGGTGTCCGGGGGCGAGGGGCACTCTGCTCCGTGTGGGTGGGCTTCCTCTTCCCCCTGAATGCTGTATCAGCTGGATCGGAGGGGAAGAGGCCGAGGTCACTGAGGAAGAGCCGCTGGGTCTTTGGGGTTGCAGGTGAGGCAAGGGAGGGTGCTTTGGAGGGAGAGGCAACTGAGGACTGCGCAGTGCTCGTGGATGCGTGTGTGTGTTCCAGGGCCCCATCCCCTGTGAGTCTGGTTTCAGTCCCCTGACTGTGCGTGCGTGTGCATTTTGTTTGTGGCGTGTGTGTCTGTGTGCTGGACGTGTGTGTGCTGGTGTGTGCCTGTGCCGGTGTGTGTGTGCTTGGGACGGGTAAGGTGCTGGGGAGTGTGGATGGAGCAGAGGCAGGAGGGGTGAGGGACTGTCTGAGGAGGGACACTGCTGCTGTCAGGGAGGAGTCCATGGACCTATTGCCCCTCTGTAGGTCAGACATGCCCGATGAGATGCCCTCCATGAACGACACCAGCTGAGTCAACAGAGCGGTGTGCGCATGGAGGACACTCAGCATGGCTGTCTGCCCTACATGGAGCTGGCGAAGGAGGTACACAGACTCCTCACTCAGGGCAGCAGGGGACACAGGGGCAGGGGGTGCGGTGCCTGGCCCAAAGGAGAAATGCTCCCGAACATGGGAGCCTCCACGGACCTGGGGAATGGGAGCCGATGGGAGGGCGGTGGTGGTGCTGGTGGTGGCGGGGACAGCAACACTAGCTGGGGTGTGGTGGCTGCTGACACCCGCCTCCATAAGGGAGTCATCCTCCGAGCCGCTGTGGTCCTCAGCTGAGGTGGATGCTGCTGAGGACTCCTCGGTGTGGCTCCCCTCGCCCTCTGTGCCACTGGGTCCCTCCGACCACTCCTCGGCTGCTGACCCAGTCTGGCTCTCCGGCTCCTCCTGGTCCGTGGAGCTGTTCCCTTCCGTGGCCGTGGATGTATCTGCAAACAATGGGGAAACAGACAGACATCAGTCACCTGCACCAAACGCACACACCACTGTGAGCACAGCACATTACAGAGCAAGCCCTGGCATCATTAGTTGAACATTGCTAAAAGTGCCCTAACTGAACAGGAGAAGCCAATTGTCAGTCTGATGCCAACCATGGCACTCACATCCCACATGGCCTTGCACCCATCTGTCTGGTGTCTGTTGGATAGCAACACCCCAGTGTGGACACATGCACCACCTACACAGTAGTTGGACAGTGCAGAGGACACGGTGTAGCATGTGGACATGCACACATCACAACTCTTGCCACTGAGTCAGTACAGGTTTCCGGATGAAAGGGATGCCCAGAGTCAAATAGGAAATGCATGTGATGCATACCAGCGACAGACACCATGATGCACCCATGTCCTGATAGCCATCGCCACAATGGTGTGCATGTAGCACATGTCACTCCCCTGCAGGATCACCAATAAGTAGACACATGCCATGGCGGAGGCATGACTGCTAAGTCATACATCACTGTCTCAGTGATGTATGACTTGGCAGCCAGACAACAACACTCTGCACTGTGTCACAATAGTAGGTCATGGGGAATGCAAGTCCTGGAGCTGCACAAGTGCACATGTACATCCCCCACACAACACATCATCTTAACCCTCATCTGTCCAGGTCATACCGATTGGACATATGGGAGACCTGTGACACTACCCTCTGAACCTGAGCCCCTCACAATCTGCTGTGAATGGGAAACAGCTGCCTGAACTTCACATTCGCATACCCCAGTCTGCACGGGCAGCTGATCAAACACCTATGTGGCACACAAGTATCGTCTCCTATGGTCACATCTCCAGTGGCATGCTGAGCCCCTACCGAGAAACACCCCAGCAGTCCTGGCAACAAATCCACAGCACACTGACACAGAGGCAGACACCTGAGGGATCAAATCACTGCGCACAACGTGTCAGCTGATACACGGGAGTGGGAGTACAGGTGTATTGGATGGGCTGGAGTAGGCATGACTGTCCTCCCCCACATGAATGAGGGATGAGCCCTGGACAGTGGATAGCTGGCTTTGTATGTGTGACACACGTAATCTGCACACTCCTGGGGCCCAGACATTGTTCCCACCCGCTGCATGGGTGTGTGCCAGATACCCCAGGCACATGTGGTGGCTCAGCTCAGCAAGTGGACCGCATATCAAAGCAACACGCAGATTACATGTCCGAACACAGGCGTTGTGTGAACAATGGACCCACCCATGATGCCCACAACAGAGTTAGGGAAACAGATGCTGTCCCCCACCTTGAGTGAAGCAAACTGCAAGGACACAGTCCCAAGTGACACAATTCCCTGAATGTAAGGGCCACACCTGGGTATCAGATGAGGAGTGGGCAGTGCACAATAGAGGGACATGGCTCCTGGACAACATGACTGCTGTACTGTGGCAGTTTAACCAGGCCAGAGGAGGGCACATAGCATGTAATACAGAGTTCACAGTGCAGTCTTTGACTCACTCCCTCCTTGCTGCTGTCTGGCCTTCAGCTGCCCATCCAGGTCTGGAAACACCACCGCCAGGATCTGGAGCATGTGGGGGTCAGGGTCCGTGTTCCGCCCCTCCTGCGAGGAGGCGACCGCTTCAGCTGGACCCGTGCAATCCTCCGGGTCCAGCCCCGAAGGTCCTGCCACCTCTTCTGGCAGTTGCGGATCCGGCGCTTGTAGACCCCCACGGACCGGACAGCCCGGACGATGTCCTTCCAGATCTCCTGCTTCCGATGGGCATTAACCTGTGAGGATGACAAAGTGAAAAGGCCATTACTACACATGCAACATATCCGTGCATGACACAGTTGTATATACATGTCTCAATCACAGGGGCACATGATGTACACAGGCAGTGCAACGCTGCCCATGGACAGTTTGCCAGAAGTCACTACATGGTATCATTGCATGGGAAGTAAAACCTTGTTCAAATGCACTGTCACTGCACCATACCTGTCCAGTGCATGTCACTACACACTATGGGGGGTGACAACTACTCAGTGAGCCTGCTAGCCAGTGGCGTGCAGACTTTCAGCCTTGCTAGTCAGACAAAATGCACATTCAGAAAGGCAGTGCACAGAACACTCACCTGCTCCCCTGGTGTCCCATACAGCTTGCTGTACTGTGGAAGTAGGCTGTCCAGCAGGGCCTGGTTCTCCTCAAGGCTGAAGGCTGGGGCTCTCTCCACAGTACGTGCCATTGCAGGGTCCAGAGGGGGCAGAGACAGCAGCAGTGCAGTGGCAGATGTCGTCCTGGAGCATGTAGTGCAGGCAAGTGAGCTCTCAGGGGAACAGCCAGCAATATATATGTGCTGCAGAGGCAGATACTGTCCCATGTGTCCAAAGTGATAGGTCCAAGTCGTTTGCATCTTCTGAATCTGGCCAATCCATGGAATAGCAGCACCAATACACGCCCACAGCATCCTTCAAATCTTCAACTTCATGACATACATGATTTTGCAACATTGTTGTGGGTGACCAACTGAATTTCCAGCAACCGACTCGTTCGAATTTCGAAAACGCGTCCGTTGCCAGGCTAGGCCATTGTCAATGGGTGCGCACCGATCGGTCCATTGCTGTTCAACGCATACAGGGGTACAACGCGTACCCGCACACATTGAATGCAATGGGCCGGCCGGGGGCACCGATCGGTCCATTGCGGTACAACGCGTACAGGGGTACAACGCGTACCCGCACACATTGAATGCAATGGGCCGGCCGGGTGCACCGATCGGTCCATTGCTGTTCAACGCGTACAGGGGTACAACGCGTACCCGCACTCATTGAATGCAATGGGCCGGCCGGGCGCACCGATCGGTCCATTGCTGTTCAACGCATCCCTGTACAAGTGACTGGCATATGTCACCATGCCTGTCTCAGATGAACATATGGCAGCCACAGATAGCTCCCAGGGAGTGAGGGGCACACCTACAACACCACAGCCTGTCCAAACTGTATCATAAGGCATGTAAGGCTGCATTTCCTATTGTGTGTATGTTGGTGTACATGTTGTCCTGTGGGTGTCACCTGGGGGCAGCCACCCCCAGGCTGTGCACGTGTTCATGGGGACAGGATCCTGGGTGTTACGTGTACATGACCACTGTGATGTGCAACTGTTCATATCTGTGCATGTGCCATGGTCACATTTCACGGTGGTGTATGTGTATGTCATGTCACATACCCCGTGAGTCCCATGTGGGACGGTATGTTTGAGCCAGGGTGTCCCAGTGGCACAATAGTGATGGTCCTCCACAGTCTGTGTGCATGTAGTGTTTACAATGTCTCTGATTTCATGTGCACAATGGGAGACAGTCTCCACATCCACGTTGTGTGTGCATGGACTTTGATGTTGTGCGTGTGTGTGTCACAGACGTCCATGTCTGTCCTGCAGAGGCAAGTGGAACCACTACCTGTGGGGGTCATGGTTGTTTTGCTGTGGTGTATACCTGATACTCCATGTAATGCCAGTGTCCATGTGGCAGTACAAGGTCCCTGGCAATGTACCTGTCGTTGAGCTGTGATGCCTGGGGCACATCTGTCCTCACATGTCACTGTGGGGGATGATTGTGACATGGCAGCAGGAGATGGGAACTGTGAGACGGCCTCATGATATCCAATGGGCCAACCTGGGACTTATTGAGGCCACTTGTTGAACCGTGATGACAGATGTTGGCCATGTATGTACCATACATGTCCTTACGGAACTGCACACTTCATGTAGTTGTGCCTCATAATGATGTATGATGTGATATTGAGTGTGTTCAATGCCGCATATGTGGGGTGACTGACAATCTTGCTTTCTTCTCCTCTGCACTGCAGGGCTCCTGCTGTCCATCGACCATTCCCAGACCTGGCAACGATGGTGGAACGGGACAGCATCCGACGGTACCGCTTCACCAGGCAGCTGATTGAGGATTTGGCAGTGCAGTTGGCCCCACATTTGCAGCCTGGCCGGCCGTATCCTACAGCGCTGACCCCCAAGGTGAAGGTGATGGCAGCCCTACACTTCTTTGCCACCGGTACCTTCCAACATACTGTGGCGACTGCTGGTGGGATGTCACAGACCATGTTGAGCCGTGTGCTCCGCGATGTTTTGGAGGCAATGTTGCTATACCTGAACCGGTACATCTATTTCCCTAGACTGCAACGACTCACTGACGTGAAGAGTGACTTCTATGCCCTGGGGAGGATGCCGCATGTCATTGGCTCCATTGATGGGACACATGTGGCTTTGGTACCACCACAGGCCCAGGAGCAGGCCTACCGTAACCGCAAGCACTACCACTCGGTCAATGCACTGGTGGTGTGTCTTGCAGATATGACCATCTCACACGTGTGTGCCCGTTTCCCTGGTTCAGCACACGATGCCTTTGTGATGAGGAGTAGTCGCATCCCCAGGATGATGGCACAGATGCAGAACCAGCGTGCCTGGCTTGTCGGTGTGTACTGACTTTGTGCCATTGTGTGTGATCTGATCTGTAGTATTCCCCCACTTTTCCAAGTCAGCTAATGTGCACTTGTCTGTCCGTAGGTGACTCGGGATACCCCAACATGCCGTGGTTGCTGACACCCCTCAGGAACCCTGTGACACCAGCCCAGATGCGCTACAATGAGGCACATGGTCGGACCAGGAGAGTGATTGAGCGGACATTTGGTCTCCTGAAGAGCCACTTCCGCTGCCTCGACAAGACAGGAGGGTCCCTCCCATATGCCCCAGCGAAGGTGTGCAAGATTATCATCGTCTGCTGCATGCTCCACAACCTGGCAGTGCGGAAGGAGTTGCCTCTCATCCAGGATGACAATGACCAACATCCGCCACCTGTGGAGGATCCTGGCCTGGACCACGATGCCAGTGATGATGATGATGATGAGGGTGATGTCCGCACACAGCTCATCACCAACTTCTTTAGCTGAATGTGAGTATCCTGAGGTGTCATGTCAATGATGTGAGTTGGCATGATATGTGTAGGTAGTGCTCTGGTGCTGTTGGAGTGTGTCCATGGGCTACTTGACTGGATGTGTGTAGCGATGTGTGCTTACAGGTGGTCTGTACTCCCCAACAGTGTTGACATGCTAACTTGGTTCTGGGTGGGTATCTTGTAACATGTATTGTGCATGAGTATTGCTGTTCTGTCCTGTTCTCCATTGCTTTTGACTGTGTGTCATTTCTGTCCTTCACAGGGTACTTTCAGATTCGTTTGGTCAACTGTGTCCACCGACGACGTGATTGTACTTCCAGGGTGGTAGCTGTTGTGTCCCTACAGGTGATGTGCGCCACACCCATGGACTTCCTTCCTTCTACAGTTGTTGACTGTGTGCCCGCTGCCAGGTGGGATTACCTTGCATCTGTAGTGGTTACGACATGTTGCAACTGTGTAATAAACCTGTGCTTCACTTTGTGATGTGCGTTGTCTGTGGTCACACATTTGACTGCCATTTGCTTACTGCACCTGTGGGCTACTTGACTACAACTGGGAATAGGTGTGGTGTCTGTGCATTGCACCGTCTTTCCTGGCAACATCAGTGTAGGCAATGAGTCAGATGGCCTAGGTGTGTATGTGTTGTGTAGCCCTGGTGGTGTGTCTCCCTCATATGTGTCACGTTGCCATTACTCACATGCCTGTGTTGTACTTGCTGTTGCAGTTCGCATACACAGTGTAATTTTGCAGTTCATCATCCCCATGACAGCACCCACGTTGGAATCACAACAGAGGCAAGTATGGTGTATTAGTGTGTTTATTGTGATACATTTGTGTGAATAGTGCATAGGATGGTTAGTGCTGTACATTTATATTGCAATAAGAAGTTCCTAGGTAAATTGAAAGTCCTGGTAGACAAAATCCCCAGTATCGGGGCCACAGTTGTCTGAGACATTGGTCCAACTTGTACTCCCCATGTCATGTGTGGGAGTTGTGTTGCCGTCAACAGGGTGAACAGTTTGTGCACAAAGGTGAACATCCAGAACAGGTTCAGGCTTCCTGGGGGTTGCACTTGGCCATCGGCCTCTCACTTGCCCCTCCTCGGACGACCCCTCTTCTTTGGGGGGGGCCCCTCAAGTACAGGCTGCTGCGGTGCAGGGGACTCTCCGCCAGAGTCATCCTCCCTCCCTGTGGCAGTTGCAGTTTGTTCAGCACCAGATGTTGTTGGCAGACAGGGAGGTGTAGACTGGTTGCTGTTCATCTGGCGGAGGCATTGTAATATGTCCCTGTGCACCGCCGTCATCTCTTGCAGTGCGTCCCACTTGGACTCCACGCGGGACATGTGTGAGTCCAAGCGGGCATGATGGGCAGCCTGCTGCTGTTTCATGTCTCTGAGGAGCCCCACTACCTGGCTGAGATCTCCGGTGCTGGACTGGTACGCATCAGCTATGCGTACCAGTTGTGGGTCATCATGCACACCAGACACCTCTGCAAGCAGCGACCTCTATCTCCCACCCCTCCCACCACCCCTGCCGACATGTGCAGTGCGTGCAGTGGCACGCACAGATGACCCTGGTCCCCCTTAGGGGTTGGTGGTGGTGGTGGTGTCCATGGCCCCACGTTGGTCCAGGGTCCCTGTGCTGGTGGTGCTCCTTGTTCTGTCCATGTCGGCAGGGATGGTATTTGTGGTGATAGTCGTTGGAGGGGTGGGTGCAGGGGGTGCAGCTGGTGGTCCTGCTGGTGCTGCAGCTGGTGGTCCTGCTGGTGCTGCATGTTGACTTACACCGGAGGTGCCAGGTTGGTCTTCTTCATCGGAGGAGGGCAGAGGCTGTACGACACCAGTGAGCTCCGTATCCTCTTGAGCCTGGGACTGGGACTCCTCAGCGTCTGCTGCTGTGTCCCCATCATCACCTGTTTTTGGGAGACACACACAATGTATGTTATGTTTCTGCAGGCATCAATGGTTGACACACCTGACAGTTGTGACTGTGCCTCTGGGTGCGGGCCTGTACATTGCATTGTCCTAAGTTGTCACAGTCAGGGGTTGATATTGGTGTAGCACATTGTCCTGCATTATTTGGGCATTTCTATGTATTTGTTGGGGTGTGAACATGGTCTGCATTGGTTGTATTTGGTTGACAGCCGGCCCTCCTGCCCACCCAGCCAGTCAGTTATCCCACCATGGACTGTGCTTGCATTGCAGGGAGTGAAAGTTGTCTTTCAGGATGTCAGTCAGTGGTGTCCTGCTGTTGGTTGTTGCACAGTTGCCAGCAGGGCCTTGTGCTCCCCACAGCAGTAGCCAGTGTCAGCCATCTTGTCAGTTGTTTTCCACTCCCTGTGATGTGAGCATGGTTCAGGGTGGTGTTGATGGGACAGTTGTGGGGGTGAGCTATGTCTGTGACTATGACTCCCATCATGCTATTGTCTCCACCCCACTTCCCAGTATTCCCATACTTACTTGCTTTTGTGGGGAGTTCAGTGTGTGTGGGTGTGAGAGCAATGGCAAGATGGCTGACAGTGGTGTCCTGCTGTTGGTTGGTGTGCAGTTCCCAGCATGCCCTTGTGCTCCCCACGACACAGCAACAGTGTCAGACATCTTTGATGGGCCTTTCCACTCTCTGTGGAATGTGCATGCGGGAGTGTGAGCTTGCTGGGCCATGTGGTGGGGGATGTTGAGCTGTGACTATGACTCCCATCATGCTATTGCCTCCACCCCCCTTCCCAGCATGCCCATGCTTCCTTCCTTTTGACTCTGCTTCCCTGTGGGGTGGGCTGCCTGTGCTGACAGGATGGCTGGGAGTGTTGTCCTGGCAGTTGTTTGGCTAAAAGTCCCAAGAGTGTCCCTGTGCTTTACACAACATAACCCAGGGTGGAGGTTCTTTGTGGGATCTTGAGTTAGGATGTGAGGCATTGCATTCTCCCAGGTGGGTTATGTGGAGATTGTGTTGAGGGGGTGTGTGAGGGGAGGTGCTTGTGACTATGGTCAGTGCTGCAAGTCCTCCTTCCCACCCAGCCAGATATCCCACCATGGAACGTGCTTGCATTGCAGGGAGTGGAAGTTGTCTTTCAGGATGTCAGTCAGTGGTGTCCTGCTGTTTGTTGGTGCACAGTTGCCAGCAGGGCCTTGTGCTCCCCACAGCAGTAGCCAGTGTCAGCCATCTTGTCAGTCCTTATCCACTCCCTGTGATGTGAGCATGGTTCAGGGTGGTGTTGATGGGCCAGTTGTGAGGCTGAGCAATATATGTGCCTACTACTCCCATCATGCTATTGCCTCCACCCCCTTCCCAGCATGCCCATGCTTCCTTCCTTTTGACTCTGCTTCCCTGTGGGGTGGGCTGCCTGTGCTGACAGGATGGCTGGGAGTGTTGTCCTGGCAGTTGTTTGGCTAAAAGTCCCAAGAGTGTCCCTGTGCTTCACACAACATAACCCAGGGTGGAGGTTCTTTGTGGGATCTTGAGTTAGGATGTGAGGCATTGCATTCTCCCAGGTGGGTTATGTGGAGTTTGTGTTGAGGGGGTGTGTGAGGGGAGGTGCTTGTGACTATGGTCAGTGCTGCAAGTCCTCCTTCCCACCCAGCCAGATATCCCAACATGGAACGTGCTTGCATTGCAGGGAGTGGAAGTTGTCTTTCAGGATGTCAGTCAGTGGTGTCCTGCTGTTTGTTGGTGCACAGTTGCCAGCAGGGCCTTGTGCTCCCCACAGCAGTAGCCAGTGTCAGCCATCTTGTCAGTCCTTATCCACTCCCTGTGATGTGAGCATGGTTCAGGGTGGTGTTGATGGGCCAGTTGTGAGGCTGAGCAATATCTGTGCCTACTACTCCCATCATGCTATTGCCTCCACCCCCTTCCCAGCATGCCCATGCTTCCTTCCTTTTGACTCTGCTTCCCTGTGGGGTGGGCTGCCTGTGCTGACAGGATGGCTGGGAGTGTTGTCCTGGCAGTTGTTTGGCTAAAAGTCCCAAGAGTGTCCCTGTGCTTCACACAACATAACCCAGGGTGGAGGTTCTTTGTGGGATCTTGAGTTAGGATGTGAGGCATTGCATTCTCCCAGGTGGGTTATGTGGAGTTTGTGTTGAGGGGGTGTGTGAGGGGAGGTGCTTGTGACTATGGTCAGTGCTGCAAGTCCTCCTTCCCACCCAGCCAGATATCCCACCATGGAACGTGCTTGCATTGCAGGGAGTGGAAGTTGTCTTTCAGGATGTCAGTCAGTGGTGTCCTGCTGTTTGTTGGTGCACAGTTGCCAGCAGGGCCTTGTGCTCCCCACAGCAGTAGCCAGTGTCAGCCATCTTGTCAGTCCTTATCCACTCCCTGTGATGTGAGCATGGTTCAGGGTGGTGTTGATGGGCCAGTTGTGAGGCTGAGCAATATCTGTGCCTACTACTCCCATCATGCTATTGCCTCCACCCCCCTTCCCAGCATGCCCATGCTTCCTTCCTTTTGACTCTGCTTCCCTGTGGGGTGGGCTGCCTGTGCTGACAGGATGGCTGGGAGTGTTGTCCTGGCAGTTGTTTGGCTAAAAGTCCCAAGAGTGTCCCTGTGCTTCACACAACATAACCCAGGGTGGAGGTTCTTTGTGGGATCTTGAGTTAGGATGTGAGGCATTGCATTCTCCCAGGTGGGTTATGTGGAGTTTGTGTTGAGGGTGTGTGTGAGGGGAGGTGCTTGTGACTATGGTCAGTGCTGCGAGTCCTCCTTCCCACCCAGCCAGATATCCCACCATGGAACGTGCTTCCATTGCAGGGAGTGGAAGTTGTCTCTCAGGATGTCAGTCAGTGGTGTCCTGCTGTTGGTTGTTGCACAGTTGCCAGCAGGGCCTTGTGCTCCCCACAGCAGTAGCCAGTGTCAGCCATCTTGTGAGTCCTTTTCCACTCCCTGTGATGTGCGCATGGTTCATGGTGGTGTTGATGGGACAGTTGTGGGGGTGAGCAATATCTGTGACTACGACTCCCATGATGCTATTGGCTACACTGACTTGCCCAGCATACACAGAATTCCTTTCTTTCAGTGGTCTTCACTGTGTGTTGGTGTTGTAGTGGTGGCTACATGTCTGGATGTGTTTGTTAGTTATATTTGTGCCACTGCCTAGCTGTAGTTGTAGTTGTGTTTGTACATGTGATGACACGGTTAAATGTAACTTTGAGATGGCATGTGTTGTGTTTATCTGACTGACATACACATTTTGGGATGATTCTGTTCTGGTTGCTGTGTAATTGCTATGAGTGCATGGTTTGACTCTCCCCTTGACAGTGATGTGTGTGTGTATTGTGGCAGAATATTGTGTACATTTGTTGTGTACTCACCAGGCTCTGGGATGTTCTCTATTCCATAGACGCTCACTGGCGGAAGGATGGCCCGCACCTTCTCCTCCCAGGGCCTGAGGTATACTGGCTTGGCAGGAGGGCCACTGCCGGTGTATTGGCTCAGGAGGTAGTCCTTCTTCAGCAGCTCCCGTACCCTCCTGCGCACGTCATACCACCTGTTCTGGATGTCAGTCTTTGTGCGCAGACATGGTGATTGTGCGTTCACCCTGTTGATGATCCTCTCCCACATCTTTGTTTTCTGGGAGATGGGTGTCTGTTGGACCAGTGTGCCAAACAGCTGTGGCTCTACCCTGAGGATCTCATCTACCAGGACTTCCAATTCACAATCTAGGAACTTGGGATTCTTCTTGGGGGGCATGGTGATGGTTGGTGATGGTGGGTGATGTGTGTGTTGGTGTGCAGGTGAGGGTGTGTGAGTGTGTGTTTTGCTGGGTGTATCTGAGGTAGGTATTTGTTGGTGTGCTGATGGTGTGTGGCTTGTGTGAGGGATGAGCTGTGGGTGTGTGGTTGCTGTCTGTTGAGTGCTGGCAGTAGAATAGCATTTGCAAAGGATCATGGTTGGGATGTGTGTCCTTTATATGGGTGGAGTTGTGGGTGTGTCTTTGTTCTCTGTCCCCACACCCCCAGTATTTATTGGCTTTGTAATTGCTTGTTTGGCCTTTTTTGTGTATTTTTCCTTAGTACTTTCTGTGCATGTTGGAAACGTTCTTGTGACCGAGTCGGACCCTGCAGTTGTCTCGTACGGTCTTCTCCGTTTCGTTCACGCTGTGTTTGTGCAGTTTTCTATGCTGCGTACGCGTCGGTCGCGGTGTTTTGTGTTACTTCGGCTCGCAGTTTTGTATGCGTGTCGGTCGTACGGCTTGTCCTCCGTATGACTCGGTCGTGGTTTTCGCGCCTTGCATCGTACTTTGCGGTTTGGAGTTCGCGGGTACGTTTCGGTTGGATTTGTTCCGGGTGCGTGTCGGTCGGTTCGATTCGCGTGTTTTTCCGGCCGGATTGCTGTTTTCCGTGCGGCTCGGTCGTTCGGCTTGGGTTCAGTACGTGTCGGTCGGATTTTGCACGCTTTGCATCGTACTTGGCGTGTCGGGCGCCACAGGTACGTGTCGGTCGGAATTAATTCCGGCTCCGAGTCGGTCGGTGCTTTTTCCGGCCCGAATCGGAATCGACCCCAAAATGTATATATTAATATATATATATTGCACATTTGCTCCAAATGGTTGCCCTCCACTCGGGCTCAGCTTTCCACACGTTTACCAGGGCAAAATGAAGCACAGCACTTACAGGAACTGACTTCAAAAGGGCTTTAATAAAATATGACAAAGAGCCTCTTCATACGAAGCCTTCACAAGCTAAGTGCAGGGGTGCATACAGAACGATGACCTACGCGTTTCGGCTTGCGCCTTCTACTGGGTCCATACATATGTATTTTTTTTTAAGTGCTCCGGGGTCCCACACTTGTTTGCAACAGTTGAGTGCTTAAGATTTCAAAGGAGATTCCCTTGAAGAAGAGAACTAGGATTACAGGTAAGCGACTTTTCCTTTTCAACCAATTTTCTGTTGTGATACCTGTGGGTATTTTTTAGGAGCAGCTATAATTTTATTGCATTTTTTGAGGTTGTGCACTGTTATCGCTGTTTGTTTTCGATATCATAAAGAATACTTTTTCCTCACTCAAATAAAAATTTCACTTTTGATTTTGTTGATTTTGACAAAGAAGACAACCGTTCCTCCTTGATTCACAGTGAGATTTCAATAAGGCAATTTTAAGACATCAGTCTTGAACTTCTGCAGGATATCTGGTTTAAGTGTCTTCAACTACATGTTTCTGGAGATTCCCAACGGCAGACACTTAATTTTCAGTAGTTATTTCTTCTGAAGAAATCCAAAGGTCTCAGGTCTATCGTGGACATTTACAAACTCAGCCAATGTCTAACCCTAGTGTGCTTTCACGTGGTAACTGCAGTTCAGTTTCTGCAGGACAAAAGAGTCAATTGAGCAAGTTTGGTGAATCCTGAGGATTTCTTCTCTCATATGCGCATCAAGGAAATTCATCACAATATATGCTTCGTCCTTTTTTTTTTTTTTAAATAATGTTTATTGATTTTTACTTTAACATTCGTGGACAGCTAGACATTTGAGGATTGCGCATATTGTGACATAGCATTTAATACAGAGTTACCTTTTTACAGATCTGTAATATATATGCAGTTACTGTCATCTTCATAGCAATCTGTTGTACCACTGTGAGATAATACGAACTTTACAAACTGGATTCAACTTTGCTTATTAACAACAGATACTTTATAAATTTGCTAAACGGACCTTTGGTGCGTGTTACCAATACTTGTGTAGTTTATACTAGTATGGTGGGTGATGGGCTTTCTGACTGAGTCAAATCAAATCAAATCAAAAACAGCTTTATTCGATTGCAATTTCAAACAATCATAAAAGCACATAGAAAAAGCATACATGTTACTACACAGATGAGTTTAAAAACATATTAAATAACAACTGCTGTTTCAAACAATCATAAATGACATATAAAAACAGACGTATAATATCAGCAAAGCTCTACGTATAAGATCATAACTAATATTAATTCGCCATATACAACTATTCAGCCTTATACTTATGTAACAATACTTTTCCTGAGGCTAACTACTTTCTTTAAAAACATTGCTGTTCGCCATACGATATATACATTGTCTAAGAATTGTATTGCAATGAACGTCGGTCGGCACTGTCTCAATCCCCAAAGATTTTAAAATAGGGACAATCCATACTTTTCTCAATTCATTATAAAATTTACAAAATAAAAATACATGAATAGTGGATTGGTCTGAGTGGTTGTCACAAGGACACAATTGCAATGTACGTGCCCAGTCGTTCATTTTAGGGAAGCTTACAATTCTATGAAGGATCCCAAACCTAAATTGTGTCAATATAAGTACCTATCGTAGCCACCTAGAACAGTTGTTAGATAAGGTTGGATACTAAAAGTAGTTAAAATTGTCTGATTATGCTGGACAATAGGCTTGATAATCTCAGCTGAAAGTCTTATCGTATCCAGCAGCAAAAGGCCCTCTCTTTTTAAGTCCTTTCTCCTTACCGTCTGCATTGTATTTGGGTCGGTAAAGTATTCTAAATGTCCCATATCATACATAAAATTTCGGACATACCTAACCCAAGGAATATTTAACACTGTTTCCAGCTTTAGGCTGTCAATTAAAATATCCCTATTTAACTGGGTCTCCATTTTCGTCCAGATCCGGTGCCATAAAAGAACGGGCTCCATTTTTATCAGATCAGAGAGGTATGGTAAACCCAGCTCAGCGTGGCAAACGTACGAGGATGTACTACTCAGGACTGAAAAAATATATTTCAGGAATGTGTTTTCCAACGTTTGTAGCGAATGCGTATCAGTAAAGCCCCAGACCCCCGCTCCGTACATTGCTGTGGAGATACATTTGGCTTTATAGATCTGCAAGAGCTCCACTGGGGGTCTCCTGGCTAATTTTCTTGAGAAATGAACGAGATCGGTAATGGTTCTTGAAAATAATATTTTTTTTGCTGATACAGCTTGAGCCCATGAATCGTATTGGTCAAAGAGTATTCCTAAATACGAGAATCTCTTTGTGGGCCCTATTACCTGTCCGTCCACAAACATATCCCTACACCTCCGACTGCCACGGCCACACCTCATTAAAAAAGTCTTTGTGGTGTTCACCTTAAGACCCAGATCATTCATAAATTTGGAAAAACTGTCTAACACCCTTTGCAGACTGACTTGCGTACGTGACATTATAACCGCGTCGTCAGCATATAAAAGGGCGGGTATAGGGCGTCCAGCTATCTGAGGAAAATCTTTATTATCCGTTAGCAAAGCGTCTCCCAGACCATTAATATAAAGATTAAAAAGGAAGGGGGCCAGGACACATCCTTGCCTAACTCCCCTCCTGACAGGAACGGGAGGAAGTGCATTCACCGCTCTGACCGAATCGAACTCGCGCCTGAGCGTTGCAATAAAAGCGTTTAAGAAAATGGATGATTGGAGCTTCCACCCCCAACTCCTCAAGGATCTCCCAGAGCTTAGCATGTCTTACAGAATCGAAGGCTGCGGTGAGATCCACAAAAGCTAAAAACAGCCTTCCCTCCTTAACCCACGTATATTTCCCAATAAGGATACTTAAATTCAAGCTCTGCTCAATCGTCTCCAAGCCCTCCCGAAAGCCATATTGGATGTCAGAGAGGACTTTATTATCCTCGGCCCACACATGTAATCGTTCTAGAATTATTCGACCCATTACCTTAGTCATGGAGTCCAATAATGAGATGGGCCTGTAACAACCCGGGTCCTCACAATTTCCCTTTTTAAATATTGGTACAATGACCGATTCAACCCAGGTTGGCAGAAAAGGTGCAAAACAACTGGCATTAATAACCTGGGTGATAATTGGCCCCCATAAAGTCATATTCGACTTAAATAGATCTACCGGAACACCGTCCGGACCGGGGGCCTTCCCACCCAGGCTTACTAAAATTGCCCGATTCACTTCGTCCAAAGTAAATTAAAGACCAGGGTATTGTGTCAGGGAATCCGAGGTAATAACCTCTTTGTCTTTATCAATTTCACCCACACCATTAAATACCTTTGAGAAATGTTCAATCCATTGGTCCTCATTTATCGCAATTTCTATTGTGGGACAATCTCCCGGGGTCAAAAAAGGTGCTTTAACAGCTTTCCAAAAAGCCGAATTATTTCCCCTTAAGGAGGCCGTATGCAAAGAATCCCAAGCTTCATTTCTCAAAGCCAATTTTCTATTCTTAATGGCTAACCTATATTCTCGTCTTGCCTGCCTCACAGCGTCTAGATTTCTTGGGATCTTATGTAAAGAATTTTTTAAGTTGGAGTAGGCTCGAGTACAGTTTGAATCAAACCATCCCTGTGGTCTCCCTTTTTTGACTTCTAAACAAACAATGTCTCCCTTACGGCCACTGATATTATTTGAAAAGAAGTCAAAATACTCTCTGGGGTAGCTGTGTCACTTAGGCAGATCTCAAAAGCCTGTTTACAATTCGATATCACTTGCTTAGTAATCGATGGGGGGTCCACCATTGACCAGCGCAAAGAATAACCATTTGTCTTGTCAATTATAATATTTGATAAAATCTGGTCAGCTTTGGGACATCTATCAGAATTAATTAACGGCAAGGATACAGACAGACGCAATGGGAAATGATCGCTCAATGAATTATCATCAACGTGAAAAGTACGGAGTCGCGATGCATACTTATTCGACAATAATATATAGTCTATAGTAGAGCTTAACCCCCTTCCATTAAAAGTGTGCCACATAGGGACTGGAGTGGCACATAACTCATTTGCAAATCCTAAATCAGTGCCAAACACCAGATCATTAAACAATTCACCTAGTGTAGAATGACAAAAGTGGGTATTACTAGTCCCTTCTTCATTTATAAGACCACACAGTTTTCCATCATCATTAGGACACAAGGCACAATTAAAATCCCTCCCACAATTACCATTGTATCTTTAGAGGTGCTCCAACATAAAGATTTTATATCATTGCCCAATTTTTTTACTACAGGACCTACTTTCATAGATGGAATGTTGTTGTAAAAATTAGTTAATGCAATACATAATTTACCATCTATAACAATTTTAATCAGTTGGTAATAAATTTCCTCTGTATACAACTCTACCTTTTTCGTTTCCAACCTATTGGATATATATGTACAAAGCCCTCCCTTTGCCCTACCACTTAATCCCTCAATTGCCGAGGTGTGAACGGTTTTAAACCCATTAATGTGAATTATATCTCTGGCCCACGTTTCTTGGAGACATAATACATCATTATTTAATAAAAATTCACACCAGATAGGGTTGGTCAACTTGGAACGCAAACCTGCAATATTCCATGAAACAAAATTACAAAGTGCTTCTACCCCCTTGCCTGGAGAGCCTACTAGAGCTATTGGGCTCGATACAAGTCCATCAGCAGTAGTATGTACCCGTTCTCTGGTTATACTTACTATATCCTCAGAACTCAAGCTTATTAACAACAGATACTTTATAAATTTGCTAAACGGACCTTTGGTGCATGTTACCAATACTTGTGTAGTTTATACTTGTATGGTGGGTGATGGGCTTTCTGACTGAGTCATTAATGGTTATGCGTGAAGAGGGGTTGATCGGTGTCTTATCTTTGATAGTGCGCTAGTACCACTTAATTATTCTTTTTGGCCTGTTACATAATGTGGTGGGAGATGTGTGAGGATGGTGTGAGGAAGAGAGATGCTCATCGCTTGGGAGGGAGAGCCTCTATTTGTGTCCGCCTGGTGGAGAAGTCTATAACAAATCATTATACTCGGGTCAATTCGACATGGGGACAACGTTTCGTTCATTTTGGTGAAGTTTCGATTCTACGTATGTGAGATACGTTTGCCATTCTGGAGGATTAGGGCTTGTAGGTTTTTTTTAATAGTGTCTTGTAGTTGTACGTGTTCTGCAATCAGTGCTTTCTTAAGGTCTGCGAGCCATATGGAAATACATGGCAGAAGGTTTGACTTCCATGACATGGCCAGTCTACGTTTGGCCAGGCCGAGTGCCAAATCCAAAAACTTGTGGATGTTTTTCCGCCTGGTGGTGCGTTTGGTTATTCCCAACAGTGGCCCTGCGCTGCCACTAAGGTCTTGGTGGCTTCTGATAAAGTAGCTGCCACCCCATTCCAATATGGTATTATGTGTGGACAATCCCAAAACATATGAGGGAACGTTGCTTCTGTAGTATGGCAACAGGGGCAAATGTCAGGGGATCCCTCATACATCCGCGCTAGTCTGTGTGGGGTTAAGTAGGTATGATGTAGATAGTTAAATTGTGTGTATTTAATTCTAGCGTTTATTGATATTGTTTTTGGGTAGGACAGGCTCTGTGCCCACTGTTTATCTGGTAGTGTGGTGTCGAGTGCCATATCCCAATAGTCTCTTAGTGGTGCCATAAGGATCTTGATATCTGGCTTAAGTGAGGTGTATAGCATAGTGATTGCTCTTCTGCCTGGTTTTTGGTTCATCCTGTTTGGCACCCCACATCTGAAATACCTGTTGTGTTAGCGATGCGTATAGTAAAAATGATCCGGGGGATATTCCATAATCGTCGACAAGTTTTGTAAATTCGCAAAGTGTAGATTCAACGATCACCCCAAGTCATAAGGCCAGCAGAGAACCATTCTGCCATTTACGGGCGTCGCACTCCCACTTTTAAGTTTGGGGTTACCCCTATAGGTAGGTCTGGGGCATAAGGTGGGGGTGAGTGTGTAGTCCGCACATACTGGATCCAACAATTGTGGGCTGTGGACATTAGTATATTTTCAGGGTTTTTTCAGGGATTACCGTGTTTGACCCATTCAGCCATTCCAGAACTGTTGTTTGATTATTATGTGGTGCCCATTGCCCCAGTTCAGAGATATTGTGATTTGCTAGCCACCTCATCGGCCATTGCAGCTGTGCAGCCACATAGTATTTCTTGTAATTAGGTGCGCCCAACCCCCCCTCTGTGATTGGAGCATAGAGGTTTGTGAGGGCTACTCGGGCTCTATACTTGTCCCAAACTAGGGATGCTAGGATTGATTTCAGATCTCAGAACATTTTGCTAGGCAATGAGAATGGTAGGGCCGCAAAATAGTATAATAGTCGCTGAAGTAGTAGCATTTTGGATATAGCTATGTGACCCATTGGGGAGAAAGGTAGCTCCGTCCAGAATGTCATGGAGGAGCGAGCCCTAGTTTTTGCCCTTCCCAAGTTACCTTCTATTATATCCGCTTGCGAGTGGTATATTTGAATCCCTAGGTATTTAAAGGAGTCGTATGTCCAGGTGAGAGGCGTCTGTGGTAGAGTCGCCCTTTGTTCTGGCGATTGGTGGGGGTCATCAGGAATAGAAGGGATTTTTCCCAATTTACTTTGAGGCCGGAGGCACGCCCGAAGGATTCCAATAGCGTCATCAGGTCAGCTAATATTGCTTGTTGTCCTTGGAGGTAAATCAGAGCATCGTCCGCATATAATGAGATAATATGTCATTTGTTATGTACTCTGATGCACCAATCCACTGTGCGGCTGTGTAGTGTGCATGATAAAGGTTCCATTGCCAGGGCAAAAATTATAGGTGATAGGGGACAGCCCTGTCTGGTGCTACGCTCGATGCAGAACTAGTCCGAGATAATGCAACTGGTCTTGACCCTGGCCTTTGGTGCATTATATAATAATCTAATCCATTTCTGGAACTCGGGGCCGATGCCATACCACATTAGTACCATGCCCAGATACTCCCATCCCAGTGTATTAAATGCCTTTTCTATATTCAGTGAGGCTACCGATGCCGATTCCCCTGTTGTACGTGCCCAGTCTAGCAATTGGAAAAGTCCACGTAAATTGAGGCTAGTGTTTCTGCCGGGAACTAATCCATTTTGGTCTGAGTGCACCAATAATTGTATAACCTCAGTCAGTCTAATTGCCAGAACCTTGCCCAGTATCTTGTAATCTGTATTCAACAGAGATAGTGGGTGATAGGACCCCAGTTGTAATGGGTCCCTACCAGGTTTCGGAAGTACTACCAGCACTGCCTCTCGCACTGAGGGCGGTAATGCGCCCCGTTCGTAGGCATCCAAGTATACTCGGTGGAGGCATGGGACCATTTGCGTGCTATAGTTGGTGTAGAACTCTAGGGGCCAGCCGTCTACCCCCCGGAGTCTTGCCAACTGTTGGATGGCCTCCGTTATCTCGGCAGCTGAGTTTGGGGCTTCCAAGGTTTCATAATAATAGGGTGGAATTTGAGGGAGTGCTATTTGTTCTAAGAATGTCAGCAATTCTGTCCCCGTTTGAGTTGGGGGGGCTCTGTATAGGGATGCGTAATACTACCAGAAAGCTGAGTTTATCTCGGCTTGTGTATTGACCAGTTGGCCCAAGCTAGAAAAGGGGACCCCTATTTTATATATAACAAATGTGTTTCAAGATAGATGTGTGTCAGAAAATAGAGTCTCTATTTTCTGACACACATCTATCTTGAAACACATTTGTTTCTTGTCGTGGTTTAGAGGTACTTTTCTTCTTACAATTTCTGATTTAGGTCTATTCTATTATGATTTATTTTTCCTTTGAGGGATAGACACCATTTGTTCCATAGATAAAACGACTTAGTACATAGCCTGGTTTACATTAACCACATGACTTGGCTTTCCACTATAGATTTTCATATTCTAAGTTGTTCCCAAGGTCCAATCCAGTACTATATGTAATGTTGTTTAAAAATTCATGTTTAGGGCTCTGAACATGTTGCATTTTATTTTTTTCAGGTATCCCCTGGGTGTGTTTGCAATGTGTTGCTATCTGGCATAGGTCCTGATGAAGGTGGTGTCTATGTTCTTTGATCCACCGAAACGCGCGTCGACCATTGACCACTGACCATTGATCACTGTTGTATAGATCTGACAGTTTACAGCTTAGATCTCTTGGTCATAGAGACTCTAAATATCTTTCAGTCTCCAGATAGTTGTGATTTTTGGATGGGGTATGTATGTGGTTGTAAGTGTATGAATGCAATTTAGTATGCATGACATTGGTACATTTTTTTCAATTATTTGTTTTTCATTCAGGGGTATTGTCAAATATTTGTGTATGAAATTTGGTGTTGATACTTTATTGTTTACATGTTTATTAAATTTTTAGATCATCGTTATAACATAAGTTTTAAACAAAAACTGTATAAAATATATTAACACAAAAATAAGTATAAGAAAGTTTTTGATAAGTGAAAATAACAAAATGCAAATAAAAGATGTATAAATAGGTTTCTTATGGTTTTGCCTTTCATGGTATGCAATCATTGTATGAGCTCTTCATATTCATGATTTATGCATGTGTAAGAGTAAGTATATAGGTCACGAGGGAGCATTCTTCACATTGTATTGACCAGTTGGCCCTCCAAGTTATGTATGTTGTGATTGGTATATGAGTTAGGTCCGTCTTTAATAGCCTGGCCAGTGTCCTGCCGGCCTTGTCACCTTCCGCGTGTCTCTTGGCTAAATATCTTTTATAGTCTAAAGCACATAATCTGTCTAGTGTCTCTTTGTGGGATTATCACGTTTGAGTTAATTTGGGTGCTGCCTGCGGGTTAGTGAGTAGATGGCATTCACATCACCGTATCTCCTCCTCCAGACCCTCCAGCTCCTTGGTAAGTGTCATACGTGCTCAATATACCGCTTTTATCATACATCCCCGCATGACCACTTTAAAGGCGTTCCACTCAACACCAACGTTGTAGGCGTTGTCTAAGAAGTATGATGTGATAGATTGTGTTAGCGAGTCACGTAGTGGGGCGTCTTTGAGGGAAGACGCCAGGTCGGGATACTGGATCTAATCGGTCCACATGACAGTCGTAATTGCAAAGGGTTATGGTCCGAAAGTGTGCGGGGAAGGTATTCAGCATGTGATATTGCTGTGAGGGCCGCTGTGGAGCAGTATATGAGATCTATTCTGGTATGCAGGTTATGAAGCCCAGAATAATGGGAGTACTCGATGTGAGTGGGATGTAGTTCGCGCCACATGTCGTGTAGGTGTATCCTGGCGGACCATGACTGTAAGTGTTGTGAAAGGGCTATAGATTGAGTGCCCTGCACTGGTGGACGTGAGCAGTCTAGTACTATGTCCGGTGTGCAATTAAAGTCCCATCCCCAGTACAATGCCGGCGTCAGTGATTGCAGAAAATGGGCTTGACCGGAGTTTGGGGAGTACAGTGAGATCAGTGTTTTTAGGGCGTACAGTGAGATCAGTGTTATTGGACAACCATTCAATATCACTTCTAAAATCGCATAGCGCCCGTCTCGCTGATCAGCGGCTGTGGGCAGCTTCTACCGGACTGCAGGTATTTCAATGCAGGTCACACGTATATTATCGGGGCCATTCGCTGTTCGTTAGGCTCAAACAGGCAGGATTTTGTGGCGGGCCGAGACGGAGCAGATTAATGTACGTCTGCTCCGGTCGCCATCTTGGCCACGCCCTCCGCATATGTTTCATCCTTTATGAATGAATTTGGCTTGAAGCATGTTTTACAAGGTTCTGCTAATGGTGGCAGACAACCTTCTTCTCAAGAAGATTTATCTTTTAAACGACCTGCTGACTGGCTTCCTTAAGACATGTCATCTTTGGAACTTTTCTAAGTTTAATGTCTAACTGAGTTTGAACAGCTGAAAGAGCACTCACTAAAGCTCTTAGCACAGCTTTCGACACTGTTGCACATGAGGTACTTCTGGATAGACTCAACGAGATTGGTGTTCGGGATAAGGCTCTTGCTTGGCTTCCTTCCCTTTTATAGGATCATACTTTTCAGGTGATATCTCCACCGTTCTTGTCCACAAAGTGTCAGCTAGAGTTTATAGTACCCCAAGGCTCTGTTCTAAGTCCCACTTTATTTAATATTTATGTTAGACCTCTAGCAGAAATTGTGAAATCTTTTGGGGTGTCCAATAGCAGCCCTCGCTGACGACACTCTGCATATTCAATCAATCAATCAATCATGTCACTTATAAAGCGCACTACATACCCGCGAGGGTCTCAAGGCGCTGGGGGAAGAGGGGGGTGGTGCTGCTACTGATCGAAGAGCCAGGTCTTGAGGAGTCTTCTGAAGGCCAGTAGGTCTTGGGTCTGTCGGAGGTTGGTGGGGAGGGTGTTCCAGGTCTTGGCGGCGAGGTGGTAGAAGGATCTGCCGCCGGCGGTCGTTTTCCGGATGCGGGGGACTGTGGCGAGGGCGAGGCTGGTCGAGCGGAGCTGGCGGGTGGGGGTGTAGAAGCTGAGTCGTCTGTTGAGGTAGGCTGCTCCGGAGTTGTGGAGTGCTTTGTGTGCGTGGGTGAGGAGCTTGAAGGTTATCCTCTTGTTGACAGGGAGCCAGTGCAGGTCTCTCAGGTGGGGTGTGATGTGGCTGCGTCGGGGGATGTCGAGGATAAGACGTGCAGAGGCGTTCTGGATGCGTTGCAGCCGTCTCAGGATCTTAGCCGTCGTTCCTGCGTAGAGGGCGTTTCCGTAGTCCAGCCTGCTGGTGACGAGGGCCTGGGTGACTGTTTTTCTTGTTTCGGTGGGGATCCACTTGAAGATCCTGCGGAGCATTCGGAGGATGTTGAAGCAGGATGAGGAAACGGCGTTGACCTGCTTAGTCATGGAGAGGGTGGGGTCGAGGATGACCCCTAGGTTGCGTACGTGGTCGGTGGGTGGCGGGGCTGTTCCCAGTGATGTTGGCCACCAGGAGTCGTCCCAGGCTGAAGGGTTGGAACCAAGGATGAGGACCTCCGTCTTGTCCGAGTTCAGCTTCAGGCGGCTGGTCCTCATCCATTCGGCGACGGCCTTCATTCCTTCGTGGAGGTGGGCTTTGGCGGTGTGAGGGTCTTTGGTGAGGGAGAGGATCAGCTGGGTGTCGTCGGTGTAGGAGATGATGTTGAGGTTGTGCTGTCGGGCGACGTGGGCGAGGGGTGCCATGCAGATGTTGAACAGCGTTGGGCTGAGGGAGGAGCCTTGGGGTACGCCGCAGATGATCTTGGTGGCCTTGGATCGGAAGGGGGCGAGGCGGACGCTTTGTGTTCTGCCGGAAAGGAAGGATGTGGTCCAGTCCAGGGCCTTCTCTTGGATCCCGGCGTCATGAAGGCGTGTTCGTAGTGTGTGGTGGCAGACCGTGTCGAAGGCGGCTGATAGGTCCAGGAGGATGAGGGCTGCTGTTTCTCCGTTGTCTAGCAGGGTCCTGATGTCATCGGTGGCGGCGATGAGGGCGGTTTCGGTGCTGTGGTTGTTGCGGAAGCCGGACTGGGAAGGGTCCAGGATGTTGTTCTCCTCGAGGTAGCGGGTCAGTTGTTTGTTGACGATTTTCTCGGTGACCTTTGCGGGGAACGGGAGCAGAGAGATGGGTCGGAAGTTCTTGAGGTCCTTGGGGTCTGCCTTGGGTTTCTTGAGTAAGGCGGTGATCTCGGCGTGCTTCCAGCTTTCCGGGAAGGTTGCTGTCTCGAAGGAGATGTTGATTATTTTCCGGAGATGGGGCGCGATGGCTGTACTGGCTTTGTTGAAGATGTGGTGAGGGCACGGGTCTAGCGGTGAACCTGAGTGGATGGTGTTCATGATCTCGCTGGTGTCCTCGTCGTTGATGTTGGTCCAGGAGAGCAGGCGGTTGGTGGTTGTGGGGGCAGTGGTCTCGGTTGTTGCCGGGGCGGTCGTGGTGTTGAAGCTGTCGTGGATGTCGGCGATTTTGCGGTGGAAGAAGGTGGCCAGTGAGTCGCACAGGTCTCGCGACGGCTGGATGTCGTTGGTGTTGGAGCTGGGGTTGGAGAGTTCTTTCACGATGTTGAAGAGCTCTTTGCTGTTGTGTGCGTTGTTGTCTAGGCGGTCTTTGAGTGAGGCCCTTTTGGCGGATCTGATGAGGTGATGGTGACTGCGGGTGGCGCTCTTGTGGGCGGCGTAGCTGTCCGCTGTCCGTTCGTGGAGCCAGATCTTCTCCAGTTTTCGGCATGTTCGTTTGGAGGCCTGGAGGTCTTCGGTGAACCAGGTGGCTTTCTTGCTGGTGTGGCTGTTGGGCGGATTCTTGAGCGGGGCGAGGGTGTTGGCGCAGTCGTCGATCCACTGTCTGAGGTTGCGGGCGGCGGTGTCGGGGTCGGAGGGTTCGGCGGGTGGGCTCAGGGCGAGGGTTGTGGTTAGCTGGTCTTCCGTGACTCTGCTCCAGCAGCGGCGAGGCATTTGTTCGGTGCGGTGGTGCGTGGTGGGCTTCCTGTAGGTGAAGTGGATGCAGTGGTGGTCAGTCCAGTGGGGTTCGGAGGTGTGGTTGAAGGAGACGTGTGGGCTTGCGGAAAAGATGGAGTCTAGCGTGTGGCCGGCGGCGTGGGTGGGTGTAGTCACAAGCTGTCTGAGTCCGAGGATGGCGAGGTTGTCGATCAGGGTGGTGGAGTTGGTGTCCTTGTTGTTCTCGAGGTGGAAGTTCAGGTCCCCGAGGAGGATGTAGTCCGTGGAGGCGATGGCGTGTGTGCTGACGAAGTCAGCGATGGAATCGCTGAACTGTGGTCGGGGTCCGGGGGTCTGTAGATGAGGGTTCCTCTGAGGGTGGTGTTGGGATCGGTGTGGATCTGGAAGTGCATGTGTTCGGCGGTGCTGAGGGTGTCGTCGGTGTTGGTTGAGACTCTGAGGGTGTTCCTGTGGACGATGGCGATGCCTCCTCCGACTCCGTTGGTGCGGTCCCTGCGGGTGATCTTGTATCCGTCCGGGATGGCAATGGCGATGTCGGGGGCTGAAGCGGGATTCAGCCAGGTCTCCGTCAGGAATGCGACGTCTGGGGAGGTTGAGTCGAGAAGGACCCAGAGTTCGATGGCGTGTTTGCGGGCGGAGCGGGTGTTGAGGAGGATGCATCTGAGGTAGTTGGGTTCTTTCCTGGGCGGTGGTTTGGCGGGGCGGGTGCTGGCGAAGCTGCAGTTCCGGCAGGTGAAGGGCCCATGGGTGCGCTTCGGGGTGGCCTGGTAGCAGGCGTGATCTTTTCCGGGGTTGAGTGCGTGGAGGGTGCTGGCGTCGTATCGGCGTCTGTTGATGTGGCGGGCGCGGGAGATGCCCGGACCAGGGGGTCTGGCGCTGGGCGCGGTCACGGCGCGGACGGGCGCAGACGGGCTTGCCTTAGGCGCGCCTTTGGCGCGCCAGCGGCGCGGCCGTGCAGCGGCCGCCATAAATGGGGAGGTGGGAGGGAGGAGCAGGGAATGGGGCAGCGAATGGGCTGTGTGGGGGCGGGGCCGCAGGGGCGCAGCGGCGGGAAACAGGCACAGAAGGGAAAACCAGCACAATCAGGGCATCAAGGGGGCACAGAAAGGAAAAAAAAATGAGCACAATCAGGGGCAGCAAGGGGGCACAGAAAGGAAAACGAGCACAATCAGGGGCAGCAAGGGGGCACAGAAAGGAAAAAAACGAGCACAATCAGGGGCAGCAAGGGGGCACAGAAAGGAAAAAAACGAGCACAATCAGGGGCAGCAAGGGGGTACAGAAAGGAAAAACGAGCACAATCAGGGGCAGCAAGGGGGCACAGAAAGGAAAAAACGAGCACAATCAGGGGCAGCAAGGGGGCACAGAAAGGAAAAAAAAAACGAGCACAATCAGGGGCAGCAAGGGGGTACAGAAAGGAAAAACGAGCACAATCAGGGGCAGCAAGGGGGCACAGAAAGGAAAAAACGAGCACAATCAGGGGCAGCAGCAGGGCACACAGACGGAGCTGTGTGGTGGGGGAGCGACCTACCAGTCAAGGTCAGGGGTCGCTCTCTTCACCACGCAGCGGCCGCCATAAATGGGGAGGTGGGAGGGAGGAGCAGGGAATGGGGCAGCGAATGGGCAGTGAGGGGGCGGGGCCGCAGGGCGCAGCGGCGGGAAACAGGCACAGAAGGGAAAACGAGCACAATCAGGGCATCAAGGGGGCACAGAAAGGAAAAAAAAATGAGCACAATCAGGGGCAGCAAGGGGGCACAGAAAGGAAAAACGAGCACAATCAGGGGCAGCAAGGGGGCACAGAAAGGAAAAAAACGAGCACAATCAGGGGCAGCAAGGGGGCACAGAAAGGAAAAACGAGCACAATCAGGGGCAGCACGGGGGCACAGAAAGGGAAAAAAACGAGCACAATCAGGGGCAGCAAGGGGGCACAGAAAGGAAAAAAAACGAGCACAATCAGGGGCAGCAAGGGGGTACAGAAAGGAAAAACGAGCACAATCAGGGGCAGCAAGGGGGCACAGAAAGGAAAAAAAACGAGCACAATCAGGGGCAGCAAGGGGGCACAGAAAGGAAAAAAAAACGAGCACAGCAAGGGGGTACAGAAAGGAAAAACGAGCACAATCAGGGGCAGCAAGGGGGCACAGAAAGGAAAAAAACGAGCACAATCAGGGGCAGCAAGGGGGCACAGAAAGGAAAAAAAAACGAGCACAATCAGGGGCAGCAAGGGGGTACAGAAAGGAAAAACGAGCACAATCAGGGGCAGCAAGGGGGCACAGAAAGGAAAAAAACGAGCACAATCAGGGGCAGCAAGGGGGCACAGAAAGGAAAAAAAACGAGCACAATCAGGGGCAGCAAGGGGGTACAGAAAGGAAAAACAGAGCACAATCAGGGGCAGCAAGGGGGCACAGAAAGGAAAAAACGAGCACAATCAGGGGCAGCAAGGGGGCACAGAAAGGAAAAAAACGAGCACAATCAGGGGCAGCAAGGGGGTACAGAAAGGAAAAACGAGCACAATCAGGGGCAGCAAGGGGGCACAGAAAGGAAAAAACGAGCACAATCAGGGGCAGCAGCAGGGCACACAGACGGAGCTGTGTGGTGGGGGAGCGACCTACCAGTCAAGGTCAGGGGTCGCTGTCAGCTGCGGAAGAGAAAAGCCCTGTAAATTTAATGAGCTGCACGGCGGCTGTGGCAAAGGGGATGCACACAAATTGTCGGACGCTCATGCTAATAAAACAGACATCCTTTTGGTGGGTAATCATACTGTAGATTGGGGTGCTCATTTGGTGGCCTCATTTGCTGGGACAGCCCCCGAGCCAAAATCGGTGGGCAAAAGCTTAGGATGAGCTTTCCTTGAGCGCTTGAATGTGAAAAATTATCATACAGGCCCTGATTATTTCTCGCCTGCACTATTGTAATATCTTGTACTTGGGCTCTACAGTATATTCAAACAGGAGGCTGCAGACAATTCAAAATGTGGCAGCCCATCTTCTGTGCCACTTTCTAAGAATGTGTTCAGTATCCCAGCAACTTCACGCCTTACACTGGCTTCCAGTAGATAAACGCATCCAATTTAAGGCATTCTGTATAGCCCACCGCATTTACTTATAAGGAAGGGGCTCCAAGTCTGCGTTAGTTTCTGCATCCTTATCGTCCAACCAGAGCTTTAAGATCCGCAGACCTTAATCTGGCTCTCGTTCCGCGCTTAAAGCTAACCAGACAGGGAGGCAGATCTTTTCGAGTCTTGGCACCCAGACTATGGAATAGTCTACCCCATCACTTGAGGATTTTATCTAATCATTTGAGTTTCAGAAAGCAGCTGAAGACCTGGTTGTTCTTGGTGGAAGAAGTTCTGTCTCTGCTATGTACACAACAGGCGCGGTATAAATCCATATAACATAACATTTTAGTCCAGTTCTGTGTTTTGTTTTATAGAGGTCAAATTTCAGATATTCATGACAAATAATCAAGTATTTCCTTTCAGTTTGTAGTAGTCCTGTCTGTGTTGACTCAGGACAGTAATATTCTTCAAAGTTGTCCCTTACAACTTCCAGTGCTTAAGAATTCTGGTACCACAGTCTTCCATCGTATTTATGGAGGCTAATCATCCGCCTATCAATGCAGCGTTCTCTACTTATCACATCTTTATTTATTCTATGGGACATGATCCAGATAGACAGCTGCTAATCCACTGCTGTGATATATCTGAAGAAGCATAGGGTTCACTATCTCTGCCAACTTTTGTATTTACTTATTGTAGAATTACATGCTGATGTTAAGTTGCCTCAAAGTGCATTATTGGAATTGCAATGGATTCAAGGAGTTTGAAAGACATGATGGCTCACAGTCAGGTGATTGCCCTGTCAAACATTTGGAAATGCCATGGTGATCTGATAAGACCCCGAAGCCTTTGTAGTGAGGAGCCCACTGGAGATCTTTTGGTGCCTTTTGGATAGTGGTTTTCGCGTATGATTGATAGAATGGGATAGGGTGAGAAAGTCTCAGAGCCAAAGGGAAAATGAGTCAGGAAAAAAGTAGAATCTTAAATTGCTGGTAGGGCAAGTGAATCTTTGGAGCTAGGACATTTCCTTTTTTTGGGAGGCTATTTTAGAAGGTATTGAATTGTAAATGTCAACTGAGCAGAAAAAGGCTATCATGAGGGGAGATTGTTTGAGAGAAAATGGATTTTCAAAACTGATTTATATGGGTAACTGTTGTATGGTGCCGAGGTTGTGTTCTGCCTGCATTGTGTGTGTGAGGGGGTGCCATTAAATCTGGCCCCAGAAACGTGCACTGCAGTTGTTAGACTGAATCATACTGGCCCTTATTAGCCTATTAATAGGCTATCTAGAATAAAATAAGTGAAATAATTCCTTAGTGTTGGGTATTTAGTGATGCACTGAAAACATATCCTAGATATGCTCGAAAACGAATATACATTCCAGATGTTTGCACAAAATCATGGCAGACTGATTACAGTCTTACATAGCATGATAGACCGGAATTTCCAATAAACAAGCGTGCTCCGAACCAAAACATCTGATAGAGAATTCTAGCAGCAGATTCCTTACCATAGAACTATCCCCAGGCATCTGACTAGATCTGAAATTTCTTAGCAGTGCTCTGGTCGGTTGTGTTGTTCTGTGTCTGCGTCGTTGGCATCATCCTTGCCGGAAGTGACGTACGCGGTACCCATATAAGCGCCACCTCGGAGCACTGACGTAAGTTCTTTCCTTTCTGTGCCAGATAGTGCAGATCCGTGAAGAGCTACCCCTCAGTCACTTTTTGACTGGGTTTTTTCAACATTTTGTCGAATACTTTTTGAGAAGATTTTTTTTCACTCATGTGACAGGATGTCCCCCAAGAAACCGACTGGTTTCAAACCATGTGGTGCCTGTCACAGATAGTTATCTCTGACAGACACCCACTTGGTCTGCCTTTGGTGCCTTGAGGAAGACCATGACTCAAAGGCCTGCGAGAATTTGAGCACCATGCATCCGAAAGCGCTGAGGGAGTGCTCCCTTAAGCTCCTTGCCGCCTGACATCGAACGGCCCGCGACGATCAAGATCCCAATGCCGCTAGCTCCATCGTCCTCGACTCAAACACGCTGCAGGACCAGCATGGCATGGCTCCGGTTCCTGCACCGTCCTAAGACATGCCTTCCGAGTCAGAGCCAGAGCCTTTTTTCTTTGACAGGGCTAGTACAGGGGATGCTTGGGAGGGGTATGGCGACCCTGATGAATACCGCCACCAATTGGATGATACCGAGGACACCTGGTATGAGGATCTGATGGATACCAGTGGGTTAGACACCTCACCTGACACTGGCATGGTCTCCCCTCCTACTGTGGCAACTGAGGAGGGGGCCTCTTTCACAAAAGTAGTGCATGGGGTGACTGAGGTCTTGGACCTTCCGCTGCCCTCAGTGGTAGTCAAGACTAACGTCTTGACGGAGGTGCTTTAGACGGGGACTGCTCCCTCTGAACCCATGCTGCCCTCCTCCTTGGGCATGGTCCAAACCCAGCAAAGAGGCACCTGTGCACAGAGCCACCAGGCCGCTTCATGGGACCGCAGTTTCCTCACCCAACACCCCATTCCAGGGAGTTTGGTGGTCCAGGCTTCCACTTTCAGAATTAACCCTGGCACATTCCCTCCCACTACACTGGATAGGGCATCCAAGAGGACGGATGCCATTGGAAAGAGAATGTTCTCTTCCACCAGCCTAGCATTGAGATCGGTAAACACCGCTTGCCTCTTGGGCCATTACTCCCACACAAACTGGGACTCGGTTGCACAAGTGCTGCCCATGGTCTCGGAGAAGGTCCTAGCCATACTGTCTCAGGCTATTGCTGATCGGAACGATGCAGCAAATTTCGCCATTCGTTGTGGTCTGGATACACTGACTCGCTGGGCAAAGCAATTTCTACATCGGTGGCCCTTCGGCGCCATGCCTGGCTGAAGACTTCTGGCTTTTCTGGGGATGTCGAACATCACTTATGGACATGCCCTTTGATGGCTCCCGTCTCTTCGGAGAGAAGGCAGACTCAGCGATAGGGCGCTTTAATGACTCCAAGGCTAAGGCCAGGTCCTTGGGCCTCTCCATGGCCCCTTGCCACTCCCAGTCTTTTGTGGCCACGGAAGGGGTTTCCAACCATGTCAATACCCTCCCGCCACCATGGCCAGCAAGCTTCCACATCTTTTCGTGGCTGAGGACGCGGTTCCCACAAACCACTTCTGACAGGCAGCCACAGGTCCGGCAAGTCTACCACTCCCCCAACAGCCGCAGCCTCCAAGCCCCTTCAATTTGCTGTCCTACCATCACCGGCATCGAGTGGGGGGACAGAATACTTCATCATCTGCGCCACTGGAGGTCAGTAACATTATACCAACTGTACTACAGATTGTACAAAGGGGCCACTCCATTCCTTTGTGGCTGCCCCTCCACTGATGCCACCCATTTATGACTGGTTAACAGAGGACCATCTTGCTTTAGTCCACCATGAAGTATTGCCTCTCTTGGCCAAGGGAGCTATAGAGAGGGTGCAGTAGTAGGTCGTGTTTGCTATTCCCTCTACTTTCTGGTTCCCAAAAAGGACTAAGGCCTTCATCCTATTCTAGACTTGCGCCTACTAAATCTCTTCCTCAAACTGGTGAAATTCAAAATGCTCACACTTGCTCAAGTTCTGTCTGGATCTGGGAGACTGGATGGTGGTGTTGGACTTGCAGGACACAAATTTTCACATCCCCATCCTACCCGCCAGCAGATGATACCTGCAGTTCACAGTGGTCCACGAGCAATTTCAGTTTGCCCCATTGGCCTTATCAGCACCCCTCCAGTGTTCACCAAGGTGATGGCAGTGGTTGCAGCATACCTGCGGAGATCTGGGGTTCCAGTCTTCCCATACCTCGATAATTGGCTGCTGAAGGCGGGCTTGCTCCAGACCGTCTCCCACCTCCAGACTATGGTGAACCTCCTGCACTCACTGTTGTTCACTATCAACATGTCAAAGTCACACCTGACTCCCTCTCAGATGCTCCATTTCATCAGAAATGTTCTGGACATGGTGCAGTTAAATGGCTTATCCTCCTGAACGGTGAGTCCAGGATATTCAGTCTATGATACCGATGTTTCAGCCTCTATCATGGGTTTCAGTGAAACAGACTCCGAGGCTGCTGGGCCTGATAGCCTCCTGCATTCTGCTGGTAACACATGGCTGTTTGCATATGCGGGCTCTGCAGTGGGACTTGAAGTTCAAATGGGCACAACATTAGGGCAATCTCTCCAACATGGTCCAGATCTCAGAAGAAACTGAAAAAGACCTCCAGTGGTGGCTAATGAACCGTGATTGGGTCAGTGGGAGACCCCTTTCCCAGCCAGAATTGACTGTAGTGACAGATGCGTCACTCTGGGGCTGGGGCGGCCATCTGGGGGAGATGAGAGGACTCCACATAAACTTGTTGGAGATTCGGGCAATTTGTTTGTTATTGAAGGCCTTCCCACCCTCCATCAAGGAAAGACTAGTGCAGATGTTCACGGACAATACCACCGCCATGTGATACTGCAACAAGCAGGGTAGGGTGGGGTCTTGGACCCTTTGTCAAGAGACCCTGGAGCATATTTACAAGTGATCACACTAGGGGGCTAGAGGAGATTTAGGGACTTGCGTGGGCAAACTCCCCACTAATTACTCATATCACAAACAAGGCCACGGGTCCGGAGTCAAAAGGAGGTCATACAATTGACTGGGTGTACTCTACCACACAAAAGAGGGGTTTTCCCTGTTCAGGACGGTTCCCCTCACACACTAGACCAACATGTTTCGGCCAAGGGATCCTCCTGTTCCCCGGTCGTGCGCTGCCTGGTCCCTGGACTCCACACCTGTGGTTTGGGCGCACGTACCATATGGCTAGTATGCCGGGACAGATGCAGTGAACTTTACAACCAACAGTGGTTGTGCGTTGAACATACTGAACAGCCAATCCTCTGGTTCAGAATTACACCATTATTTTACGCACGTGCTTTGTCATGTTTTTTTCACGTTCATTGCACTTATTTATTGCAGTAGCTGAACTATTGACCCTGAAGAAGGCCGTGACACTACTCTAGGTCCCTTGGCCGAAAGATGTTGGTCTAGTATTTACACAGATGCCTCTAATGACGGCATCTGCATTACCAGCTATTCACTGTTTTTAATCCTGACACCGGGTAGCTGAATAAAGTTGTAGCATAGCTAACCCCGTAGCCAGTTTTAACTATTACAGCACTGCACCTTTTTTGAACACCCCAGGCTCACATAGGGTTTTAGTACATCTGCCCTTACTCAATAAAAACATCCCTGAGCTCCTCCCTCGTAGCGAGGGGGTTGTAGCCCGCGTGGAGACTAGGTCTCTCACGCGAGGAGGCACCCCTATGATGAAGCATGACACCTCTGGTGTGTGAGGGGAACCGTCCTGAAAAGGGAAAACCCCTCTTTTGTGTGGTAGAGTATACCCAGTCAATTGTATGACCTCCTTTTGACTCCGGACCCGTGGCCTTGTTTGTGATATGCATATTTACAAGTCCCTATCGCCACAGGAACGTCACTTTTTCTGACGTTCCTGTGGCCAAGGGGCTTTGCCTTATTTACAAGGCGGCGTTAAGCCACTTAACGTGGCATAACTCCGCCTTGTAAATAAGGTACCCTTTAACCCTATACTTAGTGTGAAAGGGGTGGGCAATGGGTGTTGCGGTGGGCGTTCTGCCGCAACACCCATTGAATTTTGACGCTGCCCCCTATTTACAAGGTAAATAGGGGTAGATAGGAGGCAGCACCAAAATTAAGACCAGGGAAAACCTGGTCTTAACATGGCAAAACAAGGAGAAATGCTTTATTTCTCCTCGTTTTTGCTGTTTCTATGTGTGCTGCATTGTGCAGCACACACAGAAACAGCAAATTGCCATGAATGATTGTTTATGTGCAGGAAGGTGTCCCTTCCTGAACATAAACAATCATTAAAGAATGACAATTTGCAACTTCTATGTGTGCTGCACAATGCAGCACACATAGAAGTTTCAAATCGCCATTCTAGATTGTATATGTACTGGAGGGGACACCTTCCTGCACATAAACAATCATTCCCTCAACGCAGGCACCCTTGCACTATAGTGCAAGGGTGTCTGCGTTGAGGCGAGGCAGCTAAATTTAGGGCCAGCGCAGGGAGAAACGCAGGAGTGCACCGTATTATTGTAAATATGGTGCATACCTGCCTCTCTAAAGTGATGGCGTGCGGTGTTAGCTATTTTGGAGCTAACCCACGCTCCGCCACTTCATTGTAAATATGCCCCTCTGTGTCTTTGGACATGGCTGGATCACCAGGGTATTTCCCTGGTGGTTCAACACCTAGCTGTTTCTCTGAATGCCAGGGCGGATGAACTAGTCATCGATGCCTAGGGGATCACTAATGCCGTCTCCATCCGGAGGTGGTGCAAGGTCTCTTCTAAGAGTGTGGAGAAGCCTTGGTTAGATCTTTTCATCACTGCTGAGAGCATGCAATGTCAGCAGTTCTGCAGGCTGGAGTTTCCAACGCGGCTTTCGCTTGGAGGCGCTTTTCATCTTGAGTAGAGCTCTGGCCTCCTGTAAGCTTTTCGGTTAATAGCACTCCTGCCCAGAGATCCCAAGAAGATCAGGAACAACTGGGCTCAACTTATTCTTGCGACTCCGGAGTGGGCGCGGAGAGTCTGGTATACCGAGCTGTTGAGCATGCACATTGGTCCTCCTGTCAAGCTGACTCTTTGGGAGGATCTTCTGTCACGGCAACAGTGGAGGGTTCTGCACCTGACCCTGCACACTCTCCACCTTCATGTGTGGAGGTTGAGCAGCAACAGTTGACAGCCTTTGACCTTACCCCCAAAAGTCTGTGATATTATTCTGGCACTCAGGCATCCCTAGCCTGAAAAACTGGTTCTCCGGACACGTGCTTCTTCCTCACAAAGATATTCTTCCTTTCCAGATATGCCAGACAATCACCCTGCTACCTTTTTTGCCCTGCCTCATGCTTCTAAGGAAGAGGAGAGACTCCAGTGTCTGGATCCAAAAAGAGTGCTGTCATTCTACCTTGACTGCATAGAAGACTTTTGGGTGCATGGCCACCTCTTCGTAGAGTACGTCGGGCCAAGAAAGGGAGGCTGTTCAGAAACAAACCATCTCCAGATGGATTGTGCTCTGCATAAAGATCTGCTATGCATTGGCAAAAAAGCAACCACTTGAGGTCTTGCGCACTCATTCTACCAGAGTCAAAGCTGTGACCACTGCATTAGCTCACAGAGTTTCAGTCCTGGATATCTGTCAGGCTGCAACGTGGGCTTCATTGCACGTATGCACTAAGCACTACTGCCTGACAGTCGGGTCTGTCGGGATGGGCATTTTGCCCATTCGGTCCTGCAGGACTTCCTGGTCCAAAGTTGGGTTTGCAGACCCACCATCAGGGAGGATTTGCTTGGGCATCAATTCTAAGGTAAGGAATCTGTGGCTAGAAGTCTCTATCAGCTGAATAAGCTACTTACCTTCGGTAACGCCTTATCTGGTAGAGACTCTATCTAGTCGCAGATTCCTTATCAACACTGACATCTTCCTCTCTCTGCGACCTGATAAAAGCATTAGGACCTCCCCTTACAAATGGCCCTATAAACTAACACCAGTAGTCAGTCTTCATTGAATCTCCACGCTCCTGGCATGGAAAGTCGCAAAAATAAACTAACGCCAGTGCGCCGAGGTGGCACCTATATACGTACAGCATATGTCAGTTACGGCACGGACGAGGATGCCAACAGGGATCTGAACAACGCTACCTACCGGCATACAGGGGTACTGCTCAAAAATTTCCAGATCCAGTCTGATGCCTGGGGATAATTCTAAGGTAAGGAATCTGTGGCTACATAGAGTATTTACCAGATAAGGTGTTATCGAAGGTGAGTAACTTGTTCGTCAACAAAGACCATGATAAAATTGGTAAAAATCCTCAGTTGATGAGAGAAAATAATGTTGAACATATCTACTCATAATAGGACATAAACATCTGAAGGCCTTTCAACATCTGGCCTGAAAAGCATGGTCTCCCAGCAACCATAATCATCTTATTAGTATATGAGTACTCCGCTTACAGGAGTTGTGCTCCGCTTATATGAGCTTACCTCCACATTGACTTGATTTTTATGCTTAGGAGGCAATCTGGATTAATCAATTTCTACAGTTAGCTACTCAAGTCACAGTGCTATTGTCTTTGCTTAGGGTTTCTAGCGAGAAACAAATGTTCCACTCTGGACCCCAAAACTCTCTTCGATGATTTAAGAATATTAATCCAGAGGATACTATTGTCAAAGTAGCATATTCTTCAGTACAGTCACCTCTTTGGTTAGATTAGTTTAATTCATGATTAACTGTCAACCAATATACTCTTACTCAATGTAACATAATTGACATACCAGGTAATAAGTATTGGCAATGGCAGTAGATCTTGCCTTTGGGACCTAATAACTTTACCAATGGTTCGTAGCGATGCTGTACATCATCCCTGATGCTGTGCAGCGTGGCTAAAGAGGAATAAAAATATTTTGTAGGAGTGCACACCATGCATGTCAGCTGTGCCTTTTTTTGCTTTTATTTACTGATGTGAGGGAAGCAAACAGCATGGAGAGTAGGCAGCATGGACCCTTGGTTTGAAAAAAGGAAAAAGGAAAAAGGTGAAAGAGCAAACAGTGTGGACCACGGGGAGAGAGAGCACAGAGATGATAAAGCAGCATAGAGGGTAGAAGCACACAAGGGCACACGCATCATGGAGTGGGGAAGGTTCTAAAACACACAGTCGAGTGAGCAACATGGAGTGCAGCAGAGGGGAAGAGAGGTACACAAGAGAGACAGCTGAAAAACACATGCACTCTCTAGAAGTGCTTAACCAAAAAGAAAAAAGTAGTGCCTGAAAAGTGAGCAGTGGAAGGATAAAGGTAATGTGACCATGTTTCGGGGGAGGGACAAACACAAGAAGAGGATGTAAAGCCCACACAAGCTAACAAATAAGAAGCAAGCAAATGACAGTGACAATAAAGCCAACCAATGGTAAGCAATGTGCAGGCTCTAATACCACTGTAGGTTGACAATAGGTATTTTCACACACAACCAGCTTGCACTGTCTGGTAAGTAATACCTAAAAAGTAGCAGAAGGGTTTGCTTCATTCTAACCTTCAGCTTCAACTAGAATCTCCTTCATTCACTGAGTATAATAGCACCAGAAAGATGTACTATCTGCAGTGACTGGGTACTAAAACCTGCTTGTATATTCAAGTAATCACACGGCAAGCCTCTTGAGTGACACATCTCCTTAAAAATAGCTCTTTTAGCCCCTGCCAGATTCCACCACCCAATGAACCTAGTAATAGATAATGCTAGCAACTTCTAGACATATATCACTAATATCCATCAACCTCTCACTCCGAGAGTTTGTATGACTCCTTTGCCCTCTGATGACTGTGGTTGCCCTTATTCACAATCTTAGTTATACTTTCACTATAGCAGACATCTATTTATGGAATATGGAACCCAGTAGCTCTAGACTATATTGTTCACCTGATTCCTTCTGGATTCCAAAGGTTAGTAGCCCAGAGTAAATGTTATTGCTCCTATTTTAATATCTGTGTGAAAACCATATACAGTTTTAGAAAGCTGTCAGATTGCAGCAGAACCTTTAGTAGGTATAATAAATTCATCTGTGCAATCTGCTTTAGTTTCTCCTACATTTAGGACAGTTTCTGTTTCCCGCCAAAACTACATTTAAAAGAGGAAGCCAAGCAAGAGCACTTAATTTCCCATCACCCATCACCCATCAGCACAGGAAATTACACCACTGGATCTCCCATCATCCACTTGCACAAGAAGTGTCATCACTGAATTTCCCATCATCCATATGGACAGGAAGTGACATTAGTAGTTTCCCTTCAAAACCGCCTTTAAAAGAAGAAGCCAAGCAAGAGGTCTTTATTCCCCATCAGCACAGAAACTGAAATCACTGCACCCTTTGCTCCTCCTTCCTTCTAGGTGCTACTTAATGGCCGCTGCAACACGGACACGCAGTGGAAGCACTGCAGTTGCGCCAAAAGCGTGACAAAGACAAGCCCATCTGTGCCCTTCTGCTCCTGGACCATTCCCAGCACCAGGAACCCTGGTCCAATCACCACCCACTAATACTCTGCAGCACTCAAGCCGCTAGACCCTGGATGCCGTTCCCTTAATTGCTACAGCGCCTTACACCACGGTAGGAACTTTCACCTGCACCCATTGCCGGTTCTCGTGCAGCCACACCCCACAGGCAACTACTAACAAAATCTTCAACACCCCGTCCCAGCACACACACCACACCAACACCAAGAATGCTATCATCACACCCATCCTACACCACAAGCCACAGAAAACTCGCAAGTCAACACCTACTTGCATGCATGCTTTTCAACACTCGATCACTCAGCAAATACGCAACCGAAATATGGGACCTGCTGAGCATCGACGCATCTGACATCCTTTTCATCATCAAGACCTGGCTCAACCCCTCATTAACTCCCGACATCGCTACTGCAATGCCAGCGGGCTACAAGATCGCTAGACAGGACAGCCTTCTCGAGTCAGGAGGAAGACTCGCTATCATCTACAATGAATTCATCAAATGCACTACACCCACAGAGAAAGTCACCCCATTCATGGAACACCTGCACTTCAAGCAGCATACCTCCAAAAACTTCACCCTGAATGGAACCCTCGCCTACTGACCACCCAGACCACGAACCACCTTTACCAACCTCATCACCAACTTCAATGCCCTCCTCACCATTGACTCTAGAGCCTACATTCTCCCTGGCGACCTCAACTTTCACCTGGATGACATAAACAACCCCAGCTCCACAGCACTCCTCAAAAGCTTGAGCAACATAGGACTCACCCAGCTCATCTCAGAACCAACACGCACCGCAGGACACACACTGAACTCCTTCACCACAAGCAACAGCATCAAATATAACTCCACCGCGACACTCACTTGGACTGACCACTCCATCATCCACTTCCAAATCTACACACCTCAAGTCAACACCCCTACTAGGTCCAGCATTCCAAACTGAAGCTGGGGCAAAATTACAAAAGCAGACTGACTCAGGGCCCTCAGCATGAATCCACCTAGCCCCACAGACAGCCTCAACAAGAACATCAACAACTTCAACAACTGGATCAAGAGCTGAGTGGACTCCCTTGAATCCACCAAACCCCACAAGCATAGTAGATCAAACAAGCAGGTAGCTGGTACACAGCAGTCCTCCGAGACAGGAAACAAAACTGTAAACAGCTAGATAGGAAATGGAGAAGCAGCCAAGACACCACCGACAAGGCTGCTCTCCCGAAAATAAGAGACACCAAGAAAAAAATGCTAGTGACCGCATTGATGGGAGCTCCAACAGCTTCAATGAGATCTCCTCGATCATCAAGGATTTCATCTCACCTTTAGCCACTGTCAACAACATCACTGCCTCCCAACAACTCAGCAACAACCTATTCAACTTCTTCCACAGCAAAATCACAAACATCTACAGCAACTTCACACATCAACCCAACCCCAGAGAACTCATCGGTAACCTACCCACCACCAACCAAGACAGCCTCTTGACTAAATGGGCAGCCCTCTCCAGAAACGACAATGCAACAATCATGGAGACCATCCACTTAGGGGCCCAAATGGACCCATGCTCCCACCAATTCTGTAACCTGGGAACATCACTAATCAGCACTATCCTTACCCATGTCATCAACACCTCCATCACATCCCCCACTTTCCCAGATTGGAAACTTGCAGAAATCAATGACCTCCTCAAGAAGCCAGCAGCTGACACAAATCAACTGTGTAACTTCCGACCCATCTCCCTACTCTCCTATCAAGCCAAAGTGATAGAGAAAGCCATCAACAAGCAACTCCCAGCCCACCCTGAGCTTCATCACCTTCCAGACAACACTCATCAGGATTCAGAAAGAACTACAGCACCAAAACAGCACTTATCGCTGCCACCGGTGACATTAGAACCATCCTGGACTGAAGAGAAACAGCACCCCTGTTGGGTCGGGAAGTCTTCTGCATGTCTCTGGAGAAAGTGCTTACCCTGTCTTATGCTGATCTCTAGGCAAGCCATTTAAAAGTTACTGTATGTTTTTTAGATCCCTACCTCAGTGAACATGACAATCCTGCATGTCCACCGAGGGTCTCTCTGTTAACACCTAGAGCTTGGCTCTGAGGTCGAGGAGGCATGCCTAGTACACCTCTATTTCCTAGAGAGTGGCTACTGCCCTCTCTAACCAGGCTGTGGTAGACTGACAGTGGTGGCAGAAATAAATCTATAGTCAGGAGGGGTGAGTTACTAGCCACCTTCCTTATCAAGTCTGTGCAGTCTCCCTCTTGTCTGGGGTCCTGTTTCCTTTGTCTACCTGGCGTGTGTTTGAGAGCCAGTGGGTGCACTGGGGAAGGATGGTGAGTTGAGCTATTGTGTGTAATGCGAGCTGTTCTGCTGGACATCCCAGCTTCCCTGTGCCCCTCCCAATTCCTTGGAGAGGCCTGATGGGCTGGGGTAGACACTCAGCTCTTATCTGGGTTTAGCTGCACTAACTCTGCTAAGAGGACCCTCCCCCCTGGTCAGTGCCTCCTGGTCTGGAGTTAATTAAAATTCCTCTTTAGGGAATAGCACGGGCTGGTACATGGGAAGACAGTAGGTCATCCTTTGCATGCTTTAGTCACACAGTGAACACACCATGACTGGTCTGTGATTGGAAGTGCAACTAGGATTCAAAAGTAGCAGACCCTCTGATTGGATCAGCCTATCAGTCAGAGGTGATAAAAGTCTGGCCTTAGTGGTCAGTTGTTGTTCAAGACTAGTCTATGATTCTGAAAAGGCGGCTCACACCGCATCCAAGGCACCTGCGATCAGATCCCTGACGCCACTAGAGCAGTGTCGTCACTCAGGACGGGAGGGCACTTCTGTTACTTTGTGTGGGTGGTTATGGGGCTGATCAAGAACCTTTGACTTCACATTATCTGCTGAAACTATATCCTTCCAATGCAAAGATAGGTATCATAGCTCTAGGGAATGAGGGCAACCCTGTGCAACATGGTCTGTAAGATACAATGCTAATTGTGTGTCTTCATGTTAACTGTGTTTTTATAGTGCTTGGCGTGCAGGCGCTCTAATATTGTTTGGGGTCAGAATTCTGGCCCAGAGGCTTGTAGAGTCGTGGTTTTCACTGTTTCTTCTAGTTTTATGCATAGTATAATTCTCTTGTGTGTATTAAAGTACTTTTCTTTTATAAAAAGTAAAGCACTGACTGGACATTGATTTTATCAGCTGGTAGTATGGTGTGCACTGTATTCTGAATGTCTAACCCCACCTCACCTCCTTGAGTAAGCCTTGGACTGCTCTGTCTTGCTACCCTGAGAGAGTCAAGTGCTGGAGAGGAGTACTTGGTTATCCAGTTTTGGGTCCACTAATACTGAGGCCCCAGGACACCAGTGGAAAACACTCCAGTCGATGCGATTGGAGCCCAGTAACTCCTGAGTGCCCTGGTGCCCAAGAAGCCGGGTCTAACAGCACCCTGCTGGACCTGTTTGTGGCCTTCGACAATGTCTCCAACAAAACCCTCATCAGAAGACTCGACAAGACTGGCATACAGGATCCGAAGAACCCAAAAGGTCAGGCTGCCATCCTTCACAACAGAGATCAAGAAACTGATATGCAGAGTCCTACAGGGATCATCCCTCAGCCTCACCCTATTCAACATATACATGACACCTCTCAGCAACATTATCCGATCACAAGACATCACCGTCAACTCATACGCTGATGACACCCAACTCTTCCTCTCCCTGACGGACAAGCCAACCTCCACCAGAACCAACTTCATCAACTACATGACCATGGTTATTTCTTGGATGTGAACCAACTGCCTGAAGCTCAACTCCGGTGAGATGGAAATACTGGTCTTCTGCAACGAGACCTCTCCATGTGACTCCACCTGGCAGCAGTTGGAGCTAGGACCTACACCCACACCCACAGGCCACACAAGAAATCTAAAGATTTTCCTAGATGACAAGCTCAACATGACAGGTCAAGTCAACACAGTGAGCACCCCCTGCTTCCATATCCTATGCATGCTACGAAAGATCTTCAAATGATTGCCTCTTAACACCAGACGGACCATCATGCAAGCACTCATCACCAGCAGGCTGGGCTACGGCAACACTCTCCACGCAGGAATCTCCAAACAACTTCTACACAGACTCCAGATTACCGACAATGCCACGTCATAAACTCATACTCAACCTCCCACAACGCACTCATATCACACCGCAACTCAGAAAGCTTCACTGGCTCCCAATTCACAAGCTTAGCCAATTCTAACTTCTCTTGCACATATAAAAAGCCCTACACAACACATTACCAGAATACCTGAACAGCTGCATACACTTTTACCAACCCACCAGACAACTATGCTCTACCTCACTCACACTCGCACACACTCCCGACATTCACAAAAGGGAAACAGGAGGACACTCATTCTCCTACATCGCACCCAAGACATGAAACATCTTCCCTCAACACATCAGAGCCTCCTCCTCACTTCTTGAGTTCTGCAAAAGGCTGAAGACCTGGCTCTTCGTGAAAGCACTTTGGCGACCACAAAACCACATACCTTCCCAAGCGCTTGGATACGCTCTCGGGTGATTAGTGCGCTATACAAATCAACATTACATAGACCAAATATTGACAAAAAACACAGCTTGTTCCTTTTGTGTCCTGGTAACTAAAAGTACATATCAAATGAACCTTAGAGATTAAATTGCAAAAGGAATGAAACTGCAATTTATAGGTGTTTTTGGAGGATACAGATAATCTAAATCCCACGAAAGATGGCCTTAATCCTACAAGAAGAGTTAAACGGGGTTTGTGTTCATCCTTGATGATTTAAAATAGAACTGCATGACTGTTCCAACACATTCTATTATATATGTATGTGTGTATGTATAAATAATGGACATTACAGAGCCCAGACCTAGCTGGCAACAGGAGCTGATTAGGTAATCATTCGAGAACACAAAACGATTTTGAGGATAGCTCTCTTCACAGATTAGCTCAGGGTGCAGGAGGAGGAGCTTGCATACTCCTTATTAGTAGCAAAATAGGTGCTCCTTAAAGAAATACGTTTACAGCTCCTATCTTAAATGGTGGAGTCAGGAGGAGAGCATCTTCTCTACTAGGATACTGTTCCAGATCCTAGGTGGTACTTTGAGAAACTTGATGCCACCATCTTGGTGGAAAATGGCCGCGTGTGGCTAGTGGTTCTAAATTCTGGCTTAGTAAAGTTATGGTTTTATTTTGTGAAGAAATGATAGCTTGTTCCACGCAGTCTAAGTTTTCTTCTTGTTGTGTACTCTGAAGGAGTGGCTGTTGTCCATGATTAATTCAAGTAATTTCTCTTTTCAGTTTAATTAAGTATGAATCTATACAGTTTTATATTGAAAAGTCAGTCCTGAGTCTGGACTTGTCTGGTAATGTTGTTCATGAGGATGAACTTGGTCCTGAGGTAAATACTTGGCAGCCAGGATTGCATGAAACTCTTCAACGGCCTTTATCGCTGCCAGTGATGAGATCATGACCATCTGCTCTATGAAACTGGGATCCAGCTGAATGCCTTGACCGCGATTAAGTCCTTTACAAACCAGCAGCTCAATACTATGCCTATTCACAGTTAGATTCACAGCCAGGCCCTTCAGTAGTTTCACATTGTCCACTGCTTTTCATTACATGTTTTCTACGATGTCTATAAATACGCTGATGGGACAAACATCTGTAGTGGGTTCTTCTGGATGTCAATAACACACGGGAAGAAGATGAAGTAGATGAAACTTCCTCTTTATTGTAGACAACACAACAAGCACAGCCCGATACATCTGCAGCTCCCGAGCTCCCCAGCGTAACTGTCGGACCCCGAACCCTCCACATGGAATCCCTGCAGGGATTCCACTCCACATTCTGGTAACCATGGGAATGAGGATACAACACATCTTCCCTATTAAAACAAAACAAAGGAAACTTAAAAAGAACTACAAACCCCTTTCACAAGGAAAGAAAAACAAAACCCAACAAAAGAAGTGAAATGAGCATGACATGAGAAATAGGCAAAATGTGAACAGAAGAAGATAGAACAAATTAAACTCATTGCAAAACATAGGGGCATATTAGCAAGACCGGCGATAAAATTATCGCCGTTTTAGCGGCAGGAAACTGCCGCTAAAACGGCGATAATGGGCTTGCTAATATGCGTTATGGAATTCCAATAGAAGCCCAGGTTAGATGTCGTGCACATCTAACCTGGGCTTCTATTGGAATTCTATAACGCATATTAGCAAGCCCATTATCGCCGCTTTAGCTGCAGTTTCCTGCCGCTAAAACGGCGATAATTTTATCTCCAATCTTTTAAATATTGAGGAGTGCGTACACTTCTCCGACCAACCCTAGACAAAACTGTACCATCCATGACTCTCCCCTCCCTTTCCCACAGGGACTTGCCAAAATCAGCTTGCTCACTCTCATCCAGCGAGCGATTCTCGTTTGCGCGGTCATGGGAAAACATAGCATCCCCACCACCAGTGTTATGAGCACAGCCCTCACTCAACTGATTTTGAAAAGGAAAGTCAGGTACTCCCAGATCAAATGAATAATTTTCTTTAACAGGCCCCTCATGGTCAGCATCTACTGTTAACTCATTCCTTACCAACACCACATTCCTTTTACTCCACCACTTACCATTCTCCACTAAAACTGCATGTTTAGAGACTTTGACAATGCGTGTTTTAGGAAAGAACTTAGAATTGCTTTTCTTGACCCCAATTGGCCTCTTCACTTTGACAAGATCCCCAACTAGAAATTGAACATCTTTTACTTTTTTGTCAGTATCATAACCTAGCTTCATTTTTAATTGAGCCTTTTCTACTGTTTCACGCAATTGTTTAAGATCAGGGATCCTGTTGGCGCACTTGGTTTGCTCCAAAACCCAGTTAGGATTCAACTTGGAAGAGCCATACCGTCCTTTGAGAAGGACAAAGGGTGAAATACCAGTTACAGAATGTGGAGTATTGTGATAACTCCACAATATTTCTTGAACAGCTTCAGCAATCATCTCCCCCTCCACAGGAGCTAACTGAATCGTCTCTTTCAACATCCTGTTTACTCTCTCCACCATGCCATTACCTTGGGGACTGTATAGAGCCACAGTTAAGTGCTTGACCCACATGGTTTTCAGAAAAGATTGCATCAGGTGAGATTTAAACTGTACCCCATTGTCTGAAACTAGAACTTTGGGAACCCCCTCCCTGCGAAATAAATCTTTTAACAAATCAATTACAGCAGTTGTAGAAGGTTCAGACAGAAATGTACATTCAACCCATTTCGAATAATAGTCCACTAGAACTAATGCATACTTCATATCAGCATTGAGCTTGTACATAGGACCAATGAAATCTATTCCCAGTTTTTCCCATGGACCATTGGGAAAGGTAACTGGGTGAAGGGGAGTGTTACGTACCTTCACAATTTTATCTACCATGCAGCAATTTGCACAACGTCCCACAAACGTTTCCACCTCTACATCCATTCCTGGCCACCAATAGTATAACCGTAACCGTTTCTTTGTGCCAGTCATGCCAACATGACCTTGGTGAGCAAAATTGATCAGTCTTAATCTAAATTCCCCCGGAGGAACCAGCAAATTTCCTCTCAAAATAGTATTGTCTTCAATGGTAATATCATCTTTCACCTTATGAAAAGGACGCAAACCATCACATAAGTTCCTTTCATCAGGCCAACCTTTGATAATAAAGCTTTGGATCAACTCCTGTAATTCATCATTTTTGGAACACTCCACCCATTCAGATTTGCTTATCGCCCCCTCCAAAACAACCAAACCATCGACCAGACCAACCACACACTCTAAATCATCTTCATGAAGGTTGGCTTGTAACTCCTCCAATGGGCATCTTGACAGAAAATCGGCACGAGCATTTTTCCCTCCAGGAATATGCTTAATTGTAAAATTAAATTCAAACATCCTGAAGAGCAACCTTACTAGTCTAGGACTGACCTTGTCATGATCATTCTTTAACAGCAAGAAAACAAGGGGCTTATGATCGGTCACCAATACAAATTTTCTTCCCCATAGAAAGGTTTTTAAGTGTTTGGTAGCCCAGACACAGGCCAAAGCCTCCCTTTCAATGGTACTATAATGACGTTCCGTCGAGGAGAGAGACCTGGATGCAAAACCCACAGTATGCTCCACACCTTCAACTAACTGTGTGAGGACCGCACCCAGTCCAACCCCACTGGCATCCACTGTTACAATGGATTAAACATCATCCCTAAAGGCATGTAAGGCAGGGGCTTTAAGAATAAGATTCTTCAAATTCCTAAAAGCTGAAGCCTCAGCTTCTTTCCACACAAACTGTTCTCCCTTCCTAAGTAACTTCCTTAGGGGCTCTGTTTGAAAAGAAAAATTGTCAATGAACCGTGAATAATATTCACACAGACCGAGAAAAGACCGTAGTTGGTCTTTGTTCTCAGGAGGAGGGCTATCAAAGATTGCCTTGACAAGATCAGTCTTAGGCTTAATTCCAGATTCAGAGATATGATGACCTAAGTAGTTAATACTGTTGACAAGAATTTTACATTTTTCTTTTTTAACTGTAACTCCATGTAATTCTAAAGTTCTTAACACCTCACTTAAAACACCCAAATGTTCATCAGTGTCTTTAGAAAAAACAAGAATGTCATCCTGATAAGCGAGGACATTTTTACATTCACCAAACAATTTAAACATCAGTTTCTGAAAAACAGAGGCCGCTGAGGCCAAGCCGAAAGAGCATCCTTAAAAATTTAAAGACACCAAAAGGAGTGTTGAAGGCAGTCAGAGAGCGAGACTCCTCTGCAAGCTCAACTTGATGATAGGCCGCCTTTAAATCTATGCAAGAAAAACTTTGGCACCTCCCAAATGAGCCAACATTTCCTGAATCTTAGGTAAGGGAAACAATCAATTAGGATGTTCTTATTTAGAGACCTTAAGTCAATGCAAAGTCTGATGTCATTTGTGCCCTTTTTCTTCGCGACGACAATGGGAGAAATCCACTCCGACGAGTCAATTGGTTCTATGACTTTGTCAGCACACAGCTTCTCTAAATGCTGTTTTAATTGATCTCGAATGCATAGAGGAACATTTCTAACTTTGTGGATGACAGGCACTGCATCTTTTTTTATAATGATTTTATGTTCAAATCCTTGTACCCGACCTAATCTATCTTCAAATAAAGCATTGTGCTTAAGCAGTAACTGTTGTAACGTGGGATTGGATTCAGGTATATCCACCAAGGAAATGGGACAAGCAGTGCCAGGTCTTAAAACCATGCCAAATTTCCCTTGATCTTTCCATCCTAAGATATTGTAGCCCTTCTTTGCCACATAAACTTTAGTGAAGATTGATCTATCTTTGAATTTTATATTGTCAGAGAAATAGCCCAACATGTCAATATTGTGCCCTCCAAAAGCAATTGTGCGTACATCTGGTGGAGATAATTGAACAGAGTTCCATTCTTTGTAAAATAGCTCATCTGCGACAAAAGTAATGGATGAGCCAGAGTCTACTGTTACCTGAACCTCCACATCACCAATTACCACATTACAAAGCGGATCTCTATCACTCACATTAGATTCAATAGAAAGCACAATTTTGTTAAAACTTTTAATGGCACAAATGTTGGGATCTGAAGGATCTTCCAAGTGTTCAAGTGTGGCAACTTTCTGAGTATATTTGCACATGCGCGAAAAATGTCCAACTTTTTTACATTTCATGCAAGGTTTACCTAGCGCTGGGCAATTTTTGACATTGGCCAAATGTGTATACGAACCACACCTGTAGCACACACTTTGCTTTTTGTTGTCGGTAATTTTGTTAGGAATAACTTGAGGCTTAGTACCAATGGTGTTAACAGGTTCTGCTTCAGGATCAGATTTTGACTTATTCAATTCCTTTGAGGCTACAACTGATCTCTCAATACCTCTGGCAATTTCAAGAGTTTCATTTAAGGAAGGGTTTCTGCAGCAGAGTAATCTTTCTTGAACTTTTTTGTTAAAACAATTCACAATTAACTGGTCTCTCAAATAAGAATCTATATTGCCATCAAACTCACAAGTGGCAATCAAAACTCTTAGTTCAGCTAGAAAGGTATCAATGGATTCAAATTCATGTTGACATCTTGTATAGAACTTATGTCTGTCAACTACCACCCTGGTGTCATCCTTAAAATGATTATTAAGTCTGCAAACAGCTTCTTTGTACACATCCCAATCAATTTCATCAGGTTGAGTGACAACTGGGAGATGATCAAAAATGCATTGTCCTTCTGAACCCAAATTATTGTACAGTAATGCCAACTTCCTGACTGGCTCAAATTTTGACCCATCCATTGCTATAATGTAGCTCGCAAACCCTTTGAACCATTGCTTCCATTTCGTTTTGAGTACACCAGGTTCAGGTAAAAAGTGTGGAGGACAAGTAATGTTTTGCATGTTAAAATCTAATCACTGGATAAAATCCTAAAATGAAACCACAAGAAATAAACTGGAAGGAATCAGTGTAAAAATCAGGAGTGGTTTAGGCAAAGGCTCTGTGAGTTGTAAAACTCACCAATCAGAACAACTTTAAGAACAGCCAATGGGAATGGAGCTCGTTGAAAAACCCCTCCTTCACAGTACAGAAACCCAGAGTCTACTGGGGCAAAAGGAGGAACACGGAGCTGAGAGAAATGGCTGCACAATGTTCTGTAAGTAACACTCATAAAACTGTACAATCTGCCGCTTGCCAGTAAATCAACTTCAGCGCTAAACTAGCGCGAGCAGTGAAGGCGGGTGAGCAGGCAAACAAGCGAAAAAGGGTGAGAGCAGCGCGAGCAGGCCGCGTTGAGCCGTTGATTAGGATCGGCGCGTGCTGGCCGCGTTCTATCAGAGACTTGCGATGGCAGCGCGAGCAGGCCGCGTTGAGCCGTTTATTAAGAAAGGCGCGTAATGGCCGCATTCAAGCAGAGACTTGCGATGGCAGCGCGAGTAGGCCGCATTGAAGATGAGGCTGATGCGCAATAAAATGAAAGTCTTTACCTCAGTAATGTAGAAATATCATGCCTCACCCGAAACAAAGAGAAAGTGTATCTTCACACGAACCGTCAGAGAGATGGTGATCGAGTATTGCCGTTAAAGGTGCTGTCAATCCCGATCGTCGCCAATTGTTTTTTTTTTTTTTTATTTATTTTATTGGTTTTCTTAGAACTCAAAACAACAAGACTCAGCGTTTCTGTATCACATTATGCATTACACTCATATTCAGCATGTGTCAACCAGCAACCATTGATGACGATACAAATATCCAATGAACAACTTTAAATATATAAATACCCCATGCTGGTTATACATTGTAGGTGGGCTGTTGTGGATCCAACGTGTTGCGGCTAGCTCCCCCAGTAGGCCGAGTGCCGCTAGGACAACTTGGCGGGTAAGGGTGACCCACTGACATGAACAATCTAACTTTGCGTGTGGGAGGGTGAATCGTTAATGCCACTAGCAGATGTGAGCTGGTAATTATTATACAGTTCCCAGAAATTTTTGGGCCTATTACGTGGGGGGAGAAGTTCGCTAAAAATCTCCGTCTGCGTACTACAGTATGTCATGTCGGTCTTCCACTGGGCAAGCGTAGGAAGCAGGCCACGAAACCAGTTAATAGCTACCCTACGCTTGGCCATCAACATACCCATGTCAACCAACCGACGGACCCCCTTAGGGATTAGCTTAGAATAACCTAACAGTGCTAGCGTGGGGTCAGGCTCAAGGGACAGCTGCGTGATCAGACCTATTTCACTAAAGACTGAGACCCAAAAGGCGGCGACGCCGGGACACGTCCAAGCCAAATGGAGGAAGTCCGCCAGACCCGCATGACATCGCTCACAATGCGCATTGTCCCGCAAACCGTACCTGTGTAGCCTCTCCGGTGTGTAGTATACCCTATTAAGGTATTTGAAGTGTATTAGGCGATGTCTGCCATTAAGTGAGATCCGCTTTGTGCTGGAGCAGCAATAGGACCACATATTGTCCGCTATATCTATGTTCAAGTCCCTTTGCCACGTTAAGCGTGCTTTGGTATAGTGGTTAGCTCTATATGACATGGATGAGTTGTAAATGGTCGCTACTATGTGCTTTGGGGATTTCGCCCGTATAGTGAGTGTTAAAGCTGTTAGTTCGGGTGGTTCTAGGTAGTCTTCACCCAGTTGCTCTTTCAATGCATGTCGTGTTCTATGAAATTGAAATCTCGTCAATATAGTAGGTTCTGGTGTAGTAGTATCAAAACCCTCCCACCCTTTAGCAACCCCTCCTTCAAACAACTTCCCAACAGCGCGTATACCCAAAGTATGGAGTGCTTGTGTGACCGCTCTCTCCTTGCAGGGAGCCAACCATGTACACCATTCTAATAAAGCTGATGGGGAATACAGGATCGCACCCGCCTGTAATTGCAGGAGGTAGTGCCATGCGTGCGTAGTGGCATTAATAGAATCTAATATGCATGTCCTGCGATCTGCTGCCTGAAACAGCATCGCAGGAAGTGGGAGCGGGGCCGCCACCTCCAATTCTATGCGTAGGTATGGTATATCTGGGGAGCCATGCATCCAATGGTATGCATGTGAACCCTGTGCGGCCCTGTAATATAGATTAAAGTCCGGCGCGCCCAAGCCACCCATAGAATAAGGTAATACCAATATCTGCCACATCACACGCGGCTGTTTACCCGCCCACGCTAATCTAACCATCAGTGAGGTGAGACGGTCAAAGAAGGTTCGTGGTAGAACCATGGGAATATTAATAAATAAAAACAAAAGCCGCGGCAGCTACCACCATTTTCATGATGGATATTCTACCAAGAAGGGATAGCGGGAGCTTTATCCACCTCTCAACATCCTCTTCCAGCTTGCTGAAGGCCGTCCCGTAATTTTCCCTAAATACAGTGTCGGAGTCCGTATGTATTTTAATCCCCAAATATCTAACCGCATCTGTGGTCCATTGCAGGGGATAGTCTAGCTCAAATCGAGGGGTAGTCGGCGTAAGAGGGAAGATGATAGACTTCGGCCAATTAACATGCAGCCCCGAGAGCCCACCGAATCGCACCACCTCCCGCAGAACAGCCGAGAGGTTAGATTCCGGGTGTCTGATGTATAGGAGTGTATCATCAGCATATGTGGATACTATAATTTGGTAGCGTGGGAAACTAATACCCCGATTTTTATGATATTCCCGCAACGCACATGCCAGGGGTTCTGCCACTAAAGCATAGAGCAATGGAGATAATGGGCAACCCTGCCTCGTTCCCCGGGTGACGCTAATGGGGTCCGTCACGATATTGCCTATTTTTATTCGGGCAGTGGGTTTGCTGTACAGTGTACCCACCAGTTGTAAAAAAACTGGACTCACTCCCATCCTAGTCAAGACGTGCTTCATGAACGGCCACTCTACTGAATCAAATGCCTTCTCTATATCTAAGAAGACTGCCACGGCGGGCGTTTCCGGTCTGGTATGTTATAAGGCACCAAAGACAGTGCGTAAATTGTAAGTTAAATTTCTGCCGGGAACAAACCCTGCTTGCTCCGTCGCCACTAAGATTGGGACCAGAGGGACCAGTCGATTGGCTAGGATCTTTGTGAATATCTTCGTGTCTACATTAAGCAGAGATAAGGGGCGGTACGATGCACAGTCCTCAGAGGGTTTACCAGGCTTGAGAAGTGCTACTATCACTGCCTCTGACATGGATGGTGGCATGTGTCCCGTAACACACATATCATCGAAGAGCGTAGTCAACTGTGGCAGCAATAAATCTATGAATGCCCTGTAAAATGCAACCGTGAGACCATCGGACCCCGGAGCACTCCCTGCCCTCATGTTAGTTAAAGCATGAAGAATTTCGTCCCTCTCTATGGGTCTCATGAGGAATTCCCTATGTGTGTTAGTGAGCCATGGAAGTCGCATATGTGACAGGTAATCTATGATCTCTTCGTCCGACGCAGTATTCCTGGAGGAGTATAGCTCGGAATAATATTGTCTAAATCTATCCGCCACGTCTGTGTCTTCCATTAAAAGTTCGCCCTCACTTGACTAACTCTCACCGTTTGCTGCGTTTCCCTGCGCGTCTTAAGTAGTTGTGCTAAAACCGACCCAGGCCGCTCGCTCTCACCATACGCCCTGGCAGTGGCATATTTACCAAGGTGCTTGATCTCTTCGTCAGCCGCTGTGTTATATTCGCCCAGCAGCTCTGCAAGTTTCCCTCTGACTGGGCTGTCCATATCCGTCAATAACTGTCGCTCTAGGTCCTTAATTTTCCCCTCTAAGTCTGTTAAACGATTGCGAATGGAGCGGAGGACCCCCGAGTGCTTTGATATAGTGATCCCCCTAATATAAACTTTGAAAGCTTCCCAGATAACTTGGTAGTCATCAACGGAACCCACATTCTTATCAAAAAAGGTCTCAATAGCCACAGCTAGGTCTTCCTTGAAAACTGTGTCTAGTAAAGAATAGGGAGGAAACCGCCATGTGAATGGAGGTATGCGTCTGCTAGGTGTGTCCAGCACCAATAGAATCGGCGAGTGGTCAGAGAGTGTTTCGAGGCAGGACCTGACATGTGTGGACCCTGTCCCTGGCCTAGCTGCGAACCAGTAGTCGATACGCGTGTGTAAATTATGATAGGCAGAATAGTGTGTATAGCCAGCAGTGTTTGGGTATTTCAAACGCCACACGCCGCTCAAGTCGAACCTAATTAGCGCACATTCAATCTCTCTAGCTGCAGCAGTAGTGTGCCTCTCTGGACCCCCCGATCTGTCCAATGTAGGATCACGAATTAGATTGAAATCATCCCCCCACAGCTGGTGTCCCTCTCCATGGCTGCCTACCCTGTCCGCCAGCATCTTAAAAAACTCTGGGCTATCAAAATTTGGGCCGTATATATTAACAAGTAAGTCCATGCCCTTCCCACAGCACCTAGTAATTGTGTATCTGCCTTCGGCATCTGTAAACAATGGGCCAATGGTGAGCGCAGACTTAGGGTTGACCCATGTAAGCACCCCGCGCGCGTGCGTAGTGAAGCCAGCAGCATGTGTGTTACCTAGCAGGCCTCTGCACTGTAACATAGGAGAATTAATCGGGAGATGTGTTTCCTGTAGAAGGGCCACATCTATATTTTGCCTCGTCAGGTATGAAAGGACTTTACGGACTTTTCTATGATCGTTGAGCCCCCGAACATTCCATGTGAGAGCTCTAAGTGTGTCCACAGTAAGATCACAACCAACCCCCTCCATTCGTGCTTTAGGGTCAATCATCGCCACCATACCTCAATAGTGTGAAGTGCAATGGAACTGTGTAACAAGTGAGTTTGTCCAATATCATGCGAAATACAGCTACTGAGTCTCAACAACCCTCCACCCCCCTCCCACATCAAGGTCCACCCAACTAGGACCTGACGAAACAATACCCACGGGTCCTCATGAATCAAAACATACATTGCGTTGCCTTGGACCAAGAAGTAGCAGTCCCTCCCGCCAAAAAAACAACTATAACAATGCCCCAAATGTGTGTTACACTCGTAGGCGGAGGTTGCCAACTGTATACCGTCGACCAACTGGGCTACCATCGACGGCCCTCCGCACCCCAATTGCATAGCTTAAGCATTAACAAGAGGCTCACGCACCCCGCCTATGTTAGAGCTGTGCGGCCAAGCGGGCCACCAGCCAATCCAACCGCAAGTCACTAAAGAGACAGACCACTGAAAGTAGTATGCATAAAGCAGAGAGACTGCGCAATTTTAACAAACTCAAAACTCTTCCCAGCCCCACACCATAGCTAGCATATCCAATAAACAAGATCAATAGAGGGCAGTCTTATCTGTGGTTCAAACAGTCAAAGATCAGTCCTGTTTCTCCATGGAGCCTCCGACCGCTCCAGACAAGGATTCCCTATCCGGGCTACGCCTCTGCTCCTTCGCCCAGTCCTTCATGGCCTTTTGCAGCGTCTTGGGATCTGTAAATATATGCGATCTGCCCTGGCGATTGACTCGTAGGCGGGCCGGATATAGCATCGCATAGTCAATGTTTTGAACCCGCAACTGCTTCTTGAGTGGCACAAACTGGCGGCGCGCCTCCTGTACCTTCATTGTAAAGTCTGGGTATATAGCAAGTGTAGATCCCTCATAGTGCAAGGACTGTTTCTCCCTCGCGATTCTTAACGCTGCATCCCTATCCCGGTAATTGAGCAGCTTTGCTATTATTGGCCTCGGAGGGGCACCAGGTGCCGGGCGCGGGCCCAAGGAGTGGTGTGCACGCTCGACCACGAACATGGAGGAAAAAGTGTCGGAGCCCAGAAGCGTGGTCAACAGTTTCTCGATGAACTGTTCCATATTGCCGGTAGCTGTCGATTCCGGCAGGCCTATAATTCGCAGATTACTTCTTCGAGACCTCGCCTCTAAGTCTTCCGTCTTGTCCAGCAGCACTTGAAGCATCTGATCCATACGTTTGTGGCCAGTGTCAATATTCGTCTGCGCTTCCTCCACCTCCGTGACGCGCCTTTCTGCCATGTCGAGGCGTTCAGCATGCTTGTCCAACCTTTCAGACATCCGGTCCATGCAGTAGGAAAGGGAGTCAATCTTCGTCCCCAATGCCGCGAGCGAGTTTTGCAGGCCTTTTTCCATAGAAGCCAGTATAGATTTAAGATCGCCTTCATGCGACTGCCGCTCCCGCTCTTCGCCCCGCTCTCCGTCTTCAGTCGTCTGAGAGCGGTCCCTGGGTCCGCGTTGCTCAAATGACAATTTTTGTTGCGTTTTATCCGTTCTGCCCATTTCAACTACCCTCAATAGCGCCCACCAGGATCGGAAGGAGCAGCCCCCCAACTACCTACAATCGCGCACTATGTGTCCGATGTAGGCCAAGTAGAGAGGGTTAGTAAATGATCACCGTTCACCATGTATCACATAGAGGTGATAGTGCAGCTCAAAGGGCACCTGGCAGGCTAATACGGGCCTCGTCGTTGCCTCAGGCTCTACAACTCCCTTCACATAGGGCCACGCATAGCTCAGCGCTCCCCCAGCAAGGCTGAGTGTGTTCCCAGCAGCCTAGATCCAAGGGCACCAACCATGAACGCCCGAGGTGCCTCGTGTCCGCAACGATTAGTAATGGCAGCCGCAACAGCAGGGGGGACACAGCAGTGGCAGCAATCAGGCGACAAGCTTCAGCGACAGTTAGCAGCAGGTGGGGAGTCAGCCAAGCTCCTCTGAGCAGGCTGCAGCACGAAGGGCAAATTGGTGGGGGTAACAAATGGCGGAGCGTTCTGCACTCACTGCCGTACTGACCAAGTGCGACGGCGATATTATACCCTCTGGGACTCTCCGCTGAGTCTCCAAGATCCGGGATTCGCCCCAAAGCAGATGTACTTCGCTCTGAGCGCCGCAGCTCCAAACCGATGTTATCCGAAGCTACAGGCACAGGGCACGTGTCACTAACAGCGTACTGCAGGGTAGGCGCTCCGCCTCACCTTCGCGACGTGCCTTAAGCTGGGTCTGGGTGTCGCACGCCTCGTGCAACCTCCCGCATATAGTGGCTGCTACGGGGGTGTTATCCAGTTCCACAGGGCTCCGGTCGTGAGGAGCCGGTACGGTCACCCGGCCAGGTCGCACCTCCGGTCGGCTAGCTGTTAAATCGAGGCCGGGGATTAGCGGCCTAGGTTGCACGTCGCTCTGACTCCCGTATCTTTACGCACGCGCTGTCTTTCTACGCGGCCGGGTTACCTCATCGAGTAGAGGGTCCTCTCAGCTGTGCGGATCTATGATTTGCGGGAACGTTGCCCCAGGTAAATGCAGGATTTATGAAAGATAGTTCATTTGAAGCGCGGAGCCCCGCTTTCAGGCCGCCATCTTCGACACCGGCAAGCTCCGCCCCCAATCGTCGCCAATTGTAGTGGGTTTATCTGGATGTCAATAACACACGGGAAGAAGATGAAGAAGATGAAACTTCCTCTTTATTGTAGACAGCACGACAAGCACAGCCCGATACATCTGCAGCTCCCGAGCTCCCCAGCGTAATTGTCGGACCCCGAACCCTCCACATGGAATCCCTGCAGGGATTCCACTCCACATTCTGGTAACCATGGGAATGAGGATACAACAACATCTTTCTTAAATTTGATAATTGCATAACTAGTTCTAATTTTTTGGCCGGTATGAAATCCATTGAAATATGGATCCGCTTCAATAGACCCAATCAAGTTCAATAAGTAAGGTGAAAATCCTAATTGTAGACTCTGGCCTGGAGTCTATGACACTGGAACCAAAACCTGTCCCAACTAGGCTTGTCAGTCTTTTACTTGATTGTTAAAATTGTCTATGTCCTCATTGACACTGAGCTCACCTGCAGCATATCATCCATGGTAAAGGACAGGGTCTTGCATCTTATGTTCTTGAAAAGGTTCTTACCATGTCTGACCTTTCCTCACAGAGACCTACAGTGACCGAAATGGTACTTGCGTGACTGATCTACGCTGATGAGCTAAATGTGGGCTGACATCCTTTCTGCTAAAGCTTACAACCTCCAGTGACAGACCTTATTTTTAATGCCAGTTTCGGAGACCAGGTAACACCTGCTCTAAACATGCTGCTCTGGTTATCAGACTTCAAGGCACTTTCCTGATGCATGGAATTACATGGGTTTTCTTTAGTGAGTTTCTCCTGGTTCCTTGGGGATTCCTCTCAATTTCTAACAAGAAGGTAATTAATAACTGGGTCAACACTTAGAAATTCTGTGCCACGATTCTTACAGGACTACAACGAAGTGTTGAGACCTAACTAGGTAATGAAACTGCAGGACACTTTAGCAACGACTAAGAAATCACCCCCTACCTGTCACTTAGACCAGTGTCCTGTGGTTAGCACACAAATACCCTACGAATTTTTTTAATGGTCTGAAAGGAAACCCATAGGAGCAATTCGTGATGGAAGGATTTCCGGACGAGAAACCAACGCAGTCCCTGTGGTCTTCTGACATCCTGCACCCACAGTTGTTCCAACACTGCAAGATTTGCACGGGCAGTAAGACAGTTTCCCTGCATACATTGCTCCTGTGTAATACCCTGCTGTGGTTGCCTAAAAAGATGTTTTTTTTAAATGTATTTAATGTTTTTAAAGCATGGTTTCCTAAGAGCACACAGATGTATTTAATTGGCTGTGCTGTGTAGCAGAATAACACTGCACGCGTTTGACATTTAATTTGTCACAAAATAGGACGCAGAGGTCATGGATTTGTATGGCCCTGGGCTGTTCTGTGCTCTGCAGGATGCGGGATGCGGAGTCAGCCTCCCTGTTGCAGCCATGTACTGTCCCGTCGGAAAGACATGGATTGTGTTCCCACAAGTGATAACACAGCACACTGACAGGACCAAGCCACGAGGACCCGACTCCCTTAGATGGATGGGGAGCCTATCGAGGAAACGGAGCGTGTGAGGCCTTCAAAATGAGAGTGAGTTGAATTCTCAACCTGTAAACCGGGGACACCATGAACCCTCGACATTCCAGTCCAGTCCAGGTCCAGGTCCAGGTCCAGTGTTGTGAGCACTGGACCTGTGTAAGGAGGGCGCCGAGAGCACTGCACCTGCTAAAAGGGTGTGTCGAGAACACACTGAAGCTGTAGATCGAGAAACCTGAACTTATAAAGTAAAGGTGGTAGGGGATTTGCACAATTAAAGCACCAATAAAACTAGCCCTGCAGAATGAGAACACCAAGAGCACTGACATGCAGGGAAAGGGTGGCAAGTATACTGCCCTTTCAGAACAAGTGTGTTGACAACACCGAACCTGTAGACAGAGAAAACTGGATTTATACAATAGAGATGGCAGGAATACTACACTTACAGAGCAAAGCTACCAAGAACACAGGACGTGCAGCATGAGGACACCAAGAACACTGGACGTGCAGCATGAGGACACCAAGAACACTGGACCTGCAGCATGAGGACACCAAGAACACTGGACGTGCAGCATGAGGACACCAAGAACACTGGACCTGCAGCATGAGGACACCAAGAACACTGGACGTGCAGCATGAGGACACCAAGAACACTGGACCTGCAGCATGAGGACACCAAGAACACTGGACCTGCAGCATGAGGACACCAAGAACACTGGACGTGCAGCATGAGGACACCAAGAACACTCGACCTGCAGCATGAGGACACCAAGAACACTGGACCTGCAGCATGAGGACACCAAGAACACTGAACACTGGACCTGCAGCATGAGGACACCAAGGACACTGGACCTGCAGCATGCTGACATCAAGGACACTGGGCCTGCAGACTGTAGACATCAAGAACACTGGATCTGCAGAATAAGGCCACCTGGAACACTGGACCTGCAGCATGAGGACACCAAGGACACTGGACCTGCAGCATGAGGACACCAAGGACACTGGACCTGCAGCATGAGGACACCAAGGACACTGAAACTGCAGCATGAGGACATCAAGAACACTGAACACTGGACCTGCAGCATGAGGACACCAAGAACACTGGAACTGCAGCATGAGGACACCAAGAACACTGGGACTGCAGAATGTGGGCACCAAGAACACTGGGCCTGCAGCATGAGGCCACCTGGAACACTGGGCCTGCAGAATGAGGACATCAATAACACTGGATCTGCAGCATGAGGACATCAAGGACACTGGACCTGCAGCATGAGCACACAAAGGACACTGGACCTGCAGCATGAGGACACCAGGGACACTGAGCCTGCAGACTGTGAAAATCGAGAACACTGGATCTGCAGCATGCGGACATCAAGAAGACTGGACCTGCAGCATGATGACATCAATAACACAGGACCTGCAGCATGAGGACACCAAGAACATTGGACCTGCAGGTTGAGGACATCAAGAAAACTGGACCTGCAGCATGAGGACGCCAAGGACACTGGACTTGCAGACTGTGGACATCGAGAACACTGGATCTGCAGAATAAGGACATCAAGAACACTGGACCTGCAGCATGAGGACATCAAGAAGACTGGACCTGCAGCACGATGACATCAATAACACAGGACCTGCAGCATGAGGACACCAAGGACACTGGACGTGCAGACTGTGGACATCAAGAACACTGAACCTGCAGCATGAGGACACCAAGGACACTTGACCTGCAAACTGTGGACATCGAGAACACTGGATCTGCAGAATAAGGCCACCTGGAACGCTGGACCTGCAGCATGCGGACACCAAGGACACTGGACCTGCAGCATGAGGACACCAAGGACACTGGACCTGCAGCATGAGGGCACCAAGAACACTGGAACTGCAGAATAAGGACATCAAGGACACTGGACCTGCAGCATGAGGACATCAAGAAGACTGGAACTGCAGCACAATGACATCAATAACACAGGACCTGCAGCATGAGGACACCAAGGACACTGGACCTGCAGACTTTGGACATCAATAACACTGGATCTGCAGCATGAGGACACCAAGGACACTGGACCTGCAGACTGTGGACATCGAGAACACTGGATCTGCAGAATAAGGCCACCTGGAACACTGGACCTGCAGCATGCGACATCAAGAACACTGGACCTGCAGCATGAGGACACCAAAGACACTGGAACTGCAGCATGAAGACACCAAGGACACTGGGCCTGCAGACTGTGGACATCGAGAACAGTGGATCTGCAGAATAAGGCCACCTGGAACACTGGACCTGCAGCATGCGGACATCAAGAACACTGGACCTGTAGCATGAGGACACCAAGGACACTGGACCTCCAGCATGAGGACACCAAGGACACTGGGCCTGTAGACTCTGGACATCGAGAACACTGGATCTGCAGAATAAGGCCATCTGGAACACTGGACCTGCAGCATGCGGACATCAAGAACAATGAACACTGGACCTGCAGCATGAGGACACCAAGAACACTGGATCTGCACAATAGGGCCACCTGGAACACTGGACCTGCAGCATGAGGACATCAAGGACACTGGACCTGCAGCATGAGGACACCAGGGACACTGAGCCTGTAGACTGTGAACACCGACAACACTGGATCTGCAGCATGCGGACATCAAGAAGACTGGACCTGCAGCACGATGACATCAATAACACAGGACCTGCAGCATGAGGACACCAAGAACACTGGGCCTGCAGCATGAGGCCACCTGGAACACTGGGCCTGCAGAATGAGGACATCAAGAACAATGAACACTGGACCTGCAGCATGAGGACACCAAGAACACTGGATCTGCAGAATAAGGCCACCTGGAACACTGGACCTGCAGCATGCAGACATCAAGAACACTGGACCTACAGAATGAGGATATCAATAACACTGGACCTGCAGAATGTGGGCACCAAGAACACTGGGCCTGCAGCATGAGGCCACCTGGAACACTGGGCCTGCAGAATGAGGACATCAATAACACTGGATCTGCAGCATGAGGACATCAAGGACACTGGACCTGCAGCATGAGCACACAAAGGATACTAGACCTGCAGCATGAGGACACCAGGGACACTGAGCCTGCAGACTGTGAACATCGACAACACTGGATCTGCAGCACGCGGACATCAAGAAGACTGGACCTGCAGCACGATGACATCAATAACACAGGACCTGCAGCATGAGGACACCAAGAACACTGGACCTGCAGCATGAGGACGCCAAGGTCATTGGACCTGCAGACTGTGGACATCGAGAACGCTGGATCTTCAGAATAAGGACATCAAGAACACTGGACCTGCAGCATGAGGACATCAAGAAGACTGGACGTGCAGCACGATGACATCAATAACACAGGACCTGCAGCATGAGGACACCAAAGACACTGGACGTGCAGACTGTGGACATCAATAACACTGGACCTGCAGCATGAGGACACTGGACCTGCAGACTGTGGACATCGAGAACACTGGATCTACAGAATAAGGCCACCTGGAACGCTGGACCTGCAGCATGCGGACATCAAGAACACTGGACCTGCAGAATGAGGACACCAAGGACACTGGGCCTGCAGACTGTGGACATCAATAACACTGGACCTGCAGCATGAGGACACCAAGAACACTGGACCTGCAGACTGTGGACATCGAGAACACTGGATCTGCAGAATAAGGCCACCTGGAACACTGGACCTGCAGCATGCAGACATCAAGAACACTGTACCTGCAGCATGAGGACACCAAGGACACTGGACCTGCAGCATGAGGACACCTAGGACACTGGGCCTGCAGACTGTGGACATCGAGAACACTGGATCTGCAGAATAAGGCCACCTGGAACGCTGGACCTGCAGCACGCGGACATGAAGAACACTGGACCTGCAGCATGAGGACACCAATGACACTGGACCTGCAGCATGAGGACACCAAGGACACTGGGCCTGCAGACTGTGGACATCGAGAACACTGGATCTGCAGAATAAGGCCAACTGGAACACTGGACCTGCAGCATGCAGACATCAAGAACAATGAACACTGGACATGAAGCATGCGGACACCAAGAACACTGGATCTGCAGAATAAGGCCACCTGGAACACTGGACTTGCAGCAAGAGGAAACCAAGAACACTGAACACTGGACCTGCAGCATGCGGACATCAAGAACACTGGGTCTGCAGAATGAGAACATCACTAACACTAGGCCTGCAGTATGAGGCCACCTGGAACACTCGGCCTGCAGAATGAGGACATCAATAACACTGGAACTGCAGCATGAGGATACCAAGGACACTGTACCTGCAGCATGAGGACACCAAGGACACTGGACCTGCAGCATGAGAACACCGAGAACACTGGACCTGCAGCATGAGGACATCAATAACGCTGGACCTGCAGCATGAGGACACCAAGGACACTGGACCTGCAGCATGAGGACACCAAGGATACTGGACCTGCAGCATGAGGACACCAAGGACACTGGACCTGCAGCATGATGACACCAAGGACACTGGGCCTGCAGAATGTGGACATGGAGAACCCTGGGTCTGCAGAATAAGGCCACCTGGAACACTGGACCTGCAGCATGAGGACACCAAGAACACTGGACCTGCAGACTGTGGACATCGAGAACACTGGATCTGCAGAATAAGGCCACCTGGAACACTGGACCTGCAGCATGCGGACATCAAGAACACTGGACCTGCAGCATGAGGACACCAAGGACACTGGACCTGCAGCATGAGGACACCAAGGACACTGGGCCTGCAGACTGTGGACATCGAGAACACTGGATCTGCAGAATAAGGCCACATGGAACGCTGGACCTGCAGCACGCGGACATGAAGAACACTGGACCTGCAGCATGAGGACACCAATGACACTGGACCTGCAGCATGAGGACACCAAGGACACTGGGCCTGCAGACTGTGGACATCGAGAACACTGGATCCTCAGAATAAGGCCACCTGAAACACTGGACCTGCAGCATGAGGACAACAATAACACTGGACCTGCAGCATGAGGGCATCAAGAACACTGGGCCTGCAGCATGAGGCCACCTGGGACACTGGACCTGCAGACTGTGAACATCGAGAACACTGGATCTGCAGAATAAGGTCACCTGGAACACTGGACCTGCAGCATGCGGACAGCAAGAACACTGAACACTGGACCTGCAGCTTGCAAACATCAAGAACACTGGATCTGCAGAATAAGGCCACCTGGAATACGGGACCAGTGGAGAAGTGGAGAAGTGTGGCTCAATGGTTAGAGCGGCAGACCCTGATGCAGAGATCTGGCCCGGGACCAGGGTTCAATTCCCGCCTCGGCGGGTCTTGGGCTCAATTTCCTCGGACCTGATAATTCTCGCCTCGGTGCCTATTCTAATCATGGGTCCCACTCTGCAACTCTGGGCAATAGCTTGCTTAATCTCCACAACGGCCCCAACAGCGCTGGGATGCCTGGCTTCACCCTGGGGGTGCCCAGGAGTGGACATTTCACAGGGAAAAGCCAGGAAGGGTTCCACAGCGGTATGCGTACAGCGCCTGGACACCCCTTTGGGGGTATGGGTGCGCTTTACAAGTACAAATTTCATTTCATTTCATTTCAGCATGCAGACATCAAGAACAATGAACACTGGACCTGCAGCATGAGGACACCAAGAACACTGGATCTGCAGAATAAGGCCACCTGGAACACTGGACTTGCAGCAAGAGGAAACCAAGAACACTGAACACTGGACCTGCAGCATGCGGACATCAAGAACACTGGGTCTGCAGAATGAGAACATCAATAACACTGGGCCTGCAGCATGAGGCCACCTGGAACACTGGGCCTGCAGAATGAGGACATCAATAACACTGGACCTGCAGCATGCGGACATCAAGAACCATGAACACTGGACCTGCAGCATGAGGACACCAAGAACACTGAACATTGGACCTGCAGCATGCGGACATCAAGAACACTGGGCCTGCAGAATGAGGCCACCTGGAACACTGGGCCTGCAGAATGAGGACATCAATAACACTGGGCCTGCAGCATGAGGACATCAAGAACACTGGATCTGCAGAATAAGGCCACCTGGAGCACTGCACCTGCAGCATGCGGACATCAAGAACACTGGGCCTGCAGAATGAGGACAACAATAACACTGGGCCTGCAGCATGAGGCCACCAAGACAACTGGGCCTGCAGAATGAGGACATCAATAACACTAGACCTGTAGCATGAGGACATCAAGGACACTGGACCTGCAGCATGAGGACACCGAGGACACTGGGCCTGCAGACTGTGGACATAGAGAACACTGGATCTGCAGAATAAGGCCACCTGGAACACTGGACCTGCAGCATGCGAACATCAAGAACAATGAACACTGGACGTGCAGCATGAGGACACCAAGAACACTGAACACTAGACCTGCAGCATGAGGACATCAAGAACACTGGATCTGCAGAATAAGGCCACCTGGAACACTGGACCTGCAGCATGAGGACACCAAGAACACTGAACACTGGACCTGCAGCATGCAGACATCAAGAACACTGGGCCTGCAGAATGAGGACATCAATAACACTGGACCTGCAGCATGAGGGCACCAAGAACACTGGGCCTGAAGCATGAGGCCACCTGGAACACTGGGCCTGCAGAATGAGGACATCAATAACACTGGACCTGCAGCATGAGGACATCAAGAACACTGGACCTGCAGCATGAGGACACCAAGGACACTGGGCTTGCAGACTGTGAACATCGAGAACACTGGATCTGCAGAATAAGGTCACCTGGAACACTGGACTTGCAGCATGCGGACATCAAGAACACTGAACACTGGACCTGCAGCATGCGAACATCAAGAACACTGGATCTGCAGAATAAGGCCACCTGGAACACGGGACCTGCAGCATGATGACACCAAGAACCAAGAACACTGAACACTGGACCTGCAGCATGAGGACATCAATAACACTGGACCTGCAGCATGAGGACACAAAGAACACTGGACCTGCAGAATGAGGGCACCAAGAACACTGGGGCTGCAGCATGAGGCCACCTGGAACACTGGGCCTGCAGAATGAGGACATCAATAACACTGGACCTGCAGCATGAGGACACCGAGGACACTGGACCTGCAGCATGAGGACATCAAGGACACTGGACCTGCAGCATGAGGACACCAAGGACACTGGGTCTGCAGACTGTGGACATCGAGAACGCTGGGTCTGCAGAATAAGGCCACCTGGAACACTGGACCTGCAGCATACGAACATCAAGAACACTGGGCCTGCAAAATGAGGACAACAATAACACTGGACCTGCAGCATGAGGGCATCAAGAACACTGGGCCTGCAGCATGAGGCCACCTGGAACACTGGGCCGGCAGAATGAGGACATCAATAACACTGGACCTGCAGCATGAGGACACCAAGGACACTGGACCTGCAGCATGAGGACACCAAGGACACTGGGCCTGCAGAATGTGGACATCGAGAACACAAGGTCTGCAGAATAAGGCCACCTGGAACACTGGACCTGCAGCATGAGGACACCAAGAACACTGGACCTGCAGACTGTGGACATCGAGAACACTGGATCTGCAGAATAAGGCCACCTGGAACACTGGACCTGCAGCATGCGGACATCAAGAACACTGGACCTGCAGCATGAGGACACCAAGGACACTGGACCTGCAGCATAAGGACACCAAGGACACTGGGCCTGCAGACTGTGGACATCGAGAACACTGGATCTGCAGAATAAGGCCACCTGGAACGCTGGACCTGCAGCACGCGGACATGAAGAACACTGGACCTGCAGCATGAGGACACCAATGACACTGGACCTGCAGCATGAGGACACCAAGGACACTGGGCCTGCAGACTGTGGACATCGAGAACACTGGATCTGCAGAATAAGGCCACCTGAAACACTGGACCTGCAGCATGCAGACATCAAGAACAATGAACACTGGACCTGCAGCATGAGGACACCAAGAACACTGGATCTGCAGAATAAGGCCACCTGGAACACTGGACTTGGAGCAAGAGGAAACCAAGAACACTGAACACTGGACCTGCAGCATGCGGACATCAAGAACACTGGGTCTGCAGAATGAAAACATCAATAACACTGGGCCTGCAGCATGAGGCCACCAAGAACACTGGGCCTGCAGAATGAGGACATCAATAACACTGGACCTGCAGCATGAGGACATCAAGGACACTGGACCTGCAGCATGAGGATACCAAGGACACTGTACCTGCAGCATGAGGACACCAAGGACACTGGACCTGCAGACTGTGGACATCGAGAACACTGGATCTGCAGAATAAGGCCACCTGGAACACTGGACCTGCAGCATGCGGACATCAAGAACACTGGGCCTGCAGAATGAGGACATCAATAACACTGGACCTGCAGCATGAGGGCACCAAGAACACTGGGCCTGCAGCATGAGGCCACCTGGAACACTGGGCCTGCAGAATGAGGACATCAATAACACTGGACCTGCAGCATGAGGACATCAAGAACACTGGACCTGCAGCATGAGGACACCGAGGACACTGGACCTGCAGCATGAGGACACCAAGGACACTGGGCCTGCAGACTGTGAACATCGAGAACACTGGATCTGCAGAATAAGGTCACCTGGAACACTGGACCTGCAGCATGCGGACATCAAGAACACTGAACACTGGACCTGCAGCATACGAACATCAAGAACACTGGGCCTGCAAAATGAGGACAACAATAACACTGGACCTGCAGCATGAGGGCATCAAGAACACTGGGCCTGCAGCATGAGGTCACCTGGAACACTGGGCCTGCAGAATGAGGACATCAATAACACTGGACCTGCAGCATGAGGACACCAAGGACACTGGACCTGCAGCATGAGGACACCAAGGACACTGGGCCTGCAGAATGTGGACATCGAGAACACAAGGTCTGCAGAATAAGGCCACCTGGAACACTGGACCTGCAGCATGAGGACACCAAGAACACTGGACCTGCAGACTGTGGACATCAAGAACACTGGATCTGCAGAATAAGGCCACCTGGAACACTGGACCTGCAGCATGCGGACATCAAGAACACTGGACCTGCAGCATGAGGACACCAAGGACACTGGACCTGCAGCATAAGGACACCAAGGACACTGGGCCTGCAGACTGTGGACATCGAGAACACTGGATCTGCAGAATAAGGCCACCTGGAGCAGCTGGACCTGCAGCACGCGGACATGAAGAACACTGGACCTGCAGCATGAGGACACCAATGACACTGGACCTGCAGCATGAGGACACCAAGGACACTGGGCCTGCAGACTGTGGACATCGAGAACACTGGATCTGCAGAAAAAGGCCACCTGAAACACTGGACCTGCAGCATGCAGACATCAAGAACAATGAACACTGGACCTGCAGCATGAGGACACCAAGAACACTGGATCTGCAGAATAAGGCCACCTGGAACACTGGACTTGCAGCAAGAGGAAACCAAGAACACTGAACACTGGACCTGCAGCATGCGGTCATCAAGAACACTGGGTCTGCAGAATGAAAACATCAATAACACTGGGCCTGCAGCATGAGGCCACCAAGAACACTGGGCCTGCAGAATGAGGACATCAATAACACTGGACCTGCAGCATGAGGACATCAAGGACACTGGACCTGCAGCATGAGGATACCAAGGACACTGTACCTGCAGCATGAGGACACCAAGGACACTGGACCTGCAGACTGTGGACATCGAGAACACTGGATCTGCAGAATAAGGCCACCTGGAACACTGGACCTGCAGCATGCGGACATCAAGAACACTGGGCCTGCAGAATGAGGACATCAATAACACTGGACCTGCAGCATGAGGGCACCAAGAACACTGGGCCTGCAGCATGGGGCCACCTGGAACACTGGGCCTGCAGAATGAGGACATCAATAACACTGGACCTGCAGCATGAGGACATCAAGAACACTGGACTTGCAGCATGAGGACACCGAGGACACTGGACCTGCAGCATGAGGACACCAAGGACACTGGGCCTGCAGACTGTGAACATCGAGAACACTGGATCTGCAGAATAAGGTCACCTGGAACACTGGACCTGCAGCATGCGGACATCAAGAACACTGAACACTGGACCTGCAGCATGCGAACATCAAGAACACTGGATCTGCAGAATAAGGCCACCTGCAACACGGGACCTGCAGCATGACGACACCAAGAACCAAGAACACTGAACACTGGACCTGTAGCATGAGGACATCAATAACACTGGACCTGCAGCATGAGGACACAAAGAACACTGGACCTGCAGAATGAGGGCACCAAGAACACTGGGGCTGTAGCATGAGGCCACCTGGAACACTGGGCCTGCAGAATGAGGACATCAATAACACTGGACCTGCAGCATGAGGACACCGAGGACACTGGACCTGCAGCATGAGGAAATCAAGGACACTGGACCTGCAGCATGAGGACACCAAGGACACTGGGTCTGCAGCAGACTGTGGACATCGAGAACGCTGGGTCTGCAGAATAAGGCCACCTGGAACACTGGACCTGCAGCATGAGGACATCAAGAACACTGAACACTGGACCTGCAGCATGAGGACACCAAGAACACTGAACACTGGACCTGCAGCATACGAACATCAAGAACACTGGGCCTGCAAAATGAGGACAACAATAACACTGGACCTGCAGCATGAGGGCATCAAGAACACTGGGCCTGCAGCATGAGGCCACCTGGAACACTGGGCCTGCAGAATGAGGACATCAATAACACTGGACCTGCAGCATGAGGACACCAAGGACACTGGACCTGCAGCATGAGGACACCAAGGACACTGGGCCTGCAGAATGTGGACATCGAGAACACAAGGTCTGCAGAATAAGGCCACCTGGAACACTGGACCTGCAGCATGAGCACACCAAGAACACTGGACCTGCAGACTGTGGACATCGAGAACACTGGATCTGCAGAATAAGGCCACCTGGAACACTGGACCTGCAGCACGCGGACATGAAGAACACTGGACCTGCAGCATGAGGACACCAATGACACTGGACCTGCAGCATGAGGACACCAAGGACACTGGGCCTGCAGACTGTGGACATCGAGAATTCTGGATCTGCAGAATAAGGCCACCTGAAACACTGGACCTGCAGCATGCAGACATCAAGAACAATGAACACTGGACCTGCAGCATGAGGACACCAAGAACACTGGATCTGCAGAATAAGGCCACCTGGAACACTGGACTTGCAGCAAGAGGAAACCAAGAACACTGAACACTGGACCTGCAGCATGCGGACATCAAGAACACTGGGTCTGCAGAATGAGAACATCAATAACACTGGGCCTGCAGCATGAGGCCACCAAGAACACTGGGCCTGCAGAATGAGGACATCAATAACACTGGACCTGCAGCATGAGGACATCAAGGACACTGGACCTGCAGCATGAGGACACCGAGAACACTGGACCTGCAGACTGTGGACATCGAGAACACTGGATTTGCAGAATAAGGCCACCTGGAACACTGGACCTGCAGCATGCGGACATCAAGAACCATGAACACTGGACCTGCAGCATGAGGACACCAAGAACACTGAACACTGGACCTGCAGCATGAGGACATCAAGAACACTGGATCTGCAGAATAAGGCCACCTGGAACACTGGACCTGCAGCATGAGGACACCAAGAACACTGAACATTGGACCTGCAGCATGCGGACATCAAGAACACTGGGCCTGCAGAACGAGGACATCAATAACACTGGGCCTGCAGCATGAGGGCACCAAGAACACTGGGCCTGCAGCATGAGGCCACCTGGAACACTGGGCCTGCAGAATGAGGACATCAATAACACTTTACCTGCAGCATGAGGACATCAAGAATACTGGATCTGCAGAATAAGGCCACCTGGAACACTGCACCTGCAGCATGCGGACATCAAGAACACTGGTCCTGCAGAATGAGGACATCAATAACACTGGGCCTGCAGCATGAGGCCTCAAAGAACACTTGGCCTGCAGAATGAGGACATCAATAACACTGGACCTGCAGCATGAGGACATCAAGGACACTGGACCTGCAGCATGAGGACACCAAGGACACTGGGCCTGCAGACTGTGGACATAGAGAACACTGGATCTGCAGAATAAGGCCACCTGGAACACTGGACTTGCAGCATGCGAACATCAAGAACAATGAACACTGGACGTGCAGCATGAGGACACCAAGAACACTGAACACTAGACCTGCAGCATGAGGACATCAAGAACACTGGATCTGCAGAATAAGGCCACCTGGAACACTGGACCTGCAGCATGAGGACACCAAGAACACTGAACACTGGACCTGCAGCATGCAGACATCAAAAACACTGGGCCTGCAGAATGAGGACATCAATAACACTGGACCTGCAGCATGAGGGCACCAAGAACACTGGGCCTGCAGCAAGAGGCCACCTGGAACACTGGGCCTGCAGAATGAGGACATCAATAACACTGGACCTGCAGCATGAGGACATCAAGAACACTGGACCTGCAGCATGAGGACACCAAGGACACTGGGCCTGCAGACTGTGAACATCGAGAACACTGGATCTGCAGAATAAGGTCACCTGGAACACTGGACCTGCAGCATGCGGACATCAAGAACACTGAACACTGGACCTGCAGCATGCGGACATCAAGAACACTGGATCTGCAGAATAAGGCCACCTGGAACACGGGACCTGCAGCATGACGACACCAAGAACAAAGAACACTGAACACTGGACCTGCAGCATGAGGACATCAATAACACTGGACCTGCAGCATGAGGACACAAAGAACACTGGACCTGCAGAATGAGGGCACCAAGAACACTGGGGCTGCAGCATGAGGCCACCTGGAACACTGGGCCTGCAGAATAAGGACATCAATAACACTGGACCTGCAGCATGAGGACACCAAGGACACTGGGTCTGCAGACTGTGGACATCGAGAACGCTGGGTCTGCAGAATAAGGCCACCTGGAACACTGGACCTGCAGCATGAGGACATCAAGAACACTGAACACTGGACCTGCAGCATGAGGACACCAAGAACACTGAACACTGGACCTGCAGCATACGGACATCAAGAACAATGGGCCTGCAAAATGAGGACAACAATAACACTGGACCTGCAGCATGAGGGCATCAAGAACACTGGGCCTGCAGCATGAGGCCACCTGGAACACTGTGCCTGCAGAATGAGGACATCAATAACACTGGACCTGCAGCATGAGGACACCAAGGACACTGGACCTGCAGCATGAGGACACCAAGGACACTGGTCCTGCAGAATGTGGACATCGAGAACACTGGGTCTGCAGAATAAGGCCACCTGGAACACTGGACCTGCAGCATGAGGACACCAAGAACACTGGACCTGCAGACTGTGGACATCGAGAACACTGGATCTGCAGAATAAGGCCACCTGGAACACTGGACCTGCAGCAAGCGGACATCAAGAACACTGAACACTGGACCTGCGCATGCGAACATCAAGAACACTGGATCTGCAGAATAAGGCCACCTGGAACACGGGACCTGCAGCATGACGACACCAAGAACCAAGAACACTGAACACTGGACCTGCAGCATGAGAACATCAATAACACTGGACCTGCAGCATGAGGACACAAAGAACACTGGACCTGCAGAATGAGGGCACCAAGAACACTGGGGCTGCAGCATGGGGCCACCTGGAACACTGGGCCTGCAGAATGAGGACATCAATAACACTGGACCTGCAGCATGAGGACACCAAGGACACTGGACCTGCAGCATGAGGACATCAAGGACACTGGACCTGCAGCATGAGGACACCAAGGACACTGGGTCTGCAGACTGTGGACATCGAGAACGCTGGGTCTGCAGAATAAGGCCACCTGGAACACTGGACCTGCAGCATGAGGACATCAAGAACACTGAACACTGGACCTGCAGCATGAGGACACCAAGAACACTGAACACTGGACCTGCAGCATACGGACATCAAGAACACTGGGCCTGCAAAATGAGGACAACAATAACACTGGACCTGCAGCATGAGGGCATCAAGAACACTGGGCCTGCAGCATGAGGACACCTGGAACACTGGGCCTGCAGAATGAGGACATCAATAACACTGGACCTGCAGCATGAGGACACCAAGGATACTGGACCTGCAGCATGAGGACACCAAGGACACTGGACCTGCAACATAAGGACACCAAGGACACTGGGCCTGCAGACTGTGGACATCGAGAACACTGGATCTGCAGAATAAGGCCACCTGGAACGCTGGACCTGCAGCACGCGGACATGAAGAACACTGGACCTGCAGCATGAGGACACCAATGACACTGGACCTGCAGCATGACGACACCAAGGACACTGGGCCTGCAGACTGTGGACATCGAGAACACTGGATCTGCAGAAAAAGGCCACCTGAAACACTGGACCTGCAGCATGCAGACATCAAGAACAATGAACACTGGACCTGCAGCATGAGGACATCAAGAACAATGAACACTGGATCTGCAGAATAAGGCCACCTGGAACACTGGACTTGCAGCAAGAGGAAACTAAGAACACTGAACACTGGACCTGCAGCATGCGGACATCAAGAACACTGGGTCTGCAGAATGAAAACATCAATAACACTGGGCCTGCAGCATGAGGCCACCAAGAACACTGGGCTTGCAGAATGAGGACATCAATAACACTGGACCTGCAGCATGAGGACTTCAAGGACACTGGACCTGCAGCATGAGGATACCAAGGACACTGTACCTGCAGCATGAGGACACCAAGGACACTGGACCTGCAGACTGTGGACATCGAGAACACTGGATCTGCAGAATAAGGCCACCTGGAACACTGGACCCGCAGCATGCGGACATCAAGAACACAAGGTCTGCAGAATAAGGCCACCTGGAACACTGGACCTGCAGCATGAGGACACCAAGAACACTGGACCTGCAGACTGTGGACATCGAGAACACTGGATCTGCAGAATAAGGCCACCTGGAATACTGGACCTGCAGCATGCGGACATCAAGAACACTGGACCTGCAGCATGATGACACCAAGGACACTGGACCTAGAGATTAAGGACACCAAGGACACTGGGCCTGCAGACTGTGGACATCGAGAACACTGGATCTGCAGAATAAGGCCACCTGGAACGCTGGACCTGCAGCACGCGGACATGAAGAACACTGGACCTGCAGCATGAGGACACCAATGACACTGGACCTGCAGCATGAGGACACCAAGGACACTGGGCCTGCAGACTGTGGACATCGAGAACACTGGATCTGCAGAAAAAGGCCACCTGAAACACTGGACCTGCAGCATGCAGACATCAAGAACAATGAACACTGGACCTGCAGCATGAGGACACCAAGAACACTGGATCTGCAGAATAAGGCCACCTGGAACACTGGACTTGCAGCAAGAGGAAACCAAGAACACTGAACACTGGACCTGCAGCATGCGGACATCAAGAACACTGGGTCTGCAGAATGAAAACATCAATAACACTGGGCCTGCAGCATGAGGCCACCAAGAACACTGGGCCTGCAGAATGAGGACATCAATAACACTGGACCTGCAGCATGAGGACATCAAGGACACTGGACCTGCAGCATGAGGATACCAAGGACACTGTACCTGCAGCATGAGGACACCAAGGACACTGGACCTGCAGACTGTGGACATCGAGAACACTGGATCTGCAGAATAAGGCCACCTGGAACACTGGACCTGCAGCATGCGGACATCAAGAACACTGGGCCTGCAGAATGAGGACATCAATAACACTGGACCTGCAGCATGAGGGCACCAAGAACACTGGGCCTGCAGCATGAGGCCACCTGGAACACTGGGCCTGCAGAATGAGGACATCAATAACACTGGACCTGCAGCATGAGGACATCAAGAACACTGGACCTGCAGCATGAGGACACCGAGGACACTGGACCTGCAGCATGAGGAGGACACCAAGGACACTGGGCCTGCAGACTGTGAACATCGAGAACACTGGATCTGCAGAATAAGGTCACCTGGAACACTGGACCTGCAGCATGCGGACATCAAGAACACTGAACACTGGACCTGCAGCATGCGAACATCAAGAACACTGGATCTGCAGAATAAGGCCACCTGCAACACGGGACCTGCAGCATGACGACACCAAGAACCAAGAACACTGAACACTGGACCTGCAGCATGAGGACATCAATAACACTGGACCTGCAGCATGAGGACACAAAGAACACTGGACCTGCAGAATGAGGGCACCAAGAACACTGGGGCTGCAGCATGAGGCCACCTGGAACACTGGGCCTGCAGAATGAGGACATCAATAACACTGGACCTGCAGCATGAGGACACCGAGGACACTGGACCTGCAGCATGAGGAAATCAAGGACACTGGACCTGCAGCATGAGGACACCAAGGACACTGGGTCTGCAGCAGACTGTGGACATCGAGAACGCTGGGTCTGCAGAATAAGGCCACCTGGAACACTGGACCTGCAGCATGAGGACATCAAGAACACTGAACACTGGACCTGCAGCATGAGGACACCAAGAACACTGAACACTGGACCTGCAGCATACGAACATCAAGAACACTGGGCCTGCAAAATGAGGACAACAATAACACTGGACCTGCAGCATGAGGGCATCAAGAACACTGGGCCTGCAGCATGAGGCCACCTGGAACACTGGGCCTGCAGAATGAGGACATCAATAACACTGGACCTGCAGCATGAGGACACCAAGGACACTGGACCTGCAGCATGAGGACACCAAGGACACTGGGCCTGCAGAATGTGGACATCGAGAACACAAGGTCTGCAGAATAAGGCCACCTGGAACACTGGACCTGCAGCATGAGCACACCAAGAACACTGGACCTGCAGACTGTGGACATCGAGAACACTGGATCTGCAGAATAAGGCCACCTGGAACACTGGACCTGCAGCACGCGGACATGAAGAACACTGGACCTGCAGCATGAGGACACCAATGACACTGGACCTGCAGCATGAGGACACCAAGGACACTGGGCCTGCAGACTGTGGACATCGAGAATTCTGGATCTGCAGAATAAGGCCACCTGAAACACTGGACCTGCAGCATGCAGACATCAAGAACAATGAACACTGGACCTGCAGCATGAGGACACCAAGAACACTGGATCTGCAGAATAAGGCCACCTGGAACACTGGACTTGCAGCAAGAGGAAACCAAGAACACTGAACACTGGACCTGCAGCATGCGGACATCAAGAACACTGGGTCTGCAGAATGAGAACATCAATAACACTGGGCCTGCAGCATGAGGCCACCAAGAACACTGGGCCTGCAGAATGAGGACATCAATAACACTGGACCTGCAGCATGAGGACATCAAGGACACTGGACCTGCAGCATGAGGATACCAAGGACACTGTACCTGCAGCATGAGGACACCAAGGACACTGGACCTGCAGCATGAGGACACCGAGAACACTGGACCTGCAGACTGTGGACATCGAGAACACTGGATCTGCAGAATAAGGCCACCTGGAACACTGGACCTGCAGCATGCGGACATCAAGAACCATGAACACTGGACCTGCAGCATGAGGACACCAAGAACACTGAACACTGGACCTGCAGCATGAGGACATCAAGAACACTGCATCTGCAGAATAAGGCCACCTGGAACACTGGACCTGCAGCATGAGGACACCAAGAACACTGAACATTGGACCTGCAGCATGCGGACATCAAGAACACTGGGCCTGCAGAACGAGGACATCAATAACACTGGGCCTGCAGCATGAGGGCACCAAGAACACTGGGCCTGCAGCATGAGGCCACCTGGAACACTGGGCCTGCAGAATGAGGACATCAATAACACTGGACCTGCAGCATGAGGACATCAAGAATACTGGATCTGCAGAATAAGGCCACCTGGAACACTGCACCTGCAGCATGCGGACATCAAGAACACTGGTCCTGCAGAATGAGGACATCAATAACACTGGGCCTGCAGCATGAGGCCTCAAAGAACACTGGGCCTGCAGAATGAGGACATCAATAACACTGGACCTGCAGCATGAGGACATCAAGGACACTGGACCTGCAGCATGAGGACACCAAGGACACTGGGCCTGCAGACTGTGGACATAGAGAACACTGGATCTGCAGAATAAGGCCACCTGGAACACTGGACTTGCAGCATGCGAACATCAAGAACAATGAACACTGGACGTGCAGCATGAGGACACCAAGAACACTGAACACTAGACGTGCAGCATGAGGACATCAAGAACACTGGATCTGCAGAATAAGGCCACCTGGAACACTGGACCTGCAGCATGAGGACACCAAGAACACTGAACACTGGACCTGCAGCATGCAGACATCAAAAACACTGCGCCTGCAGAATGAGGACATCAATAACACTGGACCTGCAGCATGAGGGCACCAAGAACACTGGGCCTGCAGCATGAGGCCACCTGGAACACTGGGCCTGCAGAATGAGGACATCAATAACACTGGACCTGCAGCATGAGGACATCAAGAACACTGGACCTGCAGCATGAGGACACCAAGGACACTGGGCCTGCAGACTGTGAACATCGAGAACACTGGATCTGCAGAATAAGGTCACCTGGAACACTGGACCTGCAGCATGCGGACATCAAGAACACTGAACACTGGACCTGCAGCATGCGGACATCAAGAACACTGGATCTGCAGAATAAGGCCACCTGGAACACGGGACCTGCAGCATGGCGACACCAAGAACAAAGAACACTGAACACTGGACCTGCAGCATGAGGACATCAATAACACTGGACCTGCAGCATGAGGACACAAAGAACACTGGACCTGCAGAATGAGGGCACCAAGAACACTGGGGTGCAGCATGAGGCCACCTGGAACACTGGGCCTGCAGAATGAGGACATCAATAACACTGGACCTGCAGCATGAGGACACAAAGGACACTGGGTCTGCAGACTGTGGACATCGAGAACGCTGGGTCTGCAGAATAAGGCCACCTTGAACACTGGACCTGCAGCATGAGGACATCAAGAACACTGAACACTGGACCTGCAGCATGAGGACACCAAGAACACTGAACACTGGACCTGCAGCATACGGACATCAAGAACACTGGGCCTGCAAAATGAGGACAACAATAACACTGGACCTGCAGCATGAGGGCATCAAGAACACTGGGCCTGCAGCATGAGGCCACCTGGAACACTGGGCCTGCAGAATGAGGACATCAATAACACTGGACCTGCAGCATGAGGACACCAAGGACACTGGACCTGCAGCATGAGGACACCAAGGACACTGGGCCTGCAGAATGTGGACATCGAGAACACTGGGTCTGCAGAATAAGGCCACCTGGAACACTGGACCTGCAGCATGAGGACACCAAGAACACTGGACCTGCAGACTGTGGACATCGAGAACACTGGATCTGCAGAATAAGGCCACCTGGAACACTGGACCTGCAGCAAGCGGACATCAAGAACACTGAACACTGGACCTGCGCATGCGAACATCAAGAACACTGGATCTGCAGAATAAGGCCACCTGGAACACGGGACCTGCAGCATGACGACACCAAGAACCAAGAACACTGAACACTGGACCTGCAGCATGAGGACATCAATAACACTGGACCTGCAGCATGAGGACACAAAGAACACTGGACCTGCAGAATGAGGGCACCAAGAACACTGGGGCTGCAGCATGAGGCCACCTGGAACACTGGGCCTGCAGAATGAGGACATCAATAACACTGGACCTGCAGCATGAGGACACCAAGGACACTGGACCTGCAGCATGAGGACATCAAGGACACTGGACCTGCAGCATGAGGACACCAAGGGCACTGGGTCTGCAGACTGTGGACATCGAGAACGCTGGGTCTGCAGAATAAGGCCACCTGGAACACTGGACCTGCAGCATGAGGACATCAAGAACACTGAACACTGGACCTGCAGCATGAGGACACCAAGAACACTGAACACTGGACCTGCAGCATACGGACATTAAGAACACTGGGCCTGCAAAATGAGGACAACAATAACACTGGACCTGCAGCATGAGGGCATCAAGAACACTGGGCCTGCAGCATGAGGACACCTGGAACACTGGGCCTGCAGAATGAGGACATCAATAACACTGGACCTGCAGCATGAGGACACCAAGGACACTGGACCTGCAGCATGAGGACACCAAGGACACTGGGCCTGCAGAATGTAGACATCGAGAACACTGGGTCTGCAGAATAAGGCCACCTGGAACACTGGACCTGCAGCATGCGGACATCAAGAACACTGGACCTGCAGCATGAGGACACCAAGGACACTGGACCTGCAGCATGAGGACACCAAGGACACTGGGCCTGCAGACTGTGGACATCGAGAACACTGGATCTGCAGAATAAGGCCACCTGGAACGCTGGACCTGCAGCACGCGGACATGAAGAACACTGTACCTGCAGCATGAGGACACCAATGACACTGGACCTGCAGCATGAGGACACCAAGGACACTGGGCCTGCAGACTGTGGACATCGAGAACACTGGATCCTCAGAATAAGGCCACCTGAAACACTGGACCTGCAGCATGCAGACATCAAGAACAATGAACACTGGACCTGCAGCATGAGGACACCAAGAACACTGGATCTGCAGAATAAGGCCACCTGGAACACTGGACTTGCAGCAAGAGGAAACCAAGAACACTGAACACTGGACCTGCAGCATGCGGACATCAAGAACACTGGGTCTGCAGAATGAGAACATCAATAACACTGGGCCTGCAGCATGAGGCCACCTGGAACACTGGGCCTGCAGAATGAGGACATCAATAACACTGGACCTGCAGCATGCGGACATCAAGAACCATGAACACTGGACCTGCAGCATGAGGACACCAAGAACACTGAACACTGGACCTGCAGCATGAGGACATCAAGAACACTGGATCTGCAGAATAATGCCACCTGGAACACTGGACCTGCAGCATGAGGACACCAAGAACACTGAACATTGGACCTGCAGCATGCGGACATCAAGAACACTGGGCCTGCAGAATGAGGACATCAATAACACTGGGCCTGCAGCATGAGGGCACCAAGAACACTGGGCCTGCAGCCTGAGGCCACCTGGAACACTGGGCCTGCAGAATGAGGACATCAATAACACTGGGCCTGCAGCATGAGGACATCAAGAACACTGGATCTGCAGAATAAGGCCACCTGGAGCACTGCACCTGCAGCATGCGGACATCAAGAACACTGGGCCTGCAGAATGAGGACATCAATAACACTGGGCCTGCAGCATGAGGCCACCAAGACAACTGGGCCTGCAGAATGAGGACATCAATAACACTAGACCTACAGCATGAGGACATCAAGGACACTGGACCTGCAGCATGAGGACACCGAGGACACTGGGCCTGCAGACTGTGGACATAGAGAACACTGGATCTGCAGAATAAGGCCACCTGGAACACTGGACCTGCAGCATGCGAACATCAAGAACAATGAACACTGGACGTGCAGCAAGAGGACACCAAGAACACTGAACACTAGACCTGCAGCATGAGGACATCAAGAACACTGGATCTGCAGAATAAGGCCACCTGAAACACTGGACCTGCAGCATGAGGACACCAAGAACACTGAACACTGGACCTGCAGCATGCAGACATCAAGAACACTGGGCCTGCAGAATGAGGACATCAATAACACTGGACCTGCAGCATGAGGGCACCAAGAACACTGGGCCTGCAGCATGAGGCCACCTGGAACACTGGGCCTGCAGAATGAGGACATCAATAACACTGGACCTGCAGCATGCGGACATCAAGAACACTGGACCTGCAGCATGAGGACACCAAGGACACTGGACCTGCAGCATAAGGACACCAAGGACACTGGGCCTGCAGACTGTGGACATCGAGAACACTGGATCTGCAGAATAAGGCCACCTGGAACGCTGGACCTGCAGCACGCGGACATGAAGAACACTGGACCTGCAGCATGAGGACACCAATGACACTGGACCTGCAGCAAGAGGACACCAAGGACACTGGGCCTGCAGACTGTGGACATCGAGAACACTGGATCTGCAGAATAAGGCCACCTGAAACACTGGACCTGCAGCATGCAGACATCAAGAACAATGAACACTGGACCTGCAGCATGAGGACACCAAGAACACTGGATCTGCAGAATAAGGCCACCTGGAATACTGGACTTGCAGCAAGAGGAAACCAAGAACACTGAACACTGGACCTGCAGCATGCGGACATCAAGAACACTGGGTCTGCAGAATGAGAACATCAATAACACTGGTCCTGCAGCATGAGGCCACCTGGAACACTGGGCCTGCAGAATGAGGACATCAATAACACTGGACCTGCAGCATGAGGACATCAAGGACACTGGACCTGCAGCATGAGGATACCAAGGACACTGTACCTGCAGCATGACGACACCAAGGACACTGGACCTGCAGCATGAGGACACCGAGAACACTGGACCTGCAGACTGGACATCGAGAACACTGGATCTGCAGAATAAGGCCACCTGGAAGACTGGACCTGCAGCATGCGGACATCAAGAACCATGAACACTGGACCTGCAGCATGAGGACACCAAGAACACTGAACACTGGACCTGCAGCATGAGGACATCAAAAACACTGGGCCTGCAGAATGAGGACATCAATAACACTGGACCTGCAGCATGAGGGCACCAAGAACACTGGGCCTGCAGCATGAGGCCACCTGGAACACTGGGCCTGCAGAATGAGGACATCAATAACACTGGACCTGCAGCATGAGGACATCAAGAACACTGGACCTGCAGCATGAGGACACCAAGGACACTGGGCCTGCAGACTGTGAACATCGAGAACACTGGATCTGCAGAATAAGGTCACCGGGAACACTGGACCTGCAGCATGCGGACATCAAGAACACTGAACACTGGACCTGCAGCATGCGGACATCAAGAACACTGGATCTGCAGAATAAGGCCACCTGGAACACGGGACCTGCAGCATGACGACACCAAGAACCAAGAACACTGAACACTGGACCTGCAGCATGAGGACATCAATAACACTGGACCTGCAGCATGAGGACACAAAGAACACTGGACCTGCAGAATGAGGGCACCAAGAACACTGGGGCTGCAGCATGAGGCCACCTGGAACACTGGGCCTGCAGAATGAGGACATAAATAACACTGGACCTGCAGCATGAGGACACCAAGGACACTGGACCTGCAGCATGAGGACACCAAAGACACTGGACCTGCAGCATGAGGACACCAAGGACACTGGGTCTGCAGACTGTGGACAACGAGAACGCTGGGTCTGCAGAATAAGGCCACCTGGAACACTGGACCTGCAGCATGAGGACATCAAGAACACTGAACACTGGACCTGCAGCATGAGGACACCAAGAACACTGAACACTGGACCTGCAGCATACGGACATCAAGAACACTGGGCCTGCAAAATGAGGACAACAATAACACTGGACCTGCAGCATGAGGGCATCAAGAACACTGGGCCTGCAGCATGACGCCACCTGGAACACTGGGCCTGCAGAATGAGGACATCAATAACACTGTACCTGCAGCATGAGGATACCAAGGACACTGGACCTGCAGCATGAGGACACCAAGGACACTGGGCCTGCAGAATGTGGACATCGAGAACACTGGGTCTGCAGAATAAGGCCACCTGGAACACTGGACCTGCAGCATGAGGACACCAAGAACACTGGACCTGCAGACTGTGGACATCGAGAACACTGGATCTGCAGAATAAGGCCACCTGGAACACTGGACCTTCAGCAAGCGGACATCAAGAACACTGAACACTGGACCTGCGCATGCGAACATCAAGAACACTGGATCTGCAGAATAAGGCCACCTGGAACACGGGACCTGCAGCATGACGACACCAAGAACCAAGAACACTGAACACTGGACCTGCAGCATGAGGACATCAATAACACTGGACCTGCAGCATGAGGACACAAAGAACACTGGACCTGCAGAATGAGGGCACCAAGAACATTGGGGCTGCAGCATGAGGCCACCTGGAACACTGGGCCTGCAGAATGAGGACATCAATAACACTGGACCTGCAGCATGAGGACACCAAGGACACTGGACCTGCAGCATGAGGACATCAAGGACACTGGACCTGCAGCATGAGGACACCAAGGACACTGGGTCTGCAGACTGTGGACATCGAGAACGCTGGGTCTGCAGAATAAGGCCACCTGGAACACTGGACCTGCAGCATGAGGACATCAAGAACACTGAACACTGGACCTGCAGCATGAGGACACCAAGAACACTGAACACTGGACCTGCAGCATACGGACATCAAGAACACTGGGCCTGCAAAATGAGGACAACAATAACACTGGACCTGCAGCATGAGGGCATCAAGAACACTGGGCCTGCAGCATGAGGACACCTGGAACACTGGGCCTGCAGAATGAGGACATCAATAACACTGGACCTGCAGCATGAGGACACCAAGGACACTGGACCTGCAGCATGAGGACACCAAGGACACTGGGCCTGCAGAATGTAGACATCGAGAACACTGGGTCTGCAGAATAAGGCCACCTGGAACACTGGACCTGCAGCATGCGGACATCAAGAACACTGGACCTGCAGCATGAGGACACCAAGGACACTGGACCTGCAGCATGAGGACACCAAGGACACTGGGCCTGCAGACTGTGGACATCGAGAACACTGGATCTGCAGAATAAGGCCACCTGGAAAGCTGGACCTGCAGCACGCGGACATGAAGAACACTGTACCTGCAGCATGAGGACACCAATGACACTGGACCTGCAGCATGAGGACACCAAGGACACTGGGCCTGCAGACTGTGGACATCGAGAACACTGGATCCTCAGAATAAGGCCACCTGAAGCACTGGACCTGCAGCATGCAGACATCAAGAACAATGAACACTGGACCTGCAGCATGAGGACACCAAGAACACTGGATCTGCAGAATAAGGCCACCTGGAACACTGGACTTGCAGCAAGAGGAAACCAAGAACACTGAACACTGGACCTGCAGCATGCGGACATCAAGAACACTGGGTCTGCAGAATGAGAACATCAATAACACTGGGCCTGCAGCATGAGGCCACCTGGAACACTGGGCCTGCAGAATGAGGACATCAATAACACTGGACCTGTAGCATGCGGACATCAAGAACCATGAACACTGGACCTGCAGCATGAGGACACCAAGAACACTGAACACTGGACCTGCAGCATGAGGACATCAAGAACACTGGATCTGCAGAATAAGGCCACCTGGAACACTGGACCTGCAGCATGAGGACACCAAGAACACTGAACATTGGACCTGCAGCATGCGGACATCAAGAACACTGGGCCTGCAGAATGAGGACATCAATAACACTGGGCCTGCAGCATGAGGGCACCAAGAACACTGGGCCTGCAGCATGAGGCCACCTGGAACACTGGGCCTGCAGAATGAGGACATCAATAACACTGGGCCTGCAGCATGAGGACATCAAGAACACTGGATCTGCAGAATAAGGCCACCTGGAGCACTGCACCTGCAGCATGCGGACATCAAGAACACTGGGCCTGCAGAATGAGGACATCAATAACACTGGGCCTGCAGCATGAGGCCACCAAGACAACTGGGCCTGCAGAATGAGGACATCAATAACACTAGACCTACAGCATGAGGACATCAAGGACACTGGACCTGCAGCATGAGGACACCGAGGACACTGGGCCTGCAGACTGTGGACATAGAGAACACTGGATCTGCAGAATAAGGCCACCTGGAACACTGGACCTGCAGCATGCGAACATCAAGAACAATGAACACTGGACGTGCAGCATGAGGACACCAAGAACACTGAACACTAGACCTGCAGCATGAGGACATCAAGAACACTGGATCTGCAGAATAAGGCCACCTGGAACACTGGACCTGCAGCATGAGGACACCAAGAACACTGAACACTGGACCTGCAGCATGCAGACATCAAGAACACTGGGCCTGCAGAATGAGGACATCAATAACACTGGACCTGCAGCATGAGGGCACCAAGAACACTGGGCCTGCAGCATGAGGCCACCTGGAACACTGGGCCTGCAGAATGAGGACATCAATAACACTGGACCTGCAGCATGCGTACATCAAGAACACTGGACCTGCAGCATGAGGACACCAAGGACACTGGACCTGCAGCATAAGGACACCAAGGACACTGGGCCTGCAGACTGTGGACATCGAGAACACTGGATCTGCAGAATAAGGCCACCTGAAACGCTGGACATGCAGCACGCGGACATGAAGAACACTGGACCTGCAGCATGAGGACACCAATGACACTGGACCTGCAGCAAGAGGACACCAAGGACACTGGGCCTGCAGACTGTGGACATCGAGAACACTGGATCTGCAGAATAAGGCCACCTGAAACACTGGACCTGCAGCATGCAGACATCAAGAACAATGAACACTGGACCTGCAGCATGAGGACACCAAGAACACTGGATCTGCAGAATAAGGCCACCTGGAACACTGGACTTGCAGCAAGAAGAAACCAAGAACACTGAACACTGGACCTGCAGCATGCGGACATCAAGAACACTGGGTCTGCAGAATGAGAACATCAATAACACTGGGCCTGCAGCATGAGGCCACCTGGAACACTGGGCCTGCAGAATGAGGACATCAATAACACTGGACCTGCAGTATGAGGACATCAAGGACACTGGACCTGCAGCATGAGGATACCAAGGACACTGTACCTGCAGCATGACGACACCAAGGACACTGGACCTGCAGCATGAGGACACCGAGAACACTGGACCTGCAGACTGGACATCGAGAACACTGGATCTGCAGAATAAGGCCACCTGGAAGACTGGACCTGCAGCATGCGGACATCAAGAACCATGAACACTGGACCTGCAGCATGAGGACACCAAGAACACTGAACACTTGACCTGCAGCATGAGGACATCACAAACACTGGGCCTGCAGAATGAGGACATCAATAACACTGGACCTGCAGCATGAGGGCACCAAGAACACTGGGCCTGCAGCATGAGGCCACCTGGAACACTGGGCCTGCAGAATGAGGACATCAATAACACTGGACCTGCAGCATGAGGACATCAAGAACACTGGACCTGCAGCATGAGGACACCAAGGACACTGGGCCTGCAGACTGTGAACATCGAGAACACTGGATCTGCAGAATAAGGTCACCTGGAACACTGGACCTGCAGCATGCGGACATCAAGAACACTGAACACTGGACCTGCAGCATGCGGACATCAAGAACACTGGATCTGCAGAATAAGGCCACCTGGAACACGGGACCTGCAGCATGACGACACCAAGAACCAAGAACACTGAACACTGGACCTGCAGCATGAGGACATCAATAACACTGGACCTGGAGCATGAGGACACAAAGAACACTGGACCTGCAGAATGAGGGCACCAAGAACACTGGGGCTGCAGCATGAGGCCACCTGGAACACTGGGCCTGCAGAATGAGGACATAAATAACACTGGACCTGCAGCATGAGGACACCAAGGACACTGGACCTGCAGCATGAGGACACCAAAGACACTGGACCTGCAGCATGAGGACACCAAGGACACTGGGTCTGCAGACTGTGGACATCGAGAACGCTGGGTCTGCAGAATAAGGCCACCTGGAACACTGGACCTGCAGCATGAGGACATCAAGAACACTGAACACTGGACCTGCAGCATGAGGACACCAAGAACACTGAACACTGGACCTGCAGCATACGGACATCAAGAACACTGGGCCTGCAAAATGAGGACAACAATAACACTGGACCTGCAGCATGAGGGCATCAAGAACACTGGGCCTGCAGCATGACGCCACCTGGAACACTGGGCCTGCAGAATGAGGACATCAATAACACTGGACCTGCAGCATGAGGACACCAAGGACACTGGACCTGCAGCATGAGGACACCAAGGACACTGGGCCTGCAGAATGTGGACATCGAGAACACTGGGTCTGCAGAATAAGGCCACCTGGAACACTGGACCTGCAGCATGAGGACACCAAGAACACTGGACCTGCAGACTGTGGACATCGAGAACACTGGATCTGCAGAATAAGGCCACCTGGAACACTGGACCTGCAGCATGCGGACATCAAGGACACTGGACCTGCAGCATGAGGACACCAATGACACTGGACCTGCAGCATGAGGACAACAAGGACACTGGGCCTGCAGACTGTGGACATCGAGAACACTGGATCTGCAGAATAAGGCCACCTGGAACACTGGACCTGCAGCATGCAGTCATCAAGAACAATGAACACTGGACCTGCAGCATGAGGACACCAAGAACACTGGATCTGCAGAATAAGGCCACCTGGAACACTGGACTTGCAGCAAGAGGAAACCAAGAACACTGAACACTGGACCTGCAGCATGCGGACATCAAGAACACTGGGTCTGCAGAATGAGAACATCAATAACACTGGGCCTGCAGCATGAGGCCACCTGGAACACTGGACCTGCAGAATGAGGACATCAATAACACTGGACCTGCAGCATGAGGACATCAAGGACACTGGACCTGCAGCATGAGGATACCAAGGACACTGTACCTGCAAATAACACTGGACCTGCAGCATGAGGGCATCAAGAACACTGGGCCTGCAGCATGAGGCCACCTGGAACACTGGGCCTGCAGAATGAGGACATCAATAACACTGGACCTGCAGCATGAGGACACCAAGGACACTGGACCTGCAGCATGAGGACACCAAGGAGACAGGGCCTGCAGAATGTGGACATCGAGAACACTGAGTAAGCAGAATAAGGCCACCTGGAACACTGGACCTGCAGCATGAGGACACCAAGAACACTGGACCTGCAGACTGTGGACATCGAGAACACTGGATCTGCAGAATAAGGCCATCTGGATCACTGGACCTGCAGCATGAGGACACCAAGGACACTGGACCTGCAGCGTGAGGACACCAAGGACACTGAGCCTGCAGACTGTGGACATCGAGAACACTGGATCTGCAGAATAAGGCCACCTGGAACGCTGGACCTGCAGCACTCGGACATGAAGAACACTGGACCTGCAGCATGAGGACACCAATGACACTGGACCTGCAGCATGAGGACACCAAGGACACTGGGCCTGCAGACTGTGGACATCGAGAACACTGGATCTGCAGATTAAGGCCACCTGGAACACTGGACCTGCAGCATGCAGACATCAAGAACAATGAACACTGGACCTGCAGCATGAGGACACCAAGAACACTGGATCTGCAGAATAAGGCCACCTGGAACACTGGACTTGCAGCAAGAGGAAACCAAGAACACTGAACACTGGACCTGCAGCATGCGGACATCAAGAACACTGGGTCTGCAGAATGAGAACATCAATAACACTGGGCCTGCAGCATGAGGCCACCCGGAACACTGGACCTGCAGAATGAGGACATCAATAACACTGGACCTGCAGCATGAGGACATCAAGGACACTGGACCTGCAGCATGAGGATACCAAGGACACTGTACCTGCAGCATGAGGACACCAAGGACACTGGACCTGCAGCATGAGGACACCGAGAACACTGGACCTGCAGCATGAGGACATCAATAACGCTGGACCTGCAGCATGAGGACACCAAGGACACTGGACCTGCAGCATGAGGACACCAAGGATACTGGACCTGCAGCGTGAGGACACCAAGGACACTGGACCTGCAGCATGATGACACCAAGGACACTGGACCTGCAGACTGTGGACATCGAGAACACTGGATCTGCAGAATAAGGTCACCTGGAACACTGGACCTGCAGCATGAGGAGACCAAGAACACTGAACATTGGACCTGCAGCATGCGGACATCAAGAACACTGGGCCTGCAGAACGAGGACATCAATAACACTGGGCCTGCAGCATGAGGGTACCAAGAACACTGGGCCTGCAGCATGAGGCCACCTGGAACACTTGGCCTGCAGAATGAGGACATCAATAACACTGGACCTGCAGCATGAGGACTAGGCCTGGGAGGAAAACTTCGCTACGCTCGCGTAGTTTGCGTAGTTTGCGCAACTACGCACTACGCGAATTGCACGTAGCACAGTGCAAAAACGCATAGCGGGCATTTTTTGCTTGCTCGCGGTCCTCAACGTCAAGTTGGCGACCGCGAGCGAGCAAAATGACATCCCGGCGAGACTTTTTCCTCGTTCGCAATCAGCAACATCAAGTTGCCGATCGCGAGCGTGGAAAATAAACCTCCCGGCGAGATTCTCAATGCGGGGAGGTCAGGTTTCTCATTGCGAGTGGTCGCGTATGCTTGCGACCGCTCGCGATGAGAAACTACGAGTCCGCGTTGAGAAAACTGCCGCTCGAGGACAAATCTACTCGAGCGGCAGAAAACGACCGCTTGCACTGTGCAAGATGCCGTTTGCAATGATTGCACAGTGCGGACAAGCATCCGGCACTGTGCAATCATTGCGAACAGCATTTCCTACCGCACTACGCAGTTCGCGTAGTGCTACGTGTAGCTCGCATAGTGCGAAGTGCACTTCGCGTAGCTACGCGTAGCGCTACTATGCGAACTACGCCCAGGGTTAATGAGGACATCAAGAACACTGGATCTGCAGAATAAGGCCACCTGGAACACTGCACCTGCAGCATGCGGACATCAAGAACACTGTGTGAGAAGTTGGCCTGGTATATGCTGTCCACTAGTTATAGTGGGCACCTTGCACCAGTCCAAACAACCCCTTATGGATGATAGGTTAAAGACAACCTTTATTGAAAGCTATCCTAGTGGTTGCTATGGAGAGCAGCCTTCAGGCTAAGTCTTGGAGGAATGTAAAGCAGCTTGTTTTACCAGTTTATAATCTCTTGAGTGACCAAATGAAAGAGGACCACACCAGGTATATATATAAAATATATGTATTTAGTCTTAAACACACCCCTCTAGTCTCTTTATGAGGCTAGAGTTCGAAGTACATAAGTTACAAGGCAAATATCAGCAGTTATTAGCACAATACACGTTTGAGCCCTAGGGGCGTACCAAACCATATACTAAAATAGTGGTATAAGAATCACGACTGAGCTAGACACAAGGCCTAGAGCCTGTAGAAGTGCTTGGACCCCAAGAAACCACCCAAGGTAGTGACACAGGGGACCCACGGGGGACGCGTTCAGTGTGAGAACACAGCCGCGAATCGCCGTTGACTTCTATGGGGAAAGTCGGGGTTGGATTTTTAAAGAAAAAGGACACTTCGGAGAGGACTTCCAGTTAACCCCTTTAAACTTAAGAGTTTCTAGGGCCCACACCCACGTGAGTACCGAAATACTCGAGTTACCTCACCCAGGGAAGCTGGGTGCATACGTGTTAAAAGATGTCGGGAATCGTCGTCGTTTTCAATGGTGACCTCTTGGAAAGTGCTGCTGCCGTGAAGAGGAAGAGTGTCCGGTGCGATCCAAGCCTGGATCGAGGAAGAGGAAGACCTGAAAGCAGAGGGAACAGAGTCTGGGTCACTAGCCAGTGACCAGGGGCACGATAGCCGAATGCCCTCAGATGTCGGGTGCTTCAGGTGAGTTGACGGGTGCCTTGACTCTTCAGCCACGAGGTCCAGGAGGCGTCGATGATAAACAGGAGCTGGAATCGAGCTGTCACACAAAGTTTCTCGAGTGCTGTGGTGTTGGCGACCAGATTAGACCCAACAAGCCTTGGCAACCGCAAGTCATGGGGAAACAAAGAAAAGGCTGCGGTGCAGACCAGCAAGGTCTGAGGGACTCACCCAGCAAGGGTAAGTCAGGGCACTTTTGGAACAATCAGAAAAGCCCAAGCAATTGAAGAGTTGCCTTCGTGGGGACCCAGTAGCCAATGGACTAGAGATCGCAAAGGAGCCTCAAGCGGTTGCACTTGGAGCTGGCCCACGGGACACTCGTGGAGTGTAGGCCAGTGATCTTTGCTGCAGTTGGTGCTTGGGGATAGGGCTACTTGGAACCCAAAGCACGGCTTCGAGACATGTCAGGAAGCTGGTGCACTTGCAAATGTGCTTGGTGTCCAGGGGTCATGGTTCCATGTTACCCACGACAGCTACGGGCCTCAGCTTTGCTGGGGACTCAGGGCAGCCTCAGTGAAGTCTGGAAATCCACCTCTGGTGATGCAAAGACTTCGGGGCCGGCGGGAGCTACAGTGATGCAGACAGGACAGATGCTTTGTTGGTGCCTGCCAAGCAGGGGAGTCACTCCTTGACCCCAAGGGAGATTCTTCAGTCCTCTAATCTTGATGTAGAGCGTCGAAGGTCCAGGATTCAGCTACAGAGTTTCGTCCAAGGATATCTAAAGTCCTGTTGCCAGGGTTCCCTTACTTATACTAAGAAAAGGGGTTGGACTAACTCTGGGGACCCACCTATGGGAGGGTTTGGAAAGAGGGGTGGCTACACCCATTTCCTTTGTCCAGTTTCGCGCCAGAGCAGGGGCTGGCAGCCCCTGCAACCAGTTTGAACTGGGGTATGCACGAGGACACCAAATGTGCCCCCAGTGCAGGACTTCAAAGCACTCAGAGAGTGCACCACCCAGTCCCAATCCACTAATGCCTGTCTGGGAGGTGGTAACACCTCCCTGAGACAGGAAACCTATTGTCCAGGCCTCCCCTGCCGGAGTTTCGGTCAGCAGCAGGAGGCCAGACTCGTGTCTGTGGCTGCAGCATCCATTTTGTGATGCCAGGCTCTGTTTAGTTGGTACCGGGTATACCGGTGCTGTCATGTCTCTCCCTCTAGAAGGGTGGGATCATACTCCCACACCAGGTACTGGTGTGGGGGTATGATTCCAAGGTGTTTGACACCAAACACGACATGTTTCCGTGCAGCCATCCCAAAGTTAGCATTTACCGTTTAGATATAATGCACTTAAGAGTATATGGTCAGGCTGCACCACAGACAATCCCGGATAGGAGATTCCGAGAGCTGTAGAGGGGCTCTGCTCATGCATGGGCACCCTCTCACATATAACCAAGCACTCTGCCTTCAGGATTGATAAGGCCTGCCATAGGGGTGACTGATAGGTTTCTATGTGCAGTGTCAGGTGAGATATAGTGAACCTATATCTCTGTAAGGGGTGCATGCACCACCTCACTCAGGCTGCAGTAGCAGTCCTGTGGTGTCATTTTGGATGGCCTTCCAGGGGTGGCACAATACATGCTTCAGCCCCTGGTAGGCCTCTGGGGTACCTATGCCCTTGGTACATAGTATACCATATACTAGGGACTTATAAGGGCACTCCAGAATCCAATCTGTGGTGTACCTAAAGTACAGGGATTCAATTTAGAGAGGAAGCAGCTAGGCTGGGGTCCTGGATAGCAGGGCCCAAGCCAGACTAAAGTCGAAAAACAGTGATAAACCAGCAAAAAGTGGGGGTAACCATAAGAGGCAGATCCTACTCTCCTACACAACCCCCCTAAACGCAGGGACATTAAACTAACCTTGACCAGTTAAGTCTTCATGTTCTAAGTGGAAATATCTGGAGAGTCCATCTGCATTGGCATGGTTACTCCCAGGTCTATGTTCCACTGTATAGTCCATCCCCTGTAGGGAAATGGACCACCTCAAAAGTTTGGGGTTTTCACCCTTCATCTGTTTTAGCCATAAGAGGGGCTTGTGGTCTGTTTGAACAAGGAAGTGAGTGCCAAGCAAGTATGGCCTCAGCTTCTTCAGAGCCCAAACCACAGCAAAGGCCTCCCTCTCAATGGCTGACCAACGTTTCTCTCTGGGGTCAGCCTTCTGCTAATAAAAGCTACTGGCTGATCCTGACCTTCATCATTCAACTGTGACAGTACAGCCCCTACCCCCAACTCAGATCCATCAGTTTGCACAATGAACTTTTTGGAGTAATCAGGACTTTGCAGAATGGGAGCAGTGCACATGGCCTGCTTCAGGTCATCAAATGCCTTTTGACAGCTAACTGTCCACTGAACCTTTTTGGGCATTTTCTTAGAGGTTAAGTCATTCAGGGGTGTCACTATTGATCCATACCCCTTGACAAATCTTCTGTAGTACCCAGTCAGGCCTAAAAGGCTCTCACCTGAGTCTGGGTAGTTGGAGCAGCCCAGTCCATGATGGTCTGGATCTTGCTCTGCAATGGTTGAACCTGGCCTCCACCCACAAGGTGGCCCAGGTACACAACCTGACTCTGCCCTATCTGGCACTTTGTGGCCTTGATAGTTAGGCCTGCCTTCTGCAGGGCCTCCAAAACATTTCTGAGGTGGACCAGGTGATCCTCCCAGGTGGAGCTAAAGACAGCAATATCATCTAGATATGCTGCACTATAGGCTTCCAGACCTGTAAGGACTGTGTTCACCAACCTCTGAAAAGTGGCAGGTGCATTTTTCAAACCAAAGGGCATCACCACAAATTGGTAAAGCCCACCAGGGGTAGAAAATGCAGTTTTTGGCTTTGCATCATCAGCTAGTCTGATCTGCCAGTAGCCAGCTGTTAGGTCAAATGTGCTTAGATACTTGGCTGAGGCCAAAGTGTCTATTAGCTCATCTGCCCAGGGGATTGGATGGGCATCAGTCCTAGTGACTTCATTGAGGCCTCTGTAGTCCACACAAAACCTCATCTCTCTCTTACCATCTTTGGTGTGAGGTTTTGGCACCAGGACCACTGGACTAGCCCAAGGGCTATCTGAAGGCTCAATGACACCCAGTTCCAACATTTTCTAGACTTCTGTCCTGATACAGTCCCTGACATGGTCAGGTTGCCTGTAAATCTTACTTTTAACAGGCAGACTGTCCCCAGTGTCCACTTCATGAGTGCACCAGGTGGTCTGACTTGGAGTCAGAGAAAACATGTGTCTGAACTGATTGAGCACCTGTCTATAATCAGTTTGCTGCTGGGCAGTGAGGCTGCCTGCCAAGGCTACACCATCCACTGACCCATCATCAGGGTTCTGTGAGAGCAGGTCAGGGAGAGGGTCACTCTCCTCCTCCTGTCCCTCATCAGTTGCCATGAGCAAGCCCATGTCAGCCCTGTCCACATATGGCTTCAGCCTGTTGACATGGAGCACCCTGTGGGGGCTCCTGGGAGTTCCCAGGTCTACCAGATAGGTAACCTCTCCCTTCTGTTCAACAATGGTATGGGAGCCACTCCACTTGTCTTGGAGGGCTGCTGGGGCCACTGGCTCCAACACCCACACCTTCTGCCCTGGCTGGTAAACAGTCAGCACAGCGTTTTGGTCATGCCAGGCTTTCTGTAATTCCTGGCTAGCCTCAAGGTTTTTGGTTGCCTTTTTCATATACTCAGCCATCCGGGAGCGGAGACCAAGTACATAGTCCACTATGTCCTGTTTAGGGGTTTGAGAGGTAACTCCCAACCTTCCTTCACCAGACACAATGGACCCCTGACAGGAAGGCCAAACAAAAGTTCAAAAGGGCTGTAGCCAACCCCTTTTGAGGCACCTCCCTGTATGCAAATAAAAGGCAGGGCAAGAGTATGTCCCATCTTCGCCTAAGCTTTTCTGGGAGCCCTTTAATCATGCCCTTCAAGGTTTTGTTGAATCTCTCAACTAAACCATTGCATTGTGGGTGATAGGGTGTGGTGAACTTATAAGTCACTCCACACTCCTTCCACATTGCAGTCAAGTAACTGGACATAAAGTTTGCATCTCTGTCAGATACTACCTCCTTAGGAAAGCCCACTCTTGAGAAAATTCCCAGGAGGGCCCTTGCCACCACAGGAGCTGTAGTGGTCCTAAGGCGAATGGCTTCTGGGTACCTGGTGGCATGGTCCACCACCACCAGGATAAACCTGTGCCCAGATGCTGTTTGGGGATCCATAGGACCAACTATGTCAATCCCCACCCTCTCAAAGGGAACCCCCACCGCAGGTAGTGGTATCAGGGGGGCCTTTGTGGTGCCACCTGCCTTCCCACTGGCTTGGCAGGTTACACAGGAGCGACAAAACTCCTTGGTGTCTTCAGACATGTGGGGCCAGTGAAATTGAGGGACAATTCTGTCCCAAGTCTTGTTCTGGCCCAGGTGACCTGCTAAGGGAATATCATGGGCTAGTGTCAATAGGAAGCCCCTGAACTTCAGAGGTATAACCAACCTCCTGGCTGCTCCAGGCTTGGGGTCTCTACTCTCTGAGTACAGGAGTCCATCATCCCAATATATCTTATGGGTGCCACTAGCATTCCCAGCAGCCTCCGCAGCAGCTTGCTGTCTGAGGGGTTCAAGAGAGGGGCAGTTCAGCTGCTCCTGGCTCAGATCTGCCCTGGAAGGGCCCCCTGTCCCCAAGAACTCAACCTGATCAGGTTCAAGCTCCTCTGGGACAGTTCCTTCTTCAGGCCTGAGATCATCTTCCTCAAAAGACTGATCTTCCTCCTGAGCCAAGGGGGAAGGCACTGCCTTAACCCTACTGCTCCTCCTCTTGGGAGGCACCTGGTCCATTATTCCAGAATCCAGGGTCTGTTCAGCTTTTGACATTTTTGCCTGTGACCTAGTCACAGCAAAGACATGTGCAGGGATCCCTAGCATTTCTGCATGTTTCCTGAGCTCCACCTCTGCCCAAGCTGAGGTTTCAAGATCATTGCCAAACAAGCATTCAACTGGTAGGTCTGCACTCACCACAACCTTCTTAAGGCCAGTTACCCCTCCCCAGGAGAAGTTAACAACTGCCAGAGAATGGTCTGTTCTGACATTGCTAGAATTGGTCACTTGGTACATTTCACCAAGTATAATCTGCCCAGGATCCACAAGATCTTGTGTCACCATGGTGACACTTGCTCATGTGTCCCTGAATGCCAAAGCCTCCCTTCCATTAATTAAAGGCTGCTGTCTGTATTTGCCCAAATTATTGGGACTCACAAAGGGGGACATATCCATGCCCCCATCACAGACTGGGACAGCCTGAGTTGGCACTCTGACTAGGCCAGAGTCCATCTCAGTACCCAGGGTCAACCCTACTAAACCCTTATTCTGAGTGTTTCCACCACCATTTGTAGCTGGACTAGGGGGAACAGTTGCCTTAGGGGCAATGGTGGCTGGATTGGAGTCTTTGGACTTGGTGCAATCCCTGGTCCAGTGAGTCTTTTGCTTACAGACTTTGCACCATGGTTTCTTTTGGGCTTTTCCTTTATTAGATTGGGATTCCCCACCAGATGCAGATTTTTGGGGACCTTGAGAAGACTTCTGGTCTTGACCCTTTTCCCCACCCTTGTCAGAGTTTTTAGAATCTTGCTTCTTCTGGTCACCACCTTGGTTCTGTACTTTCTGCTTCACCCTGGTTCTGACCCATTTGTCTGCCTTCTTTCCCAATTCTTGGGGAGAGGTCAGATCAGAGTCAACCAGGTACTGATGTAGCAACTGATTCTGACAGTCCTGTTTAAAGCAAATGTTCCCTATTGGACCCAACAATTAGCAATCCTTTTTAGATCCGTACTGAGTAGTTCAACCATACCGGACTCATGGCGAGGTGCAGTAATTCACCCAATATACAAGTCCGGCGCCCATTCGTCCCCAAACAACTACAGGTTGATAGCCTTATTGGACAATGAGGCAAAGCACTTTGCGAGTATCCTACTTCAAGAACTGAGCTCCTGGGCTGACCAGAAAGGTCTGATTCCAAAAAACCAAACGGGCTTTATTGCAAATTCGGGCACAACGTCCAATTTACTGGCATTATCAATACTTATTGATAAATCGCTCATTTCATCTAAGGTGGTTTTCTGTTGTTTCGTTGACTTTAAAGCTGCCTTTGATCGGGTCCCTAGGGTAGCACTCTGGGCAAAGTTAATGAAATGGGGAATCCCGGTCAAACTATTGGAGGCCATTGTTCAATTACATACCAACACTTGGATACAGGTCAAGCTTGTTACTGGCACACATCTGTCTCGAAAATTTTCAACAACAAGAGGAGTGAAACAGGGGTGTGTGCTTGCCCCATTGCTCTTTAACCTGTTTATTGCCGACCTCTCTGCCGAACTGGATGAGATAAATAGCCATTCCCCCAAGATTGGTGGTGTGCAGTTAAGTAACCTTCTGTATGCCGATGACCTTGTTCTCTTCAGTCTTACCCGAGTAGGGCTGCAACGATTGTTAAATAAACTATATAGTTATACCGTTATGAACAGCCTAGAGGTTAACTTAAAGAAAACTCAAGTAGTTATATTCGGCAGAAAACATTACAGAGGTGGTGGCTGGACGTACAACAATTCTGATCTTGCTGTAGGAAAATCCTATAAATACCTGGGGGTTAACTTCGACTCCAGGGGCACCCTCGCCAAACACCGTAGCGACATCTCAATGAAAGCCACAGCCCTTCGACTGAACTTCTCAAAAGTTTCAAAAAAACTGATGGGTCCGAGTCTAACCCCAATGATGGAAGTTATGAAAGCCAAAGTTGGCCCCACGCTGCCATACGATATTGAAATTTTCAGGGCAAAAATTAGCACAGCATTAAATCAACATGTGACCAAGATCTACAAAAGTGTTTTTCACATGCCAAAATCTGCCTCCGCCGCACAGATTCGATTAGAACTGGGCCTTTTTAATTATGAAATATCCAGCTTAGGTGCCTATTTAAATCTGTGCCATAAGCTAAGGCAGGCTGAAGCTGGGTCTCTTGAGTCAATGTTGTGGTTGGACATTAGCCTTAATAACCCAAGTGGGACCTACAGTAAGTTCTTCTATGAATGTGTACAGCAATTCTCAGCAAGCGACCTCTGGAATCTAAATCCCAGTCAAACAGCCTTTAAAACTAGCATCAAGAAGCGCATTCGCATGCTGTCCCATACCACCGACAAAGCTCTTCTTGCCGAACGCAAGCATGCATGGGCGGTAATTAATTCTTATCAGTTGGCTTCACCGTCATCATATCTGCCCTGCACATATCCTTTGTATCTAAAAATGCGATTTATGGCGCTTAGACTGGGGGAATGGCACCTGCTGAAACATTTACCTATTTGGCGTCGTACGTCAGACAACCAACAGTGCAGGGGCTGCGGGCCTCGGTGGAATCTATGGAGCATGTTGTATGCCTCTGCTCTGCACTGTTGATTCAGCGCAGACTAAAATTGAGGCCAGAATGGAATAGACTGGGAGTTCGGTCCTGTAGGCAGGCAATTATTGCGGCTTTGAACCCAGAGAACACAGCCTTAAACATAAGTTTTACAATTTTTATTTACTATGTATATCGGAAATTTAACCAGCAAATCGTAGGCCCGGTAGAATTTTAAAGAGGGCTACAGGTGACTAAAACAAAACTGTAGACCCACAAAGCTTTACTTTGGTCTCCTCTGTGCTTTTGGGCCTGCAATTCTAGGGTATGTGAACACGATGATTCTTCATCGATATCGACATTTGAAGCTGTTTTAATGAAATGTTTACACTCTCTGGGTTTCTTTGTAATTCTGGGTCTTCTTTATAGACTCTGATAGTAACACTTACTCTTTTGTTACATTATCAACCCCTTTTAAAAATATTTTGCTGCTTCTTAGTTTTAAAACCCGTATTTTTACATCATCTTGGTCATTTTAACTACTTATTCTGTATATGTATGGTATGCATGTCCTGCTTTTATGATTATATTTTTAATCAAATAAAGTACTTCTTCTTGGATTCTGACAGTTATTAAGAATCTGCTCCCTCATGATTAAATTATACAATCCTTTGAAGTCACACACCTTACTGCCCAGTAACCAGCCTTCCAGAGCCTTGGTAGCACAATCTACAAAGTCCACCCAGTCCTGTGTCTGTGCCTTTTGGGTATCTCTGAACTTTAACCTGTATTGCTCAGTGGTTAGGCCAAACCCATCTATCAGGGCACTCTTGAGGACTTAATCATCAGCATCCTCTTCTCTTACAGTGAGGAGCTTGTCTCTACCTTTGTCTGCAAAGGAGAGCCACAAGATTGCTGCCCACTGCTCCTGGGGGACCCTCTGAACTTTACAGGCCCTTTCCAGTGCAGTTATCCATTTGTGGATGTCATCCCACTCTGGTAGGGAGGGACAATCTTGCTCATGTTTCTATGGTCATAAGACCTTTCCCTACCACTAGGCAAGTTGCTGTCACCATGGGACTCTAGTCCCAACTTTCTTCTTTGTCTATGAAGCTCCAGGGACTCCCTGTCTATAGCCAACTGCTCTTTTCTGATTCTCAACTGAGCTTCCTCATACTTGAGCAATCTCTCTTTCCTTTCATGAGAGGATTCCCTCCTACGAGAGGAAACAGAGGTCCCTACTGAGGTGTCAGAATGGTCAGACTCCTGAGAAGGAGATCTGGACCTTCTAGGCACACTCACAACTCTTCCTGGTGGGACAAAGGGGAGGTCATTCTGATCCTCCTCCTCATCTGCAGGAGGAGCTGGATTGTCCAGGGCAAGATTATTTTCATCTTCCTGGCCAGTTTCAGAGGTCAGGTCCTGGGTATTTTCACCCCTGGTCCCTTCCTCATCTTCTGCCCCACCCTCTCTGCCTACCCCTGCAGACCCTAGGGGTCTTCTGAGATCATCCAGCAGAAGCATCTCCATGAGACGTTGGGTGTTGGCACTTTTGCCTGTCTTCAGCTTCCTAATCTTGCACAACTCTCTCAATTCCAAGAATGGGAGGTTGTCATATTTGGAGGGTAGGAGCCCACTGGTTCCTGGCCCTGAAGACATTACTAGTGAGGTGTGGTGTATGCACTACCTACTCTAGTGTGGCCTACTAAACTCTCTTGAGTTGTAGAAAGGGTGTGCTAAGCCCTTGACACACAACTCTAAGTTCAGTAGAACTTACTGTATTTCTAAGCTTGATTTTATATGTACCTTAGGTACCTTTAGTGGTGTTCAGTTAGTCACAAACTTGAGATTATCTGGTAAAACAATAGCAAGCTGGAATCCCACACGCTGCACACCAATGTGAGAAGTTGGCCTGGTATATGCTGTCCACTAGTTATAGTGGGCACCTTGCACCAGTCCAAACAACCCCTTATGAATGATAGGTTAAAGACAACCTTTATTGAAAGCTATCCTAGTGGTAGCTATGGAGAGCAGCCTTCAGGCTAAGTCTTGGAGGAATGTAAAGCAGCTTGTTTTACCAGTCTATAATCTCTTGAGTGACCAAATGAAAGAGGACCACAGCAGGTATATATATATAAAATATATGTATTTAGTCTTAAACACACCCCTCTAGTCTCTTTATGAGGCTAGAGTTCGAAGTACATAAGTTACAAGGCAAATATCAGCAGTTATTAGCACAATACACGTTTGAGCTCTAGGGGCGTACCAAACCGTATACTAAAATAGTGGTATAAGAACCACGACTGAGCTAGACACAAGGCCTAGAGCCTGTAGAAGTGCTTGGACCCCAAGGAACCACCCAAGGTAGTGACACAGGGGACCCACGGGGGAAGCGTGCAGTGTGAGAACACAGCCGCGAATCGCCGTTGACTTCTACGGGGAAAGTCGCGGAGGACTTCCAGTTAGCCCCTTTAAACTTAAGAGTTTCTAGGGCCCACACCCACGTGAGTACCGAAATACTTGAGTTACCTCACCCAGGGAAGCTGGGTGCATACGTGTTAAAAGGTGTTGGGAATCGTTGTCGTTTTCAATGGCGACCTCTTGGAAAGTGTTGCTGCCGTGAAGAGGAAGAGTGTCCGGTGCGATCCAAGCCTGGATCGAAGAAGAGGAAGACCTGAAAGCAGAGGGTCAGAGTCTGGGTCACTATCCAGTGACCAGGGGCACGATAGTCGAATGCCCTCAGATGTTGGGTGCTTCAGGTGAGTTGACGGGCGCTTTGACTCTTCAGCCACGAGGTCCAGGAGGCATCGACGACAACCAGGAGCTGGAATCGAGCTGTTCCACAAAGTCTGTCGAGTGCTGCGGTGTCGGCGACCAGATTAGACCCAACAAGCCTTGACAACAGCAAGTCACGGGGAAACAAAGAAAAGGCTGCGGTGCAGACCAGCAAGGTCTGAGGGACTCACCCAGCAAGGGTAAGTCAGGGCACTTCTGGAGCAACCAGAAAAGCCCAAGCAATTGAAGAGTTGCCTTCGTGGGGACCCACTAGCCAACAGACTAGAGATCGCGAAGGAGCCTCAAGCGGTCGCGCTTGGAGCTGGCCCACGGGACACTCGTGGAGTGTAGGCCAGTGATCTTTACTGCAGTTGGTTGTTGGGGCTAGGGTTACTTGGAACCCAAAGCACGTCTTCGAGAGATGTCAGTAAGTTGGTGCACTTGCAAATGTGCTTGGTGTCCAGGGGTCACGGTTCCACGTTACCCACGACAGCTACGGGCCTCAGCTTTGCTGGGCACTCAGGGCAGCCTCCTGGAAGTCTGGAAATCTACCTCTGGCGATGCAAAGACTTCGGCGTCCGGCAGGAGCTTCAGTGATGCAGACCAGACAGATTCTTCGTTGGTGCCTGCCAAGCAGGGGAGTCACTCCTTGACCCCAAGGGAGATTCTTCAGTCCTCTAATCTTGATGTAGAGTGTCGAAGGTCCAGGATTCAGCTACAGAGTTTCGTCCAGGGATATCTAAAGTCCTGTTGCCAGGGTTCCCTTACTTATACTAAGAAAAGGGGTTGGACTAACTCTGGGGACCCACCTATGGGAGGGTTTGGAAAGAGGGGTGGCTACACCCATTTCCTTTGTCCAGTTTCGCACCAGAGCAGGGGCTGGCAGCCCCTGCAACCGGTTTGAACTGGGGTATGCACGAGGACACCAAATGTGCCCCCAGTGCAGGACTTCAAAGCACTCAGAGAGTGCACCACCCAGCCCCAATCCACTAAGGCCTCCCTGAGACAGGAAACCTATTGTCCAGGCCTCCCCTGCCGGAGTTTCGGTCAGCAGCAGGAGGCCAGACTCGTGTCTGTGGCTGCAGCATCCATTTTGTGATGCCAGGCTCTGTTTAGTTGGTACCGGGTATACCGGTGCTGTCATGTCTCTCCCTTTAGAAGGGTGGGATCATACTCCCACACCAGGTACTGGTGTGGGGGTATGATTCCTAGGTGTTTGACACCAAACACGACATGTTTCCGTGCAGCCATCCCAAAGTTAGCATTTACCGTTTAGATATAATTCACTTAAGAGTATATGGTCAGGCTGCACCACAGACAACCCCGGGTAGGAGATTCTGAGAGCTGTAGAGGGGCTCTGCTCATGCATCGGCACCCTCTCACATATAACCAAGCACCCTGCCTTCAGGATTGATAAGGCCTGCCATAGGGGTGACTGATAGGTTTCTATGTGCAGTGTCAGGTGAGATATAGTGAACCTATATCTCTGTAAGGGGTGCATGCACCACCTCACTCAGGCTGCAGTAGCAGTCCTGTGGTGTCATTTTGGATGGCCTTCCAGGGGTGGCACAATACATGCTTCAGCCCCTGGTAGGCCTCTGGGGTACCTATGCCCTTGGTACATAGTATACCATATACTAGGGACTTATAAGGGCACTCCAGAATCCAATCTGTGGTGTACCTAAACTACAGGGAATCAATTTTGAGAGGAAGCAGACTAGGTTGGGGTCCTGGATAGCTGGGCCCCAGAAAAACAGTGATACACCAGCAAAAAGTGGGGGTAACCGTAAGAGGCAGATCCTACTCTCCTACACACTGGTCCTGCAGAATGAGGACATCAATAACACTGGGCCTGCAGCATGAGGCCACCAATAACACTGGACCTGCAGCATGAGGACATCAAGGACACTGGACCTGCAGCATGAGGACACCAAGGAAACTGGGCCTGCAGACTGTGGACATAGAGAACACTGGATCTGCAGAATAAGGCCACCTGGAACACTGTACCTGCAGCATGCGAACATCAGGAACAATGAACACTGGACGTGCAGCATGAGGACACCAAGAACACTGAACACTAGACCTGCAGCATGAGGACATCAAGAACACTGGATCTGCAGAATAAGGCCACCTGGAACACTGGACCTGCAGCATGAGGACACCAAGAACACTGAACACTGGATCTGCAGCATGCAGACATCAATAACACTGGACCTGCAGCATGAGGACACCAAGGACACTGGACCTGCAGCATGAGGACACCAAGGACACTGGGCCTGCAGAATGTGGACATCGAGAACACTGGGTCTGCAGAATAAGGCCACCTGGAACACTGGACCTGTAGCATGAGGACACCAAGAACACTGAACACTGGGCCTGCAGCATACGAACATCAAGAACACTGGGCCTGCAGAATGAGGACATCAATAACACTGGACCTGCAGCATGAGGGCACCAAGAACACTGGGCCTGCAGCATGAGGCCACCTGGAACACTGGGCCTGCAGAATGAGGACATCAATAACACTGGACCTGCAGCATGAGGACATCAAGAACACTGGACCTGCAGCATGAGGACACCAAGGACACTGGGCCTGCAGACTGTGAACATCGAGAACACTGGATCTGCAGAATAAGGTCACCTGGAACACTGGACCTGCAGCATGCGGACATCAAGAACACTGAACACTGGACCTGCAGCATGCGGACATCAAGAACACTGGATCTGCAGAATAAGGCCACCTGGAACACGGGACCTGCAGCATGACGACACCAAGAACCAAGAACACTGAACACTGGACCTGCAGCATGAGGACATCAATAACACTGGACCTGCAGCATGAGGACACAAAGAACACTGGACCTGCAGAATGAGGGCACCAAGAACACTGGGGCTGCAGCATGAGGCCACCTGGAACACTGGGCCTGCAGAATGAGGACATCAATAACACTGGACCTGCAGCATGAGGACACCAAGGACACTGGACCTGCAGCATGAGGACACCAAGGACACTGGGCCTGCAGAATGTGGACATCGAGAACACTGGGTCTGCAGAATAAGGCCACCTGGAACACTGGACCTGCAGCATGAGGACACCAAGAACACTGAACACTGGGCCTGCAGCATACGAACATCAAGAACACTGGGCCTGCAGAATGAGGACATCAATAACACTGGACCTGCAGCATGAGGGCACCAAGAACACTGGGCCTGCAGCATGAGGCCACCTGGAACACTGGGCCTGCAGAATGATGACATCAATAACAGTGGACCTGCAGCATGAGGACACCAAGGAAACTGGACCTGCAGCATGAGGACACCAAGGACACTGGGCCTGCAGAATGTGGACATTGAGTACACTGGATCTGCAGAATAAGGCCACCTGGAACACTAGACCTGCAGCATGTGGACATCAAGAACACTGAACACTGGACCTGCAGCATGTGGACATCAAGAACAATGGATCTGCAGAATAAAGCCACCTGGAACACTGGACTTGCAGCATGAGGACGCAAGAACACTGAACACTGGACCTGCAGCATGAGGACACCAAGAACACTGGACCTGCAGAATGAGGGCACCAAGAACACTGGGCTCGCAGCATGAGGCCACCTGGAACACTGGGCCTGCAGAATGAGGATATCAATAACACTGGACCTGCAGCATGAGGACACCAAGGACACTGGACCTGCAGACTGTAGACATCGAGAACACTGGATATGCAGAATAAGGACATCAAGAACACTGGACCTGCAGACTGTGGACATCGAGAACACTGGATCTGCAGAATAAGGCCACCTGGAACACTGGACCTGCAGCATGCGGACATCAAGAACACTGGACCTGCAGCATGAGGACACCAAGGACACTGGACCTGCAGCATGAGGACACCAAGGACACTGTAACTGCAGACTGTGGACATCGAGAACACTGGATCTGCAGAATAAGGCCACCTGGAACGCTGGACCTGCAGCATGTGGATATGAAGAACACTGGACCTGCAGCATGAGGACACCAAGGACACTGGACCTGCAGCATGAGGACACCAAGAACACTGAACACTGGACCTACAGCATGCGGACATCAAAAACACTGGGCCTGCAGAATGAGAACATCAATAACACTGGGCCAGCAGCATGAGGCCACCTGGAACACTGGGCCTGCAGAATGAGGACATCAATAACACTGGACCTGCAGCATGAGGACATCAAGGACACTGGGCCTGCAGAATGAGAACATCAATAACACTGGGCCTGCAGCATGAGGCCACCTGAAACACTGGGCCTGCAGAATGAGGACATCAATAACACTGGACCTGCAGCATGAGGACACCAAGGACACTGTACCTGCAGCATGAGGACACCAAGGACACTGGACCTGCAGACTGTGGACATCGAGAACACTGGATCTGCAGAATAAGGGCACCTGGAACACTGGACCTGCAGCATGCGGACATCAAGAACACTGGACCTGCAGCATGAGGACACGAAGGACACTGGACCTGCAGCATGAGGACACCAAGAACACTGGGCCTGCAGAATGAGGACATGAATAACACTGGACGAGCAGCATGAGGACACCAAGGACACTGGACCTGCAGCATGAGGACACCAAGGACACTGGACCTGCAGCATGAGGACACCAAGGACACTGGACCTGCAGCATGAGGACACCAAGGACACTGGACCTGCAGACTGTGGACATCGAGAACACTGGATCTGCAGAATAAGGCCACCTGGAACACTGGACCTGCAGCATGCGGACATCAAGAACCATGAACACTGGACCTGCAGCATGAGGACACCAAGAACATTGAACACTGGACCTGCAGCATGAGGGCATCAAGAACACTGGATCTGCAGAATAAGGCCACCTGGAACACTGGACCTGCAGCATGAGGACACCAAGAACACTGAACATTGGACCTGCAGCATGCGGACATCATGAACACTGGGCCTGCAGAATGAGGACATCAATAACACTGGACCTGCAGAATGAGGACATCAATAACACTGTGCCTGCAGCATGAGGGCACCAAGAACACTGGGCCTGCAGCATGAGGCCACCTGGAACACTGGGCCTGCAGAATGAGGACATCAATAACACTGGACCTGCAGCATGAGGACATCAAGAACACTGGATCTGCAGAATAAGGCCACCTGGAACACTGCACCTGCAGCATGCGGACATCAAGAACACTGGTCCTGCAGAATGAGGACATCAATAACACTAGGCCTGCAGCATGAGGCCACCAAGAACACTGGGCCTGCAGAATGAGGACATCAAGGACACTGGACCTGCAGCATGAGGACACCAAGGAAACTGGGCCTGCAGACTGTGGACATAGAGAACACTGGATCTGCAGAATAAGGCCACCTGGAACACTGGACCTGCAGCATGCGAACATCAGGAACAATGAACACTGGACGTGCAGCATGAGGACACCAAGAACACTGAACACTAGACCTGCAGCATGAGGACATCAAGAACACTGGATCTGCAGAATAAGGCCACCTGGAACACTGGACCTGCAGCATGAGGACACCAAGAACACTGAACACTGGATCTGCAGCATGCAGACATCAAGAACACTGGGCCTGCAGAATGAGGACATCAATAACACTGGACCTGCAGCATGAGGGCACCAAGAACACTGGGCCTGCAGCATGAGGCCACCTGGAACACTGGGCCTGCAGAATGAGGACATCAATAACACTGGACCTGCAGCATGAGGACATCAAGAACACTGGACCTGCAGCATGAGGACACCAAGGACACTGGGCCTGCAGACTGTGAACATCGAGAACACTGGATCTGCAGAATAAGGTCACCTGGAACACTGGACCTGCAGCATGCGGACATCAAGAACACTGAACACTGGACCTGCAGCATGCGGACATCAAGAACACTGGATCTGCAGAATAAGGCCACCTGGAACACGGACCTGCAGCATGGCGACACCAAGAACCAAGAACACTGAACACTGGACCTGCAGCATGAGGACATCAATAACACTGGACCTGCAGCATGAGGACACAAAGAACACTGGACCTGCAGAATGAGGGCACCAAGAACACTGGGGCTGCAGCATGAGGCCACTTGGAACACTGGGCCTGCAGAATGAGGACATCAATAACACTGGACCTGCAGCATGAGGACACCAAGGACACTGGACCTGCAGCATGAGGACACCAAGGACACTGGGCCTGCAGAATGTGGACATCGAGAACACTGGGTCTGCAGAATAAGGCCACCTGGAACACTGGACCTGCAGCATGAGGACACCAAGAACACTGAACACTGGGCCTGCAGCATACGAACATCAAGAACACTGGGCCTGCAGAATGAGGACATCAATAACACTGGACCTGCAGCATGAGGGCACCAAGAACACTGGGCCTGCAGCATGAGGCCACCTGGAACACTGGGCCTGCAGAATGATGACATCAATAACAGTGGACCTGCAGCATGAGGACACCAAGGAAACTGGACCTGCAGCATGAGGACACCAAGGACACTGGGCCTGCAGAATGTGGACATCGAGTACACTGGATCTGCAGAATAAGGCCACCTGGAACACTAGACCTGCAGAATGCGGACATCAAGAACACTGAACACTGGACCTGCAGCATGTGAACATCAAGAACAATGGATCTGCAGAATAAAGCCACCTGGAACACTGGACCTGCAGCATGAGGACACAAGAACACTGAACACTGGACCTGCAGCATGAGGACACCAAGAACACTGGACCTGCAGAATGAGGGCACCAAGAACACTGGGCTCGCAGCATGAGGCCACCTGGAACACTGGGCCTGCAGAATGAGGATATCAATAACACTGGACCTGCAGCATGAGGACATCAAGAACACTGGATCTGCAGCATGAGGACACCAAGGAAACTGGACCTGCAGCATGAGGACACCAAGGACACTGGGCCTGCAGAATGTGGACATCGAGTACACTGGATCTGCAGAATAAGGCCACCTGGAACACTGGACCTGCAGCATGCGGACATCAAGAACCATGAACACTGGACCTGCAGCATGAGGACACCAAGAACATTGAACACTGGACCTGCAGCATGAGGGCATCAAGAACACTGGATCTGCAGAATAAGGCCACCTGGGACACTGGACCTGCAGCATGAGGACACCAAGAACACTGAACATTGGACCTGCAGCATGCGGACATCATGAACACTGGGCCTGCAGAATGAGGACATCAATAACACTGGACCTGCAGAATGAGGACATCAATAACACTGTGCCTGCAGCATGAGGGCACCAAGAACACTGGGCCTGCAGCATGAGGCCACCTGGAACACTGGGCCTGCAGAATGAGGACATCAATAACACTGGACCTGCAGCATGAGGACATCAAGAACACTGGATCTGCAGAATAAGGCCACCTGGAACACTGCACCTGCAGCATGCGGACATCAAGAACACTGGTCCTGCAGAATGAGGACATCAATAACACTAGGCCTGCAGCATGAGGCCACCAAGAACACTGGGCCTGCAGAATGAGGACATCAAGGACACTGGACCTGCAGCATGAGGACACCAAGGAAACTGGGCCTGCAGACTGTGGACATAGAGAACACTGGATCTGCAGAATAAGGCCACCTGGAACACTGGACCTGCAGCATGCGAACATCAGGAACAATGAACACTGGACGTGCAGCATGAGGACACCAAGAACACTGAACACTAGACCTGCAGCATGAGGACATCAAGAACACTGGATCTGCAGAATAAGGCCACCTGGAACACTGGACCTGCAGCATGAGGACACCAAGAACACTGAACACTGGATCTGCAGCATGCAGACATCAAGAACACTGGGCCTGCAGAATGAGGACATCAATAACACTGGACCTGCAGCATGAGGGCACCAAGAACACTGGGCCTGCAGCATGAGGCCACCTGGAACACTGGGCCTGCAGAATGAGGACATCAATAACACTGGACCTGCAGCATGAGGACATCAAGAACACTGGACCTGCAGCATGAGGACACCAAGGACACTGGGCCTGCAGACTGTGAACATCGAGAACACTGGATCTGCAGAATAAGGTCACCTGGAACACTGGACCTGCAGCATGCGGACATCAAGAACACTGAACACTGGACCTGCAGCATGCGGACATCAAGAACACTGGATCTGCAGAATAAGGCCACCTGGAACACGGACCTGCAGCATGGCGACACCAAGAACCAAGAACACTGAACACTGGACCTGCAGCATGAGGACATCAATAACACTGGACCTGCAGCATGAGGACACAAAGAACACTGGACCTGCAGAATGAGGGCACCAAGAACACTGGGGCTGCAGCATGAGGCCACCTGGAACACTGGGCCTGCAGAATGAGGACATCAATAACACTGGACCTGCAGCATGAGGACACCAAGGACACTGGACCTGCAGCATGAGGACACCAAGGACACTGGGCCTGCAGAATGTGGACATCGAGAACACTGGGTCTGCAGAATAAGGCCACCTGGAACACTGGACCTGCAGCATGAGGACACCAAGAACACTGAACACTGGGCCTGCAGCATACGAACATCAAGAACACTGGGCCTGCAGAATGAGGACATCAATAACACTGGACCTGCAGCATGAGGGCACCAAGAACACTGGGCCTGCAGCATGAGGCCACCTGGAACACTGGGCCTGCAGAATGATGACATCAATAACAGTGGACCTGCAGCATGAGGACACCAAGGAAACTGGACCTGCAGCATGAGGACACCAAGGACACTGGGCCTGCAGAATGTGGACATCGAGTACACTGGATCTGCAGAATAAGGCCACCTGGAACACTAGACCTGCAGCATGCGGACATCAAGAACACTGAACACTGGACCTGCAGCATGTGAACATCAAGAACAATGGATCTGCAGAATAAAGCCACCTGGAACACTGGACCTGCAGCATGAGGACGCAAGAACACTGAACACTGGACCTGCAGCATGAGGACACCAAGAACACTGGACCTGCAGAATGAGGGCACCAAGAACACTGGGCTCGCAGCATGAGGCCACCTGGAACACTGGGCCTGCAGAATGAGGATATCAATAACACTGGACCTGCAGCATGAGGACATCAAGAACACTGGATCTGCAGAATAAGGCCACCTGGAACACTGCACCTGCAGCATGCGGACATCAAGAACACTGGTCCTGCAGAATGAGGACATCAATAACACTGGGCCTGCAGCATGAGGCCACCAAGAACACTGGGCCTGCAGAATGAGGACATCAATAACACTGGACCTGCAGCATGAGGACATCAGGGACACTGGACCTGCAGCATGAGGACACCAAGGACACTGGGCCTGCAGACTGTGGACATCGAGAACACTGGATCTGCAGAATAAGGGCACCTGGAACACTGGACCTGCAGCATGCGGACATCAAGAACAATGAACACTGGACGTGCAGCATGAGGACACCAAGAACACTGAACACTAGACCTGCAGCATGAGGACATCAAGAACACTGGATCTGCAGAATAAGGCCACCTGGAACATTGGACCTGCAGCATGAGGACACCAAGAACACTGAACAATGGACCTGCAGCATGCAGACATCAATATCACTGGACCTGCAGCATGAGGGCACCAAGAACACTGGGCCTGCAGCATGAGGCCACCTGGAACACTGGGCCTGCAGAATGAGGACATCAATAACACTGGACCTGCAGCATGAGGACATCAAGAACACTGGACTTGCAGCATGAGGACACCAAGGACACTGGACCTGCAGCATGAGGACACCAAGGACACTGGGCCTGCAGACTGTGAACATCGAGAACACTGGATCTGCAGAATAAGGTCACCTGGAACACTGGACCTGCAGCATGCGGACATCAAGAACACTGAACACTGGACCTGCAGCATGCGGACATCAAGAACACTGGATCTGCAGAATAAGGCCACCTGGAACACTGCACCTGCAGCATGACGACACCAAGAACCAAGAACACTGAACACTGGACCTGCAGCATGAGGACATCAAGAACACTGGACCTGCAGCATGAGGACACAAAGAACACTGGACCTGCAGAATGTCCTATTACTTACCGGTAATCTTCATTACTCCTGGTCCCGTTGTCCTCGTCCCATTCCTGAACAAAGTGGAGATCACCATCTCCGCGACAGGAAAAAAAGAACAGGAGCATGCTGGGATACCTAGCCCACTCTCTCCCACTGGGAGTACATAAGCGGTACCAGCCCAGCATGCAGCCTGAAAATACCAAGCCAACAACCGGAAGGCCGGCCACCCGGGAGGGAGGGAGGGGCATAAGGAATGGGACGAGGACAACGGGACCAGGAGTAATGAAGATTACTGGTAAGTAATAGGACATTACCCCCAGGTCCCTCTAGTCCTCGTCCCATTCCTGAACAAAGTGGAGAATACCAAAGCAAACAACCCGGCCTTCCGGACTCCCACCAACGCCAGGGGCACCAGACCGAAAAAAACGGCACCCAACCGAAGCAGAAGGGAGCCCACAAGAAACCGCAGGCAGGAGCAAACAACAAGCCACGCCCCCAACCAAGCCGACAGAGCCGAGACACCAAAAGAAGTGGGGGACGACCAAGAAAGGACCGAAAAAGAGCACAAGACCCCCCAGGCAAGCCGGAAGGAGGCCCCGCACCCAGACCCAAGCCACAAGGGAACACCCAGAGGGGCAGAAACAAAGACCCCCCCCGAACCACCAGGGGAAGGGAACCCCGGAGAAGCGGAAGCACCCCCACAGAGCAACCCAGCCAGGAAGGGCAACCGACCAGGGAGAAAAACCGCCAAGGGCGAAGCCCAGAGCACCAGGCACCACCAAGCAGCCGCCCCAACAGGGACAAAACAGGTCAACCAGGCCCAATGCCCGAGAGCGTACGAGAGCAGGCCGCACAGGATGACACGGCCGAAGGCCCAGGAAGGAACACAGCAGGGGCAAGACAGAGAGCGAACCCCCCAGAGCAGGGAAGAAGGCGACCCACAGCCGGATTAACCCACAAACGACCGCACCAAAAGGCGAGGGGAAGGAAGACGAGACCGAAGAGGCACACCAAAGTAAGAGAACAATGAACGACAGGACCAACCCCAACACACCAGGGGAAGCCACCAGCAGAGCCGAAAAGACCGAAGAGGGAGGAACCAGACAAGAAAACAGGCACCGACCCAGAGCAACAACCAGGAAGAAAGGGGCCAAGGAACACAAGCAAGGCCCCCCCCGACCAACAGCCGACAACAGCGGCAACAGGGAACCGGAGGCACAGAAACCCCACAGAAGGCCCAGGCCAAAAGGCAGGAAAGACAAGCCGCCAACCCCAGCTGAGACACCGGACAGCCGCAGCAAAGGTCGCCAAAGCGGGAGAAGAACCCGGGGTACAGGAACCCGCCAAGAGGCCAGGCCCGAGGCAAACCCCCAAAAGCAGGAGGCACAGGGACACGAACCCAGAAACCCGTCCAAGCGTGGCCAGGGAGAGCAACAAAGCGCAACCTGAAGCAGACCCCACACAAGACCAGGGCACATCCAAGAGAGAACAACCGAGGGCCGAACACAGAACCGGGGAAACAAAACCCCAGAACCGGGAAGGAGGAACCGCCACCAACCAAGAGCCGACCCACCGGCCAGGAGGACACCAAGGAACCACCCAAAGCGAACCCCCAAGAAGGGCAAAACAGGAAGGACCAACAAGGAGGCCAACAGCCCAACAACGCAGGTGGCCCAGAAACACCCAAGAAGCCAAACGGACAACCGACAGGGCAGCCAGCCAGGAGGCCCCCAACAAGGCGCCACCAGAACCTGGAAGGAAAGGCAAAGGGCCAAACGACCCAACCCCAAAAAACCCCCAACCAAGAAGAGGGAAAGGGAAAGGCACCAGAGCCAGCCACTGCCACGCCACCAAGAGAGGAGAAGCAGCAGGAAGACAGGGAGGGAGACCGGCAACCCACAACCGGCAACCCAACCAAAGGCCCCAGCGCACCAGCCAGGCGCAAAGGAGCAGCACAGGAAAGGAGACAGGACCAACCCAGTACCCAGATCACCAGGGCCAGAACCACCGGCCACCAAGAGGCCGAAAAAGAGGCCCAAAAGCACCAGAGAACGAGTGGCCAGGAAAGGACCCAGGCAGGGACCCAAAGGGGACCCCGAAGCAACCAAGGGCCCCACAGCCAAAACAAACCAGACACACCCAAGGCGAGAAGGCACCAGCGACCCAGAAGCACAAGCAAATGGGAGGTCAAACACAGGGACCGCAAGGGAAAAACCCAACAGAGGCAGAGCCCAGGCCCCAACAGCACCCCGGAACACCCCAGGCACCACCAAACCAAAGGAGAGGAGCCCGGAGAAACCAAAGGCGCACAACCCACCGGGGGGCGCGGGAACAGACCCAAAAAAGGGAAGAAAGAACCCCGCAGAGCCAGCAAAGAGCAACGGCCAGAGACACCATGTGAGAAGTTGGCCTGGTATATGCTGTTCACTAATTAAAGTGGACACCTTGCACCAGGGCAAATCGACTCTTATGGTAGATAGGTTTAAGACAACCTTTTAAAGAAAGCTATCCTAGTGGTAGCTGTGGAGAGCAGCCTTCAGGCTAAGTCTCGGAGGAATGTAAAGCAGCTTGTTTTACCATATAATCTCTTGAATCACCAAATGAAAAGACACCACACAGGTATATATATCAAATATATATGTATTTATTTCTAAATAACTCTCTACTAATCTCTTTATGAGATTAGAAGACAAACATATGCACAAATCAACGTTTCACAATAAGTTAAGCACAAAATATGGCTGGGGCCCTAGGGGCGTACCAGACCATATACTAAGTAAGAGACTTAGAAACAACGACTTGCAGGGAGACAAGGCCTAGGGCCTTCAGAAGTGCTGGGGCCTCACAAAACCACCCAAGGCAGGTAAGTAAAGGACCCACGGGGGACGCGTGCAGTGTGGATACACAGGCGCGGATCGCCGTTAACTTCAATGGGGCAAGTCGCGGTTGGAAATAAAGAGTTTTAGGATACTTCGGGAGAACCTACAAGCAAGTCACTTACAGGGTAAGTAGTTCTAGGAGCCCACACCCACAGGAGCACCGTAGTGCTGGAGTTACCTCACCCAGGGAAGCCGGGTGCACAGGTGTCCTTTGGTGTCGGGTCGCGGCGTCGTTTTCAATGGCGAACAAAGAAGACTTGCTGCTTGCGGGAGCTGAAGAAGTGTCCGGTGGAATCCAAGCCTGGATTCTGAAGGAGGATGACCTGAAAGCAGAGGGGACAGTGTTCAAAGTCACTTGGCAGTGACCCGGGGCAAGGAAGATGGATGCCCACCGTCGTCGGTCGCTTCAGGTCGGTTGCGGGTGCCTTGACTCTTCAGCCACGTGGTCCAGGAGGCGTCGACGATGACCAGGAGCTGGATTCGGTGTGTCCCTCGACGTCTGCAGCTGACTGCGGTGTCGGCAACTCGATCGGAGCCAACAAGCCTTGGCAGCCGCAAGTCTCGGGGAGATGAAGAAAAGTCGATGGCGCAGACCAGCAAGGTCTGTGGAACTCACCCAGCGAGGGTAAGTCAGGGCAGACCTGGAGCAACCAGTGGAGCCCTTTGGTTTCTTTAAGAAGTCTTCTGGGGACCCACAAGCCAGCGGGCAAGGGATCGCGAAGACACCTCGGGCGGAATCACTCAGCAGGGGCCCACGGTCACTCGGGACGGTGTAGGCCTCTGATCTTCGGAGGGATTCCTGCTGGAGGTCGGGACCACACGTGGTCCAAAGCACAAGTTCGTAGAACGTTGTGAAGGGGTTGCACTCGACAATAGTGCACGGTACCCAGGGGTCGCGGTTCCTCGTTACTCGTGGGGTCCACTTGCCTCAGCTTCGCTGGGGACTCACGATGGCCTGGGAGAGGTCAGGAAATCTACTTCTTGGGCTGCAGGGACTTCGGACTCCGGCGGGAGCGGCGTAGTTTGCGACTGTCGTTGTCGTTTTGGTGCCTGCCAAGCAGGGGAGTCACTCCTTGACTCCAAGGGAGATTCTTCTGTCTTCCAAAGGTAGTGGAACGTCGAAGGGCCAGGATTCTTCTGTAGAGCGTCGTCCAGGGGTTATCTGCTTTGCAATGGCAAGGTTCCCCCTCTTATACTAAAAGAGGGGATGGACTAGCTCTATGACCCCACCTATGGGAGGGTCAAGGGAGGGGTGGCTACACCCACTTCCCTTTGTCCAGTTTCGCGCCAGAGCAGGGGCAGGTAGCCCCTGAGCTGGTTTGAACTGGCATATGCACAGAGGAGCCTTCTGCTCCCCAGTGCAGGACTTCAAAGCACTCTAAGAGTGCACCCACCCAGCCCCAATACACTAAACCCTGTCTGGAAGGTGGTTACACCTCCCTGTGACAGGATGCCTATTGTTGGGCTTCCTCCACTGTGAGTTTCGGTCATCAGCAGGAGGGCAGCCCAGTGTCTGTGACTGGTGGCATCCATTTTGTGATGCCAGGGCTCTTTAGGATTCTACCGCGTTTCCACAGCAGGTACATGTCTTATCCCTCTAGAAGGGTGGAATGCTACCCCCGCCGCCAAGATTGGCGGGGGGTAGTATTCCAAGATGTTTGACACCAAACACGACATGTTTTGATGCAGCCATTCCAAAGTTAGCATTTACCGCGAGGATATAATGCACTTAAGAGTATATGGTTTAACCGCATCCACAAACAGCACCAGAGAATGGACTCTGAGAACTGCAGAGGGCCCTGCTCATGCAGAGGCACCCCCTCACATAGAAGCCAAGCACCCTGCCCTCAGGATTGATAGGGCCTGCCTTAGGGGTGACTGATAGGTTTATATGTGTGTGCAAGAGAGATATAGGAAACCTATATCTCAGTGAGGAGTGCTAGCACCACCTCACCCAGGCTGCAGTAGCAGGCCTGTGGTGTCAGATTTAGACTGCTTCCCAGGGGTGGCATAACACATGCTGCAGCCCCTGGTAGGCCTGTGAAGTACCTATGCCCTTGGCACCTAAGGTACCATATACTAGGGACTCATAAGGCACCACAGTATCCAATCACTAGTGCACCTAGAGTGCACTCCATGTCGTTTAGAGAGAACAGAGAGGCTGGGGCCCTGATTGGCAGGGACCCAGCCAGACTATAGCCAGAAACCAGTGCTAACATCAGAAAAAAAGTGGGGGCAACATAAGAGGCAGATCCTACTCTCCTACACAACCCCCAAACGTAGGGACACTAAACTAACCTTGACCAGTTGAGTCTTCGTGTTCAAAGTGGAAATACCTTGAGAGTCCATCTGCATTGGCATGTTGGGTCCCAGGCCTATGTTCCACTGTATAGTCCATCCCCTGTAGGGAAATGGACCACCTCAAAAGTTTTGGGTTTTCACCTTTCATCTGCTTTAGCCATAGGAGGGGCTTGTGGTCAGTCTGAACTATGAAGTGAGTACCAAACAAGTATGGCCTCAGCTTCTTCAGGGCCCAAACCACAGCAAAGGCCTCCCTCTCTATAGCTGACCAACGTTTCTCTCTAGGGGTCAGCCTTCTGCTAATAAAAGCTACTGGCTGGTCTTGACCTTCATCATTCAGTTGAGACAGTACAGCTCCCACACCCAGCTCAGAAGCATCTGTTTGGACAATGAACTTTTTGGTGTAGTCTGGACTCTGTAAGATGGGGGCAGTGCACATGGCCTGCTTTAGGTCTTCAAATGCCTTTTGACAGCTAGCTGTCCACTGAACCTTTTTGGCATTTTCTTAGAGGTAAGATCATTCAAGGGGGTCACTATAGATCCATATCCCTTGACAAACCTCCTATAGTACCCAGTCAGGCCTAAGAAGGCTCTCACCTGTGTCTGGGTGGTTGGAGCAACCCATTCCAGTATGGTTTGGATTTTGCTCTGCAAAGGCTGAACCTGGCCTCCACCTACAAGGTGGCCCAGGTACACAACCTGACTCTGCCCTATCTGGCACTTGGTGGCCTTGATAGTGAGGCCTGCTTTCTGCAGGGCCTCCAAAACATTTCTGAGGTGGACCAGGTGATCCTGCCAGGAGGAACTAAAGACAGCAATATCATCTAGATAAGCTGAGCAATAAGTTTCCATCCCTGCCAGAACTTTATTCACCAACCTCTGAAAAGTGGCAGGTGCATTTTTCAATCCAAAGGGCATCACCACAAAGTGGTAGTGCCCACCAGGGAGTCGAAAATGCTGTTTTGGCTTTTGCATCATCAGCTAATCTGATTTGCCAGTAGCCAGCTGTTAGGTCAAATGTGCTTAGATACTTGGCTGAGGCCAAAGTATCAATCAGCTCATCTGCCCTTGGTATGGGATAGGCATCAGTCCTAGTGACTGCATTGAGGCCTCTGTAGTCTACACAAAACCTCATTTCTTTCTTACCACCCTGGGTATGAGGCTTGGGTACCAGGACTACTGGGCTAGCCCAAGGGCTATCTGAAGGCTCAATCACGCCTAACTCCAACATTTTCTGGACTTCAGTCCTGATACAGTCCCTGACATGGTCAGGTTGCCTGTAGATTTTATTCTTGACAGGCAGACTGTCCCCAGTGTCCACCTCATGGGTGCACCAGGTAGTCTGACTAGGGGTCAGGCTAAACATATGTCTAAACTGTTGCAGAACTTGTCTGCACTCAGTTTGCTGATGGTCAGTGAGGCTGCTTGCCAAAGCAACACCATCTACTGACCCATCATCAGGGTTCTGAGAGAGCAGGTCAGGGAGAGGGTCACTCTCCTCCTCCTGGTCCTCATCAGTTGCCATGAGCAAGCCCATGTCAGCCCTGTCAACATATGGCTTTAATCTGTTGACATGAAGCACCCTTAGGGGGCTCCTGGGAGTTCCAAGATTCACCAGATAGGTGACTTCTCCCTTCTGTTCAACTATTGTATGGGGGCCACTCCATTTGTCCTGGAGGGCTGCTGGGGCCACAGGCTCCAACACCCACACTTTCTGTCCTGGCTGGTATACAGTCAGCACAGCCTTTGGTCATGCCAAGCTTTTTGCAATTCTTGGCTGGCCTCCAGGTTTTTGGTTGCCTTTTTCATGTACTCTGCCATCCGGGAGCGGAGACCAAGTACATAGTCCATCACATCTTGTTTGGGGGGCTTGAGAGGTAACTCCCAGCCCTCTTTTACCAAACATAGTGGACCTCTCACAGGATGCCCAAACAGAAGCTCAAATGGGCTGTAGCCAACCCCCTTCTGTGGAACCTCTCTGTATGCAAACAAAAGGCAAGGAAGAAGAAGGTCCCATTTCCGCCTAAGCTTCTCTGGGAGTCCCTTAATCATTCCTTTCAAGGTCTTGTTGAAGCGTTCAACTAAACCATTGCATTGTGGGTGATAGGGGTGGTGAACTTATAAGTTACACCACACTCCTTCCACATTGCTTTCAGATATCCTGACATGAAGTTGGTACCTCTGTCAGAAATGACCTCCTTTGGGAAACCCACTCTGGAGAAAACTCCAATGAGGGCTCTTGCCACCACAGGTGCTGTGGTGGTCCTCAGAGGAATTGCCTCTGGGTACCTGGTGGCATGATCCACTACCACCAGGATAAATCTGTGCCCAGATGCAGTCTGAGGGTCAAGGGGACCAACAATGTCAATCCCTACCCTTTCAAAGGGTACCCCCACCACAGGTAGTGGTATCAGGGGGCCTTTGTTGTGCCACCTGCCTTACCACTGGCTTGGCAAGTGACACAGGAGCGACAAAACTCCTTTGTGTCCTCTGACATATGTGGCCAATGAAAATGTGGAACAAGCCTGTCCCAGGTCTTGTTTTGGCCCAAGTGTCCTGCCAAAGGGATATCATGTGCTAAGGTCAAGAGGAACCCCTAAACTTCTGAGGTATTACCAACCTCCTGGTGGCTCCAGGGGCTGGGTCTCTACCCTCAGAATATAGGAGTCCCTCATCCCAATAAACTTTATGGGACCCACTAGCACTCCCAGCAGCCTCAGCAGCAGCCTGCTGTCTGAGGGGTTCAAGAGAGGGGCAGCACTGTTGCTCCTTGCTCAGATCTTCCCTGGAAGGGCCCCTGCCCCCAAGAACTCAACCTGGTCAGGTTCAAGTCCCTCTGGGGCAGTTCCTTCTTCAGGTTCTGCTTCACCTCCCTCTGGAAGTGAATCCTTGATCTGAGACAGAGGGGAAGGCACTGCCTTAACCCTACTGCTCCTCCTCTTGGGAAGCATCTGGTCCATTGTTCCAGGATCCAGAGCTGGTTCAGTGTCATGCATTCTTGCTTGTGACCTGGTCACAGCAAATACCTCTGCAGGGATGCCCAACATCTCAGCATGAGTCCATAACTCTACTTCAGACCAGGCTGAAGTCTCTAGATCATTGCCCAACAGACATTCTACAGGGAGGTCTGCACTGACTACAACCTTCTTGAGGCCAGTTACCCCTCCCCAGGAGAAATTCACAACTGCCAGACTATGGTTGGTCTGGACATTGCTTGCATTGGTCACCTGGTACATTTCACCCAGGATGATCTGTCCAGGGTCCACTAGGTCCTCTGCCACCATGGTGACACTAGCACCTGTGTCCCTAAATGCCAAAGCCTGTTTGCCATTTATCAAAGGCTGCTGTTTGTACTTGCCCAGATTACTGGGGCTTACTAGGAAGGACATATCAATGTTTCCCTCACAAATCAGCATTGCCTGAGTGGTCACTCTGACTAGGTCAGAATCCACTTCAGAACCCAGGGTCAACCCTACTACACCCTTATTCTGCGTACCACCTCCACCAGTAGCTGAGCTAGGGGGCACAGTTGCCTTAGGGGCAGGAGTGGTGGTGGTTTGGTCTTTGGACTTGGTACAATCAGAAGTCCAGTGCCCTTTCTGTTTACAGAATTTGCACCAGGGCTTCTTTTGGCCTTTTCCCTTGTTGGACTGTGACTCCCCACCAGATGCAGATTTTTGGGGCCCTTGTGAAGACTTCTGGTCTTTTGACTTATCCCCACCTTTCTCAGAGCCTTTAGGATCTTGCTTCTTAGTGTCACCCCCTTGGTTCTGGGTTTTCTGCCTCACCCTGGTTCTGACCCATTTGTCTGCCTTCTTTCCCAATTCTTGGGGAGAGGTCAGATCAGAGTCCACCAGGTACTGATGCAACAACTGGTTCTGGCAATTATTTAGGATCTGTTCTCTCATCATCAGATTATACAATCCCTTGAAATCAGTAACCCTACTGCCAACCAGCCAACCCTCTAGAGCCTTGGTTGCACAATCAACAAAGTCAGTCCAGTCCTGAGTCTGTGCCTTCTGGGTATCTCTGAACTTCAACCTGTACTGCTCAGTGGTTAAGCCAAACCCATCTATCAGTGCACTCTTCAGGACCTCATAATCATCAGCATCCTCCTCTCTAACAGTGAGGAGCTTGTCTCTTCCTTTATCTGAAAAGGAGAGCCACAAGATTGCTGCCCACTGCTTTTGGGGGACCTGCTGTACTCTACAGGCCCTCTCCATAGCAGTTATCCACTTGTGGATATCATCCCCACTCTGGTAGGGAGGAACAACCTTGCTCAGGTTCCTATGGTCAGGAATATATTCTCTGCCTCTAGGGACACTGTTGCTGCCACCAGGGGGTTCTAACCCCTCTTTTCTAGAAGCTCTCTGGATCTCCAGGGCTTCCCTATCCAGTGCCAACTGCTTGGTTCTGAGGGCCACTCTGGCTTCCTCATACTGGAGCAGTTTGCACCTTCTCTCAGAGGAGGTCTCTCTTAAGGAAAAGTATGAGCTCCTCTGCTGGACAAATTCTCTGCCAGAGTGATAAGAGTGGTCAGATTCCCTGGAAGGGGATCTGTGCCTCTCCTCCTCTCTGTCAGTTCTCTTAGGGAGAATTCCTCTGTCCTTTTCAGGCCCCTTGGAGCCTGGCCCTTCAATCACAGAGTCTTGGTCATTCTGATTTTCATCATCTGACCCAGATACTATGACTGACCCACCCACTGATTCAAACCCTTTAGCTCCTAGAGCCAATCTAAGGTCATCTGCTGTCAGCAGATCTATCAGGTGGAGTGTTGAGGGACTCTGTCCTAGTCTCAGGTGTCTGTCAACACACATGGCTCTCAAGTCAGAGAAAGCCATGTCCTTATACTGAGGCTGAGTGGATCCACTGGGTCCACCCTTTAAGGACATTCTAGTGTTGTGCAGTGTTGTACTACCTACACTAGTTTGTGGCCTACTGATCCTAGCTTGAGCTGTGGAAAGGGTGTGCTATCCCTTGGCACACAGCTCTAAGTTCAGTAGAACTTATTGATACTAAGCTTGACTTTATATGTACCTTGAGTACCTATAATGGTTTTCAGTTAGTAATTCAAATAGAGATTTTCTGGTAAAACAATGGCAAGCTGGAATCCCACACGCTGCCCACCAATGTGAGAAGTTGGCCTGGTATATGCTGTTCACTAATTAAAGTGGACACCTTGCACCAGGGCAAATCGACTCTTATGGTAGATAGGTTTAAGACAACCTTTTAAAGAAAGCTATCCTAGTGGTAGCTGTGGAGAGCAGCCTTCAGGCTAAGTCTCGGAGGAATGTAAAGCAGCTTGTTTTACCATATAATCTCTTGAATCACCAAATGAAAAGACACCACACAGGTATATATATCAAATATATATGTATTTATTTCTAAATAACTCTCTACTAATCTCTTTATGAGATTAGAAGACAAACATATGCACAAATCAACGTTTCACAATAAGTTAAGCACAAAATATGGCTGGGGCCCTAGGGGCGTACCAGACCATATACTAAGTAAGAGACTTAGAAACAACGACTTGCAGGGAGACAAGGCCTAGGGCCTTCAGAAGTGCTGGGGCCTCACAAAACCACCCAAGGCAGGTAAGTAAAGGACCCACGGGGGACGCGTGCAGTGTGGATACACAGGCGCGGATCGCCGTTAACTTCAATGGGGCAAGTCGCGGTTGGAAATAAAGAGTTTTAGGATACTTCGGGAGAACCTACAAGCAAGTCACTTACAGGGTAAGTAGTTCTAGGGCCCACACCCACAGGAGCACCGTAGTGCTGGAGTTACCTCACCCAGGGAAGCCGGGTGCACAGGTGTCCTTTGGTGTCGGGTCGCGGCGTCGTTTTCAATGGCGAACAAAGAAGACTTGCTGCTTGCGGGAGCTGAAGAAGTGTCCGGTGGAATCCAAGCCTGGATTCTGAAGAAGGATGACCTGAAAGCAGAGGGGACAGTGTTCAAAGTCACTTGGCAGTGACCCGGGGCAAGGAAGATGGATGCCCACCGTCGTCGGTCGCTTCAGGTCGGTTGCGGGTGCCTTGACTCTTCAGCCACGTGGTCCAGGAGGCGTCGACGACGACCAGGAGCTGGATTCGGTGTGTCCCTCGACGTCTGCAGCTGACTGCGGTGTCGGCAACTCGATCGGAGCCAACAAGCCTTGGCAGCCGCAAGTCTCGGGGAGATGAAGAAAAGTCGATGGCGCAGACCAGCAAGGTCTGTGGAACTCACCCAGCGAGGGTAAGTCAGGGCAGGCCTGGACCAACCAGGAGAGCCCTTTGGTTTCTTTCAGAAGTCTTCTGGGGACCCACAAGCCAGCGGGCAAGGGATCGCAAAGACACCTCGGGCGGAATCACTCAACAGGGGCCCACGGTCACGCGGGACAATGTAGGCCTCTGATCTTCGGAGGGATTCCTGCTGGAGGTCGGGACCACACGTGGTCCAAAGCACAAGTTCGTAAAACGTTGTGAAGGGGTTGCACTCGACAATAGTGCACGGTACCCAGGGGTCGCGGTTCCTCGTTACTCGTGGGGTCCACTTGCCTCAGCTTCGCTGGGGACTCACGATGGCCTGGGAGAGGGCAGGAAATCCACTTCTTGGGCTGCAGGGACTTCGGACTCCGGCGGGAGCGGCGTAGTTTGCGACCGTCGTTGTCGTTTTTGGTGCCTGCCAAGCAGGGAGTCACTCCTTGACTCCAAGGGAGATTCTTCTGTCTTCCAAAGGTAGTGGAACGTCGAAGGGCCAGGATTCTTCTGTAGAGCGTCGTCCAGGGGTTATCTGCTTTGCAATGGCAAGGTTCCCCCTCTTATACTAAAAAGAGGGGATGGACTAGCTCTATGACCCCACCTATGGGAGGGTCAAGGGAGGGGGAGGCTACACCCACTTCCCTTTGTCCAGTTTCGCGCCAGAGCAGGCCGAAAGCAACCCGCACGGGAGCACAAGCCCAAGGACGGGCCCACAAGGGGAAGGCCACAACCCCAGAGCTGAGGCAAAACCAACCACCAGCACAAGGCCAACAAAAGAGGAGCGGGAAAGTAGCAACGCGGCCCACACACCAGGGAAGGCCGACACCAGACCCACAACCGGCAGCCCCACCAACAAACCCACCGGCCAAGACCAAGAGCAGGCATGGCGAGGAGGACACCGAGACCGGCACCCACAAAGCAGGAAAAAAGGGCACAGGGCAACCCGAACCCGAAGACAGGGAGGGGCACAGGAGCAGCACACCCAAGAAACCAAGGAGCCACCCAGGCAGAAGCCAAGGAAGACCCACAACACCCAGTCACCACAGGCGGCAAAAGGAGCGGCAGCCAAGAGGCAAAGGACCCCAAAGCGCACCAAGCCACAAAAAGAAATACAAGAGGGGAGAAGGAAACCATAACAGGAAACCAAACCCCACCAGCCAACCAAGCGCAACACAACCCAGCACCAGGCAAGAGTCAAGCAGCAACGCCAGCCAGAAAGCCCACCAGGTGCCCCACCAGCACAGCCCCGGAGCAAACAGCCAACCAAGGCCAAGGGCCCGCCAGGACAGAGGGAGGGCACAACAGCCCCCCCCCCTGGAAACAACGGAACCCAAGAAACAGGGAGGCCGGAAACCCAAAAGGGCCCCGACGCAGGACGCAAGAAGCGACCCAGCCACAGCCGAGCAGGGGCCAAGCAAACACCCCCGGAACAACCCAAGGAGCGCACAGCAACCAAGAAGCCCCAGGCAGGCAGCCAAACAGGCCCGAACCAAGCTCGAACCCGCCCAAGGAACCGAGAGAAGACAGGACCAGGCGCCAGCAGGGAGGAAAGGCCGCAGGCCAGGAAAACACACACCCCAGAGCACCTGACAGGCACAGGGGGGCAGGAAGAAACAAGGCACCCCGAGCACGGGCCAAGCAAACACCCCCGGAAGGAAGCAAGGAGCGCACAGCACCGGGAGCCGCAGGCAGGCACCCAGACAGGCACGCACCAGGCCCGAACCCACAAGAACGGGCAGGAACCAACAGGGCGGCCGAAGCCGAGCAACAGGCAAACCAAGGCGGACATAACCCAACTAGGCACCAACCAGGCCCGACCAGGGAGAACAGAAGCACGCAGGGCAGGACGGCCGGAGGCCCAGAGGAACAAACCAGGCCAGACCCCACCCAAAAACGAAAAGCCCACGAGAGCAAACGCGTGCACAGGGGTACGGGCGGAAGCCCACAGCACCCGTCCAGCCCCGGTACACCCCAGCAGGGGAAAACAGGGAGCCAAGGCCGTGAGCCAGCACAGCAGCAGAGCACAGCACAGCGAAGAAAAGAAGCCGCTATGCGGTACTCACCAGGGGACAGGCCAACACCACCACACAGAGACCGTCCCCCAAATCCCCCGCCCAGACGCCAACCAGCAACAAGCGCCGAGCAAGCGGAAAGCCAGGAGGCCCGGGAACCCACAACCTGTTTCAAGGAAAAAAGGGGACCGGGGAGTATGCACATAACATAACCCGCGTAGTTGCGAAGCACACCCACACCCAGAAGGGCAACCTGGCGAAGAACAACAGATGTCCAAAGTAACCCATGAAACAGGCCATAGATGCATGAAAGGCTGAGAGGACCCACTGGGATAGGAACCTGAGACCAACAGCGAGCGCCACAAGCCAGCACAGAAAGGCTCCAGAGCACCCAGCAACAACCCAAGGAACCAACGAGGTAAAGAAAAGAGGAACCGCTACGCGGTACTCACCACAGGGGCAGGAAGAGCGCACCACAAGCCCCCTGCCCCCAAGAGCCAGCCCAGGCGCCCTCCAGGACACCAGCGCCGGGCGGAGGAGAGGACTGCAGCAACCGGCCACCGAGGCCCCATCAAGGCCCGCCCACGCACCGACACCACGAACACCAGGGCTGACAGGGAGGAAAGAAGGCCACCAGGACTCCAAACGCCAGGCAGGGAGACCAGGAGCACCGCCAAGCACAGCCCCTGGACCCTCCAAACAGCCGCATCCGCACTTCTTCCAGACCGTCCAAGCCACAGGAAGACGCGCGCTGTAACCCGGAAGAAACCGGGAGGAACGGCGCCCCAACCGCAAAGGGCCGGGTGCCCATCAAAGCGACTCCCCGCAAGCCCAGCAGGCCAGGAGAACGCGGAACAGGACGTCGAGGACAGCCCAGCAGCCCGACGAGACATCCAGGGAAGAAACCATCAGGTAAGTCAGCAAACATGTCCCATCCTGTTGGAAGACAGAAAAAAAGAACAGCCTGCATGCTGGGTTGGTACCGCTTATGTACTCCCAGTGGGAGGGAGTGGGTTAGGTATCCCAGCATGCTCCTGTTCTTTTTTTTCTGTCGCGGAGATGGTGATCTCCACTTTGTTCAGGAATGAGACGAGGACTAGAGGGACCTGGGGGTAATGAGGGCACCAAGAACACTGGGGCTACAGCATGAGGCCACCTGGAACACTGGGCCTGCAGAATGAGGACATCAATAACACTGGACCTGCAGCATGAGGACACCAAGGACACTGGGCCTGCAGACTGTGGACAACGAGAACGCTGGGTCTGCAGAATATGGCCACCTGGAACACTGGACCTGCAGCATGAGGACACCAAGAACACTGAACACTGGACCTGCAGCATACGGACATCAAGAACACTGGGCCTGCAAAATGAGGACAACAATAACACTGGACCTGCAGCATGAGGGCATCAAGAACACTGGCCCTGCAGCATGAGGCCACCTGGAACACTGGGCCTGCAGAATGAGGACATCAATAACACTGGACCTGCAGCATGAGGACACCAAGGACACTGGACCTGCAGCATGAGGACACCCAGGACACTGGGCCTGCAGAATGTGGACATCGAGAACACTGGGTCTGCAGAATAAGGCCACCTGGAACACTGGACCTGCAGCATGAGGACACCAAAAACACTGAACACTGGGCCTGCAGCATACGAACATCAAGAACACTGGACCTGCAGCATGAGGACACCAAGGAAACTGGACCTGCAGCATGAGGACACCAAGGCGATTGGGCCTGCAGAATGTGGACATCGAGAACACTGGATCTGCAGAATAAGGCTACCTGGAACACTGGACTTGCAGCATGCGGACATCAAGAACACTGAACACTGGACCTGCAGCATGTGGACATCAAGAACACTGGATCTGCAGAATAAGGCCACCTGGAACACGGGACCTGCAGCATGAGGACACCAAGAACACTGAACACTGGACCTGCAGCATGAGGACACCAAGAACACTGGGCACGCAGCATGAGGCCACCTGGAACACTGGGCCTGCAGAATGAGGATATCAATAACACTGGACCTGCAGCATGAGGACACCAAGGACACTGGACCTGCAGACTGTGGACATTGAGAACACTGGATCTGCAGAATAAGGACATCAAGAACACTGGACCTGCAACATGAGGACATCAAGAAGACTGGACCTGCAGCACAAGGACATCAATAACACAGGACCTGCAGCATAAGGACACTGGACCTGCAGACTGTGGACATCGAGAACACTGGATCTGCAGAATAAGGACATCAAGAACACTGGACCTGCAGCATGAGGACATCAAGAAGACTGGGCCTGCAGCACGATGACATCAGTAACACAAGACCTGCAGCATGAGGACATCAAGAACTCTGGACCTGCAGCATGACAACCTCAAGAACACTTGATCTGCAGAATGAGGCCATCTGGAACACTGAACCTGTAGATTGAAGGTGCCAAGAACAGTGGCCCTGCAGGAGAAGGGTATTGAGAACAATGAAAGGCACCAACAGCATTGCATCTACAGACTGAGGAGGCTGAGAATGCTGGATCTAGAACCTGAACATACTAGAAAACTCAGGACCTGCAGAATAAAGACGCAATGAATACTGGACCTGCAAAATGACTTGAAGTCTCGACCTGCAAATTGAGGATGCAAAGAACAGTGGAGAAGCAAAATGAAAGTATTGGGAACACTGAACCTAAAAATGAAAGTACAAGAAAACTGGGCCTGCAATTTGAAAGTGGTTTGAGTACCTGACCTTAAAACTGAGGGTGTGTTGAACGAGACATATCTGCAGTATGATGGAGCAAGATCACTGACCTTGAAAAATGAGCTTCCTGAGAACACCGGACCTGCAAAATGAGGGTGCTCACAACACTGGACCTATAAAATGAGGGAGATAAGTATAATGGACCTTTTGAATAAGGTGTTGAGAATTCTGCCTCTGCAGGCAGACGGTGCAGAAAACACTGGATTTGCAAAATGAGGGTACAGAGGCACTGTACGTGCAAAATGAGTGTATCAAAAACAGTGGACTTGCAAATTAAGGGTAAAGGGAATTCTGGACCTGTAAAGTGAACTGGCTAAAAACACTTAATCCACACTCTATGGTTGCTGAGAATGGTTGACTTACAAATAATGGTGATAAGAGCACTGGAACTGGAGATTGAGGAAGTTGAGAAGGGTGAGCCTGGAAAATGAAGGTGCTGACAGCGCTAGAGCCGCAAACGTTCCAATAAGTGAGACTGGGAATCTTGAAACTGCAAGTGAAAGTGTTTAACATACTGGACCTAAAGAGAAGCCCTGGACAAACCTGGATCTGGAAGGCAAGAGGGTTGAGAATGTTGATGTTACAAGCGGAGAGCGCTGACAATCCTGTACCCGCAGGAAGAGACTGCAGAGAACTCTGGACTAGGCCAGGGTAGAGTTCACGGAGTTGAACTCCGCAAAGTGACCAAAATACTCCGTCGCGCTACGTGGAGTTCCGCAAGCGGCGGAATTCGTTTTGTCAAGCCGTTTGCGTTGATTTTCACAGCCGGATGTTTGTCCTGCACAGTAAAATCAGATCGAACAGCCCAATGCGCAGCGCAAGAGGGCGCTGCTTCTTTTCTGCCACTCGTAGGATTTTCTACTCGAGCGGCAGCTTTCTCAATGTGAACAGAACGTCTCTCAATGTTGGGGGCCGCGAGCGGTCGCAACCATCCACAACCCCCGCGTTGAGAAATCATGCCGGGAGGTGGATTTTCCTCACTCGTGCTTGCCAACTTGATGTTGGAAAGCACGAGCGAGGTAAAACCTCATAGTTTTTTGGAACTCTGCGTGCTCCGCGGAGTGCATAAAACTCTGCAAACTCTGCTAAAGGAGTGAAGTTCACTGCCCAGGCCTACTCTGGACCTGAAGAGGAGCGTGCAGCAAAATTCTACACATACTTAATGAGAGCTGCAATGTTTGTGGAGCTGTAAGGGTAGAACTTGTAGAATCCTGGACCTTGAAAACGAGAGTGCTGAGTAACCTATATATAATGAGGAGAGCACTGATATCCTACACATGTGAGAAGAGATTGCTGGGAATCCTTGACCCTGAGTGAAGAGTTCTTTAAATTCTATATCACCCGAAAGATTCTGAAAGCCATAAAGTTAATCTCCTAGTTACTTCTTGTACAGCCCCACTTCTTGCTTCATGCTGACAAAAGGACTATGCAGATTGGAAAAAAGCAAAATATTTATCTATCCTCATGTCATATTATGAGCAAAGTGCTATAAAGTGCAAAAGAAAACGATCATCTTGCACAAGATGTCTGGGCTGTACAGGAGCCTTCCACCTGTGGCGTCCAGGCACCTGAAACGTGACTTCAACACGCCAAATGTGCGTTCCACGATGCCCCTGGTGCGTATGTGGGCCGCGTTGTACTGCCTCTGGGCGGGTGTGTTCGGGTCTCGGAGGGGTGTCATCATCCAAGGGCAGAGTGCATATCCTTGATCACCTGTGACAGTGCAGAGAGATAAGAGTCAATACTTGATTCGGCATGATGTGTTGGCAGGCCCACTAGTCTAGTGACGCCTGTGCTGGCTGTGTGTGGGGTGTGTGTAGGCCAGCCCTCAGGGAGTAGCTGGTGCTGGCAACAACTTCAACAGTCATCAGGCACTCAGGCATGCAATGTACGAACAGCAAGGGAGCATGACTTGAGTTGCACAGAGTTAGTGGCCCCGGATGCACAGGGGCCGACACGGGCCTACCGCCACCGGACGCTGACTTGCGGGAGACTGGGGTAGGGTCATGAGGGCAGAACAGGGTCTCGTATGTATCAAGGGTGGTTTTCGCGTAGTGTCTCGGGGGATAGTGGGAGGTGTACCCCCAGGGCATGGTGCAGAGGGCACATACCAGCTGTGTCCGGCAACATGGCGGATATGATTGCCACAGACTCATGCCAAACACCAAGTCTGTACCTGCCAGTTGCTGATGACAACCCCCAGGCCACAGGCTCAGACACCAACAATGTTCGGCCGGAGGCTGACGGTGTCTCACGGTGCACAGGGTAAGTGGCACCAGGTCAGTCCTTGCGAGTGGTTGACCTCCTCCGTAACGGTGATCCGTGTTTCCACCGGACTGGGACGCATCTGTCTCTCACTCCTCTCCCTGCGTCAACTGGCATGAAC